>OU343218.1:239850630-239945701 GCA_910596185.1 Chrysanthemum makinoi
AAAATATTTTGCAGTGTTTTCCTTTTTGACAAGAAGCTCCCATAAATTAAGTGTGTCAAAGTTTTCATGCGTATATTGAAAATCTACAAACAAAGTTTAGAAAAACAAGTATATAATACATAATTTCCCAAAATAAGCAAGTCCAGTAGTAAATGTCTTCTGTTGTATACGGATCCCACGGTTCCCTCTTTGGAGGGATCCGCTCAGCGTAACAGAGGGATCCTCCGTCTGAAAGTTTAAGAAAGCCATGGTGATGTGAACAAATGATGTCAACATAAAAAATGAGATATGTAATAAGGGACCAAACATACACTCAAGACAATATGACATAAAACATGTAATCTCATTCAATAAACATAACGAGAAATGATCTACAAATCTTTAAAAATTAAGAGAATGATACAAACATGTAATACATTTTCTACTAATACTAATAAGTACGAAGACCTAAAAGCATCAAAGTGCTTGAGTCTAAGGATGAGTAGACTTGTTGATTTGGTCTAATCATTCAAGGAGATGATTAAACATGAAATCTCATTTCTTACTTCTTGAACAAGTCCTTGGGTGATTTGACAACTAGAGCAATTGTTGTCATGACTAGGAGTTGAAGGAGGTGGCGTGTTTTGAGGAGGCTCCACAAAGGATGGTGGAACTTGTAGAGGTGAGTTGAGTGATGTAGGATGTGGTTCTACCACGAATGAAGGTGATGATGTATGAGTTGGTGGTGGAGATGGGAAGTCCTCTAAGTGATTGGGTCTTTGGTGGTTCCTTGTCTCCAAAGATGGACTACTTGATGATGAGGGAGGCTCTCTATTTAATGAGAAGGTGGGTGAGTGTGAAGTTCTTGGTGGTGAGCTTTCTAATGAGTAAAGATTTGGATGGGAGAGGGGTGCTGTAAAGGAATGTAGTCTAGGTTCTAGAAATGAATGCTTGGGTGTTTTGATAGAACTAGGTGTGTTGCGTTTAGTGCTTGATGAAGGTCTTTCCAAATCAAAAGGTCGAATGCTAATCCTAGCGGTTCTTCTAGCTTTGGTTGGTTGAGTTGTTGAGGGGGGATTCTAGTATTTGGACTTCTTATGGGCGATGATTCGGTAGATGAAATCTCATGAACCAAATGAGCATTCTTTTTGGATGAACCATTAGTTGAAGAGTTCTTGCTAGATGCTTTAGTCATGGTGAGGGTGTAGTAGAGGTCTTTAACTACTGATTTTAGGATGGTGGTAAGAATGGTGACTTAAGCCCTTAAGTGTGTTTGGTTTATAAAGGATGAATTTGAGGTCTTTAACTACTAATTTTAGGATGGTGGTAAGAATGGTGACTAAGAAAGTTTGGCATGCACCAAGGTCAACTATGGTGTTGTTCAGCTCTAGGTAATCATTAAATGGTAAGCAAAAGTGTTTAGATTACCAAAGATGGTTTGAATTTTGAGAGAAAAGATGATTAAAAGCTTTCTGTAGACACGGATCCCACGGATCCCTTTCACTAGGGATCCGTCTGGTTATAAACCAGGGATCCGTCTGTCAGATAGAAAAATGGTGAAGTGATTATGCTCTTGTAAGGTCTAGTACCTATAAAACTTGAGGGTTTGACTTTCCTTAGATGTCTTGAGTGATAGGTGACTTAAATGTCCAACCATAAGGAGTGATGATACTAAATGATGGTATTGGGTAGGAAAGTGGACCTTTTTGAGAGTGTAACTAAGTGTTTAAGGATGATGCTCATTGATTTAAGAATGAAAAATGATGGCAATTTATCCTAGAGATCAGATGATGACTTTATAGAAATTTGAAAAATTCTTAAAAAATAAAGAAAAATGAAAAACTAGTTTTAAGCCTATTTTAAGGAAATGATGACTAAAATCAATTTGCTAAAATTGATTGAAATATCAAGTTAAGTGTTTTGAGATGTGAGGAACAATGTGTGAGCATTGGAGCGGAAATATGGTGAGTTATGGTGAATTGAAAAATAAAAAACACTTTGAATTTGATCCTAAGTTAGCTATGAGTGAGTGTGAGACCTACTGAGCTTGAGGAAGACTTAAGTAGTCTTAAAGAATCATGTTTAGCTAGTACGATGTGATCTAGGGGAATGGTTTGATGTAAAAGGGTCTGTATCTGATATCTGTTTTTCCGGATCCCACGATTCCCTCATCTGAGGGATCCGGCTAGTTATAGCCCAGGGATCCATGCACTACTGACTAGTAGCTTCTCAGCAAATGTGCAATTTTTGCACTCTTTAGCAAATGCTCATCCTAATCAATTCTACATTCAGTTAACATATGCAAACAACAGATATAACGCATAGTAAGTGGGGGGAACTAAAAGGTAATAAAAATGAGTGACAACGACTACTTGAATGAGATCAAGTCGTCGTAAAAGCTCATTTTACTAGCTCCTACGTTAAAGTGTCTAATGCCAAATCATGGCAACTCCTACAAGCTACATCCTAATCTACATAAATATTGTTAAGATGTTTACAGACCATTGTTTTGGAAATTGTTAGCAAATTAAGGTCCTATGACCATACCTTCCATCCACACCTCCTTCCATTTCACTTCCGTCTTCATCTCCATCTTCACCCCCTTCACTCTTCATCCCACCATCTCTACTTGTTTTTATTCAAGAAGTTAGCAAAACACTTGAATATCCCTTTAGTTTGTTGCCACTCTTGTGATGGGCTTAGAATATCCGGAAGTTGATTGATGTAATCTAAAGGGTCGAGATCAGTGTTGCCAAGGGGGTTGCTACTTCCTTCTCCGTCTCTGTGTCTTTCCCTTTCATCCGATGAATCCGTTGGTGGGTGAGGTCTCTTGCCATCCACCATGATCCTTGTAATCTTTCCATCAGATAGAGGCACCATGAATTTGTTGCAAAAACTATGGTCAAAGGAATAAGGAGAAGGATCTAGAGCAAATATGAAGTTTGCTAGACGGGTCAGGAGCATTGCATAAGGGAGTACCATCTTGTCCATGCTTTTCACACCCGCCATTCTTTTTACCATGTAATAAGCGAGGTTGAATTGAGTGCCGGTCACAAGGCAATAAATCATGAAGCTCAAGCATGCATTAAGATGATCTTTGTTTCCTCCCAAGCAAAGCACGTTTTCCCTTAGCACAGGTTCCCATTTCTTATACAATCGGAACATTTCTGAAAGCTCCATTTGAAATGGATCCCTATAGATCACTTTGGAGTTTCTCGTGACTCTTGATGGAAATGCTCTTTCCATGAAGACGGTATCCCTTACCGTGGTTGCTTCCGGGATGGCCGTGAAGTATACTTCATGATGATCTACATTGTCATGTAGTTCTGCCAATGACCATTTGTAAGAGTACACACACACTCCTTGATATGGGACACGAAGTATCCTTCTAAATTCTACAAGAGTGAGAGTGTACTCGTGCTCATTGATGATGAAGGCTATTGAAATGGTCCCGTCTTCATTCCAAAAAATTCTCATTGTCGTGTAAAACTCAAGCACGAACACCGGACAAATTTTTTCATTAATGTCCACGAGGCACTCAAAGTTAATTCCTCCAAATACTTGTCGAATGTTGGTGTTGTTGAGGAATGATGGTTCAACCACTCGACCTTCATGGAAGAGCCTATTTTCTAGCATTTTGAAAGCTTTCCTATCCTCCAGGCTTAACCCATCCTTACGATGATACATGGTAATGTAGAGAGCGGTGTTATGGTAATCTTGCTGACGGTTGCTAGGCATGATTGGTCCTAAAACAAAACCACAATGTGGTGTTAATTGTGTGAATAGTAACCTAATGGGATTGATTACAATTTTCTCAAAACATCTTCATTGAATTCAAGTAATGAGTTTAATTTGTATTAATAATGTTAATTCTTTGATTTAGATTATCTTAGAAAACAATGTGGTAACAAATTTTGACAAACCTATTTGAGCTCAACTTCTAAAGATGAAAATTGTAATCCTAGGAATCAAGGAATGGAGATAACAATGTAGTGAAGATTATACTTACACAAGAGATTGTTTTGCTTGAAGAAGATGATTAATTTTCTCCTGTGAACAGTAAATAGGTTTATGTTCGTGAGTCTTGATAGAGTAAAGTGGGTAGTCGAACTTCCACAGTGATCATTTCTTTCTTATGTTGTCTTATGTTGCACGGATCCCTTGTATGAGGGATCCGACTAGTACAACCACAGGGATCCGGCATAACAGAAATTTAACAGCTTAAGTGATCCTTGATAATCTTGGTTTGGGAGTTCTAAATTGCCTAGGGTCGATGTTTATGCTCTATAGCTTATGGTTTGGGTTTTTGATGTGTTATACTAGTCGTATTTGACGAGGTTCCCTTTTTATGAATAAATCATAATTCTTTGGGAAGTTTTCAAAGAGTAAGATAAAATCCCATTTTATCACAATATGAGAAATTTCACATGGATGCTTATTGACATAGATGAAATGTCAATAATCCTTATTTGAGAAGTGATGATCAAGGCTTTCAAATAGCCAAGATATCAGTATCACTAGTTTGTATTTTGTCTATAGAGATCAACGAAGAATACCATTCTTGACGATGAGTTCAATATAGATAAATACTTTAGTGATTATTAAGAGAGCGTAATGATGATACTAAAACTAAATCATGATTGAAAAAATGACATTATTTATTTATCTAAAAATATAAACGAGAAAAGGTTATTTATTAAAAATCATACCTTTGCTAAATATTCCTTTTAAAGAAATAAGTGTTTAGAGAGAAGTTCTTCATGATCTTCTTAGGATGCCAAAATACTAGTATGAAGAACTCTCAACAAGGAAAATATTAGAAAGATCTATCATTGTCCAATATTGTAAAATATGATGATTTTAAATCGTGACCTTTGTTTTTAAGGAAGTTCCTTCCTTGTAGTTTTCAAACATACATAGATCATGTTAAGTTTTTAAAAGTACAATATTCTTTTAAGAAACTTGGTAACGAAACTCTGATGCCAATTGCGGAAAACTAGAAGGGGGTTGCATAGTTTTACCGATTAAAACTTCGTTTTAAAATATTTAGATCAACATATGTTAATCTATTTAGATGTGTATGTTGGACGTGGATAGATAGATATGTAAGTATGTAATGTAAAGGTAAAGAGTAAGAAACACAAAACCATGACACAAGTATTTATAGTGGTTCGGCTACAAGGACACCTTCCTTGCCCTACTCCACTCCCCGAGTCACCTGTGAGTTTGTAATCACTACCACACAACTCCTTATGGCGGAGAAGCCTTCAACGCCGCCACTCTTTTTCCTCAAGGCTAGACACCGGCTTCTTCCACAAGGTAGAACCACACCTATCACAATGTCGCCTACACTTTATCCGGTACAAGGCTAGATGCCGAGTTCCATTGCAAGGGAAGAACTACCACCCAACACTACACAACACCTATCCCAAAAGGAGACCCACTCCTTATTACAACATCATCAAGGATATCAATATCCTTGGATACAACCTATCTTTATTTGTACATCGATACACCATATCTATTGTACACCCTTGGAATCCTTCACTAATGCCCTTGACACGGACGTTAAGCACCTTTCACTAATGCCATCGTCTTGAATCTTTTGGCATCCTTCACTAATGCCTTTGACACGGATGTAAAGCACCTTCACTAATGCCTTCGTCTTGACTCTTTCGGCATCCTTCACTAATTCCTTTGACACAACACTTCTAGGGAGGGAGGAAGAACTTATCAACAAGAGAACCTCAGTAGTCTTGATGATGACGAAGCATGATAACTCATGGACTTGAGCTTGCTTGACTTCAAGAGGTGGTGATCTCGCATTTAAGAGGAACCTAGAGAATCATACAAAAACAAACACAAAATACATAGAGAGATCCTTTGGATATGAGATTAGAAAGTTTACAATACTAGGTGAAAGTATGTGTAGAAGTGGTAACTAAAAATAAAGAAATGGCTCACTATTTATAGAAGAAAATAAGCTACTGTTCCACGGATCCCTTACTTGAGGGATCCATCGAGTGTAAACTGAGGGAACCGTGGGACGCTCCTCTTTGCCCATGGGTTTTGGGTCATGGGTTATGGGTCATGGGTCCTAGACTTTGGACCATGGGTATACAAGTAGATACAATGTATCTAGTAGGTGCAGTGCATCTAGTTCATGGGTCATGGATAATACCCATTTATGACTTATACATGATGTCATGCAATGGGTTATGGGTTATGCTCCATGGGTATGTGTCATGGACTTTGGGTTAAACCCAAATACATTTAATGTATTTGGTCAATGGGTCAAATACTTAAACTTCTACCCATTATAATACATACTAGTTATGTATATATCTACTCAATATGTAAACACTAGTTGTTGCACATATGTATTACTAAATCATGAAAACACTATTACTTGTTTGGTGTTTCATGTGAAAACGTAAGTGTGTTAGTAAACTATTGTCTCAAACCATTTACGTATATTATTTGTTTCGTTAAAATGATTTTATGTTTGTTATCGACAAAACATTTAGAAGATCGTAAAATATAAATAAAATTTTTTACGTCTTATTTGTATTAACACAATGTTAATTCCGAAATGGTGGGATTTCGGCGTGATAGATGGGTCAAATCGACAAAAATTTCATGACCTTTCTTTGAGCCCGATGATAGGTTCCTTATGGACTCATCTCAAATCTAAAGTTACATCCTGTTAAAAGTAACAATGCTCTTAGACAAACTTGTGAACCTTCAGGGGTTATTATGAAAATAGTTTATGCCTAACTATAACTTTTGGTTGTGTTTGTAAAGTTTATGTTTCTCAGGGGTCTTTATGGAACTTTGGGCTATATAAGCTGAAGATTGGATCTAGGGTTTCATATCTTTCATTCAGTTTTCACATACAAGTTTCTCTCTCTGGTTTCGTTTGAGTTGATATTCATCTTCTGGGTTTTTAAGCAGTATAGTTTGTTTCATTGGTTACATCAAGATCTGCTTGATCTTGATTGTAGTATTGGTTTAGTTTCTAGGTTTATGTTGGTTCTTGGGTTAGTGTGTGAGTTGTTGTAGGCAGCACCTATTAGAGGGACTATCATCTTTCTTGTATTGTAAGGCTTGCATCCGTGTTGGGGACAAGCCAACTATGTATATTGTTATAATAAAAGTAAAGATCACCAAGGGGTGGTTGGTTGGGTGATTAAAAGGTGTTGTTAGTTGTTTTGATATCATTTTTACATGGTATCAGAGCTCTAGGTTCTAATTGGTTGAGTTCTTGTTTGATTCTTGATTGGGTTCTTGTATTTGTTGATTCTTGAGTTGAATCGTTGTCTGGTGATCTTAATTGAAATTTTAGGGTTTTTTCTTGAAACCCTAGAATTTGGGGGTTTTTTGGTTTTTCGTGCAATTAAGAGGTTTTGGTTGCTAATTAGTGAAGATGTAACGGTTAATTGGTGGTTTCTTGATCAATCTCTTTGAAACCCTAATTTGGATTTTGGGGCTTCTTGTAAGATCTTGTGGTTTTCATGGTCACAATTTGTGACTGTCTTCCGCTGCTTATAGGTATTGCTCTGTAAGTCTCTCTTTTCCCTTAGGGTTAACTGGTCTTTAGTCTAGTGAGCGTAAACATGTTGGCTAACATCTTGATCCACCACCATAGAGTGGTGTGAATACTTCCTCTGGCCAATCACAGTTTGCTAAATGGGGCTAGGTTAACTCTGGGTGCGACTTTTAGTTTCTTTAATTGTTTTTTATATTTTGAGTCTAGGTCGCAGGAGGATAGGTTTTGGGTTGTTTTGGAAGTTGTGATTTGTGGGAATATTGGTAGTTTGTTGGTATATCTGGTTTATTTGTCTGATCTGTTACTTTCTGGTTTATTCATTGTTTGGATTGTTGATAGTTTGTTTGTTTCTTTTGATCTTGTTTGTGTGTTTATTGTTTCTTGGTTTATTCTATATTGTTTATCTATCGGTTTCTTATCTATCATTATGGCTATTATTGTAACCACCGGTAAATTTCGCCTCGTATTAAATTAATATAATATCCTAACGAAAGGATACTTATCCTTTTTCTACGTACAATTTTTTATTTATTTTCAAACGTTATCAATTTATTTGGTCACAACCTCTCGCTAATGTGACGTAACTCACATTATCAAACATCCTTATATGTTAAACTATAAAAGTTTTCAACTTTTATTTACCACTTTACGCTATTCATTAACATACGATTTTTAAACGTACAAACTAAACGTTTGTTATTCATTAGAGTTTTCACGAAACCCTAACTTATTATAACAATGACTTTACACAATCAAATCATAAATACTAAAGTACAATATTTTATACCTAGAGTACAAGTCATTAAAGCACGGAACCTAACTATACTTTAATTCCTGTTACAAGCCCTATTATACAACTCTATGATTTTATGTGCATGATATATTTTCAAAATGCTAATGTACAAGTGTTTCAAGCCCATGTACAAGTCTTTAATGCATAAAAGCTTAATACTTATACAAATCATATTATAAACCTTAATGTACCTATCTTAAAGCAATATACAAACCTATAATGCACAAGCCCTTAAAATTGACTTTCTTATAATTTACAAGTCTAAGGTACAAGTCCTTAATGCTTCTGGTACAAGTGCTTAATGCATGGAATTAAAAACTATACTTTTATATTTTCTAAACCTAACTAAACTTAACTAAAAGTTACTAAACCTAACTATAGACCTCAACTAAGTTTCTACCATACTTAGACTTCAAGTACAACCTCAACTAGCCCTAGGTTCAAGTACCTTAAGCCCAAACACCACCCTTTGATCCTATAAGGTTCGAAATGAACCAAATCCTAAACAAACTAGTTCCTAGCTAGTTCCAACCTAACTAGAATCTTATCAAAGCCATATATGAACATAACTTAGCCACATCAATATGTTTACTAATTTAAATACAAGTGTACTTGGCTTAACTAGAGCCTAACACTTTGCAAAACAAGATTTAAACACATGTTAGGCTACTTGGTTCATTCTTATACCACAACATTTACCAACTAAGTTTAAGGTTACAAAGCATATTACTTGGTTCATTCTTATACCATAAAATTTACCAAACTTATTTGAGGTTATAAAACTCATCACTTGTTTTCTTCCAAAACCATAACTCTTACCAAATTTATTTATTGTCATAAAACCCTTTACTTGTTTCATTCTAAAGCCATAACATTTACCAAACTAATTTAAGATCATAAAATATATTACTTTTTTTCATTCATAAACATGACATTTACCAACCTTATTTGAAGTCACAAGACCAATTACGTGTCTTCTTTCAAAACCATAAACCTTACCAAACTAGTGCCTATAAATACGCCTCATATCACTCCCATTCTTCTCATCCCTCACTTGCTAAGCCTACAACACACATTCACACACCCACATTCTGAGGTACAAGGTCTAAGAAGAAGGATAGAAGCTTAGGTGCAAAGCTTTGAAGCCTCGTTTCCATTTAGAAGTCCCATTAAGCATTTTGTTACCAAATCAAGTACTATAGAGTTGTAAGTCTTTTAAACTCATTTCAATTTCATTAATACTCCTAATATCAAGTACATACTGTTAAAAAGGATTTTAAAAGGAAAACGTAGCAATTTGAATCACCTAAAACGAGTATACGAGTCAAAAGATACGGTCTAACGAAGTTACTGAAAATCTGTAAAAAACCTTCTTTGGACAGAAGGCTCGGGCACGAAATTCGAGGCATTTCTGGTCCGTTTCATCAAAAAATTAAAACACGAAAGTTGTCCGAAATGACGTCTTCTTCAAAAACTCAAAAGCACGGGTCCGAAAAGTGAAAAACGAAGTCTAAATTTAGCCAAAACCGTAACAGATGTCATATAAAACCCTAACACCCCTTGTCAAAAACGCTCCAAACACCCCTTTTTAATAATTATTTTCTCCTAAACCGAGCATCCGTAAAATAAACGGCTTATGCCATTTTAAAGAGGGTACAACTAAGATTATAAAACATCAAGAACGTTGTAAAAATCTCTTATTGTCTCATTTTTATTTGAGCCTCTTTTGGGCTTGTCTAGTTTAACAACAAACACCCTCCTTATTGAAAAACGACCCAACCCCCTCACTTTGAAAAATTATTGCGACCAAACCATAAAAGCTTAGAACTTAAAATCTGAACCATTAGAAAGACCACATAGCAAATATTTGAAAGGATCAAGAACGTTGTAAAAATCTCGCAAGGCCTTATCTTTATTAAATTTTCTTTTAGGCCTTTCGTGACAAAACCAAACGTATCCTTTTTAATTCTTTTAAAAGCCATAAGCCAAAATATAAGCTAATAAGCTATTTTCAACTTATTTTCAAACTTATAATAACTTATTTTAGTAAGTCGTAACCAGCCATGCCTTCTTTCTAAATCGAAAACGCAACAAAAATGAATAAAGGACTATGTATATAAAGTCGAATGGCGCTTAAGGGTAATTATTGTCAAAACTCTATATTTCTTTTATAACAAGGACTAAATTGTAATCACCGTGAGACATAGGGGTATAAATTGTCATTTTCAAAACTAAAGGGTAAAACTGTCATTTTACCAAAGTTAAGGGATAAAAGTTGCGATTTTATGAAAGTTCGAGGGTATAAATTGTCATTTTAAGAAAGTTCGATGGTATGGATAGTCAATACTTGAAACTATATGGGTATAAAGTGTAACATTTTCATGTTTTCTCGAGAATATGTTTTTAACTCATTTTGGCTCGGTTTGATAAAACTCAACACATGAAATATTTTCACAAACACATTTGAACCAATTGAAATTATAAATGCTAACGTTAGCATAATCAATCGGCTATAAACCTTATCTTTTATCCTTTCTCGTTAAACCTTTCCTCGTTATACTAATTACACTCAAAAGTTCAACACCTGATTACCAAAAACACACATACGATATACCAACGCGCATAATAAAAACTGAAACTTGACATATCAATTCAGGTCACGTGTCAGAGCCAATTACCATTTCACTTTGAATTAACTGTTGACATCCATCATAATTCAATCCAAGGTGAGTTCATGGCCCCTACCTTTACTTGCTTTTAAATTGTTTTGGGGGAGATACATGCTTAACTACTCGTTTTTACTTTCACAAGTACTCTAAGGCTTTTACATACTACTATGAGTTCATAATCACACTTCATACGTTTTGCTACAAACCTGAACACAAGTACTATCTGTATGCGATCCTGATTGTTATTGCCTAAGTTATATACTATTGCCACTAAAAGTCCCTCTATCATGAGCCATTAATCACTTGCGAGTGAATGCGAATATAGTGAATAGATCTATTGGCAGTTGACGCCCCACTTGTGTTGCTAGATAAGTAGCCAAGTGCACTTTATTTGAGAACCCCATAGGAAGTTGACAAACTCTTACCGAGGGCCTTGTTACATCATCTCTATGATGTCAGAACTTACATCATTAGTTCATTACTATGATGTCGTATCATAAGGTTTTCGTATCATGAGGCTTAGAGCAATAATACGATACTGCAATGATACAAATGCTGCAGTACAACAACATGACCCAACCTTGAAACTTGTGTTCAACTGATTACTAAACAAAAGAACTACGGGTGGATAACAACGTAACTCACTACTTATTTCATTGATATTTGTATTTATTACAATAATCGCTCAAACTCGAAACTATTGAACTCAACTGTTTTATCTATAAACTCTATGAACTCACCAACCTTTGTGTTGACACTTTTAGCATGTTTATCTCAGGTTCATAATTTACAAGGACAGCACGGAGGGGCACGGATACTCAAGAAGGCTATAATATATTTTATCATTCAAAAATTTATTTTATAAACTACGAAACTACTGGGACCTAATTTTGTAAACTCTGATATTTAAATAAATCGAATGATAAATCTTTTAAAAGGACTCAGTAAGAGTTCGTTTTCTATTGTTATAACTGTTGTGCCATGAAGTAACACCCAACTTTAATTCCACTGCGTATCACGAAATTGGGGGTGTCACAGATTGGTATCAGAGCCATAGTTATAGAGAAACGGGTCTAATTGAGACCTAAACTATAACTACTTTTTCATAAAAATATTTTATAGCCTTTCGCTCTCCGTGCCTTCCATCCTCCAGGTAATACGTGACTTCTGGGTAGTGTATGCTACACAAACACTTTAGCATACTGATATATACTTCTGATCAGTTTGTACAAAATAAACATACCCGCATATGCCTATTCTAAGGTATTACGGCTTAATCACATTTTCCCAATCGTGTACCTACTTCTACATTTTTTTTCAAATTTATGATACCTTCCTAAGACATTACACAATATACCCACTATTTTGAGTACTATGTCAATTTTTCTTAGTATCTTACTCTCATCTCTAAAAGATGAGTGTATTCTATACTCTCGAACACCTAACTCATCGATTAAGTATGAGTGTTGAGTCGAAATTTTAAGTAGGATGATTTATAATGTCTTTATTTGAATGAATTGGGACGCCTTTTTATTTAAATAAAGAAGTTATAAATCGCCGAACCATAAGTTTATATTCCTTTATTTACATTGTTTAGGACGCCTCTCTATATAAGTGATGGATTATAATGAGTGGGCTTATTTGTATCTGAAACGACATGAGTATGAACTCGAGGATCACAAACTTATTCATAATCTACAAAAGCTGAAGTTCAACAACTTTCTCTACACCTATCAAATTCTCATCCAATTTTCAACGCAATTATCAAAAACTAACAATCTTCATTCAAAATAATTTTTTTTAAGTTTATATGACCTTCGGAATAATGTTATTCACATGTAAAAACAATAAATTCTAACTTATAAGCTTTCAAAAGTGAAACCACATTTCATCCTCATTACTTCAACACTTAACACGGACTGAATCTCGGGACGAGATTCCATTTAAGGGGGTGAGACTGTAACCACCGGTAAATTTCGCCTTGTATTAAATTAATATAATATCCTAACGAAATGATACTTATCCTTTTTCTACGTATAATTTTTATTTTTTATTTTCAAACGTTATCAATTTATTTAGTCACAACCTCTAGCTAATGTGACGTAACTCACATTATCAAACATCCTTATATGTTAAACTATAAAAGTTTTCAACTTTTATTTACCACTTTACGCTATTCGTTAACATACGATTTTTAAACGTACAAACTAAACGTTTGTTATTCATTAGAGTTTTCACGAAACCCTAACTTATTATAAACAATGATTTTACACAATCAAATCATAAATACTAAAGTACAACATTTTATACCTAGAGTACAAGTCATTAAAGCACGAAACCTAACTATACTTTAATTCCCGTTACAAGCCCTAATATACAACTCTATAATTTTATGTGAATGATATATTTTCAAAATGCTAATGTACAAGTCTTTCAAGCCCATGTACAAGTATTTAATGCATAAAAATTTAATACTTATACAAATCATATTATAAACCTTAATGTACCTATCTTAAAGCACATGATACAAACCTATAATGCACAAGCCCTTAAAATTGACTTTCTTATAATTTACAAGTCTAAGGTACAAGTCCTTAATGCTTTTGGTACAAGTGCTTAATGCATGGAATTAAAAACTATACTTTTATATTTTCTAAACCTAACTAAACTTAAGTAAAAGTTACTAAACCTAGCTATAGACCTCAACTAAGTTTCTACCATACTTAGACTTCAAGTACAACCTCAACTAGCCCTAGGTTCAAGTACCTTAAGCCCAAACACCACCCGTTGATCCTATATGGTTCGAAATGAACCAAATCCTAACCAAACTAGTTCCTAGCTAGTTCCAACCTAACTAGAATCTTATCAAAGCCATATATGAACACAACTTAGCCACATCAATATGTTTACTAATTTAAATACATGTCTACTTGGCTTAAATAGAGCCTAACACTTTGCAAAACAAGATTTAAACACATGTTAGGCTACTTGGTTCATTCTTCTACCACAACATTTACCAACTAAGTTTAAGGTTACAAAGCATATTACTTGGTTCATTCTTATACCATAAAATTTACCAAACTTATTTAAGGTTATAATTCTTCCAAAACCATAACTCTTACCAAATTTATTTATGGTCATAAAACCCTTTACTTATTTCATTCTAAAGCCATAAAATTTACCAAACTAATTTAAGGTCATAAAATACATTACTTTTTTTCATTCATAACCATGACATTTACCAACCTTATTTGAAGTCACAAGACCAATTACATGTCTTCTTTCAAAACCATAAACCTTACCAAACTAGTGCCTATAAATACGCCTCATATCATTCCCATTCTTCTCATCCCTCACTTGCTAAGCCTACAACACACATTCACACTCTCACATTCTGAGGTACAAGGTCTAAGAACAAGGATATAAGCTTAGGTGCAAAGCTTTGAAGCCTCGTTTCCATTTAGAAGTCCCATTGAGCATTTTGCTACCAAATCAAGTACTATAGAGTTGTAAGTCTTTTAAACTCATTTCAATTTCATTAATACTCCTAATATCAAGTACATGCTGTTAAAAAGGATTTCAAAAGGAAAACATAGCAATTTGAATCACCTAAAATGAGTACACGAGTCAAAAGATACGGTCTAACGAAGTTACTGAAAATCTGTTAAAAACCTCCTCGTGGATGTAGGGTCGCATGAAATTCGAGGCATTTCTGGTCCGTTTCATCAAAAAGTTAAAACACGAAAGTTGTCCGAAATGACTTTTTTTCTTAACATTAGGGGCACGGGTTCGAAAAGTGTAAAACGAAGTCTAAATTTAGCCAGAACCGTATGGTCATATAAAACCCAAACACCCCTTGTCAAAAACGCTCCAAACACCCCTTTTCAATAATTATTTTCTCCTAAACCGAGCATCCATAAAATAAACGGCTTATGCCATTTTAAAGAGGCTACAACTAAGATTCTAAAACACCAAGAACGTTGTAAAAATCTCTCATTGTCTCATTTTTATTTGAGCCTCTTTTGGGCTTGTCGAGTTTAAAAACGAACACCCTCCTTATTGAAAAACGACCCAACCCCCTCACTTTGAAAAATTGTTGCGACCAAACAATAAAAATTTGGAACTTATAATCTGAACCATTAGAAAGAACATCTAGCAAATATTTGAAAGGATCAAGAACGTTGTAAAAATCTGGCAAGGCCTTGTCTTTATTAAATTTTCTTTTAGGCCTTTCGTGACAAAACCAAACGTATCATTTTTAATTCTTTTAAAAGCCATAAGCCAAAATATAAGCTAATAAGCTGCTTTCAACTTATTTTCAAACTTATAATAACTTATTTTAGTAAGTCGTAACCAGCCATGCCTTCTTTCTAAATCGAAAATGCAACAAAAATGAATAAAAGACTATGTATATAAAGTCGAATGGCGCTTAAGGGTAATTATTGTCAAAACTCTATATTTCTTTTATAATAAGAACTAAATTATAATCAACATGAGACATAGGGGTATAAATTGTCATTTTCAAAACTAAAGGGTAGAAACTGTCATTTCACCAAAGTTGAGGGATAAAAGTTGCCATTTTATGAAAGTTCAAGGGTATAAATTGTCATTTTAAGAAAGTTCGATGGTATGAATTGTCAATACTTGAAACTATAAGGGTATAAAGTGTAACATTTTCATGTTTTCTCGAGAATATGTTTTTAACTCGTTTTGGCTCGGTTTTGATAAAACTCAACACACAGGATATTTTCACAAACACATTTGAACCAATTGAACTTATAAATACTAACGTTAGCATAATCAATCGGCTATAAACCTTATCTTTTATCCTTTCTCTTTAAACCTTTCCTCGTTATACTAATTACACTCAAAAGTTCAACACCTAGATTACCAACAACACACATACGATATACCAGCGCGCATAATAAAAACCGAAACTTGACATATCAATTCAGGTCACGTGTCAGAGCCAATTACCATTTCACTTTGAATTAACTGTTGACATCAATCAGAATTCAATCCAAGGTGAGTTCATGGCCCCTACCTTTACTTGCTTTTAAATTGTTTTTGGGGAGATACATGCTTAACTACTCGTTTTTAATTTCACAAGTACTCTAAGGCTTTTACATACTACTATGAGTTCATAATCATACTTTATACGTTTTGCTACAAACCTGAACACAAGTACTATCTGTATGCGATCCTGATTGTTATTGCCTAAGTTATACACTATTGCCACTAAAAGTCCCTCTATCATGAGCCATTAATCACTTGCGAGTGAATGCGAATATAGTGAATAGATCTATCGCGCTTGACGCCCCACTTGTATTGCTGGATAAGTAGCCAAGTGCACTTTATTTGAGAACCCCATAGGAAGTTGGCAAACTCCTACCCGAGGTCCTTGTTATGTACATCATCTCCATGATGTCAGTAACTTACATCATTAGTTCATTACTATGATGTCGTACTATTAAGGTTTGCGTATCATGAGGCTTAGAGCAATAATACGGTACTGCAATGATACAAATGCTTCAGTACAACAACATGAACCAACCTTGAAACTTGTGTTCAACTGATTACTAAACAAACGAACTATGGGTGGATAACAACGTAACTCACTACTTATTTCATTGATATTTGTATTTATTACAATAATCGCTCAAACTCGAAACTATTGAACTCAACTGTTTTATCTATAAACTCTATGAACTCACCAACCTTTGTGTTGACACTTTTATCATGTTTATCTCAGGTTCATAATTTACAAGGATGGCACGGAGGGGCACGGATACTCAAGAAGGCTATAATATATTTTATCATTCGAAAATTTATTTTATAAACTACGAAACTACTGGGACCTAATTTTGTAAACTCTGATATTTATATAAATCGAATGATAAATCTTTTAAAAAGACTCAATAAGAGTTCGTTTTCTATTATTGTAACTGTTGTGCCATGAAGTAACACCCAACTTAAATTCCGCTGCGTATCACGAAATTGGGGGTGTTACAATTATGATTAGTAGATTAGATCAGAGTAATCCTTTGCATTTGCATCCAAATGATTCTAATTTTGCATCTATTGTGACTGTTAAGTTGTCTGGGGTTGAGAATTATAGAATCTGGGCTAGTGCAATGAAATTAGCTATGCAAATTAAAAATAAGATGAGATTTCTTGATGGGTCTTGTCTTAGATCTGCTTATGCTACTATTCCTATTTTAGAGGCTCAGTGGGATAGGTGTAATGTTGTTGTTTTAAACTGGGTTCTAAGTTCTTTATATGTTTATCTGGGTCATGTTTTTTCTGATAATGCTTCTATTGTTTGGAAAGATTTAAAAGATACCTATGATAGGATTGATGGGTCTGTGGTGTTTAATCTGCTTCAGAAAATAAATGGTTTTAGACAAGGTGGTCTTCCTGTTTCTGAATATTACCATAAATTGAATTCTCTTTGGAGAGAATTTGATATTCTTACTAAACTTCTAGACTATTCTTGTGAGGCTAGACAAGAGTTAATTGATCACAGTAAATTGTTAAAACTTATGCAATTTCTTATGGATCTTGATGACATCTATCAACCCATAAGAAGCACTATATTAACTAGAGAAGTTCTTCTTGAGGTTAAGGATGCTTTTGTGATTGTTTATAGGGAAGAATCCCACAGAGGGATTCCTACCACTTTTGTGAAAAATGAGAAGGCTCAGGTGTCTGCTTTTGTTTCTAAAATTGTGGATAATAAGAATATAGTGGAAAGGAACCATGGTACCTGGAATAGTAGTTCTGGAAACAATAATAGGGGGAATTATGATAGTTTGTTGTGTACTAATTGTGGTTTAAAAGGATATACTGTTGATAGGTGCTTTGAGATCATTGGTTATCCTTCTGGATTAAAGAAGAATCCTAATCTTAAACCTGTTTTTAACAAAAACAATGATCCCAAAAGTGCTAATGTGGTTAATAATGGTGTGAAAACTAGTACAGGTACTCTGTCTTTTACTAATGAACAAGTTATGAAGTTAATGAATCTTTTGAATGAGAAACCTAGTTCTGCTCATGCCAATATGGCAGGTAGCTCTTGTTCCTTCTTTAACTGCATTGTTTTCCTTAATCAAAATTTTTATCAGTTTTTTTGTGCTAATATTAATCTGAATGGTGTTAATTACCACTTGGGATGGATTATAGACTCTAGGGCTAATCAGCACTTAACCAATAGTTCTAAAGACATGTTTAATCTTGTTGATATTTCTGAATTGAAATTAACTATTGGTCATCCTAATGGTACTTTGGCTAAACTCACTCATGTGGGTAACCTAAGCCTTAATAAGGATGTGGTTTTGTTTGATGTTCTTGTTGTGCCTGAGTATTGTGTTAGCTTGCTTTCTATTAATAATTTGATTAAGGATAGTAAGATTAGTGTTGGGTTTGATGAAACTACATGTTATATTCAGGATTTGAAAAAGCAAAAAGTGTTGAGGACTGGTAGTGAGTTTGGTGGCCTTTATTTGTTTGATAAAGTTCATAGCATGTCTGCTTGTGTGGTTAAAAGTGAGTTTTTTGTTTGTTTTGTTTCTAAAGAAATTTGGCATAATAGGTTGGGTCACCCTGCTAATCAGGTTTTAAAATTGCTTAAAGGTCCTCTTAACTTACAAATGCTGATCATAATGGTCCTTGTGATGTTTGTCACAAGGCTAAACAAACAAGAGATTCTTTTTCATTAAGTGAACATAAATCTAGAGTTTTTGGAGAATTAATTCATCTTGATGTATGGGGACCTTATAAAGTTGTTAGCAGGGATAGCTATAGATATTTCTTAACTATGGTTGATGATTACAGTAGATCTGTTTGGGTTTATTTGCTTAAGAGGAAAGATGAGGTTTTTGACATGTTTGTCTGGTTTTTTTAATATGGTTTTGACTCAGTTTGATAAAAAATCAAGGTTATTAGGTCTGATAATGGTACTGAGTTTATAAATAATAAAATGAATGATTTTGTGAATACTATGGGTATTATTCATCAAACCTCTGTAGCATATATCCCTCATCAAAATGGGATTGCTGAGAGGAAACATAAACATCTGCTTAATGTTGCCAGAAGTCTTATGTTTCAGGGATGGATTCCTCTTGTTTTCTGGTCTGAGTGTATTTTAACTACTACATACTTGATTAACATGTTACCTTCCTCTGTTCTGAATGAAAAATCTCCTTTTTCTATGGTATATGGTAGGGAACCTAGTTTAGTTCATCTTAGGAGGTTTGGTTGTTTGTGTTTTGCCACTATTTTGAAAGATACTGATAAGTTTTCTAAAAGGTCTGAAAAATGTGTTCTGATTGGTTATGCCAGTGGTAAAAAAAGCTTATAAGTTGTTAAGTCTTGAGAATAGGTCTGTCCTATACTCAAGAGATGTGAGGTTTTATGAGACTGTTTTTCCTTTTAAAATGGGTCAAAATAGTTCTTCTATTTTTTAGACTAAATATGATGTTACCAGTCTAAACTTTTTTGATTCTTTTGAGTCTGAAATAACAACCAAAAATTCAACTCCCAATGATTAAAATTCAAATAGTTGTATGCCCCATCCTGAAAATACAACATCTATTTCTGGTAGAGAAGGTAGTGTGCATCAACCAGGATCTGTAGGTAACTCTAGTGGGTCTAGTTGTGAAGAACAGATACCTCAACCAGGTCTTGGAGTTGGTCCTCAGTCTGGACAGGATGAACAACACACTGCAACTTCCTTAGATGATCAAAATCATTCTGAGGGAAATATTTTTCAAAATCAAAATAAGGTTCCTAGTCTTCAAAATGTTTCTATTCAGATTGAAGAAGATAGCAGTAGAAAGTCTAGTAGGATTTCTAAGTTATCTGCTAAGTTGTATGAGTATGTTCTTGATAGTAAGGTTAAATATGGTTTACATAGATATGTTAATCATGTTGTGCTTACCATTGAGAATTAGTGCTTTGTTTCTACTCTGAATAAGTCTTGTGAACCTTCTTCATATGAAGAAGCTTCTACAGGTATTAATTGGATAAATTCCATGACTGAGGAAATGAATGCTTTATATGAAAATGATACTTGGGAAATTGTTGAGCTTCCTTGTGGTAGAAAAGCTATACTTTGTAAATGGGTCTTTAAAATCAAGTATCAATCTTCTAGTTAGCTTTATAGGTACAAGGCTAGATTAGTGGTCAAAGGTTATGGCCAGAAAGAGGGTATTGATTATGAAGAGACCTTTAGTCCTGTTGTTAAGATGGGTACTGTTAGGTGTTTAATTAGTTTGGCTGTTCAAATGGATTGGAAAATATTTCAATTAGATGTTAATAATGCCTTTTTGTATGGTGATTTAAATGACGAGGTTTACATGTTACCTCCTCCAGGGTTTTTTAAAGAATGAGATAACAAAGTGTGTCTGTTGAAAAATTCTTTGTATGGCTGGAAACAGGCCCCTAGATAATGGAATCATAAACTGAATGAGGCTCTGTTTGAAGCAGGTTTTGAACAATCTAAAAATGATTATTCATTGTTTGTTACAACAAAGGGTAAAACTGTTTTATTCTTGCTAGTATATGTTGATGATTTGGTTATTACTGGCAATAGTGAAACAAAGATAGAAAGTTTTAAAAGTTTTTTGAAAAACAAGTTTAAAATTAAAGATTTGGGAGAATTGAAATATTTTCTAGGTATTGAAGTTCTGAAAACTAAAGACGGTTTGTGTCTCAACCAGGGGAAATATTGTCTTGAATTGCTTCATGAGTTTGGTTTGTTGGCATGCAAATCTGTTATGACCCCTTTACCTTGTTGTTTTGGCTCATAAGGAGTCTGATGATGATAAATACTTAAGAAATATTACAAGCTATGAAAAGCTTGTTGGAAAATTGATTTATTTGACTATGACTAGGCCTGATATTGCTTATGTTGTTCATTGTTTAAGTCAACATATGCATGCTCCTTTACAGTCTCATTTTAACATGGGCTTAAGGGTGCTTAAATACTTGAAGTTAGCACCTGGTAGTGGTATTGGGTTTAGTAAAAGTCAAAGTGGTATCAATGTTGTTGCTTATTCTGATTCTGACTGGGCTAAATGTCCTATCACTAGAAGATCAGTTTCTGGATGTTGTGTATTTGTGAATGAGAATTTAGTTTCTTGGAAAAGTAAGAAGGTGCTACATTGTCTAGGTCTTCAGCTGAGGCTGAATACAGAGCAATGGCCTCTGCTACTTGTGAAGTTATGTGGATTGTTAAGATCTTGAAGGATCTTGGTGTGGGTGATACTTTGTTACTTGTTGAGTTGTGTTGTGATAACAAATCTGCTATTCAGATAGCTGCTAATCCAGTCTTGCATGAGAAGACTAAACACTTTGACATTGATGTGCATTTGGTTAGAGAAAAGGTTGCTACTGGGTTGATCAAAACTGTTAAGGTTGTTTCTAAAAATCAAACCGCTGATGTTTTGACTAAAGCCCTTGGTTCTGTACAACATGGCTCTATGGTTAGGAAGTTGGGCATGGTTAATCTTTATGCAGGTTCATCAGTTTGAGAGGGGGTGTTAAAAGTAACAATGCTCTTAGACAAACTTGTGAACCTTCGAGGGTTATTATGAAAATAGTTTATGCCTAACTTTAACTTTTGGTTGTGTTTGTAAAGTTTATGTTTCTCAGGGGTCTTTATGGAACTTTGGGCTATATAGGCTGAAGATTGGATCTAGGGTTTCATATCTTTCATTCAGCTTTCACATAAAAGTTTCCTTCTGGTTTCGTTTGAGTTGATATTCATCTTCTGGGTTTTTAAGCAGTTTAGTTTTTTTCATTGTTTACATCAAGATTTGCTTAATCTTGATTGTAGTATTGGTTTAGTTTCTAGGTTTATATTGGTTCTTGGGTTAGTGTGTGAGCTGTTGTAGGCAACACCTATTAGAGGGACTATCATCTTCTTTCTTGTATTGTAAGGTTTGCATTCGTGTTGGGGACAAGTCAACTGTGTATATTGTTATAATAAAAGTAAAGATCACCAAAGGGTGGTTAGGTGGGTGATTAAAAGGTGTTGTTAGTTATTTTGATATCATTTTTGCACAGATAAACTTTGTATGAGTGTCCTACACAGAATTGCAGGTAATCAATGGTCACTATTTTTGGCATAACTCGTTACAACATATAACGTAACTTAAGCTCAGTTAAAAGGAAAAACAAAACACATATACAACACTTTTTATTATCAATGCACAGTACGTATTATCTTCAAAGAATAGATCATAGAAGTCACATTCTACATGTTGATTAAGGTATTTCAATTGTAGATTATCCACGGAATCAACAAAACTATATAGCATGATACTTCTTGAATGCCATTCGTAACTGTATTATGGGAGCCAGAGGAGTATTTACACGTGTCCGTCGAAACTAGTGAATGGCCTGAAGTTTCAAACTTGTGAAACTGATTAAGTGATAGCCAATCAGAAAATAAATCTTGGGCAACTTTTTTGCTCGTTTATTTTTTTTATTTTTCTAACTTATTTTTTGTGACGTAAATTTAGCAATAAAGATAACTTTTCTAGTTATTGTTAATAAATGAACAAAGGATCCTTCTTTTCTAAACGGCGCCATTTTTTAGACCGCCTGTTTGATTCATATTTCAACTTTGACCGTTTGACCCATGGTCATTTTTCGAGCCTGGCCAACCCACCCATTTTACCACATCTGAAGAGCTAAAAACAAGAAAGACGCAACAAACAAATTATTTTTGCATTTATTCCCGTTCCCTAAAAAAAACATAAACAAACAAATAATTGTTGCACTTATTCATGTTTCCTATAAAAAAACAGAATCCAAGCTAAGTTTATTAATAGTTCATCACCATCACCAGCTTCCTTGTGAGAATACTATTTAAGATTGAAGGCTTGCATACAATAAATAATCCTTCATCATTTGATCATTAAAGACATGTTTCCCTCTCTTTTTCTTGTTTCCAAACCGTCACACACCATACCATCAAACATTTGGAATGGAGTATTGATTGTCACACTCTTACTTTTGATCCGCAATATTCAAAAGCAGTATATGATACATGTACAACTCCTTAAAGCACAATTTGGAGTGTGCAAAAAAAAATAAGAGTGTGTAAATCATTAGCATTTGAAATGTGTCTAGAAAATTCCAAGACATATCTTAATATTAGTTATTTGTATAAGTTTGCCTATTTTTGGCAACTTTAGCCCTTTAAGTTCTCTTCCCTCATAATTGTGACACATAATATTTTCTAAAACCATTTACATAATACATTAACTTATAGTTTGACTATCATGTTTGACTAACCAATCATATAACTCTTTTGACTTTAAAATGTCATAGTCAAACTCACTTAATGGCAAAATCGTAATTTAGTATCTAAAGATTGGTTTTAGGGTGTTACAGTAAGCCACTAAAGGTTTATTTGTTACAAACTTAATACTGAAGCATGAGTTAACATGAAAAGAAATGGTGTAACTTTTTTCAAATAAGTCACTCATATTTCTATAACTATTGTGATTCATATACTTATTCAACATACAAAACAAACAATAATTGTATTTTTTACAAACATACATCATATAATAAAACGCAGTAAAAAAATCAAACAAACAAGCCCTTAGCAAATTAACATTCAGAACTGTCAAATTCACATTTTAACAAATTTTATAACCGAAAATGTCTGTCGCAACATAAGAGTTGATGAGTGTCTAAATACTCATCATTTTTATACCATTTAAACTGCAAAAACATCTGAAAACACTCAGAAATGCATCAAAATGATAAAAATATCACAAATAAGTGTTTTATGTGTTTTAAATGCAAAAATACCAAAATCAGATGAAAAACGTATCAAGTTTGCATAATTGGCAGTTTTAGTCCCCCAAGTTTGGAAACTTGTCAAATCTAGTCCCTGGAATCCAAAAATGTGGAGTTTTATCATTCAAGGTCCCTGAAATATTCTAAGTTGTCAAAAATGGTCCTTGAATGAATCTTTGGTCAAATGGCAGAAAATGTCCTTCAAGTTTGAAAATTGTCATAAAAGGTCCTTGGATATTTAAAAAATGGAAAATTATCAAATGTGGTCCTTGTACTATTAAAGTTTGTCAAGTTTGGTCCTTTTTATAACTTTGGAAAAGTGACAGGTTTGGTCCCTCAAATTGGTGGAATTACATGAATGGTCCTTGTGTTTATAAGCTATACCAAACGGACTCCTTGTATTATTAAAACCCAAATCCAATCCCTTATCCCAGCTGGCCCAACATCCAAGCCCAACCCCCTTCATATTAATATCATTCGGTCAAATGGTCAAATCCCGCCCAAAACCACAAACACTGTACATCTCCCTCACCTCAACTGTAAAACCAAAACCAGTGGTTTCACCACCACCTCACCATCTTTCCACCTCACCCATACTACTCTCCAGCTCATCCCCCCTCCTCCTATACCAGCCACCAAGCATTTAATGCTTCCCCACCATCAAACACTCCAACCTCACCTCAACCCTTGTTTTTGCTGCCAAATCAATCCTAGTTCCATATCTACTTCTCATTTTGTCCCCTCCACCTCCACATACATCCATAATTCTTTAATTGCCTCAAAACCTGCTCTAATCCACTAGTACCACTTTTGGCGCCAAAATCAGTTTTAAAGGCTAGGATCTGTTTCAGAGCACCAATGGTCAAGATTGCAAGTGGGATATGATCAGAGACATGTGGGGAGTATCTCAATGCTATAAAGAAAGAGGAGAAGCAGAGGAGTGATATATCTAGCTTAATTTTAGTTTAATGTATGTCGTTTTTATTAATTTTCAAATACAAGTGTAATTTAAGTTTTTCAAGTACTTTGTTAAAGTTATTTAAGTGTAAGTGAATCTTTTGCAGTCATCAATTTCAAGGTTTAGTTTCATTTTCAAGTCTATGCAATTTTCATTTCAAAAATCTCATGTTAAGATCAAATGTTGTTTGTAGCTGTTGTTAAGGACTCATAAGCTAATATAAGCTCCTATATAGCTTATTTAAGCTATTAGAAACCCATTAAAATCAGTTTAGAAGCAAAAAGCAAAAATACAAGAAAATACAAAAAAATCAGTCAAAAATAAAAAATCACAAGAAATGATAATCACAGCTGGAGCAGGGTTAATAATGGATTGCCCTTTGGTTTAGAGCTTCTTGGGAAGCTATAGGTTGTGATTTCAGTACTTGGTTCTCAATTTTCACTTGGAATCCAACTTGTAAGCCTTTTACTCATTTTGGCATTTCACTGTTTGAGCCATTGATTAGCTTAAATCTCTGTGTATTTATGTTCATTAGTTATAACTAAGTAGAATTAAGCATTAAAAACAGTCACTTGTTCTTTTTAATTTGTAGTTAATAAAAATCTTATTTTAAGCAGTTAATATAGCATAAGTGTAATTTCTTAGTTTTATGTTATTAGTGTTGTTGTTTAATGTTTATTTAGCTTCAGTATATGATAATATATGGTCATGAATCAAATGCATGGACTGAATCTGTGAAATCCTTTGAAAAGCTTCATAACAGCCTTGTAAAAGGGTTGTTTGGATTTGCTGTAAAAACTGTGTTAGAGGTTGATTGTGGTTTTGTACTTGTCTGATATAAGTCACAATAGAACCTATTAGCCTAGATAAACAATAAAATCCAGTGTTTGTTAGATAAAAAGTCAAAATTATCTTTAAACTCTCCTTAGTTAGTCACTGTTAGGATTTTTGATTGCATAATCATCATTCTAGCTTTAAAAGTTGTTAAGATTAGTTAAACCAGTATTATTATAGCTTAAAACAACATAATCAGTCAATTAGAAGTAATCAAAGTTCATTTAAGTCAACTACTTAGTGTAAATTAAATAGTCAAAATTTTTCAATAGCAGTTTTTGAATAAACTTGAGGATTTTATTGTGAATTTAATACCAAGATTTAGCTTATCATCTTTTAGGTTTCTAATATTCAACTGCTCAGCTTAATCATAGTATTTTTTATAAATTTTAGTTCAGCTTATTAAGTGCTTATTTCTTAGCTTCTTTTGAACTCTTTTTCAAAAACATGCCCTGTGCACAGCTTTATATCCATTTTCACAAGCTCATAAAAAGCTAATCATTGAACCCCAGCTTGTGAATTTTGGCTTTTTGTGAAGTTAACCTAGTTGTCTTGAAGTTCCAAGCTTAATATTTCATTTTCTAGCTTATTTACTAGGGCTGCAACAAGCTTATTGTTTGTCCCATTTCTGTGTAAAACTGCAAACTCAGTGTTTACAAGCTACTTTCACAAGCTCACACAGAGCTTAATAGTTGGTCAAAACTTGTACACTTTGGTTTTTTAGAAAGCCCACCAACCCAGCTTGTTGACTCAGTGCTTATTTTGAGCTTAGGAACTTTTGCCCCTAGCTTAATCTTGTCTACAAGTTCTGTGAAGGACTGTTTGGGTAGTAGGATTATCATAAGTGCTTATTTGCTTATTAGAGCTTTTCAGTGTGATTATTTGTGTCTTTTAGCTTAATATTAGTAGCTTTAGCTTGTTGGTAGCTTATTTCACCTTTGGTTCCATCTTGTAAGCTTATTTGAGCTTGAAAAATCCAAAATAAGCTTATAAGCTCACTGTTGAGCTCATAAGCTTATTCTGAGCTTATTTTTAAGTTCTAAAAAGTTTGTCTTTTTAAAAGTTGTTTATATTTAGTAGCTTGATCAGTTTCAAAAAGAAAAATCCAAAAAGAAAATAAAAATAAAAAAAACAAGTTGCTGGGATTCGAACCCTGGCCACCCAGCTCACCACACCACACACATACCATCTGCCCTTGGGTCTTTGACTGGTATATGTTTGCAATATTTAATATATAACCCTTCTTGTCATTTTAAGCTTATACGTGTAACTTAGCTTATTTACAGCTTATTCAAATAAGCTTTTACCCCTTTTGTATTTTTCTTAGCTTTGTATTAGTATAAAGTATTTTACAAAAAAGTTTCAGAATTTTCTTAATAGTTTTAGTATTTTTAATCATTTAATTAGTTTAAAATATAATTTAATTCATAATAAAAAATATAAAAGTCAAAAAAATATAAATCTTTTTTCTAAAATTTTTTTTTGTCATATAGTAAGTAAGAAAATTATTTTTACACTCGTAGGATTTTTATTTCACAAATTTTACGTTTTTCCTTGCGCACTCGCGTAATTTTTACATATAACGAACGTTTTCATTCTAGGTCACGTTTTTAGATAATTTAAGTTTACGCTTTAATTAAAATAGTTTATTTAAGTTATTTTGTTTTATAAAATCAAGAAACATCATTTTAAAAATAGTGATAGCGTTTATTTAATATAATTTAACTTTTTAATTTCCTTTAATTTGCATTTAAGCCCCTGTAATTTACAAACTTTCTCTTTAGGTGTAATTATCATTCACAATCCTTACTGATCACTATCCTTAGTGATTATTCGACATCTGAAAGTGTTAAACACCATTAATCCTCCGTGGGACTTAACGACCCGGGGATACACTATACTCTCCAGATCTTAATTGCATTGGTTTTAGACAGTTTGAATTTTATTACGGTTGACCATTCACAAGTGGTTAGCTTGTGTGATAAACTTGACTGTCTGGGCCCGATCAAAATTTTGGCGCCGCTGCCGGGGAGGCTTTAGCGTGTCTTAAGCATTCTCAGACCCATACTTGCACATATACCACCTTTTGTAAACAGTTTTTTTTAAGAAATCTCAAAAAGTCATTAACACTTTTCCTAAAGTGTTAACAACACCAAAAAAAATATAAAACAACAAAACAATCGTAACGTTTTCTAGCTTGTATTTTCTTTAAGGTGATTCTTAAAGCAGTACGATTTGGTTAAACGAGACGATACCAAAAATATTGTCCAAAAGTTTTTAAACCCTTAGCACATATCCATACCTACGTCTTTTTAGTGATACTTAATAAATACATAAAAATCAACCACCGCAAATCAAGGCAGTACACCTACCAACTGGGGGTGTGACATTAATAAGTTCCCGAACAACAGATCAAAACTTGCCTGTGTGTCCTTGTGATTTGGTGTACCTTTTTCAAAGAAGCCATTTCATTTGTGATTATTGGTTAAGTTCACTTGTCGTTTTGCCTCGCATTTGTTTTTGAAAATTGATTTTTAAACTTAGTGCATGCGCACTGTTCTACAACTCTACAAGTCCACTTTCGAGCTTGCAAATATTCCTCGAGGGCGAGAGGACGTTCGCTCCTTCACCGTAATCGAACGTCTAACACCACCACCCCCGCCGTAATGGCGTAAGACAAGCCGATGAACGAGCTTCTCCAAGCACCCATCGAGGGTTACGGAGATGCCATTATTGTCCCAAACCATCATCGGCTGATACCTTTGAACTCAAAACCGGGTTGCTTAATCTGGTAACCCAAAGCCAATTTTATGGTTTTGAGCGGGATGATCCTCATGCACATATTCGATGGTTCAACAAGATTGCATCTACCATCAAATACAAGAATGTCCCACATGAAGCAATTAAGCTTCTTCTGTTCCCATTCTCTCTAGAGGGACAAGCCCGGAATTGGCTTGAGAAACAACCCCCTCGTTCCATTGAGACATGGGTAGATTTAGTCACCAAATTTGTTAACGAATTCTATCCTCCATCCCGAACTACAAGTCTTAAGAATGAGATAATGAAATTCTCTCAAAGATTTGATGAATCATTCGGGGAGGCATGGGATCGTTACAAAGAGTTGCTCCGCAAGTGTCCACATCATGGTTTTACCGAGTTAATGCAAATGAATACTTTCTACAATGGTTTAAACCAGACTAACCAAGACTCTTTAAATGCCTCCGCGGGAGGTAATTTCCTGAGCAAGACCACAAAAGAAGCCTTGCAAATCATAGAAAACAAGTCCCATGTCCGCCCTTTCCGAACAAAGACATATCAGTCTCAGTCTAATGCAGGACCTTCTACTTCATCTCCAGTGAGTACATCTAGCACCGATGCTAAGATTGACAAACTCACGGATATTGTTCAAGCTTTGGATCTTGCTAACCAAAAGAAAGTCACTTTCACACAGACACCATCACATGGTGAAGTGAAGAAAGTCGAAGTCTGTGTTACTTGTGGTGGCCCTCATGCATACTACAACTGTACTGCCACCGATGGTAGTCCGTTTGAAGCCAATGCTATAGCCGGTACTTCACATCAGGGAGGTAATCAATACCGTCCTCAAAATGAACCAAACTACCGTGCTAATACTTATCAAATTTATGATGAATTAATATGGTTCTTAATTCGTGTTTGTTAAATGTGATATTGTTTCTTCAGTTTCATTCTTTGAGCATATGTAATTTAGTATTGGAAAAGGGGTGTTTGGACACATAATCTGGTTAACTAAGAACATGGTCACTTTTACAAATCCAGATGTGCTTTGATTTATAAAAATACTTGACAGATACATACTAAAAGAACAACAACAACATCAACAACAACTACAAGAACAACTACTACTTTGATCAAAGAACAACAAGAACAACAACAACAACAACAACAACAACAACAACTACTACTACTACTACTACATACGAAGATTTTCCACGTCACCTAACAGCTCACGAAGTAATGCATCCGACTGACATGCGTGGTCGTCAGAAATCCTTGCCATTTCAAGTCTTGCCTCCAGCAACCTTACTCTTGTCTCTAGCACATGTTTTTGTGTTTCCAGAAGCTTATCCTAAGATCTTTTTCATTGCAGCTCGAGCACTCTGTTGGTGCATAGATTGTTCTTAAGTACTCGTCAAATGCATCCTTCCACATAAAATATCCGCACCCATTATCTTTTCTGGGCTGTTACATAATAAGAAAATTATAAGAGATTACAACCCAATTATTTGTATATTTACATAAATAGGAAATGTATGATTGTTCACCTTTGACAGAGGACATGAATAATATTGTTGTCCAGATGAATATTCTCTATGTGATGTTCTTAATTTTATATTTCCTGCTCCATAAGAACACATAAAAGGATTAAATGACTCCATCTCTGGTTTTGAAATTTGTGTGAAGATAAGAGGTTGTGAGGTTGAGTGGTTTTGAGGATAAGATTTGGTAGTTTTTGGTGGGATAAGATCTCAAGTTTTCTTTATGTGATATATAGAGCAGATCTGGTAGCTTTTGGTGGGAAGTTTTGGCGCCATGTTTTTTGTGGGAATTCTTGGCGCCATTTTTTTTGTGGGAAGTTGAGACCAGTAATAATAATAATAATAATAATAATAATAATAATAATAATAATAATAATAATAATAATAATAATAATAATAATAATAATAATAATAATAATAATAATAATAATAATAATAATAATAATAATAATAATAATAATAATAATAATAATAATAATAATAATAATAATAATAGTAATGCACCAATACTTGGTCGTTTAACATGATACGTATACCAATAGCACCTATACTTGGTCGTTTAACATGATACGTATACCAATGCACCTATACTTGGTCGTTTAACATGATACATATACCAATGCACCTATACTTTGTCGTTTAACATGATACGTATACCAATGCACCTATACTTGGTCCTTTAACATGATACGTATACCAATGCACCTATACTTGGTCCTTTAACATGATACGTATACCAATGCACCTATACTCGCTCGTTTAACATGATACGTATACCAATGCACCTATACTTGGTCGTTTAACATAATACGTATACCAATGCACCTATACTTGGTCCTTTAACATGATACGTATACCAATAGCACATATACTTGCTCGTTTAACATGATACGTATACCAATGCACCTATACTTGGTCCTCTAACATGATACATATACCAATGCACCTATACTTGGTCCTTTAACATGATACGTATACCAATGCACCTATACTCGCTCGTTTAACATGATAGATATACCAATGCACCTATACTTGGTCATTTAACATAATACGTATACCAATGCACCTATACTTGGTCCTTTAACATGATACGTATACCAATAGCACCTATACTCGCTCGTTTAACATGATACGTATACCAATGCACCTATACTTGGTCCTTTACATGATACGTATACCAATGCACCTATACATGGTCGTTTAACATGATACGTATACCAATAGCACCTATACTCGCTCGTTTAACATGATACGTATACCAATAGCACCTATACTCGCTCGTTTAAGATGATACGTATACCAATGCACCAATACTTGGTCCTTTAACATGATACGTATACCAATGCACCTATACTTGGTCGTTTAACATGATACGTATACCAATAGCACCTATACTCGCTCGTTTAACATGATACGTATACCAATGCACCTATACTTGGTACTTTAACATGATACGTATACCAATGCACCTATACTTGGTTGCTTAACATGATACGTCATATATTTTTAGACTTTGCCGTATCGCCGTGTCCGTGCAACCTAAGTTAAAAGTAATTAGAATAGTTTTATAATTTTTAGGTTAAATTTAATTATATAATTTTATAATTTATTATTAATTCTAATTATTTAAAATGATAATTTTAATTTTATAATTAAACCTTTTCCCGGGGACATGTCCCCGGGGAAATTTTTGGCGTAAATTTTCATTTTCCCTCCTCACTTTTACTTTATCCCGCCATCACTTTCCCCGGGGACTTGTCCCCGGAAAAAGTGACGCTAGAAGACAAAAAAATTTCACCGGGGACTTGTCCCCGGCAAAAGTGGAAAGGAAATATTAACCTCAATTATTGACAGATCTGGTCTCACTCGGGAAAAAAAAAAAAAAAAAAAAAAAAAAAAAAAAAAAAAAAAAAAACCAAAACCACACTCGTCTTCTCCACCACAGCCACCACCACTGCTCCACCACAGCTCACCACCTCCACCACCACGCTCTCCACCACCAACTACCACCACCACTACACACGCACCACTGTGCACGAGTATAATTGTTTCCTTAAACCCTCTCCTCATATAATTCTTTCCTTAAACACTCTCCTCATGTAATTCTATCTTTTCCCATCTTCTTTCTTCCTTGTCCCCCTTGTTTCCAAACCCAGGTTAATTTTTATTTTTTTATTTTTTTTATTTTTTTGTTAATTTGTTAAATTTTTGTTATTTGTTAATTTTTGAGTTTGTTAATTTTTGCAATGTTTTATTTTATTGTAGAATGATTTTTGTTATTTTTTTATTTTTTTATTTTTATTTTTGTTATTTACAGTATGTTGTGTCGAGACCAAGCTGAGAAGTGAAGCTGCGAATCGAAGCCGAGAACCGAAGCCGACACTCAGACCCAGGTAAGTTTTGTGGTTTTTATTGTTACTCCTTTTTTTTTTTTTTTTTTTTTTGGTTACTTGTTTATGTGTTAGCGGGGACATGTCCCCGGCGAAAGTTTATGAGGTGCAAAATAAGTTAGAAGCATTTGGTTACCTGTGTCGGTCGTCTTTAGGTAGGCAGTCGAGTATTGGTGATAGATTACTTTGTTCTAGTAGGATTAGGCAGTTGAGTACTGGTATAGCTCAAGCTTATTTTGGTAGAATTTGGAATTCATCTGGTAGCTTAAAAATAAGCTCAAAACAGCACCGTTGTTGCCTAGTCTGCTGTCCCACCACAGCAGCAGTCACCTTTTTTTATAGTGCTTATTAGGAATCCTTGTTAGTGCTTAATTTATGCTAAAGGGGTGTTTGTTTTGCTCTTGTCCTAAACTGAGGTGAATAAGCAGTCTCAGCTGCTTATTCTTCAAGTTTTGAGAAAAAAGTTTTCACAAAATTTCATTACTTTGATCTTATAAATAAGTTGCAAAGGCAGTTTTTAGTGTAAAACACCCATTCAGGGGTGTTTGGGTCAAGGTGTTTAGTGGTCAAAAGGACCTGTTCATAGCTTATTTTTAAGTTGTATTAGCTTATTAAGTTGTTAAACTTGCTTATTTAATAGTCTTTAGTTGCTTTTAGGTAAGTAGGATTAAGTAAATATGTGTTACATGCTTTTTATTGATAATTTTGATTAGTTTTCATAGGCTCTTGCTTGTTACATGCTTTTTATTTATAATTTTGATTTTTATTAATAAATTTGATTTTTTTTTTTGCAGCCGAGAGCCGAGACCAGCTAGCCGAGAGCCAAGACCACAATCGGTATTTTTTTCACACCTGCTAATATTTCATAAGCTTCAATTTTCCGGATTATTTGGAGACTTGTGGGCTGATATAAGTATATTATGATATTATAAACTTATATAAACTCATAAGTCTTCAAATAAGCCGTAAAATTGAGTTTTGTGATATATGAGTATATTATGTATGGTATTTGATTGTGTTGAACTATTGTAAATGATTTTAGGACTTTAGTGATTAATTTCGGAAAGTCCCCGTCCGAAGTTAATCATCCTATAGAAAACCCGTCCGAAATTAATTTACTAGAAATTAATTTCGGAAAGTCCCCTGTTTGGGATGCTTTTGAATGTTTTGTCTCATTTAGATATGAATACGTATATTGATTTACTATTTGTGAAAATTTCGACAGTGTTTCCCTTTACTCCTACGAATATGTCTTTAATGCACATATTTGGAGAGTTGAGGGGAAATGCTGCCGAAATTTTCTCAAATAGTAAATTCAATTATACGCATTCATATATGAGACGAAACATTCAAAGAGTGGGTTATGATTGCCTTCCATAGTTGGATTAGGTGAACATTTTAAGTCTATATAATTATTTGTTGCTTCATTAAAACGCAGTTATGCCAATTGATAAAAGTTGGGTCTCACTAGCACGTACCAGTAGAGAATTCTTAGTTGGTCTTAAAGCTTTCTGCAAGCATTGCAAGCCCTTGGTGAATATTGATGGGAATATAAAATGTCCCTGTGCTCTTTGTTTAACGTAAACTGGATAAAGCACGAATTTTTGTTTGACCACATACACACAAATGGCTGGGACCATAGTTATACGAAATGGTATAATCATGGTGAGCCGGATGGCCGAACAACCGTACACAACACAAGACACCCTGGGATGAGTGACATGGCTGAGTTCCTTCATGATATTGGTCCGAATAACGAACCAGATGATCCAACTCAAGGAAATATTGGCGAGACAAGTAACGACGCAATTCCTCAACGTAATGAGTATGAGGAGTTACTTGCCACTGCCAATGAAAAACTATACCCAGCCTGTGAGTGGATGTCTTCATTAGACTTTATGGCAAAGATTACGCACATCAAGGTCAAAGGTAAAGTGAGTGACACCACATTTAATGAGTTCCTAACTTTATTCAAGGAAGTTTTCCCGCCCGTTCTAGGATACAAGATGCCATCTTCATACTATGAAATAAAGAAGACATTTAAAACTATCGGGTTAGGATATGAATCGATACATGCTTGTGTAAATGATTGCTTTTTATATCGGGGGGCGGGTAACGAAGATTTGCAGACTTGTCCGATCTGCGGCGCTAGTAGATGGAAAGGAAAGAACACACTGGGGAAGAAAGTTCCTAACAAGGTGTTGCGTTACTTTCCTATCATTCCTAGACTACAACGTTTGTACAAGTCTAAACACACTGCAAAACATATGACTTGGCATGCGTCTGGGCAGTCTATGGAGAACGGTAAGATGCAACACCAGGTTGATGGTCAAGCATGGAAGAAATTTGACATCAAGTATTCGAAGGAATTTGCTAAAGAAAAAAGAAACGTCCGGTTAGGGTTGGCTGCTAATGGTTTCAATCCGTACGGCAACCTTAGTCAGTCATACAGCATGTGGCCGGTCATATTAACCACATACAATACGCCTCCCTGGATATGTATGAGAGAGACTTCTCTTATGTTGACATTGTTAATTCTAGGCCCCAAATCACCAGGGAAGGATATTGATATTTACCTAAGGCCTTTGATTGATGACCTAAAGACTTTAGGGAAATATGAAGTCATAACTAAGGATACTGTTACAGGCACCGAATTCTATATGAAAGCAGCGCTTTTATGGACTATCAATGACTTTCCCTCTCGAAGTAGTTTGTCTGGGTGGAGTAGGCAAGGTTACATGGCATGTCCAACATGTAATGTAGACACTCCAGCTATGCGCGTGTTAAACAAAACCGCTTATGTTGGTCACAGAAGATTCTTAAGCATGACCAATAAATGGAGGAAGAACAGAAGGGCATTCTATACAGAGGTAGATAATACAGACCCTCCTAGAAAATTTACCAGTGATGACATCTTGGATCAACTAAGAAGATTGCCTAAACGTGTCCCGGGAAATATCCAAGATATGGGGGTGCGAAAAAAAACGTGATCAAGATCGCGAATTGAATTGGACAAAAAAATCTGTTTTCTACGAGCAAGAGTATTGGTCTTTTCTTACACTAAAACACAATTTAGATGTCATGCATATCGAAAAGAATGTGTGTGAGAGTGTGTTGGGTACTTTGTTAATGAATGACAAATCAAAAGACACCAACAAGGCAAGACAAGACTTACAAAATTTGAATATTCGTACTGACTTGTGGCTCGTCAACAAAGGAAATGGGAAGTGCTCTAAGCCTCATCCTACGTACTCTTTCACAACCGAAGAAAGAAAACTTTTTTGTCAATTCATTAAAGGTACGCGTTTTATTTGAAAATTTCTTTGTTCGAATTAATTCGCGTATTCATTTCGACAACTTATTCTAATATCCTGATTTTTTTTCTTAATTCATCAAAGGTGTTAAACTACCTGATGGGTTTGGATCTAACTTCAAGCATAAAGTGACCGACAACGATAGCAACATAACAGGCTTGAAGGCTCATGACTGTCACATAATGATGCAACGGTTACTTCCTGCTGGACTTCAAAATTACTTGAAGGACCAAACCACCGCAACACCAATAATCGAGCTTTGTTCATTCTTCAAACAAATATGCGCTCGAACTTTGATGGTGGATGACAAGTTGAAAGCTAGAGCACAACTGATCAACATTTTGTGCAGTTTCGAGCAAATATATCCTCCAGATTTTTTTGACATTATGATTCACTTGGTTATTCATCTACCGGAAGAGGCTATTGACGGCGGTCCTGTTTACATGAGGTGGATGTATCCATTTGAAAGATACATGAAAAAGCTCAAAAATTATGTTAGAAATAAAGCCAAGCCTGAAGGTTCAATAGCGGAGGGTTATATTGCTGATGAAGCATTAACTTTCTGTTCGCATTATTTTCGGGGTGTTGAGACGAGATTTAATCGTCTTGATCGAAATGAGGATGGTCCAAGGCCAACAAGTCGATTTGAGGTGTTTCGATCAGTCTGCAAAAAGAATGGTAAAAAATCATTAGTTCGGTTTAAAGCAGACACAATGAAGCAAGTAGTATGGTACGTACTACACAACAGTCATGAAATCGACCCGTACATGAACGCGTACAAGAGGTACGCGTTTTATTTCAAAATTTGTTTCACGTAAGTTGTTATTCGACGACTTATTCTAATATCATGAACATTTACAGGGCATTTCCTGGCAGAGACTTGGAAGAAGGGTTTCCTCGCTGGTTTGAGATGAAGGTAGACTTATTGTATGTATTACCCTGTATAAATAACGACTATTACTCATATCTATCTATTCTTAACTTTTTCATAGATTCGTGAATTAAAAGTACAGAAGGACCTAAGTTGTACCGTCGAGTTATTCGCTTTGGCTTGTGGACCATCATGTACTGCAGTCTCAGTCAACTCTTGCGTAGTCAACGGTGTGAAGTTTACTGTACACGATCGTGCTTTACGTCGTTCAACTCAAAACAGCGGAATTTCAACTCCTAGCCCTGATGGAGGAATGCATTATGGCCAGCTTGAAGAAATTCTCGAGTTTTCATATATTTCATTCAATGTTGTGTTGTTCAAAGTCAAATGGTTCGACACTAATAACAGTAATCGCCTAAAATGTTGTACCTATAGAAACAACATTACGCAAATTATGACTGATCGTGTATCGTTTCAAAACGAACCATTCATTCTTGCAACGCAAGCAACACAAGTCTTTTACCTTGATTTCCCGGGTAAACGTGGTAATTGGAAGGCCGTCCAAGATTCTTATCATCGAAAGATTTGGAACCCGGATATCATTGTGGTAGAAGACAACCAGGATGTTGTACATGACAACAACTCATCACATATCACATTCTCTGCTGAGTTGGATCAGTTGGATTATAACATTATAAATATAGATGTTCAACCAGCAGAATTTGAGGCACCACCACCAATTATCACTATTGTAGAAGACGAAGATGATATTGATTGTGATGATCACGTTCCTCATGATTTAGCATCTGATGATGATGATGACCACGAGAATGAAGATGATGAAGATGACAGTACTAATAATGTTGAATTTTATGTTGATGATGTGGGAGATTAATCTCGAATTGTAATTTATAGAACAAAACTTAATTATTTGAATGAAATTGTTATCGAGTGGTTAAATGTGTTTATTTGTTTGTTTATTTATTTATTGATTTATTTATTTATTATAATTATCTTGTTGATATATACTGTTAAATGTGTTTGTTTGTTTATTTATTTATTTATTTATTTATTTATTTATTTATTTATTTAATTATATATATGTTTCTTCACTAATTTCTATGTTCGTTTAACAGATGGCAGATGTTGTAGGTAGGTCTCACGGTGGCGATGGAGGTAATTCGCCACCTCGTGGTCCCTCGAGGAGGATAGGCACCAATTGCCGGCGTAAGAATTTCTGAATTATTTTTCAATAAACTGTATTTGATTACATGTTATTTTAAATTGATAAAATGTTATTTTATGTCATCGTCACTTGAATTTGATTACTTGTGGGCTCTAAATCCAAAGCTGCCAACCCAAACGCCAAAACTGGGAAGGCGGGAAGGTGGTGCGTGGTCCCACTAAGAACACGGAACTCAAGGCGAAGAGGGCACTGGATGGTCGTCCTGTGTCGATCGAGTTTCGGGTCAACCAGGAGGGGTTTTGGACACACGTGGGCCCTCACTCTTCTTGGTTCTCCAACTATGTTGGGGAGGTGTTACGGGACTCGATTCCCATGTTTTGCGATTCATGGGCTAAGGTTCCCGAAACGGCCAAGGCCCACATCCATGAGCATCTACACATAAGTTTTTTTAACCTTTATTTTTTTAATTATTGTGTTTATTTATTTAAATTTGTATATTTATTCAAACTTGTTTGTTTATTTAAATTTGTATATTTTTTATTTATATTTTATTGCAGCACTACTTTGATCTCGACACACACCTTGCTGGCCCGAATGGAGAGCAGATTGTTGACAGTATCGAGTATTATCTCCAAAAACGATACGACAACAAATATAGGTACACAAAAGATAACTTTACGGCAGCAGGTGGGCTGGAGAAAATTGAGGAGATCAAAAGAAAGCGTCCAGAGAACAAGACGCAAGAGGATTGGGATGCGTTGGTAAATTTCTGGATCGACACTTTATAATAATAATAATAATTCATTTATATAATAGTTTTTATAATTTAAATACGCAGGTTAAGCTTTGGACAAACCCTAAGAAGCAAAAGATCTCAGAGGTGAACCAACAAAACCGAATGGCGAACACGAGTTCTAGCCTTCACGGATCTCAGTCGTATGCTGCTATTCGCCATAACTCTGTAAGAAACTATTTAATCATTTTATTTATATATATACATGGTGTTGGGTGTGTCGTTATTGATTATATTTCTAAACAGTTGACCAGCGAGACTGAGGCGGCGGTTAGAGAAGACTTGATAGAGCTTTACCGTCGGAACCATACGAGGGGCGATGTCTTTGAGTCCCCGTTATCTAAGGCTAGACATGTAAGTATAATTTATTTTCAAAGTCACCAATTTTGATTATATATAATGCATCACGACTTATATATTACTTTTCTTGTTTTTTTGTAACTAAACAGAACGAGATGATGCGGATGCGGGAAGAGAGCACCTCCGATGGGACTCGCATGACTGACCGTGAGATTTTGCGTACCGTGATTGGTGGTAAGCAGCGCAGTCATATTCCTGGTGTAGGTCAGGTCTTACCCGGCGGTGAAGTGAAGAAGACCTTTAGCGCCTCCCGACCTCGTGATGCAGCGGATGTGTCCTCACTGCGGGAAACAGTGCAGAAACAGACCGAGGAGCTCGCTACACAGAGGAGTCAGATGGACCAGGTCATGGAGTTTGCGAGGACATTGCCGGGTTGGAAGGAGCGAATACAGTCCGCCCCGGGATCAAGTGCTACTCCACCAGGTGGGTCGGGATATGGAGAGGGTGGGTCGGGATCTGGTGCTATTCCATCCGCTGAGTCTAGAGATACCGGGGACGGTAATGGGGGTAGTGGGGTTTGAGATGCCGATTTATGTTACTTTAACACATTTTGGATATGTTTGTAGAGAATAACATGGATTATTATGTCGTTTATGTGCATTATGTGCTAGGATTCCCGTAAATGGATTATACGTATAGTTTTGGACCATTTGCGGATAGGTAGTTTTGGATAGTTTTGTAGATGATCATGCGTTAACGGTTTAGGAACCGTTTTGGTGATTTTGGAAAACGATAACTATGTTAGCGATTGATGGGTATATATGATATTATGTTTAGCGAATTTGTGTTATGATTGGCATATTAAAACAGGTCGTGACATTGGTAAAACAGGTTGTGGCATATTAAAACAGGTTGTAGATTTTTTCCGAAAAATTTCCGGAAAAAATCTGGAATTACCCATTTTGCAGCAATATTATGCATAATGGGTCAGCTAGTTTTGCCGGGGACATGTCCTCGGAGAAAGTACAAGAGCATATTTTAGTTTACAACTTTCCCCGGGGACAAGTCCACGGAGAAAGAGTTTAACTCAACAGTGGTTACATACTTCCCCGGGGACATGTCCCCGGCGAAAGAATTCAACTCAACAGTGGTTATACTCTTCCCCGGGGACATGTCCCCGGCAAAACCTGTGCCACGTCGGACTAATAACGTAATTAGTGTACTTAAAGTAGAGTCCAAAAATAGTTTCCCCGGGGACGAGTCCCTGGCAAAAATAGATGCCACGTCGAACATGTTTGACCGGGGACAATTGGCTGCGGGACCCACATGTCCCCGGTAAAAGTGGTAAACAGTCCCCGGGAAAAGTATTACCGAGAAGGTATTGCCGGGGTACTTTCGCCGGGGACATTTCCGCGGGAAAAGGTTTCGCAGGGGACATGTCCCCGGCGAAAGCCCTGAAATTTCGCCTGCGAAAGCGGCGATTGTTGTAGTGCGGCCATATATCCCTATGGGATTCCGGAAGCTTCTTGACATCTAATTTCATCTATAGTCCCTCTATAACGGTCGTTAGTCAATTTCCTTTAATCACTTTAACGCCCGTTAGTCGTTATTGTGTTTTTAACATTAAACATAACCTTTTATATTTAATTATTTAAACTTTAATTCTTCATACGTAAAGTGTGCAATCCCGTGATCTCGAGTTCGATTCTAAACATATACATATTAAATATTGTCCATAAAACTAACATAAACAACTTATAGCTTACATGTTTCACAGGTTATCGCAGTGAAGTGGTTACTGAGCGTGACAATCATCTTCGTTCTTGCATTTGTTCTTCTATGGAGCAGCTTTAAATCTTGAGACTGAATATGTTTAACTACAAGCTTGCTATGGTGAAACCACGGCAACCTTTTTGTTCTTTGACGTAACAATGCTCTAGTTAAACTATTTGATGTAATTAAACATGTAGATGATGAAGTGTAAATAATATATGTGTAGAAAATAACATGAAATATAACTGAAGTGACCTTATTGTAAGTTTTGATAAATAAATACGAGAGAATGTATAATGAGAAGTCGGCTATCATTATTCCTTACGTTTACAAAAGCAAAACCTAGTCTCGATTCAAGTTAAAATCTTTGGTATTTCCTGTTCATCGATCTGTTGCTCAAAGGTGCACATAAAACCTTAATAAATAGATCTTTGTGTGCATTAATTTTATCATTATGTTATGCATCTTTTTGTGAATCAAATAGTTTTCATATGTAATCAACCTTGGTTTTTGAATAGTTTATCTAGCTTCTAAATAAGTTGCTTTGGAGATGGAGAAAAGGACTAGAGGCAGGATCCGCACACCACAATTAGAAGATGTTCCGGAGTTGATCCATCGTATACAATCATTGTTGCCGGTAGAAGAAGCCACACGCACATGCATCTTATCCAAGTCATGGCTACACGCTTGGTCTACCATTCCTGCCCTCAGATTCCCCCGTAAGTTTGCAACGTATGAAAAAGAAATAAAGTACAAACAGCTGATTGATCATACTCTACAAAGGTATCACCAAGACAACATACCAATCGAAAGTTTAGATCTTCAATACGACATTTGTCACCAAGAGTCACCTTTTGTGGCTGAAAATTGGATTCGGTCAGTAGCTTCCAAAAGCTGCCTAAAAAGGCTTTTCCTTAAAATCTGGGTTTGGAATGATTCATTGACATGGCCAATTGAGTTATTTTCTAGTGAAAACCTCAATACAATAAGTTTAACAGCCTGGGGGACCTATTCCCTTCGAATTTGTAGCAATCCTGTTATCAAGTGCGTCTCTCTACGTGTACTGCACTTAGAAGCTGTGATTATAAGTAATGAGGTACTTGATAAATTATTATCTGTTTGTAGCTTGCTTGAGAAGATTACGCTTTTGAATTGTCAGGGTTTGAAGAATTGTAAGGTCAAAAACCTTCCTCATCTTCGTGAATTGATGGTATATTCAACAAATGAGGACGGTGTTTGGGAGATCAACAATGTACCAAGGCTTCGCACGTTTAATTACAGCGGACCAGGCGCAACTATACCTTTTAATATAGATTCATTAGGAAATGTGACACAATTGTCGATAGACAGTAGGGAGATAGACAACGAATTTGTCAAAACAATTGAATCAAAATTTCCTTTGCTCGAGAATTTAAGACTTGATATTGCGTTTTGGGAGCTCGAAAGCTTGGAAATCAAAAGTGGTTCTCTGAAATGGTTGACCCTACGTTTATGGGAATACAACAGGCAAGTCAATGTACAAGTGTATGCTCCAAAATTACTTTCTTTCATCTATAACGGTAGAAGTAAAGTAATACATGGTCTCTCATTTCCAACTATTGCTCCCAAGCAAATTAAGCTAACTTATCACTTGAGTGGACCCTTCGATAATTCATTCTTTCTGAAAATGAGGGGAATACTCAACTCATTAAGCAAGTTTAATATTGAAATCAAAGATTGGGATTCAAAACGATTGAACATTGATGTTGACGATCTCAGAAAAAGGGTCTCGTTTCCGGTTACGAACGTGGAAGAAGTATCGCTTGTAAGTTATGTCAACGTACACATACGGGAATGGGAGATGACACAATTTTTTGATGCATTATTCTCGATTTGCCGTCCTCATTACATAAAGTGCAGTAAGCTAGCGGTGAAAGAGATGATGGAAAAGAAAACGAAGGAACTGAAAGATATTCAAGTGCAAGATCCTCATAATGGAAAGTGGGAATCTCTAACAAGTTCTTGGATAAGCGTTCTTGACGCATTTCCCGACCCGATCAAGTTCAAACTGAATTGGTTTTCTCAATAGAACCTTTGGTTCAGTTTTGCAATTTTTTTTCCCTGCACATTCTTAATAATATCTAATGGGAGAGTTCAGGTGTTGGTCTATTTTGTCCTTGTTCGTTATTGTTTTTTTTTTTTTTTGTTCTTTGAATATACTGTTAAATAAGGCTGGGCATTATTACTTAGAAAAGGGAGGTAAGATAAGGTCAATTTGCGCTTTTTCATGTGAATATCCAGACATGGTCATTTTTTTTACCCATTCATTATATACACACACATTATGAAAACGGGTTAAATGGGCAAAACTACCCACTTTGACCCGTTGCCTGACGTACTTATTTTTAAACCGAGACTAGGAGGAACATATCTAATTTTGACTTCCCACTCAAATTTTGCATGTTTAAATATGTTGTTCATGCCATGTCCTACACGCTGCACAGAATTGCGGGTTATCAATGGTCACTATTGTTGGCATAATTCTTTCGAAGACAAATTTATATATAACATTTTTAGCCCATTTAAGCAAATATGGAACACAAATACAAAGCATATATACTGCACTTTTTTATTATCATGGCACAATACGCGTGATTTTAGTTCAATCTATTTACGAGTCATCACAAGTGATTAAGCTTGATATGAACTATCATCAGAGATAATATGCTACATCAATATCGTTGAAGTTTTGAAATGTATTATCATCAAAGATTATATCATAAAAGTTACTGTACTTTCTGCATGTTGATGCACGCATTTCAATTGCAGATGATCCACAGAGTCAGCAAAACTATAGCTTGATCCTTCTTGTATGTTATTCATAACTGTTGTTTGAGAGCCAAAAGTGTAATGACACGCACCCGTTGAAACCAGTGAATGGCTGGAAGTTTCCTTCACATATATTTCACTGTTTACAACGAAAGACTCTTTGTGTATGCTGTATGCACATATTATTATTGAAAAATAAGTAATATCATGTGGAAACTGCAACAAGAAGTTGTTTATTGCTTGGTATTTTTTAACGCTTTTTACGTGTAACAAATGTTTTGAAGTTAGTTTACCAAACATAGTTGTTTAGTCACACCAAATGCATGAAAAATGAAAACACACCCACCTAACTTGAGAATGATCTGCAAACCCTAACTCCATTTCCAATACTCCAATAAGACTCCGATTCTTCTTCTTGTTTCTCATTTATTTATGGATGAACCCATTATCAATAAAAATAAAAATATGGAGTTCGTGTTAGATTGTGTAATTCCTTACATACAAGACACCGATGTCCTTAATTCTGTTTCATTAGTCTCTAGGAAATATCTTGATATGGATTCTTCAAAGCGTAAATACCTAACTGTCCACGTCCATTAGCTCCCTGAACCCTCTCGTTTAAGCCATAGATTCCCCAATCTCGAGTCCTTAACACTTAAGTCTTATTCATATGGACGAGATACTGCTAGCAAGTGTCGTGTTCCAGTCACCCCATGGATTCAAGAGATAGTTGTTAAGTTTACGCGTTTGAATTCACTATCTATCCGGAACATGGTTGTGTCTCCTTCTGATCTCCAACTCTTGGCGGAAACCCGAGGTGATAATTTAAGGAGTTTAGAAATTCGTGGTTGTAGAATGTTTTCAGAGGATGGTTTAACGTATATCGCTAGGTATTGTAAAGATCTGAGAAGTTTGCATTTAGATGGGAATAAGATATATGGTAATGCGAATGGGAAATGGTTACATGAGTTGGCTTTGCATAACACGGTTATGGAGTCGTTAAATTTTCATTCCCCGTTTGATTGGTATGATATGGAAGATGTTACACTTCTTGCAAACAAATGTAGCAACTCTTTAGTATCTCTAAATATTTTTCCACAATCTTTAAGTGATTTTAGAGAAGTCTTCAACCATGCTAAAAATCTCGATCATTTTGGCTATGGGATTATTGATGAAGATTGGGACTTTGGTGGTTTTAAATTCCCTCCGAATATTCGTGGTTTACGTATTGAGGAGTTGCGTGAAGCTTCATTCCTTTTTCTACTCCCTTATCTCAAACAACTACAGGAATTGGATCTTGAATGTGGAGATATTGCATATAATTGCCAATGTTTCTTGTTTGAGAGTTGTCCCAGTTTGGAAGTTCTACATACGCAAGATATATGTGGAGACGAGGGATTGCAAGTTATTGGTCAGTTTTGCAAGAAATTGCGCAAACTTACCCATCATGGTGCGGGGGTGACTCAAACGGGACTTATAGCTCTGGCTCAAGGTTGTCCTAATTTGGAATATTTAAAGGTTCATCTCTTAGATATTTCAAATGAAGCTCTTGAGTGTGTCGGAACTCATTTGAAGAATCTGCATGATTTACGTATGTGGTTGGGTATTGAAGACGGTATAACAGATGTGCCTCTAGACAATGGGGTTCGAGCTATGCTAATGGGTTGCAGCAAACTCGAGAGGCTGGATATCAGGCTTTGTTCTGATGGATTGACAGATGTGGGTTTAGGATACATAGGGAAGTATGGTCGTAATTTGAAATATCTCTCTCTATGCAATACAGGAGAATCTGATGTAGGACTTTTGGAGTTATCAAAAGGGTGCCCAAAATTAAGAAAGCTAAGACTGAGGGATTGTCCCTTTAGCGATCTAGCAGTTGTCACTTTTGTGTTTAACATCAATCATTCGTTAAGATATATTTGTATTGATCGTGGTTTGGTACTCACTCGTCGAATGGTTTCTGCTGAGGTAATAGTACTCAAAGCTTGACTTGTAATTTACCATAAATTATTAGATTAAAGAGGTTGTATCATCTTTTTCCAAAAACACTTTCATCCATTTTCTTTTTCAATTCCTTACAAAAGGTAAAGTGCTACATATGATTACAAAAATAATTTTATTGTGTGTTAATTATTGTTACTGAGGGTGGTGAATTGGTGATATGGATACTGGATAGTTTGGTCGGTCTAAGTAACCGGTTGACAAGGGTTCGTTTTGACATATTCGACCGCCTTTCCTTTTTACCTCAACATTTGACCCGTTTGAGATACACCCAACTCAAAAGACCCATTTTTAGCTAAACTTTTCGTCTAGAGACTTGAATTTCACAAATACCCGCAATGACTATTAAACTGGTATTACATAAATTCTCAATTCTCACCAAACCACAAAAATGGTTTCTAATAATAGTCCTTTAAAACCTTGTCAGATTCAAGCTTTTAGTTCCTTCTTTGGCCTGTCTTTTCCAAAAAATAAAAAAAAGAAGACTTCTCGAGAAACTCTTTCTTTTCAAAGTTTATGGCGACGTTATCCATTTTGATGATGTTACCTTCGTTGCAGGTGCTTACCCTCTCCGAAAAACTCCATAGGTTAGCTGTACAATTGGTAGAGGATGGAAGTGGTGCTGAATCTGTAAAGATAACATACACTGTTGGATTAATCGTTTATGTCAAGGTTCATGTATGCATGCATGGTTGCACTTGCATGAATACATTATGGTTTTATATATTAAACTTATATGTTTTAGTTAATAGGTTGAACTGGTATACGTTTGACCGAGTTTTTTGTAACTGTATTTCATGTTGGGTAGAATAGGTTTCATGTTACCTAGTTTTTAGGTAGGACTAGTAGTACACGTTTTCTTTGTAAGGCTATAAATATGGTCATGTTATCTATGAATGAAAGTAACCCTTTCACATTTCCTTTAGCCTCTGTATAGTTTCATAACCCACACCAAGTTCTGAGCCTTTAAATCCTACATTTGGTATCAGAGCTTCGTTCGATAAAGGGCGGGTTTGAGAGTCGACATTCGAAGGGGAGGAGCCTTCGGGTGCGGGGCTGCCATCGCAGCAGAAGCGGGGACAGCAGGGGCTGTTTCGAGACTGTATTACAGCAGAAGACGGACGTGATAAGGTGTTTCGGGACTACGTTGTCGTGGGGGAGACGGGGAGTACCGTTCAAGACGACGGGGGTGACCGGTGATGAACATAGGTGGTCCGTAGCTGTTAGTCGTGATCAAAAGGTTGTGATGTTATGATCACAGGTTCGTGGAAGGGGTGTAAGCTACCTTTGATCAATTGTTCCGTGTTGAAGAGACTAACCGGCGGTGGTGCGTGAAAAGCGAACGGAAAGGGTCCGTCAAAGCAGGTGGCTTTGGATTTGGTTCGTTTTAATTTGCAGGTTCAAGAAGACGGTAAAGCTTGAAGCTTGTTATTCTTGGTCGGTGGAATAGGACTCTTCGAACGGGTTTGATCGGAAAAGGGTTGAAGCTGTCATAAAGTGAAGACATAGAAGGAGGTAGATTGTAGGTCACCGGAAAATGGAGAGATTAACCGGTTCGCGGGATAAACGGACGGGAGGAGTCGGGAAAAGCAGGTTGCTTTGATTCAGTTCGTTTGGCGGGTGAAAGAAAACGGTAGAAGCGGGTGGCTTTGTTTTCTTGATTGGTGGAATAATGCTCTCGTGTCACAGAAGTGTTATGAGCAAACGTGTTCTGTGTGGTGACAACAACAGTCGGGTGGTAGAGGACTTTGGACGTGACCAAGGTGGAGGTCGTGAGTCCGGGAAAAGTCGGGAACAATGGAGATTCAACACGGCGTGAACATTATGGCGTTAGAAGTTCAAACCGAGATGACTTTGGACGTGGCCGGGGAAGAGGTCGTGGGTCCGTGAAGGGTCGAGATGGTAATGAACGTGTCTAACGGGATGCCATGTGACATGATTCATGTGGTGTGAAGAATTAAAAGCGGTTGAGCTAGAGAAGACTTTGGATGTGACCGAAGTGAAAGTCGGCTATCCGGGAAAGGTCTTAAACGTTGATGTGAATGAGGAAATAAACGATTAAGGGGGTGAATGTTGGATTAATCGTTTATGTCAAGGTTCATGTATGCATGCATGGTTGCACTTGCATGAATACATTATGGTTTTATATATTAAACTTATATGTTTTAGTTAATAGGTTGAACTGGTATACGTTTGACCGAGTTTTTTGTAACTGTATTTCATGTTGGGTAGAATAGGTTTCATGTTACCTAGTTTTTAGGTAGGACTAGTAGTACACGTTTTCTTTGTAAGGCTATAAATATGGTCATGTTATCTATGAATGAAAGTAACCCTTTCACATTTCCTTTAGCCTCTGTATAGTCTCATAACCCACACCAAGTTCTGAGCCTTTAAATCCTACATACACATCCTCAACAGCAAGAGCAACAGATAATATCGACACCCCGTTAGTCCGGAATTTGGTTGCCAAAGGTATCCGGAATGAAGAACGGTTGATTTTAGACGGGTCATCTGAGAAGCCACTCGAAATTATAGTTCAAATTGCTCAAGTCAAATCACTTTCACACGTGCAGTATCTGAGTTTGGGAAAATAAAATTGCAAGGGAGGGTGAAAGATGGGGTACCACATTTGACGAAGGTAGGTGCTTTTAAGGTGGATGTGAGATTGGACGGGCATATTTTACTTTGTGAAAAAGCTGATGAGTCTAATACCATTAGTCGTGTTACAAGTATATTGGGTGAAGAGAATGTGAATATTAGCTCTATGAGTGTCGACAGAGCCACGCCAAGAAAACAAGCGGTCATGGTGATTACTGTTGATGAGAAACCGAGCAAAGAGGCTTTGGACAAGATTGTTGAGATTCCTGCTGTTGAGGAGTTTGTTTTCCTTGCTTTGTAGTCATGATTACGTCAAAATTCTTGGTGATAATAAATGGGAATTATTTAGTTTCTTTTGGTTTCCAGAATTTGGCAAAGTGACAAAAGGAGTAGAGTGGATGATCGACTATTAAGTCAAAGCCTCTTCTTGTTTGTTGGCCAAAACATGTAGAATTTTGGCTGTTTTGATACGCTAATATTATGATGTTCGTTTCTTTAAAGATTGTATGCTTGAAAATACACTTTTCTGTCCTTCAGGTTATATGATATGTTTATGCTTTATATATATAATTTCTGTAGAAACATGTTGGAATTGGTTGCGTTGATGTGATAAAATAATGACTTCTAAATGTCTTATAACTTAACATGTTGGTGCCTTTCCACCAGACGGCCTCCTTTTTTATCTCCTGTGTAGATCTAGTAATAAAATGGTGAAAAGTGAAATGTGTGTAGTTCTGGTAATATCGTGGTCTATCTGTGTACTATAAGTAGCTATAGATTGCTTGAGTGATGTATTAATGGAATGTTCGGTGTACTTTGTTTGTGTTGTTGGAATCTTTTGTCACAAAGTTTGTTGGTGTTGGAACCAAAGGGAGCACTGACTTATGCATTATGTAGCAACCATAGTTTGACCTTCACTTGCATATAGCACTGCTAGAATTTGCACATATTTTTTTTTCCAGAGCTGAATTTATAGTCATTATCAAGTGAGTTTGCCTGGTACCCATTATGATTAGAGATTAATCCATTTAGTTTTCAGCTTAAGGGCCGTAAAAGCAATTCTAATGGTGGCGTAATGTGATATATTTTACATCTCCAACAAGTTTATTTCATGTTTTGCATGACTTAAAGATAATTTGTTTATGTTAGACACATTGTGGTCATAATTTCTGCTTGAAGTGTTTTGAGAAATGGGTTGGTCAGGGAAAACGTACTAGTGCCATATGCCGAGCTACAAGTCCTCCTAAAATGGCAAGTCAGCCTCGAATTAACTCGTTCCTTGTTATTGCGATCAGAATGGCAAAAATGACAAAGTCAAATGCCTGCTTCTGGACCACCTAAGCCTTATTATTCTGTTCTAAACCAAAATAAAGTAGACAAAAGCGTACACCACTGAGCGGGGCTAAGAAGTCTGGGAAGGCTAATGCTTGCATGCAGTGGAAAGATATTTGTGACGGTTGCTCCTGATCATTTTGGACCTATTCTCGCAGAAAATGATCCAGAGAGAGGAACAGGAGTTCTGGCTGGAGAAACCTGGGAGGATGGTATTGAATGTAGACAGTGGGGTGCTCATCTTCCTCATGTTGTTGGATATCTAAACAGTCTGATTATGGTGCACAATCTGGTGCACTATCCGGGGATATGAAGATGATGAGGATCATGGAGAGTGGTTCCTCTACACTGGAAGGTAAGTGATCCAAGTATGTTGCTTGACAACCAGGTTGCAGTGCGCTTTTGTTGTTAATTTGGTATTGATTGGTAAATTTGGTTTTTGCTATACTGTAAAACAACAAGACTCAGTCATTTGAGAGGTTTGAGAAATTCAATGAAGCTTTACAGTTTAGTTGCAGAAAAGACTACCCGGTACATGTTGTGAGGTATGGTCTTGTGGCATATTTTACAAGTTGAGTTACTCCTGATATGGTAATAAGTAAGCCTTTGTACCTGACAGTACTCTATATACATGGAAAAGTCACACAAAGAAAAACGATCTGCTTATGCCCCTGATCAAGGAGTACGGTATGATGGGATTTACAGGATTGGAAAATGCTGGAGGAAACATGGAATTCAAGTAGGATATCACACTATCAGTTTAGATTAATTAATAGGATTCATAAAAACACTCGCTGACATTTAGATTCTAATAGGGATACAAGGTATGTCAGTGTTACATTCTGATAATGATCCTGCTCCATGGACAAGGTTTGTCATTGCAGTCACTATAGTTGTTTTTGCTGCAACTAATTCTGAGTTAAGTAACAAAATGCAACAGATATAACCGAGAGAAAGGCATCTTGGGATTATGATGTGAGAACATGATGCAACTTCTTGCTGTGGGATTAAACTTACTTATCCTTTTTCTTACTATGACAGTTCCAGGACTTGGTTATTAAGTTGTACATTAATTTATTCAGGGGGGATAAAGCTCGTTGGTTGTGGAAAGTTCCTGCACCAGGAAGTAGAAAACATGTATGTAATAGAGATACTGAGGATGTCAATAGTAAAAGAAAAGTTCGGCGTAAAACACAAATGTCTGTGAGTGAACGGCTCCTGAAAGGTTTGTCCTTTGTTTATGTTAAGTGATAGTAGAGGTGACAAGATGGGTGGGTCGGGTACCTATTCCCCCCCCCTGACCTCTAAGTGCTATAATTTTGTTCTGAACACCGCTTGCATTAGCAAAATGCTAACTAAATGATGTATATGGTACTGCAGAGTTCTGCTGTCTCATCTGCCACAAAGTGATGACTCTTCCACTTACTACACCTTGTGCACACAATTTTAGCTAAGTCCTGTTTGCAGGATACCTTTGAGGGTCAAACTTTTATGAGGGAGAGAACATGTGAAAGTAGACGAGCATTACGGCCTTAAATTTCCAAACCAACTTTTTTACCATTGATCAATTTTAGTCTTGTCATCATATACATACTCGTTACAATGATATTTACTCGCTTATCGAACTGTGGGTAGTGGCCATAATTAATGTCACTTATTGAATACACTCTTATTTCTTGTGTTGGTTCATATTCATACTCGTTACGATGGTATTGTTTTCTTGCTTTCATTGCACGATTCCGGTATCCACATGGACTTCGGTTTTCATTACACATCACTTTAAAGTATAAACCAAAAACTTATATCATTATAAATATAAACATAATTTATATTGCTTAACACGATTTGTATTAACACTCTAACAAATACTCTCCAAACATGACATATGTTTGTGTAGAAATAACCAATACAAAAGGGAACACAAAAATATATAGAAAAAATCTTCACTTCATTAAGAGTCATACTGCTTTACCAAAATCGATTCCCTTGGAATCAAACAAGTTAGTAATCTACTTGTGATCCTATGTTCTTTAATATATAATAACAAGATAAGATTTGCTAAATTTATCTACATAGTTTGTCCCTTATGGATAGAAACTAAAAACAATAACATCTTTATCCCACATCGACTGAAGCTAAAAGCAATGACTTCTTTATAAGTTCTTTGTTATATTTTTAAGTCATATGATGGTTGATTTGATGGATAGCATCGTACAACTCGTTCTTGGGAGATGCTATCCATCAAATCAACTATCATTTTTTACGTGTAACAATTAGATTACCAAACAAATGTTTATCGTTTACGGATTTTTGCTAAAAGTTGATAAAAGTCTGTCGTATGTATACAGTAAAACCTATATAAATTAATACTTGATAAATTAATACATTAATAAAATTAATAATGTGTCTAATCCCAACTTGGGATCAGTACAAATTTGGACTACAATCAATAAAATAATAAGATAATAATTTTTTTGAAACCCCAATGTATATATATTGGTCCTTACGAAACTATAAATTAATACTTACTAAAAAATTTCAAATATATATAAATGTCATACGTAATTAGAACTTGTTTCAACGAAACTAACTTTTTACTTATTCAAAAACAATAAACTTGACAAATTCAATTAATTTGTGATTGTGAATTTATAAAATGTTAATTGAAACACTTTTTTTATTATACATTGTAACTAGTATATTAGACTTGGAAATTTAAAAATCATACGTAAAACCTCTTTAAAATAACAAATTATTAATTTATCGATATAATAATATCTCGCTAAATTAATAAAATACCTCAATCCCAGCACTACTAATTTATAGAGGTCTTACTGTACACCGATGCTAGTTTGATTGAGATGACACTCAATCTTAGATGTGGTAGGATTTCATCATGGATGATGACGCTAGTGACTAAACATGCTCGATTAAAAGCATTGTTGCACTATACATTAAAGAATAAGAATACATTACAATTTGAGAGGTTGTTGAGATGACTGTCTCAAATAGGTGTTTTGCTACCTTCAAACACCTTATGGAATGTACAGTGGAAATACTCATATTGTGATACATGTACGTGCACACGTACAAAAATGGAAGAAAATGTATAAAAACGGATGAAAACGTATAAAAATGGACGAAACGTATAAATACTCATATTGTGATATACGTCATGTCCTGAAGTCAGTGTTCGGAGAAGCATAACTAGGACCAAGTAGTCTCATCTTTCATGACTCACTATTCATAGCTTCATGCTTCTCCCAAACACCATGTCCTCACATTGCACTCTTCTTGGCATCCCTATATCAGGCATGTTTCGCTCTTTTGAATACTTACTGTCATCCTATTTCTCCAAAAAATATTCCTCACTCCTTCTCTTATTCTTACTTCTTCCACCTATTTTGATTCTTTCACTGTCAAACTAACCAACTTCATTTTGATACAGTTGGTAATAATGCTCAATAGCTCTTGACATCTTTTTTCTCTTTAGTGAAAATTCTTTTGTTCCTCTCATTCCAAATGTAGTAAACACATGCTGCAATTACTATTCTCCTTAAAATGCTCATAATGGATTTGTTGCAGGGCAATTCCACCATTCTTGTATAGATATCACTTCATCTATCTGTCATATCATTATGTTTTATCCTTCTCTTCATTTTGTTCCATATATCATGTGAATAAGGATACTCAAAGAACATGTGTTCATGTGAGTCAGGGCACATCTCACAGAATGCACAACTAACTTGTTTCTCAGGATACCACTTAGCAAGTTTTTCATGTGTTGCTAGCCTTCCAAAAGTAGCAAACGAGAGAATAAAAGAATGTTTGAGATAACAGTGAGAAAACCATATTACTTTGCATCAAGGGACCTGTTCACTACTCTACCTCCAAACCTTCCATGCTTTATTGATAGAGTATTTCACACAATTACCGTCTTTAGTGACCCATTCCATTATGTCTTTACACTCATCTTTTATAACAAGCATGAAGAATATATCAAGATGTATAAACTACAAGGGTGTAATTTGTAAATATTCTTAATTGTTGTTTGTTAGAAGGTGGTTAAGCCTGTTTACCCACTTATAAATATTAGTTTCTTCTTCATTTTGTAATAACAACTTCCAGATTATTACAATCATTTTCCCTCTTTCATTCCGCGTTCATATGGTATCAGAGCCTAAAAAGCTCAATCTAAACCCTAATTTTTGATTCAATTGATTTGATTTCAATTGAATCTTGATTCGATTCAATTGTTTCTTGATTGATCGATTTTCTGTTTTGTTCAAGATTCAAGAATTAGGGTTTTCTATCAGTTTTCATCAATGGCGACAACTAATCCAATTCCACTGTAATTCAATCAATAATTCAATTCGAGTCTGATAATTCAATCAATGATCCTTTACATATTACTAATTCTGATCATCCAGGCATGGTTTTGACGACTACACCTTTTAATGGTGGTAACTTTCTGGGTTGGAGCAGAAATATCAAGATGGCGTTAGGGGCTAAGTTGAAATTAGGGTTCATTTATGGGACGTGTGTTAAGCCAGCATTGAATGATGTGAATTATCAGAGGTGGATAAGATGTGACTATATGGTTACATGTTGGGTTTTGAATTCAATGGTTACGGAGTTGTCTGATGCTTTCTTGTACACTCAATCTGCTTGTGAGTTGTGGAAAGAGATAACTGAAAGATATGGTCAAAGTAATGGACCACTTATCTACCAACTGGAAAGAGAATTAAGTCATATCTCTCAAGGTAATCTTAGTATTGCTTCTTACTTCAATAAGTTGAAAAGATGTTGGGATGAACTGCATAATCTTAATGGTTTGCCCACTTGTAATTGTGGTAAGATGAGAGAGTGTTCTTGTGGAATTTTGGATAAGATCTTAGAAATGGATAGTAGATCCAAATTGATGCAGTTCTTGATGAAATTGAGTGATGAATATGAGGCAGTTAGGAGCCAGATCTTAGGAACGGATCCATTACCTAATGTCAATAAGGCTTATTACATTGTGCAGCAGATTGAAAAACAGAAACAAGTGACCCATCCAACTTTTGAACCAACTGCTTTCTTTGCAAATCTGAATGGTAATAAGCCTGGTTACCAAGGGAAGAAAGATTTTAAAAGTGGTTCAACTAGAAATGAGTTCAAGAAAGTATGCACAGGATGTAATCAGGAAGGTCATTTGGTGGAGCAATGTTTTGAGAAAATTGGTTATCCTGATTGGTATAAAGGAAAGAAGGGCAAAAAGGGTACAAGAATTGCTGCTAAAGTGAATTCAAGTTTGGATGAACACATGGCTGGAGATACTCCTTTTGATTTAGGATATGAGAATGGTGTTGGTGTGGGACATAATGGCATGTTTGATCAAAAGCTTGTGGCTGCATTTTGTTCAGAAGTAATGAAGATGTTTAAAGGGAAAGGAATTGCTGATAGTACTGCAACTGCAAATGCAAATCATGCTAGTTCCTCTATGCATTATGCAGGTATACTTTCATGTTTCACTTCAGCTTTTGCTCTATTCTGTCATCCTGACATGAATGTTACAATAGACTGGATTAGTGATACAGGAGCCTCAGATCATATGTCCCCTCATTTGCATTTATTCATTTCTATCAAAACCTTGAAACATCCAATCATTGTTCACTTACCTGATGGTAGAACAAAATCAGTAAATCTTGTGGGTCAAGTCAAAATCACACCCTTTCTCACATTGGATAATGTATTCTATGTACCTGATTTCCAACTCAATTTACTATATGTGGGTAGATTGATTAAGGATAAAGGTTTAGATGCTCATTTTTATCTCAATGACTTTGCATTTCAAGACCCTTCAACTAATCAGATTGTTGTTGTTGGCAAAGGGGCAAAATGTCTCTACATTTGCAAGCCAATGCTTGACTTTGCAACATTTTCTCATCATGTATCTGTTTTCTGTCAATCTCATACAAAGTCTACTTTTCCTATGTCTATGAATAAGTCTGTATGTAACTTTGTTTTTCCTACACAAGAGGTAGATATTCATACTTTTCATTCCAGAATTGGTCATACTTCTCTTTCAAAGTTGTCTCATATTCATGAATGTAAACATTTCAATGCAACTGATTTTTCTTGTGAAAGTTGTTCTCTTGCTAAACATCATAAATTGTCCTTTCCTAAGAGCAAGACTTTTAGTTCTTTTGCATTTGAGTTGGTACATATGGATCTTTGGGGGCCTTATAAGAAGCCTGCACTAAATGGAGCTCAATACTTCTTTACTATAGTGGATGATTTTACAAGAGCAACATGGACTTATTTAGTTCATAGTAAGGATCAGATACTAAGTGTTTTATCTCAGTTTGTGGCTTATGTTCAGAATCACTATTCTTCAACCATTAAAACTATAAGAACAGATAATGGTACTGAGATTGTTAATGGGAAATGTTTAGCTTTCTTAAGCTCCAAATGAATTATTCATCAGAAGTCCATGCCTTATACACCTCAACAAAATGGGGTGGTAGAAAGAAAACATAGACATCTTTTAGAGACTGCTAGAACTATTAGAATTCAAGCTAATTTTCCAATTAAGTTTTGGGGGCATTGTGTTCTAGCAGCCACTTATCTCATTAACAGAATGCCAATGAAGAATTTACATTGGAAGACTCCTTATGAGAAATTGCATGGTACAGCTCCTTCTTATAGTCATTTGAGAGTTATTGGGTGTTTATGTTATGCAACACATGTTACCTACCATAAAGATAAACTTGAACCAAGAGGCTTGAAGTGTGTACTTCTAGGATATCCTCCAAATTCCAAAGGGTATTCTTTGTATGATCTTACTGCTAAACAGGTTTTTCATAGTAGAGATGTCACTTTTGAAGAAAACATTTTTCCTTTTAAAACACAACCAATATCATCTAAATGGCATGGAGGTGATTTTCCCTCTTTTAGTTTTCCTACTGAACAAACTCAACCTGTTTCTGCTGATTCTGCTGATCAAGAAAATGAAACTTCAGCAGAAGATCCACCTAATTCTGCTGATTTTGTTGATTCTGCTGATCAAGAAAATGAACCTTCAGCAGAAGATCCACCTGGTCCATCAGTTTCTACTGAATATGTTCCCACAAGAAGATCAACCAGAAATACAACTAAACCAGCTTGGCTAAAGGATTTTGTTGTCACCAAGCATCATGTAGCTTCTGTAAACACTGTCACAAGTACTGATACTCATCCCAAATATCCTTTGTTCACTAAAGCAGATTTTGTTGGCATACCTACACATCATATAGCTTTTCTAGCTAATGTGTTTACAACTACAGAACCTTCATCCTATAAACAAGCAAGTCAACATCCAGAATGGGTTAAGGCAATGGAGCTTGAACTTAATGCTTTAGAAGCAAATGACACATGGGATGTGACTGTTTTGCCAGCTGGGCATAAAGCTATTTCTTCAAAATGGGTTTTTAAGATCAAATACAAGGCTGATGGGACAATTGACAAATACAAGGCCAGACTTGTTATCAGAGGTTTTGATCAAAAAGAAGGAAAGGATTACAAACACACTTTTTCTCCTGTTGCAAAATTAGCAACAGTGAGAGTTTTGATTGCTCTAGCTACTGCAAAAGGTTGGCCACTCCACCAATTGGATGTTAACAATGCTTTTTTGCATGGTTTTGTTGAGGAGGAATTGTATATGGAACCACCAGCTGGATACACTGGAGCTTCTACAGGACAAGTTTGTAGATTAAAGAAATCTCTCTATGGTCTTAAACAAGCCTCTAGGCAATGGAATCATGAGTTGTCAAAAATTTTACAATCTCTAGGTTTTGTTCAGTCCAAAAATGATTATTCTCTTTTTGTCAAGAAGCATAAGGATGAATTTATAGCTGTGTTAGTATATGTTGATGACATGTTCATCACAGGTAATTGTGAAAAGGAGATACTTTCTACCAAACTTGCTCTTGATCAGAAATTTACAATCAAGGATCTAGGACTGGCAAAATATTTTCTGGGGATAGAGATTTGCAGAACTTCACAAGGCACTCATCTCAACCAAAGAAAGTATATACTAGATCTCCTCAATGATGCTGGTCTCACTGCAGCTAAACCAGTAGCTTCTCCTATGCCAACAAATTTAAAGCTTTCCTTGGGCAAAGGTACTCCTTTGAAGTCATCTGAAGCTTACAGGAGGTTGGTAGGCAGATTACTTTATCTTACCATGACAAGACCAGACATTTCCTATGTGGTGCAACATCTTAGTCAGTTTGTCTCTGCTCCTACTGATTTGCATATGCAAGCTGGTATTCATTTGTTAAAGTATCTAAAAGGAAGTGTAAGCAAAGGTCTTTTCTATCCAGTACAGCCTCACCTACAAATCACTAGTTTTTCAGATGCTGATTGGGCAGCTTGTTTAATGACTAGAAGATCTCTTACTGGATATTGCATCTTTCTGGGTCATTCATTGGTATCTTGGAAAACAAAGAAACAACCCACTGTGTCTAGGTCCTCTACAGAAGCAGAGTACAGAGCTATGAAAGTCATTACTTGTGAAATCATGTGGCTAAGTTTTCTCTTAAAAGACTTACATATTCCAGTTAAACTACCTATTACACTTTTTTGTGACAACAAATCTGCACAACAATTGGCTGCTAATCCTTGTTTTCATGAAAGATCCAAACATTTGGACATGGACTGTCATTTCACAAGAGAAAAAGTACAAGAAGGTTTTCTGCAAACAGCCTTTATTCCCACAACACAACAACTTGCTGATGTCATGACTAAGGCTTTAAATCATGTGCAGCATTCTATTTTGATTGGCAAGTTGGGAATCACAGATCATCCAACTTGAGGGGAGGATGAAGAATATATCAAGATGTATAAACTACAAGGGTGTAATTTGTAAATATTCTTAATTGTTGTTTGTTAGAAGGTGGTTAAGCCTGTTTACCCACTTATAAATATTAGTTTCTTCTTCATTTTGTAATAACAACTTCCAGATTAATACAATCATTTTCCCTCTTTCATTCCGCGTTCATAAAGCACCGGTAGTGTTTGGACAATGGGATATGTATTGTTCCATGATAGTGTTGAGAGTCGATTCTATATCCCTCGTCAACTAGAAAGTGGATGTCATGATTTTAGAAAACTGTGTAGCAAAGGGATTTCTCAAATCACTAGAATTTAACATTTTGGTTATGATTTATTCTAAAATTGTATAGATGAAATTGAACCTTTCAATGGAAATAATTCAGAGTAGTTTTCGTGTTGCATTTACTTATTTGATCTAGTTTGATGAACTCCTGGATTCTCGAAGATCCAAATAACAAGAAAACATAAGTGATGTAACTATGAATTTAAGGATTATTGGTTTATGCATCCCAAACAATATTCCCTTTTTTTGCCCTAGACATGTGAGTACTTCTATTATGAAATTGTTGGTGTGGGAATACAGTTTTCAGTTAGTAATAAGACATGATTCATTTTCTTGAATAGTTTTCCCCTTGTATGAGCTCAATCGTTTATCTCATAGGCATTTGTATTACATTTGGCTTTGAATGCACGACTCAATACACATATATGGTGAAAAGGATCAAGAGAATGCCCAACTTTTGGCTTTAAATTTGTGATCACGCCCTTTTAATGTTAACGCTTACAAGCCGGTCTATGCCGGGTTTAAGAAGTGTTATTTGATAATCATGATGTACCTCAGAGTTGTAGCTTTGTAATCCGAGCCTCTATTAACTAGACTTTTCCAAAAGTTGTTGGACCTAAGAGACCACTATTCGCGACTCCAACTAATGTGCAAAAAGATCGTGTGAAACAAGAAGCTAGCAGCTAAACTTTGAATACATAACGTTGCTTTCAACTCGTGAATCACAATACTAGAACCACATTTTTCAAAGGAAATCAAAAGAAATGAAGGGCTTGAAAACGAAAAGTACAATGGTCACCAAGTAAAGTGAAAAAAACACAATGACCGGAAGAATCATCCTACAAGAGTACATTGACCTTTCACTTAATCACCTTTTCTAAAGAATACACAGAGGTATGTGTATAAGAAACTTTTCGAAAATGTTTAAATCAGCTAAGAAATCCTAACCGGTGCACCCTTTTTATTCGATTGACGCTTCTCTAAAGACGAGACCTAGTCTGAGTAAATGTTTGAATGCCCTCAATATATAGTGTATATATTATATATATATATAAGAAATTTACATGGTATTTAATATATGATTTAATAGCTAAAAAACAAGAAAGTCGCAACAAATAAATTATTATTGCATTTATTCATAAAAACATAAGCAAGAAACACGCGACAAACAAATTATTGGTCACAATGCTTAGTGCTGATGTTTAACGTATTCTTAACGCTAGGAATTATAAAGAGTTCACTATTCTTACCTTTTATCCATGTGGAATAAGTTAAGAAATATGCAACATTTTATTCCAACAACACATATGTACCAATAATCAAAACGTAAGATCACAAGTAGGTTAATAACTAGCTTGTTTGATCATACGGCAAAAAAGAACAAATAGATTGAAAACCGTTTTAACAAATTCAAACATGTTAGCATTCTACAAATGACCTAAAATATAACGTTTGTATTTTTTTATTCTAAACTAAAAAATAACAAGTACTTTATTCAATGACTATTCCGAAACAAAGATCTTTAAGATTGGAAAAGATAGTGAGCATAACAACTGTTTATATCAAAATGTTTTTAGTGTGTTACACGCTTGCACATGTACATGTTCAAAATGCTATTACCAACATCCAAGTATGTAGGGGATATGTAGTAATAACGAACACAAATCGGATATACTTAAATTTCTGAAAGGCGTGTGAACACTTTCAGATCGAATCAATTCGGTGGTTCTACCAAATTATTCAATCGGATACAATTCAGAGAATGAGAATTTTCTGTATATATTTATCTGAGATTTTATGAACCATATATTGATCTGACCAAATAAACCGTATATAACTATAATACGGGATAACTGCCAAAGGTAGTTTTTGGGTTTCCAAGTTATCAAATTTTGTCCCTCAATTTCCGAAAATTAATTTCTGAAGAACATAACTTCAGCAGATTCCACATTACTTCAGCAGAAACCTTCAGCAGGAATTTCAGCAGGAATTTTTTACATAGCAACATAGTGGAAATAAAAAATTTTCCAGCTCACCATTGCAGGGGGCTGCAGCCGCCCTGCTCAAGACAGGGGCGCCCCTCGACCCCCGTCCCTTAAGGGCTTCGCCCCTAAGATCATAATAAATTCAAGTAGGTGTGCACTCCGCACCTCCAAACCTAAATGATGTATTATTATGATAAAATTGGTCAAAACAAGTTAATCCAATTACACTAAAATATCCAACAAAGTATTCATACTATCATGGATTCATGGTAACGGTTAAAACTTAAGAAGTCAGTTTAGAAATTTAAGCAGTGAACAAATATTCATATTGTTTGTATCTTAATTATATATTTATCATCATGATTGCTATACCCAAACCGATTCTTCTATAGTTCTATAGGCTTTTGGACAAGCTTTATTTAGGAGCTTAAATGGTTTCGATACACTTAGAAAAACTTTTTAAGATAAGCCAGTAAACCCTCAAATACGATTTTAGCTTGATATACGTTAAAATTGAAATCAGGCCAAATTTGATAATGGGCCGGGCCTTTATTAGCTCACATGCAAATTGTTGTTCTATTAGCAAGAACAATGCATCAAATCATCAAAAGTTTCGTACATGACCGCATCAACAACTTATATTTCTATATACAAAATACTCGCAATACATTGAAGCTTACATCATTCAATAAAATTCAAAATCATCATTTTATGTTTTAAGTTTAGAATGCAATCGTATTAAAAATAAAATGAAGAATTTGGTAACCATGGTTTCATCCTGATGAAATTCTTGTGAGATAAAATGAACATAAGTTTTCACCCACAGTGGATTAAACACTAACCACATCATAATGTATCATCTATGAAACCTTGCCACATTTTAGCATCGAGGATGCTATAACTTCAAAGGATGTACCATGTTTCAAAAGATCTTATATTTTTAACATAATAACATTCCATCCATTCTTAAAGAGAATTGATACATACATCACATTTTTTATGCATGCATCATAATTTATGCATTACTGTTTGTACCGTATAATACTGTAATGCACAAATTATGGTGCATGACGATAAAAATGTGGTGTGGGTATCACCCCCTATTTTTAAAAGAAGATGATTTGCACACTTCATCAAATGATTTGGACAATTCAATTAATTGTATTTGGACTGTTATACTTTCACAATTATCCTTGCACTTTCACGTGAGTGAAGATATAAATGTCTAAATATAACTAATTTATGAAGTATGCAAATCACATCTCATTTTTAAAAGACCTAATGTAAAAGATATTTGGTCAATCTTTCTATTTATATACTTATCTTTACTAGTATCTTTCTATTAATGTAAAAGATATTTGGTCAATCCCCAATACAAGTAAGTAATCACCATTTTTAAAGCACCTAACGTAAAGTGCCGAGTCTTTATCTGTGTTTCAAGTCAACCAAAAACAATCAAACACGCACAAATCAACGAGACTTTCAATTTTCTTTCAACAATTTCCACATTTTACCAAAATAGTATATACAAAAGCCAAGGTTTTAAGATCGAGAGTCTACCTAAGATCGTTTTCATTTTTACAAGATCATAATCGTAAGATTCATTCAGGATCCTAAGATCCTACTATAATGTCATTTTTTAATGATCTTTGTAATATTATTCAAATCTATAAATTATTATATATTATAAATACGAAATTATATGAATGTTTTATTGAAATGTTGTCTTAAATTATGAATATGTAATGTTTAAAAAAAATGTTATTTTTAAATTATATAAAAACATAAATCATAAATTTGTAGTTTTTTAGTTTGCGGTTCGAGATAAGATCGGATCGTAGTAGATTTTAAAATCCTATGGTCAAAATTGAGATCTTATAAGATCTTAAGCTTGTTAAGATCCCACGTAAGATTTGGATTGTTTTTGCTTTGTGATATCGTAAAATTGTAAAATTTTAATATCAAAATCGGGATCTTAACAAATATGATAAAAGCACTTGATTGATTGATTCATAGTTAAGGGACGAAATTCTTTTTGTTTATTTAACATACAATTCAACGGCAATTACATAACGATAGATTTTATTGTCCATAATTTTGACAATTCCATCCAACTGCCTAACTTTTGCATCAATTAACATCAAGTGGTGGATAACCACCCGAAAATTGCACATGTAGTAGCAAACTTGACATCCTAAGACATTATAATTTTAGCTGGATATTTTATAGTTCATATTACTATTTTGGTACATTTCCTTCTCTTAACAACATCAACCATGACCTACAAAGTATAGTGGTTGTGATAAATAAGCAACCGACACAGGCGTGACCATACAAGGCAACTAACCACTAATCCTCGCGTTGATATCGACCAATCAGTCCAAGGATAAAGTATTTGAACACATCTCACAACCCGAATTTGATGTTCTTTATGCAAAGCAGTCGCGTGATATACATCTCATCTTTATTTACCATTTTTGCTACATTGTGTCGGTTTCATTTGCTCTCGTCAACTATATAAACCGTAACAGAAAGTTTGTCATGATTTAAAAGACGGTAAAGCAAAAGCGATTTTTCCGGATACAGTTTTCTTACCTGGCCTTAAGTAGAGATGTGCGTCCTACCTCCTTCATATCGCACGCCATAAAACTTGGGTGATATTGTTGGTGTAAAGCAAATCTTGGCTTAAATATAAGTATCAGTTCTTTGTGCAACAACCCTCTTATATAATACTTAGTTTCTTTAAATTAGGCGCGTATCCGCGTCTGGCGGCAGCGGTTTCTAGTGGTGGACGATTAATGATAAAAAAATAGAACGTGAAAAGATCAAAATGTAATTGCAAACGGTTGTAACATCCGATAATTAAACTATAACAAAAATTCTTAATATGGTTTGACATTCACGAATGGTATGAGAGAATACTTTTCAAAGTTACCTTTTCCACTTTTCACATTTCATTTTCTCAATTCTTGACTTGTTCATTTTTGTATTTTATGTAATATAGATATAATTATCAATACTTTTTCTTTTTCATTTTTTTCATCTTCTGCTAGAAAACAAAAAGGAAAAAATTCTTATCAACCTAACCAAAACTCACCCATGTTCTAACTCACCCATGTTCTAACTCATTTAAACCCATGTTTATAAAAGATTCATCAAGATTCTAACCCATATAGACCCAAACTTATCTAGAGTCATAACCCAAACCCGACCTACCTATTTTGCCACCATTAGTTCCAGCTGTTAAATGTGTAAAGCAGAAACCTTAAACAAACTTTTGGTGTTAAACTTGTTTTTTGTTAACGTTTTACACATAAACATGCCAAAAGTGCTACTCCAAACATAGAAAACAAGACATCAATGATAGGCCAAATATATAAAGTACAAGGAAATTATAAACAAGATGCCACTAGTTGATTGAATGGTTCCACCTCACTACAACTATCTTAGACTTTTTTCACAAAAGTGGATTCTCATATCTTTATGATAATGTTCTGGATAACAAAAATATATACATTCTTGTTTTCCTACAATAAAAAAATTATACATTTTTTCCTTTTCCTTGAACTAAAATTCATCATTTGAAATGCCCAAAAAAGTCCAAGAAACTTCTGGTACATGGTCCAAGAAACTTCCTTTATGATAATGTTCTAGACAATGCATGACACGTGACTCACCTCTCTCTCGCACGTGCCAATCTTAAAAACAACCTTCACCATATTTTTACACTTTTCATTGCCTCATCCTCCACGTAGATTCGTGATTATGATTATCTACGCTACTGCTGCCGTTGGATCCATTTTGATCCAACGGCTCTGATTTCACATCTGACCCGGGCTGCTGAAGCTGCAGCTCGCTATATTGTTCTATAGCTGCAGCTTCATCAGATCCCCCATCTTTTAACCTTTTCACGCCTATTGGCACGCCGAATAACCTAGGACTCATCTCATCCGATTCCGTACCTTCTAAACCATTCCTAACTTTACTATTATTATTATTACTATTACCATCACCGTTAAGCGAGTTAGCTATACACTCTTCCGCTAACCGCTTTAACGGTAACAAATCTAACGGTTTTAAGGCGGTTGTTGGAGTTGGTCGTGAAGGCTGTGAAGGTTGCGAGCTACTACCTTCGGACGGCTTGTCCGTCGCGTAATTAGACATCATAACATAAATATTCGAACATAAATTCTTCATTTGGCTAAGCTCTTTATTAAGCTGAACATTCTCTCTTCGTAATCGCTCGTTTTCGCCAGCGAGCTCAGTGTTCGTTCCGCCATTCACAATATCTCGTGGTAAACTACCTGTAGCACCCCCACCGCGAGACGAGTTAGACGATATGACTTGCTCTTCGCCTGATTCGCTTGGAGAGACTATTCGAGGCGGTGGAGATGTTACAGCAGCCACTGTAACTGCCACTGGAGGTGCCAAGGCTTGTGGCGTAGTTGGTGGTTGTGCTGGTGTTGTTGCGGTTATTTTACGGCGTTGTATATCGCATAATAGTCGCTTTTCACCTCTGCGAAAACAATCGTTTGAAAACTCCCAACGATCTGGTACAACTTTCCTAAATCCCTAAAAATTAAATACATAATTAGACACAAATCACAACAACAACAGTACATTAAAATAAAGAGACTGCTTTCAGAAAAACACAACTGATATAAACTATTCTACCTAAGGGCTATCTGCGACATATATATGTAATATATGGATAGGTAGATGTTATTAAATGATGTTTTTTTATATAAGAACTTACATCATTAAATTAACTCATTTATTCAATATAAGTAACAAAAATCATAACAATAACAATTTTTTCATATCAACACTAATGATTAAAGAGACAGCTTTCAGAAAAACACAATGTTTTAGATATGATATAAACTATTCTGCCTACTTGAAGGCTATCTGCGACATATATATATAATAGATGGATAGCTAGATGATATTAAATGATGTTTTTTTTATATAAGAACTTACATCATTAAATTAACTCATTTATTCAATATACGTAACAAAAATTATAACAATAACAATTTTTTCATATAAATACTAAAGATCAAAGAGACTGTTTTCAGAAAGACCTTCGCTATTAAATATAATATAAACTAAAAAAAAAGTAAATAGACTGCTTCCAGAAATACCGCGAAGACCTACATAGGTATTAAGTTGACGAACAAAGCTGGAGAAATTATTATGCTTAAAATACTTGGGAAGCAAATCCTTGGCAAATTCAGTGGGATTCCAAACAATAAAAGTAGATCCATCATCGTTCCAAGAGATTATATCATCAATAGCTTTATCATCGACAAGCTGATAAGTCTTGGTTAAAAAAGGTGTCGGCAAAGATCTAGACGCCGCGTCTGACGACTCCACAGGAGGAGGAGCCATGTATTAAAAAAACAGCTGAACCAAACAACATAACAAGTCAACAACAATCAATCAAGAAATATATAAAAGTCTAATTTGAAAAAGAATGAAAATGGATTAATACCTATGAAATCAGGGTTTGAGAATGCATGTGTGGTGGTAGATCTAGAAGGTTCTTTTTTTTTTTTTTTTTGGAGAGAGGATAAAGAGGGGAAGTAAAAATGGAAATGAAGATTATTATTAGTATTAGTAGTATGTGTAGGAAAGAAGGAACTGGAAGGTACGTAAAAGAAAAGGAATAAAAATTTAGACAAGTTATTTCGAGAAGTTTCTTAATAGGTGTCAAGTAGTTGGCGGCTCGATTAAAAGGCAGGCAGGCATTGTGATCATCATCCATTCAACACCCACACATTGTCAAGTTTGGTCGGCTATCATCTTATGATATCATCTTCTTGTTATGCTTTTAAGGGTGTGTTACTGTTTGTTTAAGCTTATTTTTTACTTATTAGCTTATTCGTGTTCGGTTTATATTTTTTATACTGTAAAATTTTTGGCTTATTTTGAGACTCGTGGGTTTATATAAGTTTTTCTTTTATTATACGTTAACTTATATAAGTCCAAAAGTCTTAAAATAAGCCGTAAAATGAGGCTTATCTTAAGACGAAATGAAAAGTATACATGATGTTTGTTTTAGGAATATGTGTTTCAAATAGAAGGCTCATTTGATTTGTAGATGAGTTTAGGATTAAGATTTAGATTTAAATTTGGATTAAGATTTCAATTAGGATTTAGTATAAGGTTTAGAAGAAATAAGATAGAGAAAAATAAATTAAATTTGAATACTATATAATTTTTATAGAGTAAACTACACCGTTCGTCCTTGTGGTGTGCGTTGACCGACGTGTTTCGTTCTTTGACCGAAAAAATTGCGCCGTCCGTCCTTAAATGCGAAACGTTATTTACCGTTGGTCCTTCGCTTTAATCCGCCACTAACGCCGTTTTCTCACTTCAAGCTTGGTTTTGTCTTTTTAAGTCTGCACATGAGGGTAAAGTAATCTTTTTATCCATTAACTTCATCTTCTTTCTTTTACCATCTCTCTTTTATCTTTATCTCAAAACTATCATCATCCATCACAATTGACATTTCTATTTTCACTATATTTCCTCATCTTCTTCACTCATAATCACTATCTTACATCATCTATCAAGCTTCAAGTTAACCACTACCATCATCTTCAAAAATAATTCAAATAACTTTCAAAAATCCCATACGATACAAATTCCTTTTTTCTTTTTCTTCCTCATTCTATACTATTACAGAAAACATAAATACCAAGTCTTAAAATCCAATATAATCATATGATATGAATTTCTTTTTCCTTTTCTTCTCATTCTATATCATTACACTAACAATTTTTAAACCCCCACATGAAGTCGATTATGAAACCCAACTGAAAATGGATTCATTAATGATTTATGCAATTAACTGTAAGTTTCTATTTGTTGTTTTTGATAGATCGATGATGGGTTTTGTTAGATCTTTAAGGATCTGTGATATTTTCGAGTAACTAGAGATCTTGTGTTCTTTTATGAGATCTTGTGATATTTAAAGTTTTTTACTGGGTTGAGTGGAGGTGATTACGAGGCTACTGTGTGGGTGGTTTAATTAGCTTATTTTTGGGGCTTATGAGCTTTTCTTTATGTACTATGATCGGTGGTTTGATAAGATAGAAGAAAAAATCACGGGATGATTTTAATTTGTTGTTTCGGGTATGCAAATATGTGTTGTTTTGGTACTCTGGGTATGCAAATTGTTATGGTTTTAATGGGGTTTGATTTTAATTTGTTTGTGGTGCTAGTGTAGTTGATAGTGTGTTTTAAAAGAGTTTGATGAATGTGAAAATGGTTTTGATGGTTACAGATGATTCTTGGTTTCTGAAGATGATAGAGGTATGAATTGAATGAAGGAGATGAAGTTAAGTGTAAAATGACCATTATACCCTCATGCGTGGCATGAGGGATTAAAAAGTTAGTGGCCAAAGCTTAAGGACCAACGGTAAATAACGCTCGCATTTAAGGACGGATGGTGCAATTTTTTCGGTCAAAGGACGAAACACGTCGCAATAACGCAAACCGCAAGGACGAACGGTGTAGTTTACTCATTTTTATATAATAGAGAGATAAGGTGAAAAAGACGAAAGACACACACAATAACTAAAGAGAAATTTGTTTAAACCCATAGCCATTACCTATTTACGAAATGAGACGTCGCCTAAGTTGTTTACGAAAATGAACTTTTAACTCTCGTCCGTTGGATTTATTTCATTGCAAAAATTTTACGCTACACGTGTCTTAAACGCGATCTATTCTCTTACGCGACCCACATAAACACGACTTGATTTTTAGTTTTTAACACTTTTACCAAATAAAATGTGACGTTTCTTAAACGCGACCCACTTTTTAAGACTTAAAACGCGACCCAAGTCAGGTACACGACCATTAAAAGCGACCCACATGAATGGTAAACGCGACCTTTATTTGATAATCGTCCATCTATGCCACCTTGTTGAAAATGGTATTTTAGGAAAAACCCACTTACCTGTGATTTTAACTTTGTTGCGATAATTAAACATGAAAAGGGAGATAAACAAAGTCAAGGTTTTAAAAGATGAGTGATGTAGTGGTGTGTTTGTTTTATATAAGCTGGCTGAGAAAGAAAATGGAGAGAAAATATGAATGGTTGTGCATAGGGAAGGTTAAAAGGAGAAAAGAAAAATTGAGTATTAAATAAAAGTTATACAGATTTATATGAATCATTTGTTATTAGATCCAGAATATATTTGGTTATAACTAAAACATATCAAAACCTACCTAAGTAGTAAGGATTTCAAACTTGTACTTTTGATATTTAAAACACTATTTCAAAACCTATGAATGCAAACAAACAATTTTTCATCTTTAGATCTCTAAATCTCAATCCAACCCCTCAAAATAAACGGGCCCTAAGATTGATATCTCTTTATTTGGTATATGAGCTATACCATTCAAAATAGGTGGGATTTAGATAGTCTTTTTTTCCCATCTTTTTTGTTTACGTTTCATCTATCCCTGCTTTGTTTATTCTTCTTGTGAATAATTTGTTGGAAAATGAGTTTTGAAAAATGAGTTTTTGCAAATTTTGGACACTATTTAATATATGTATATGTTATATATATTTATATTTCTTAGTAGCTTTGCGTTCTCCTCGACGAGAGCTTCGTAACGAGCTAAAGTATGTCCAAAATGGAGTTGAAATGAATGAGATATCGTGTCTCTAAGTGAGGCACTTGAAACATAAAAAATTGGAAAAGAGGATGTATCCCACATCGCCCAAAACAAGAAGTGAATGCTTGTTTATAAGGAAATCATAGCATTGGCTATCAAATTCCTTTAGGTTGGTTATGCTCCCACTCCTACGCAAGGCTGCAGGGGGTGCGAAAATGGGATTTCCGGCCAAAATGGGTTCAAGCTTCAACTCATGCGACTCGGACACGACAACAACGCAGCCCGGCCTCGCATGCTGCGTATCTTTTTTCTCAGCAGTTTCCTTTTTCCGAATTTTCTGTGAATCTATTTAAGGAATAGATATGAAACTTGTTAACAGAGTTTACAAAAAATATTTTATGTAAATAAAAGATATGCATGTTACGTTTATAATTTAAACAGATTTTGCATATCAGTTAATATTGGCAGATATCTTGTCTTGGTGAACAAGATAGGTTTAGCCTATATATTGTCTCTTATTCAGTTTTGATAATGAAAAACGTACCTCCACCGCAACATTTCCAAAGAACCTTCTCGATCGAAACGCACAACCTTTCCGTGCGGAATTTCGTGCAAGTTTGTCGTCCGACCGCGGCAAAGGATTGAGCTGTACCTCGGGAAACAGACGGCGAATTGCTTTAAGGGAATCGTGTTAAACACGAGCTCGTTCCGACCTTTTATCGCTTTTTATATATCGTTATAGAGTCTGTCTTCTGCTTCTACCCCATTCTGTCTGTTATTTATTTTCTGTTATTATTATTATTTGTAATCTGATTTCATAAATAAAGTGTACACAGTTTCCCACAGTCTTAAAACATATTCGGTTTAACCGAATTTAGAACACTTTGTTATAAAATCGGATTAATAATTAACAGGATTTTATAAACTGTTTTATGTCGAAACCTAGTTGAGTTTCTTTGGAAATCAGTTTCTTTTAAACAGTTTTATACATACAGATTTGGTTTTCCGATCTATAACGTTTTTTTAAAGCAGTTTTATTATCAGTTTTAACGAAACCAAGATAGAGTTTATGTTAAACTGATTTACTCGATCCATCAAAACCAAGATAGAGTTTTGTTGAATCAGATATGGTACAAGTAGATACCATTTAAAACAGTTGTTTAATTGTTTGTGTTTGAATTTTCAGGATGACAACACACCACTACCCCTCCTGTTACTACTCCTGTGAACGTAACTGGTGCGCCAGTTACTACCACGGTTGCTAATCATGCTAAGAAACTAGAGAAATTATATGGGCAGAATTTCAAGAGGTGGCAACAGAAGATGTTCTTCTATCTCACTACTTTGAACCTTGCGCGGTTCTTAAAAGAGAACCCACCTAACGTGGAACCTCCTGTAGAAGGTCAATCCTCTAATCAACAGGTTGTTCAAGCCTTGGAAGCATGGAAACATTCAGACTTTTTGTGTCACAACTATGTTCGGAATGGTTTGGTTGATTCTTTGTACAACGTGTACTGCAATACCAAGACTGCCAAAGAACTATGGGAGTCATTGGAAGGCAAGTAGCAAAACTGAGGATGCTGGTACAAAGAAGTTCGTGGTAGCTCGTTTTTGGATTACAAGATGGTTGATTCAAAGAATGATGAGTCAGTTCAAGATCTGCAGGTTTAGCTACACGACATTCATGCTGAGGGAATGACTTTGAGTGAAACTTTTCAAGTTGCTGCGATTATTGAAAAGTTACCTGCCGGTAGAATTCAAGAACTACCGAAGCATGTTTAAAGGAGATGAGTGTTGAAGACTTTGTTGTTCGTCTTTATTGAAGAGGACAACAAGTTGGGTCGAAAAACATGTATACACCGATTCGCAAAGGCAAATATGGTTGAGCATGTTTCACATCTTCAAAGCCCAATGTCAAAGCTAAAGGCAAAGGAAATGGAAAGAATGACAATAAGGGCAAAGGGAAGTCTGATTACCTTGCTCCTAAAGCTGCAATTGTGAAACGAAGTTCCGGGTGTGTTTCAATTGTGACTAGCCAGTCACCGGTCGCTAATGTAAGATGCCGAAGCGGTGACTCCACGCCAGGCTAATACGGTGAATGAAGATGTGGACATGATTTCTATGGTGTCTGATGTCATTGCCATGATCTCTGGAGTTAACCTGGTAGGTTCCAACAACAGGGAATGGTGGGTGGATACCGGCACGGCAATGTGTGTGGCTGACAAGAGTATTTTTCACTCTTCGTGAGCGGTTGATAGTGGAGAGAAGTTACATGGGCAACTCGCAAATCGCCAGATCGGCGAAGGAGATGTAATCTTGAAGATGACATCCGAGAAAGAGCTCAAGTTGACTAATGTCTTGTATGTTCCAGAGATCGCAAGAATCTTGTGTCTAGTTGGCTGTTGAACAAGTTTGGTTTTCGTCTTGTTTTTGAGTCTGATAAGTTTGTTCTTTCTAAGAATCAAGTGTATGTTGGTAGGGGATATGCCCTGAATGGTATGTTTAAACTCAATGTAATGGTTGTTAAGAATGCTATTAATAAAATGAATTCTTCTGCTTACTTGATTGAGTCTTCTAATATGTGGCATGGCCATCTTGGACATGTAAATTTTAATTCAATGCGACGTTTGATTAAATTTAATTGCATACCTAATTTCCATATTTACTCAAAATATAAATGTGAAACTTGTGTTGAAGCCAAACTTACAAGATCATCTTTCAAATCGGTTGAACGAAAAACCGAACCACTTGATATGATACACACTGACGTATGTGATTTGAAATCACTACCCATAAAAGGTGGCAATAAGTACTTTATCACGTTTATTGATGATTGTACAAAGTATTGATACGTTTACTTACTGAAAAGTAAATATGAAGCTATAGACAAGTTTGTTCTATACAAAAACGAAGTTGAGAATCAACTTAGTAAGAAAATCAAGGTGGTACAAGTGATAGGAGGTGAATATGTGTCTCCATTTGCTGATTTATGTGCGAAACATGAAATTAGACACGAGTTCATCAAGCCCTATTCACCTCGCAGAACGGTATTGCTGAAAGGAAGAACCGTACCTTAAAAGAAATGGTTAATGCCATGTTGATAAGTTCTGGTATAAGCCAGACATATGTGGGAAGCCATTCTTACGGCTACTTATATTTTAAATAAGATACCTCGTAAGGAAAAAGAAGAGACCCCTTATGAATTATGGATGGGAAGAAAACCATCATATCAGTTTTACGAGTGTGGGGTGTCTAGCAAAGGTAGCTATACCGACTCCAAGGCCCAAAAGATTGACCTAACTGTGGATTGTATATTTATCGGATATGCTAAGAATAGCAATGCTTATCGCTTCATTGTACATGATTCGAAAAATCCGGATATACAAAAGGGTACATTAATGGAATCAAGGAATGCTTCATTCTTTGAAACTATATTTCCTTGTTTAATGAAGGAAACTAGAAGTTCATCTAGAATAGATGAAGAAGTTGTCCAAGATAAGAGACAACGAGATGATAATGATCTCCAAGATGAGAGACAAAATCAAACTGAGGAAGAAGAGGTTGAACCTAGAAGAAGCAAAAGGGCAAGAACCGAAATCGCTTGGACCCGATTTGTTTCTTTTATGGTTGAAAATGAACCTACTTCATACCGAGAAGCAGTTACTTCCTCAGAAGGGCCTCAATGGAAAGAATCCATTAAAAGTGAAATAGATTCTATTTTACAAAACCATACTTGGGAGCTGTGGATTTACCTCCGGTTGTAAAACCACTAGGCTATACATGGATCTTCAAGAAGAAGATGAAAGCCGATGGCACCATTGACAAGTATAAAGCAAGATTAGTAATCAAAGGATTTAGACAACGAGAAGGTCTTGATTACTTTGATACATATTCACTGCTACGTAATAACCTCGATTAGAATGATACTTGCTATTGCCGCTTTAAGAAATTTGGAAGTTCACCAAATGGATGTGAAAACGCATTTCTAAACGGAGATTTAGAAGAAGAAATCTACATGAACCAACCTGAGGGTTTCATGGCTCTTGGACAAGAGAACAAAGTTTGTAGGCTTGTTAAGTCATTATATGGCTTAAAGCAAGCTCCCAAATAATGGCATCAAAAATTTGACCACGCCATGCTAGAGAGTGGATTCAAAATTAATGAATGCGACAAATGTGTTTATGTCAAAGACACAAATAGTGGATATGCAATCTTGTGTTTATATGTTGATGATATGCTTATCGTTGGCAGAACGACAAGATGATCAAATCTACTAAAGACATGTTGAAATCAAAGTTTGACATGAAGGATATGGGTGATGCGATCCTTGGAATAAAGATCATACAAACTCAAAATGGACTTGTGTTAAGTCAAGCACATTATGTGAACAAAATTCTTAATACTCATAATGCGGGGATTCCGCCTAGCTAGAACTCCATTGACACAAAGAAGCATCTATCTATAGAAGCTTAGGTGTTGCCCAATTAGAGTATTCAAGAATTATTGGCATGTTAATGTACTTAATGACAGTACCCAACCGACTTAGCATATGCTATTAGCGTGCTAAGTAGGTATACTAGTAAACCAAGCTATGCACATTGGGCAGCTATGACTAGGTACTTTACTATTTGAGATACAAATATTATGGATGCATTATGATCGATATCCACCGTTATCGAAGGATACAGTTATGCAAATTGGATATCTGATATAAAGGATTCTAGATCGACTAGTGGATATGTGTTTACACTAGAGGCGACTATATCTTGGAAGTCTTCCAAGCAACGGTTATAGCTAAGTCCACGATGGAATCAGATTTATCGCTAGATAAATGCGACAAGAGGCGAATGGCTACGTCAATTGTAGAGGACATACCAAGGTGGCTTAAACCGTAACGCCATTAGTATACATTGTGATAGTCAATCGGCAATTGGCAGAGCGCATAGCATAATGTATAATGGAAAGTCAGCATATATCCGTCGTCGACATAATTCGACACACAACTACTCTCAATAGGAGTTATCTCAATTTACTATGTGAAGTCAAAGGATAAACATCGGATCCGCTACTAAAGGCTTAAGCAGATAGTTAGTTAGTAAGTCGTCTAAAGGAATGGGACTAAAGCCCTTGAAGGAATGAGTTTCTATGAAGGAAAACTAACCCATTGACTGGAGATCCCAAGATCTGGTTCAATAGGACAACCTAATCATAGAAATGTGGGGGAAGTCACGTCAATGTGGGGAGTTACTAAATATTGTAACTTCCTAGTCCATTCCTATAACAAATGTGACTTGTTGAGAGGTTAAACATATGGCTTTAATGATTCAGAATGAAATCATAAAGCATAATGATTCAAGATGAAATCACAAAATATATGTTTTAATGATTCAAGATGAAATCACCTATGTGAGAGAGAAGTGGGGTCGCTTCGAAGGGAAATGTGGGGGCGCAATTCCTAAGAGCTCTTGCAGAACCAGGCTAGTGTTCATGACCATAACGAACACGAATATGAGGACTTGATGTCACAATTCTCAATTTCCGGTCATTTCTCACATTTACTATTTCATCGTTTATCGTAAACTAGGTTTACAAGTATTAAATTCGCGTAACCTTAGGGGTTTAGCTGCGAATTCATAAACAATCATCAAGGACATTTCATATAGACTAGGTTTAGTCTACATATCATTAGCATCATTATCATCATATTAGTTCATGCATGGTTGTGCATATTACATTAAACGTATAATTTTTATTAAATAAACGTTATCGCGTAATTAATTATTTTGAACAATTGATCCGATACTTCCAAAAATTATCCCGATATATTTTTATACTTATATTAAGATTATAAAAATAGTATTATGAGTTTACCCAGTGTTTTAAATTTATTTTGTATATAAATTGTTATATTTATATAATTATGACGGTTTTCTTAAATGCTACACGATAATTATTATTTCACCCAGTTTTTGTAAGAAATGTATTTTTATAATTTTTATGACTTTAATATATTTTATTTTGACCCGTTAAAATTATTTTTAGCTAACATTACCCTAAATTGCTTGATTATGTACACAAGTTATCATCTATCCTTAAATAACTATACATTACTAGTACACTTATACATTATATTATGAATGTTTCATCTTTTCTTTTTCATATATGTCGACCAACCATCATGACTCACACCATTTCTACACAAATATCTTACTAATACTAATACTTATATTGATTTTATATTTTATATAAAACATACAAACTAAATATCCAAGGTGAACCAAAAACCATACTCTCTTCTCCTCTCTTCTCCATAACCGGCCACCATTGAGGATCAAGAAGGTGATCACCAAAATTTTTCTAGTCAAGTTTATATCAATCTAGACACACTCTTAGTTAAGGTTTTGAAATAAAAACCTAGGGTGTTTAGGATTAAACCTTGGTTCACTTCACCTCATCAAGTTACTAGTAAGCATTTCATGTTCATATTCATATTTCATAATCATTTTATGTTCATTTCATCATATTTGAGAAAAGCATGCAAGTCATATTGATGTTTATACCACTTTTTATGGTTTTTAAGTGTTATATATATATATATTTATTATCCTATAATTACTCCTTGAAATATATCACTTTTGGTGATGTCTAGGAACCCATGACACCCTAAGAAGGTGTATGGTAGGATTAGAATAGCTTCGGAGTTTGTTTTGAATTGGTTGGAATAGGTTTACGCCGAGAAAAACTCATTTCGACAAGTTTAATTAGGGTCTGTCCATATTTTTGAATTCTGAAATTTCGACAGGAGTAAAAATTATTGGCCTAGATATTTAGAAAATACACTTTAAAATCTATGGGCCATTACGGGTTAAACGAGCTATAACGAAAAAGTTATGCTATTTACAAGTTAGGCTACGAAAAGTGTAAAATCCAGAAAATTCAGCATATTACTTCCACTTTTTACGAGTCAAAAATGAGGCTTAAGCATTATGAAATGTGTCGACTTATCAAAAATATATTAGTATACTTTGATACGAAGCTAAGGATATATAAAACGTAGAAAACGGACTTGTAACGATTAAATTACACGCGTTTACATAAAGTTGCCGTAACTTTATTATATAAGAAAACTAATATATTTCTATTAGACAAACCTTACGGCAACAAGTGACCATGTTGAGGGTCGTTTTTAACAAGGATGTAACACTTTTTATAACGTGATATCTTCTAGTAAAAGTAAGTTCGCCAAGCATATTTTCCAAAATGTCCAACCGTCATTGCGGAGTTGTAATGAACAAAATACGGTCACTTAAACTTTGCCGAAAACCACCCTTAAACAATATTTTGGACACAAGTACCATACTTTACCTATATTTTTCTCCATGATCGAGACCTCTAGGATGAAAACTTAAATACTAAAACTTTGAGATAATGATGCAAGCTCAACCGCTTGAGTCAAGTTTCTAACACTCGATGTGCACCATTTTACGACTAGCTTTTCAAGGCCGTTTATTCACAAATTATCAAAGTATATTGTTTTGCGAATAAAAGCTGTAAATTCTTGATAAATCACTAAACTACTATCGTAGGAGGTTGTTTCAACGTAAATACTTGTAAAGTATTTTATAATACTCGGATATCATAAACATATATTTTGACGATAAACATTATTTTCAAAGGTGCGTATGGATATCATATGAGCTTGCATGCGCGACATTGTTTCATGACTTATATTAGAGCACATCATTCATATTAGGTTGCGGATAGAGATCGCACTCATTTCTGTATCTACTTTTGTCATCATAAACATTACACCAGGTGAGTTCGTAGCCCCTCTTTTACTCGTTTAATTGTTTTATAAACTCTTCGGGGGAGATACATGCTCAACTTCATGCTTTTACTTTACACTTATATGAACTTAAACAATATTGTTTGAAATATCATGAACTTGTACTCTTTTGTTTCACTACTTATGCTAGTAAGTAGATTGTGCCCGAACTAAATTGATCATTATGTTATGAACTCTATTAGTTGAAACACTTCCCTTGATTTTGAACCCTTCGACATGTATATTTGAACTCTTTTAAATTGATTCGAACCCTTTAACATATAAGTGAACACTTTGGACTTGATTTGAACTTTTGGACATATAGTTGAACTCTTTTAACCTCAGAAGGACCCTTTTGATATATGTTAAACTTGTTTGACGGATTTTGAACGCCGACTATCTTGAACCCTTTTGATATTATTCGAGCTCTTTGACTTATGAACTTTGAACTCGACTTAAATCTTTGAACTTAACTACGAACTTTTGAACGGAACTCTTGAACTTAAATACAAACCTATGACTTGTTTGAACTTATTGAACTGTACGTGTTATGACCTTGACCTAAAGTCTCCCATGTTCGGAGCATCACTATAAAGTCTCCCATGTTCGGAGCATCACTATAAAGTCTCCCTTGTTCGGAGCAACCTAAAGCCTCCCCGGTCCGGAGCAGAGTGTCTCACTATGTTACGAGCCGTTCTCATAACTCGCCTTATTGGTGGAGTGTGCAAAGTCTCCCTATGAACGAGCAATACCAATTCTCCTTTATTGGTGGAGTGTGCAAATTCTCCCATGTTCGGAGTGTTCTTAATTGTATATAATAGTTGTATGATGTACTGTTCGTACATTCGCATTGTTAGTCTCCTATTAGTAGGTAGTATGGATAGCTTATCAGAGGTCACCAACCTCTCGTCCACTATGTTACGACGATATTATTTATTCTAGGGGCTTTCCTGGCATACATTATTATATACGTGGTACTATATTGTGAACTATTATGACCATTTATACTTGACTACTTGATACGCTATATTTTGTGCAATGGGTTGTGAACACACAGTTGCAAGTTTTGTATGGGCGGAACTTGGAACTGAGTGGATTTACAATGCTTTTGCTTTGAGAACTAATTTGACCTCGTGTGCTTGAACATAAACTAGACATACTACTTTTGGCAGTGGATTGTGAACAATGGTTGCAAGTTTTGTATGGGCGAACTTGAACTGAGTGGATTTTACTGCCTTTGCTTTGTGGACTATTCTAATTGACCAAAACTTTGCCTTTGTTGCATGATCGCTCTTTAAAAGCTTTACTTGTTAACCAAACTCTATGAACTCACTCAACCATTGTGTTGACACTTTTAGCATGTTTTATCTCAGGTATCTAAGGCATTCACTTCATGGCATGCATGAGGATTTATCATAGAGTCGCGGTGTCGACGCGTCTCACCTATATTTTATGCACTTAACTATCGTTTGATTGTAACAAACTTATTTTTGGTACCTTGGAAATCTATTGGGACTTATGTTTTGTAAACTCTGATTATATTACAGAATCAAACGATATTTTCAAAAACGACACTTTAGGTCGTTCGATATAACTGTAACTTTGATGCTATGATCGTCATCCCCCAGGAATTCCATTCCGCTGCAAAACAGGTAATTTGGGGGTGTGACACTTGACATTGTCAGGGAGAGTCTTGTGTGAAGTGTAATGTCGTCTACGTAAATGGATAATGAGTTCAAGGACATCGCTGTCAGATCTAGGAGACTAAGTGCATCTCACAAGGGAAGGTTAAAAGGGTTACACCTACCTATCCTATGCAAGACTTAACCGCTAAATTTCACCGAAACTTTCATGTGTTTTCGACCATTTCCATTCATGTGGGGATTGTTGAAAATGAGTTTCAAGAAATGACTTTTTGCAAATTTGGACACTATTTAATATAATATATGTTATATATATTTACATTTCTTAGTAGCTTTATGCTCTCCTCGACGAGAGCTTCACAACGAGCTAAAGTATGTCCAAAATGGAGTTGAAATGAATGAGATATCGTGTTCTGTGGGCACTTGAAACATACTAAATTGGAAAAGAGGATGTATCCCACATCGCCCAAAACAAGAAGTGAATGCTTGTTTATAAGGAAATCATAGCATTGGCTATCAAATTCCTTTAGGTTGGTTATGCTTCCACCCTACGCGCGCGCAAGAAGTGGGGGTGCGAAAATGGGATTTCCAGCCAAAATGGGTTCAAGCTTCGAAATCATGCGAAATTCGACCAAGGGACACGAATGCAGTTCAAGCCTCGCATGCGTGCGTATCTTTTTTCTGCAGATTCGTGTTTCCTTTTTTCTAGAATTTGGAATAGATATGAAACTTTTTTTCTGCAGATTCGTGTTTCCTTTTTTCCAGAATTTTCTGTGAATCTATTTAAGGAATAGATATGAAACTTGTTAACATAAAAATATGCATGTTACGTTTATAATTTAAACAGATTTTGCATATCAGTTAATATTGGCAGATATCTTGTCTTGGTGAACAAGATAGGTTTAGCCTATATATTAAACGTCTCCTCATTCAGTTTTGATATCAAAACGAGCTCCATCAAAAGTAAATTTTCGCAACCTTCGATCTAAACGCATAAACCTTTCCGTGAATTTTCAGCAAGTTTGTCGTCCGACAGGTAACAAAGATTGAGCTGTAGACCGGGAAACAGACGGCGGATCTGTTTTAAGGGAATCGTGTTAAACACGAGCCTCGTTCACGACCTTTTACTGCTTTCTTTTATATATCGTTATAGAGTCTGTCTTCTGCTTCTACCCATTCGGTCTGTTATTTATTTTCTGTTATTATTATTATTTGTAATCTGATTTCATAAATAAAGTGTACACAGTTTCCCACATAATTTCTTTACTTTTCACGGTAATCATACAATCCACAACTAGAAGTAGCTTCTTATTACATACAACAGATCATACTTGAAATAAAAAAGTGGTACACAGATTGTGTTGTTTTGGTAAACGATGCAACTAGAGTTTTGCAATTTTCTTCACTTGCTTATTAAAAAAAAAAAAAACTCATTTAGGTAAATGACTGTTCAAAAACTTGAAAACTTACATGAAAGATCGTTAATTGTCAAACTTATTGTGTGTACACCATATGTTCAATGGGACGACACAATTAAATAGAAGTGTTGTTTTCCAATTGATTTAGCTTGTCCTTTGTTTGTTCTCATCACGTTATAGTTTCATAATTTGAATGTAATAATATGGACTATGTTAAACTATGAATAGTTGTTTGTAACAAAAATCCAATATGAAGATACTAAAACCATGCTCATCCAAACAACAACGTTGGGATTGATATACATGATCATGTCTTTACACCTCATACATAAATCTCATACACATTGTGATTTATAGCAACAAATTAAATGCAGTTTTTGTTGGGATTTTAGAACAAGTTAACCAGTAACCTCTACGAGTACGCAGCGGATATTGGATCTAGTTAATGCAATTATGTTAACACGTAATTAATAAACACATAATTAATACAATATTAATTAATTAAAAGGGATATAGAAAAACTAACCTTGTTTGGCAATTGATCTCTAGTAACGGAATAAGAAACCCTACGAAACCTTTAAGTATCTAAAATAGATACCTCGAAGAGTATCACACACAAACCCGATTAACGTATACGTTCGATAAAGACGCTAGTCGAGAACGTAATAATGAAACCAATCAACAAGTGACATAATACTTGAATAATTCATGAATAAGAAAACCATTCAAGTCAAGCTTGCATCTTATCCACGATACCAAACAGCTTGATAAATGTTTTCAACATCCACCATATCGACTAGTCGGTTCATATCCTATCTTGTTCTCGTCTCAGAAAATAAACGAACACGAAACCAAAACTCTTGTCTTTGCTTGATAATCCAAACTTCTTCTTGGATCGAATAGATGCAAGTGTCTCAAATATAATAAACCAAAAAACTTAATTCAGATTCTAGAAAAATAATCCGATTGGTTATATACATGTATGGCTATATTAACTGGTTTTGTAGAGTTTAGGATTGCATGTGCATCGTGAGATATCATGCATAATGCATGTGAGTAGATTATACAAAATCATCATTCTGAAGTGGGAATAGATTTTCTTATATAGCAAAATCAAACGCCCAAATTCTCTCTCTCCCCTATGGAGATTTCCGGCCGCCCTTCCCATTAAAATTCCGGCCATAAAACCCTCCCCTACACATCCTCTCTACCCTTTAATTCGTTAATGGGGTATGCAATACGTTGTTTGGGATGGTTTCTTACCAAGGGAAGAGGCTACTATTACTTATGTTCTTTACTATCTCATGAAATCTCCATATAGAAACCCTAAACGTTTTTAGGGTTTATTGGCCGCCATATAACGATTTGCTGTTATGATCTATCTTTTCTATTCGTTACTTGGTTACTACGGGCGATCTAAAACCTATCCATTGATTCGTTTGGTTAAGGGTCGCTGCATGAACAAAACCCTAGTTTTAGGGTTTCGTGTATTGTTTGGTTTTGATTGGTCCTGCTGTGTTGGTTGTTTATGCACGTTCACGTCTATCATAATTCATGTAAGTTGGATTGTTTAATCCATTTTTCTTGTGGGTCGATCTGGAGATAGTGTATGTTCTTGTTTGATTGATGATTATGGTACGTGGGTTTGAGAGAGGCGAAAGTTCATGATATCGTAGGGTTTGTTTAACCCTAATCGTGATTATTCAATGGTTTGTTCGTCATTGGGCATAATCAGTTGTAAGTTAGGGTTTTTTTAACCCTATTATTCGTTTATTAGATCCGGCTGTGTGGTCAATTCAAATTTTTAAAGATGCTAAGGATCGATTTTGCTGGTTGTGTATATTAGGGTTCGTTGTGCCCTAGTATGTTGGGTTGTGCCACCTGGATTTTGATGCGGATTCTTGTTATGGGTGGTTTTTCATGCGGATTGCTGCTGTCCTGGTCGTTTAGGTGAGATGCTCGCGCTTATAGTTGCCGTGTTGGTAGCATTGTCTTATTGTGCTTCGATTTGTATTTACACGACGTATTGATGCTGACATTTGTTGCTAATGTGGAAGTGTCTTGTTGTTTACATATTCCTGGTAATTTATTGGTGTTTGGTTTGCATCTAAACATTCACTTTGAGCGAGCTTATGCCACTGCCTATCCGTGGTTTTAGAGTCTATCACCAAAGGTTGTATGGAATTTGTGCACTGAATTCTAATTTGATGATCCATGGGTGTGTGATGATCTTGTACGCTTCAAGGTGGATATTTGCCGTGTCCTATGTAACGCCCCGATCCGACAAGGGTAAAGGAATCACAAGTAATGGTGTCATATCAAAGCAAACATAAATATCCAAAAGAAATCTCAACATAAATATTGAAATAATCCAAGTCAAAAGACTTCAATACATAGGTCCCAGCGGAAAATAAACTCCAAATGAAATGTCTAAAATATAAAGTCTAAATGGCATCATAAGATCAAAGCTAAAATCTCTAAGGTAAGTCCACACAAAGACTCATCCTAAAGCAATACCCAGCCCAATGCTTAGATACCGCCGCGAAGAAAAGAAATGCGGCTGAGCTTCAAAGCCCAATGAATGATATACAAGCAAAACGAATGCGAAACGAGATCGAATACGAAATAAAGTGAAAGAAAGATAGTGAAATCATAATCATTTCAAAAGATAAATCAGATAAAAGAATAAGTTTTATAGCTAACTACCTCGAGCCCAAATACATATGCCATATCATAAACATAATCATATTCACATAAGGCAACATTTGTAGGGGAGACCTACCAGAGTTATGAAGCGGCATGCACGCAAAGATCAATCATCGATAACATATAGCATATAACATATAATATATAACATAACAGATCGATGCACCCATACCCCCACAAACATACATTGATAATATAACATAACTTGAGCTCATAACAAATAACAGATAAGGGACGGGCGAACTTCACTCTATCGCCCTAGAGTCATGTCGAAGTGCATTATGACACGGACATGGAACCCCCATGACTAGTTAATAATTGGCTCAGGTGTCAAACTATCTTAGGTCAAATTAGAATGTCATAACTGACATAGATCATATTTTATCAAATGTTTAATCATGTTTTCAAAATCAAAGTCTTCATATCATATAGTTCAAAATCATTGTTTTATGATTCAAAAATCAAAGTTCAGATAAGCACAGCTCAAATAGACACATTAGGGTTCATAGCAAAGGCTTAGGAAATCCTAATGTAAAAGCTAACTAAAAGAAAACGTTATAAGAAACCTTTATGAAAAGGTCGAATATCTGTACCTTATTCCAAAGCAAATGATCGAAAAGAAGAAACAGAAAAGCAAAGATTACTCCTTCTTCACGAACCTATACACATTAACGTCGACATGTTATTTATGATTCCATAATCGTCGAATGATCTTTTAATATTTGGTGCTCATACTTAGTATATTTAATGATCTTAATACTTTAGGGTTTTATAATTAAATGAGACTTAAGTGTTTTATAATTAATATCGTAGATTAGGTTTCATTATGTCATTAATTAAAGTTTAGTGTTAAATGTGAAAATAGTTTAAACGTCATAACTCACACATAAAATAACGAATTAATATACTTAGCTTCAAATCCTAATCGACTCTCATTTATGTTCTAGGGTTTCTCATTCTTTAATATCTCATTAATATGCATTTACTTACATGTTACGTCTTTTAATGACTCGTTACTTAACCTAACACGTCATAAAAATAATCTTTCCTTTTATGTTTCACCATATACGTTTATGATTTTATGTGACATACAAGTTACTTATTACTCGGATTAATTACACGTTTACACATTTACAAGTTCACTTGACGTATAATTACGCACACGTATGAGACACGATTCACAAACCATTAGGGTTTGGCATACCTTATTCGGTTCACATATCAAACTAGGGTTTACGTTTACATAACCTTTACTCATTTAATATACTTTTAAAACTCATATGTGGTTCGGTTCAACTTAGGGTTTCAATTAATAAGTTATTACGCAAGTCTTAACTCATCTACATACTTAACTCATTCAAGTTATCATGTTTTATACCTTAGTCGAATGATATGCATGGTTCGGTTATAATTACATAGGGTTCGGTTTTAATGTAACTCGACATATACATAACCCGATTCAATAATACTTATTACGTACATAACTCTTTAATACTTGTAAGGTTTAATCATTAGGGTTTGCCTTGTTTTGGTTCCATTAGTCTCGGTCACACAAAGAAAACACAAACTCGACTAAAACAAAACATATTACCATATATTAACGCAAGGTACATCAAAGGAATACGAGAACATGTTATACCTTAACTTGGTTGAAGCAAAAATCTCGACACCTAGGGTGTTGATATTCGGCCGAGCAAGAGAGCAAAAGAAAAAGAGAGGCAAAACTAAACTAGGGTTTCACTTTTGTGTTTATGTATTGTATATATAGTAGTAGTATTTAGTTTAGGCTTAGGAGTAGCTTGGGTTTCGGTTTGGCCCAACCGAACACACCACACACGCACACCATATGGGCTTCGGCCTATGGTCCATCGAACAAAACAACACGACCCAAGTTATTTACTTAAACGTCCAATCTTCGTCGTACCAAAATCGATTACGTATTATATTTAAGTTTTATTTATTCAGAAGTTAAGTATTTAAATTTCGCTAAATGATATAAATGTATTTTACGTATTTTATAAATCTCGATTCCAAGGGTATTTTAGTCTTTAATCAGATTTTAGATTTTCCAGATTTTACAATTCTTCCCCTCTAAAGAAAAATTTTCGTCCTCGAAAATTGAAATGAAACTAAACGAAAATGAAAACGAAATGAGAACATACCAAACTATTCAAAGAAATGAGGATAACTAGCTCGATCGACTCCTGTTTCCCAAGTAGCCTAACGTTCCGGATGATTTTTCCAAAGAATCTTAACGAACGGAATGACTTTATTTCTCATGACTCTTTCTTGCCTTTCTAAAATAGCTTCGGTTCTTCGATAAAGACATATCGGACTGAATTTGATCAAACGGATAAGAAGCAACATGTAACGGATGATAGTTGTATCCCCTTAGGAGTGATACATGGAAAACGTCATGAACATGCGATAACCGAGGCGGAAGTGCTAATCGATACGAAACTTCTCCTATACGTTCTAGAATTTCAAACGGTCCAATAAATCGAGGACTGAGCTTGCCCTTGATTCCAAAACGTTTCACACCTCTAAACGGCGAAACTTTCAAAATACACGATCTCCAACCCGAAATTCTAAATTACGACGATGCTTGTCGGCATAACTTTTCTGACGAGACCTAGCTTCCTTCAACTTTTCTCTAGCAATGACTACTTTCTCATTAGTGATCTCGATCATTTCCAGACCTTCAATCAAGCGTTCACCTACTTCATCCCAGCAATTAGGTGCTCTACATTTCCTTCCATAAAGAAGTTCAAACGGTGCCGCCTTAATGCTAGCATGCCAACTTGTTGTATGCAAACTCTACTAAACATAAATATTCATCCCAACCGCCACCCATTCTAAAGCACAAGCCCTCGAGCATATCCTCTAAAGTCTGTATAGTCCTCTCCGACCACCATCGCTTGAGGATGAAATGCCGTACTAAAATTAAGTCGAGTACCCCAAGCTTTTTGCAAACCCTTCCAGAAATGAGAAGTAAAACGCGGATCTCTGTCGGACACAATAGATGCCGAAGTACCATGAAGTCTAACGATCTCTTTGCAAAAATCTCCGCCAATCTCCCAATACCATAATCCTTCCCGATTGGTAAGAAATGAGCAGATTTGGTTAGTCGATCACCAACTACCCAAATCGCATCATGCTTCTTCCGAGTAAGAGGTAGTCCAGCCACAAAATCCATAGATATCTTATCCCACTTCCATGTCGGAATATCCAATGGTTGCAACAATCCACTAGCCCTTTGATGTTCAATCTTAACCTGCTGACAAATCATACACTTCGACACAAACGTCGCCACATCTTGCTTCATGCCATTCCACCAAAAGTATTGCTTCAAATCCCTATACATCTTGGTAGAACCAGGATGGATAGTGAAAGGAGAACTATGAGCTTCAGTCATAACTTTCTCACGAAGTACTTGATCATTGGGAACACAAAGCCTATCTCCATACCATACAATACCGTCATTATCAACCTTAAACTCCGCCTCACACTTCTTCAACATTTTGCGCCACGGCCCACACCGCCATCATCCTTCGAAGCTTTAATTTGCAGATAAGGTTCGACTCCCCCTTCATACTAGCCCAGTATCCATCAAAACCTCGTACACACAACTCAACATCCAAACTCTCTAAGTCACGAATAATCCTAGGCTCAATCTTGATACTCAAGAAGAATGCTTCCTCGATTCGCTGCGCCAGAACTATGTTCGCTTTACCGATGGTAACAATGTTGGTGTCATAATCCTTAAGAAGTTCTAACCATCTTCTTTGTCTCATGTTAAGTTCCTTCAGAGTGAAAATATACTTGAGACTCTTATGATCAGTGAATATATCACACGCCTCTCCATACAAGTAATGTCTCCAGATCTTCAACGCTAACACCACCGCAGCCTAACTCAAGGTCATGAGTTGGGTAATTCTCCTCATAAGGTTTTAGCCGGCCAAGCATAAGCTATTACCTTTCCATGTTGCATCAAAAACACGCCTAATCCTTTCTTAGATGCATCATCAGAATTTGAAATCCTCCAACCAGTTGGAAGAGTCAAAATAGGAGCTGACACCAATCTCCGCTTTCAACTCTTCAAAACTCTCGCTCATCCGCCCATACAAACTTTTCACCTTTCCTCATCAGTTGGGTTAGAGGTAGAGCTAAGCGAGATAAACCTTCAACAAAACGTCTCAGAGAAACCAGAAGTCCAAGAAAACTCCGACCTCGGGCCATCGTCAGTAGGTCTTGGCCATTTAGTGATAGCCTCAACTTTAGACGGATCCATGGTGATACCATCATCTGATACAATATGACCAAGGAAAGCGACTTGTCTTAACCAAAATTCGCACTTCGAAAATTTGGAGTACAACTTCTTATTCCTCAAAATCTCTAAAACTATCCGGAGATGTTCTTCATGCTCTTCTTCAGACTTGGAGTAAACTAAAATGTCGTCGATGAAAACAATAACGAACTTGTCGAGAAACTCATGGAAAACACGATTCATCGGTCCATAAACACAGCAGGCGCATATGTCAAACCAAAAGGCATAACGAGGAATTCGTAATGACCATATCCTGCAACGAACGCGTCTTAGGAACATCTTGCTCCTTCACACGAATCGATGATAACAGACCTCAAGTCAATCTTTGAAAAGAACTTAGCTCCTTGCAGTTGATCAAACAAATCATCAATACGTGACAAAGGATAAACGTTACGAATGGTAATACAATTAAGTTCACGGTAGTCGATACATAGACGCATGCTTCCATCCTTCTTCTTCACAAACAAGACAGGTGCACCCCATGGAGAAACACTGGGTCGAATAAATCCATTTTCTATCATCTCTTGCAACTGTTCCTTCAACTCCTTCACTACAAAAATATGACACGGAGCCTTCGAATTGGTTCAAAGACTGTGAATTAACTCAATGCTAAACTCAACTTCTAGCCGGGGAAGACCGGGAGTTCATCGAAAAAAAACATCGGTAAATTCGCAAACAACCGAAAGATTTTCAATGTTAGGACTCTCCAAAGATGTGTCCTTAACAGATGCTAGAAAACCTTGGCACCCATGAGCAATCATGGTCCGCTTCATAGCGAAATGAGCTTAACATATTTGAGAGGTTGAGAACCATGATAAACGAATTCGGGATGTTTTACGTCTCCAAAGATCACCGTTCTAGCATGGCAATCAATTGAAGCTCTATGATAAGCCAACCAATCCATGCCTAGAATGATATCAAAGTCGACCATATCGAGATGATACAGATTTGCAAAGCGAATACGATCATCAAAACGAAGAGGACACTTAACGTATTTATGATCAATGATCACGTGGTTCTTCATAGGCGTAGAAATCGATAAATGATTTGTTAACGGTTTGGGCTTCATATTAAGTTTCTTAGCAAATGTGATAGATATAATAGAGTGTGTGGCACCAGTATCAAATAAAACGAAGACAGCATAATCATCAATGAAAAGAGTGCCCGTAATGGTACTGGTGCGCCCTACCGTTACGAGTAGTAGCATAGACACGCCCAGAGTAGCCTGGCGCTTGATGTAGTTTCCAGAATCACCGTTCTTCTTAGGACAATCTTTAATCTTGTAGCAGGGAGCCACAAGCAAAACAACCACCGTGGCCTTGAAACACCGCCCCGATGAGCCTTTCCACAAGTAGTACAAATAGGGGAGGCAAAATTCACCGTCCTCTGTTGACTAGAAGATCCCGGAGCACGACCTGATTTGATCCTCGAGTGACCGATCCTTGTTGTAACGCGGTTATTGTTACCTTGGTTCGAATCACTTCCATTCTTACCAAGATTTCTATTATCTTGACCCTCGCCCCCGTATGTCAAATTCCTCCGACGACCCCGATCATCATAACTCCTATCTACTTGACTCCTCGAATCATAACTCCTACCAGAGTTTCCCTTATAGTCATTGCCTTGAGTCCTACCTTGAATCCGATCACCATCGCGATTACGCTTGTTGGAACCCAAACCCTCATGAAAGATCTCAATGTTACGAATGCGTCATTGCAGCCGACACATTCTCATACTCAATATTAAGTAGTCCCAACACCCACTTCTTCAGCCCCACTTGAAGTGCTTAGCTTGACGCCTACCATCTCCAGCAATAGCTCCCACAAAACTCACCAACCTCATAAACCTACTCATGTACTCATTGGAATTCTCATAATCAAACTGGTAGATTGCCTGATAATCCCTCTCATACCTTTTGCCGCCAAAGATCGCAAGTAACGGTTATAGAAGATAGTCCAAACTCATTCGTGTACAAGTCACAAAAAATCTCTCCTCTTGCTTGTTTGCGTGCCTTCCACCAATTTAAAGCATCACCTTCCAATTTGAATGCAGCCAAACGAGTCTTAAACTCGTCTCCACAACCCAATACTTCAAACAGCTTCTCAATATGAGTGATCCAGTCCTCGGCCTCAGTGGGAGTAGTAGCAGTGCTAAACGAAAGAGGCTTGAGCTTACCAAACGCCGAGCCAAGTGTGAATACCGACGGGTTGATTTCCTCCACCACTACCCGGCACCATTCGACATTTAATGTTGCCTGATCACCGTTCCATCATCTCGTGTAGTAAGACCAGGAAAAGAGAGTGAGAGCATTAGCAATCGCAGTATCCATGTTAGTAGCATCATCGTCTCCATCCACGCTACCGTAGTACGAGTTCGAACCATCTGAACGATTAGCAAAATGAACAATGGTGAGATACGAAATGGAAGTACGCAGAAGGAATCCTAAAGTCTACCCAAATCCTCACATGTCAAATCCTAAGCTCTAAGGTCTCAAAACCTAGGCTCCATATGTCACGGTCCCGACTACAAGTCGTAAACTGCTCGATACCATAAATTGTAACACCCCGACCCGACAAGGGTAAAGGAATCACAAGTAATGGTGTCATATCAAAGCAAACATAAATATCCAAAAGAAATCTCAACATAAATATTGAAATAATCCAAGTCAAAAGACTTCAATACATAGGTCCCAGCGGAAAATAAACTCCAAATGAAATGTCTAAAATATAAAGTCTAAATGGCATCATAAGATCAAAGCTAAAATCTCTAAGGTAAGTCCACACAGAACTCATCCCAAAGCAATACCCAGCTCCAATGCTTAGATACCGCGGAAGAAAAAGAAATGCGGCTGAGCCAAAAGCCCAATGAACAGATATACAAGCAAAACGAATGTAAACGAGATCGAATACGAAATAAAGTGAAAGAAAGATAGTGAAATCATAATCATTTCAAAAGATAAATCAGGATAAAAGAATAAGTTTTATAGCTAACTACCTCGAGCCCAAATACATATGCCATATCATAAACATAATCATATTCACATAAGGCAACATTTGTAGGGGAGACCTACCAGTTATGAAGGACGCATGCACGCAAAGATCAATCATCGATAACATATAGCATATAACTTATAATATATAACATATAACATATCTAGGATGCACCCATACGCCCCACAAACATACATTGATAATATAATATAACTTGAGCTCATAACAAATAAAGATAAGGACGTGGCGTAACTTCACTCTATTGCCCTAGAGTCATGTCAAGTGCATTATGACACGGACATGGAAACCCCATGACTAGTTAATAATTGGCTCGGGTGTCAAACTATCTTAGGTCAAATTAGAATGTCATAACTGACATAGATCATATTTTATCAAATGTTTAATCATGTTTTCAAAATCAAAGTCTTCATATCATATAGTTCAAAATCATTGTTTTATGATTCAAAAATCAAAGTTCAGATAAGCAATAGCTCAAATAGACACATTAGGGTTCATAGCAAAGGCTTAGGAAATCCTAATGTAAAAGCTAACGAAAAGAAAACGTTATAAGAAACCTTACTGAAAAGGTCAGAATATCTGTACCTTATTCCAAAGAAAATGATCGAAAAGAAGAAAAGCAAAAGATTACTCCTTCTTCACGAACCTATACACATTAACGTTCGTACATGTTATTTATGATTCCATAATCGTCGAAATGATCTTTTAATATTTGGCGTTCATACTTAGTATATTTAATGATCTTAATACTTTAGGGTTTTATAATTAAATGAGACTTAAGTGTTTTATAATTAATATCGTAGATTAGGGTTCATTATGTCATTAATTAAAGTTTAGAGTTAAATGTGAAAATAGTTTAAACGTCATAACTCACACATAAAATAACGAATTAATATACTTAGCTTCAAATCCTAATCGACTCTCATTTATGTTCTAGGGTTTCTCATTCTTTAATATCTCATTAATATGCATTTACTTACATGTTACGTCTTTTAATGACTCGTTACTTAACCTAACACGTCATAAAAATAATCTTTCCTTTTATGTTTCACCATATACGTTTATGATTTTATGTGACATACAAGTTACTTATTACTCGGATTAATTACACGCTACACATTTACAAGTTCACTTGACGTATAATTACGCACACATAAGAGACACGATTCACAAACCATTAGGGTTTGGCATACCTTATTCGGTTCACATATCAAACTAGGGTTTACGTTTACATAACCTTTACTCATTTAATATACTTTTAAAACTCATATGTGGTTCGGTTCAACTTAGGGTTTCAATTAATAAGTTATTACGCAAGTCTTAACTCATCTACATACTTAACTCATTCAAGTTATCATGTTTTATACCTTAGTCGAATGATATGCATGGTTCGGTTATAATTACATAGGGTTCGGTTTTAATGTAACTCGACATATACATAACCCGATTCAATAATACTTATTACTTACATAACTCTTTAATACTTGTAAGGTTTAATCATTAGGGTTTGCCTTGTTTTGGTTCCATTAGTCTCGGTCACACAAAGAAAACACAAACTCGACTAAAACAAAACATATTACCATATATTAACGCAAGGTACATCAAAGGAATACGAGAACATGTTATACCTTAACTTGGTTGAAGCAAAAATCTCGACACCTAGGGTGTTGATATTCGGCCGAGCAAGAGAGCAAAAGAAAAAGAGAGGCAAAACTAAACTAGGGTTTCACTTTTGTGTTTATGTATTGTATATATAGTAGTAGTATTTAGTTTAGGCTTAGGAGTAGCTTGGGTTTCGGTTTGGCCCAACCGAACACACCACACACGCACACCATATGGGCTTCGGCCTATGGTCCATCGAACAAAACAACACGACCCAAGTTATTTACGAAACGTCCAATCTTCGTCGTACCAAAATCGATTACGTAATATATTCGTTAAGTTTTATTTATTCGCAAGTTAAGTATTTAAATTTCGCTAAATGATATAAATGTATTTTACGTATTTTATAAATCTCGATTCCAAGGGTATTTTAGTCTTTAATCAGATTTTAGATTTTCCAGGTTTTACATCCTATGTTTGGTGCTTTTCTGGTTTCACATGGAAGTTGATTGGAAGTTCTACGATGACTATGTTCTGTGACACAATAGTGACTCATGGTTTAATTCCTATCTATATTCACTTGTATAGTCATTGTAGGTGTGTAAGTTATAAGGATGGCATGTCATTCTTATATGAGAGTCTGTAAGTGTCCTAGGACTAGATGGAAGTCACCCTCATCCGTTGTACTTCAATGTTTTGGTGTAATGCATTTTAATGGGTGAATTAACCCTTACCCAAAAAAAAAAATCAAACGTCCCTTTGCTTGAGCTTCTCGGTCCATGCCCACCGCAGCCCAAGCCAAAACTTCCCTCTTGCCCCATCAGTTGAGTCTTCTAAGGCCCATGGCAGCTCCAATTTAAACGACCCAACTTGGAACTCAAAACAAGCCCATGTGTCGTCTAAAGTGATCGGGTCAAATAACATGCATAATACGGGTAATATAAAGTATAATTAACGTTCGACGCGTATACTCGTGTTTATCGTGTGTGCCCCCATCGGCTCACACACTTCTAGTCGCTACGGTGTTTTAAACTCCCATAAACCAACAGCTCCCACTTGGGAGTTGGAGTGTCGAATGACACACAAAACTAACGACGGAAACGCCTAGCAAACGCTCACTTTTAACTAAAAGTTTCTGAGAGAATAGTTTCATATAAGTTTCTTAGTAGCATGGTCATTCAATGTCTTGCTCTAATCATCCTTTGTTATAGATACCGTTAAACCATGGATTATGGATCTCAAATCATTCCATATAGTTTAACCATTTAGAATCTCGTTATAGATTTTATTCAGATATACCAAATGTAATCAAGAAGCATTCTTGATTACCCTTTGGGTCCCGCCGCACAGTTATCTATTAAACTGAGAGGCGCCATGGTATCTTTCTGCACATATCAAAAGGAGTAACAAATCCTTTATTGACTACAAGTGTTGTGGATGCTCGCCACATCACTCCAAATATAGCTTTTATAACTACCTTGTTCATATAGCTTTGTATACTTACAAAAAATGATATCCACACATACAGAACTTGCTTGTATCTCAAGTCTAAGGATGAAGATAACAAACCATTTTCAATATTTTACTTATGACAAGGATCCAAAAGTAAATGTTTGAAAGTTGGGGAATCCAATATGCATCTCTAGTGAATACATATGAGTTTGGTGGGAACAATCCGAATTCTCGTTAGAATTATAACCAACACTCACATTTGCCTTATCATAACAATATTCCCATATTGTTAACCGACAATGGACATATTTAGAATAATAAAAATTATTCAAGGATTAAACATGCAAATATAGGATAACAATTATTATATGAATGAATAACAAATACCAAGTATCTTTATTCATCATAAAGTAAAATTGTCTATCAATCCCAATTATCCAAATACTAAAACAGATATGCATGAAACTCATTTAGTAAGTTGAAGCCTAATGTTTCTAACATTTTCAACCTTTCTTTAAAAGAAAAACTAAATAGTCATCTGAATAAACTTTCCGAATACTTATTTCAAAATATCACTTATAGTGAGAGATTTGAAATATAAGATGAGTGTCTTATCTCATATGCTCATACTATTGCAAGATTATAGTATGGAGATGTCGCCTACCTTGCATGAGGTATTAGAAATCAATGACATACCGACACTATCTTACAGTTTCTAAAAAGTGCAAAGTATTCTCATTCATTAATGTGTAATGCAACAATGCTCTATGTTGAGCACAACTAGTTAGCAGATTTTTCATAAATGATAAAATCCTACTACAACTAGTATAAATAATCCTCTAGCATCATTTGTACTTATACAACACTATGCTTTTAATTGTAACATTTATAAACAATAATCTAAACACTCTCGATTAGATATTGTTGTTGTCAGCTCATTTTGTTCTTGTACAAAAGCAACAACTAGTCTTATACACAATATAATATATACATGACGAATCCTTAGTTTAAAAACACAAGGTTTCCATCCATGTAAATTATTCCAAGTGAAATATATCATTGAAGACTTGCTTGAATAATATATTGCATTTGTGTTAGACTTTATTTTCCACATTTGTTTATTCCATATAAACATCTATTCCAAGGTTGTTTGTTTTATTCCCTAAATTTCAAGTGAAGTTTCATTCCAAGCTTAAGGATCAATATCTAGCTTAAATAGAATGATATCTTCAACATGTAAATTTTAAGGAAAAACACAATGCTCCCATTCAATGTCAGATATACTCAAGAGATATCTTAATTCAATCGTAATCATATTGTGATTAAATTCAAGATCTCAGCTCTTAGATGCACGATACAATCCAAACATGGATTGGTTAAATTCGTATATTACATAAAGATTATGTAGATTCATAACCCTTTTGATTACATAATCGTCCTCGAAAAGGTAATCATAAAGAAAGAGTTATAACATCTAATTGTCCTATTCAAAATACAAATCACATGTATGACAATTAAATATCTTTATATAATTAATGCGTTTATTATATAAGAAAATGTAATCATAGTCAATTGCTTAAGTATGATTAAAAATTCTCTATAAAATGCCATGCATTAATATGTATACAACTTTCGTCCTCGTGAGTCTTTCTTCAAAAGAAACTCATTCCAACCTCATAGGTTAACTGTTAGGCGAAATAACAATCAATCACAAAACTTGATTTGCCTTTAAGGATCGATCTTATCATTCATAGTACTAAAACATTTATCGATTCAAGATGATAATGTTCTAGTAGTTAGCTGATTTACAACAATCTTCTAACTTACATCCATCAGCAATTGATACAAAATATAACTCAAGTGATGAGGCATCCTTTCTCGATTTATGAACGAGTAATCATTATACTTTGGTCAACATTTTCATGTTTAACCTTAGAATGACATTAATAAGGAGATTTTATAAGGTTAAGTATTTTGTTCTCAAAAACTTTGAGATATGTATATACTCCCACTTACTTTTGTAAGTAGAGACAATTCTCTAAATACTAAGTATTTAAGCAACAATAAATT
>OU343218.1:239945801-240079154 GCA_910596185.1 Chrysanthemum makinoi
AAAAAATCAAACGCCCTTTGCTTGAGCTTTCTTGGTCGACAAGCCACCAAGCCCAAGCCAAAATCCTCTTTGCCCGATCACAGTCTTCTAAGGCCCATGGCAGCTCCAATTTAAACGACCCAACTTGGAACTCAAAACAAGCCCATGTGTCGTCTAAAGTGATCGGGTCAAATAACATGCATAATACGGGTAATATATATTCAAGTATAATTAACGCTCGACACGTATAACAGTGTTTATCGTGGTGCGCCCCATCGCTCACACACTTCTAGTCGCTACGCGTGTTTTAAACTCCCACAAACCAACAGCTCCCACTTGGGAGTTGGAGTGTCGAATGACACACAAAACTAACGACGGAAACGCCAGCAAACGCCTCACTCGCTTAACTAAAAGTTTCGAGAGAATAGTTTCAGAAAAGTTTCTTAGTAGCATGGTCATTCAATGTCTTGCTCTAATCATCCTTTGTTATAGATACCGTTAAACCATGGATTATGGATCTCAAATCATTCCATATAGTTTAACCATTTAGAATCTCGTTATAGATTTTAATCAGATATACTAAATGTAATCAAGAATCATCTTGTATTACCCTTTGGGTCCGCCGCATAGCTTATCTCGAAATCCGAGAGGCCATGGTATCTTTCTCACATATCAAGTGGAGTAACAAATCCTTTATTGACTACAAGTGTTGTGGATGCCGCTCACATCACCCAAATATAGCTTTTATAACTACCTTGTTCATATAGCGCTTTATGATACTTACAAAAAATGATATCCACACATAATGTAACTTGCTTGTATCTCAAGTCTAAGGATGAAGATAACAAACCATTTTCAATATTTTACTTATGACAAGGATCCAAAAGTAAATGTTTGAAAGTTGGGGAATCCAATATGCATCTCTAGTGAATACATATTAGTTTGGTGGGAACAACCATTCTCGTTAGAATTATAACCAACACTCACATTTTCCTTATCATAACAATATTCCCATATTGTTAACCGACAATGGACATATTTAGAATAATAAAATTATTCAAGGATTAAACATGCAAATATAGGATAACAATTATTATATGAATGAATAACAAATACCAAGTATCTTTATTCATCATAAATTAAAAATTGTCTTTCAATCCCAATTATCCAAATACTAAAACAGATATGCATGAAACTAATTCAGTAAGTTGAACCCAAATGTTTCTAACATTTTCAACCTTTCTTTAAAAGAAAAAACTAAATAGTCATCCTGAATAAACTTTCCTAATACTTATTTCAAAATATCACATATAGTGAGATTTGAAATATAAGATGAGTGTCTTATCTCATATGCTCATACTATTGCAAGAATTATAGTATGGAGATGTCGCCTTACCTTGCATGAGGTATTAGAAATCAACGACATACTGACAATCATCTTTACGCTTCTAAAAGTGTAAAGTATTCTCATTCATTAATGTGTAATGCAACAATGCTCTATGTTGAGCATAACTAGTTAGCAGATTTTTCATAAATGATAAAATCCTACTACAACTAGTATAAATAATCCTCTAGCATCATTTGTACTTATACAACACTATGCTTCATAATTCGGAAACATTTATAAAAACAATAATCTAAACACTCTCAATTAGATATTGTTGTTGTCAGCTCATTTTGTTCTTGTACAAAAGCAACAACTAGTCTTATACACAATATAATATATACATGACAAATCCTTAGTTTAAAAAACACAAGGTTTCCATCCATGTAAATTATTCCAAGTGAAATATATCATTGAAGACTTGCTTGAATAATATATTGCATTTGTGTTAGACTTTATTTTCCGCATTTGTTTATTCCATATAAACATCTATTCCAAGGTTGTTTGTTTTATTCCCTAAATTTCAAGTGAAGTTTCATTCCAAGCTTAAGGATCAATATCTAGCTTAAATAGAATGATATCTTCAACATGTAAATTTAAAGGAAAAACACAATGCTCCCATTCAATGTCAGATATACTCAAGAGATATCTTAATTCAATCGAATCATATTGTAATTAAATTCAAGATCTCAAATCTTAGATGCATGATACAATCCAAACATGGATTGGTTAAATTCGTATATTACATAAAGATTATGTAGATTCATAACCCTTTTGATTACACACCGCCCTCGAAAAGGTAATCATAAAGAAAGAGTTATAAAATCTAATTGTCATATTCAACATACAAATCACATGTATGACAATTAAATATCTTTATATAATTAATGCGCGTATTATATAAGAAAATGTAATCATAGTCAATTGCTTAAGTATGATTAAAAACTTCTTATAAGATGCCATGCATTAATATGTATACAATTTTGTCCTCGTGAGTCTTTCTTCAAAAGAAACTCATTCCAACCTCATAGGTTAACTGTTAGGTGAAATAACAATCAATCACAAAACTTGATTTGCCTTTTAAGGATCGTGATCTTATCATTCATAGTACTAAAACATTTATCGATTCAAGATGTGATAATGTTTTAGTAGTTAGCGATTTACAACAATCTTCTAACTTATATCCTCACAATTGATACAAAATATCACTCAAGTGATGAGGCATCTTTTCGGATTTATGAATGAGAGTAATCATTATACTTTGGTCAACATTTTCATGTTTAACCTTAGTATGACATTAATAAGGAGATTTTAGAAGGTTAAGTATTTTGTTCTCAAAAACTTTGAGATATGTATATACTCCCACTTACTTTTGTAAGTAGAGACAATTCTCTAAATACTAAGTATTTAAGCAACAATAAATTGTTCCTTATGGAGAACCAAAAAATACATTTTAAGTTCTCATCTCAAGATTTGTTAATAAAATGCTTCATAAGATTTAACAAATTCATAACTTAAATCAAGACATAATGGAATTCCTTCCAACAACTCAAATTAGGGTTTATAGAAAACTCTAATTTAGTATCACTCTTTAACCAAAAATTCTAGCAATAGTTTTGTGTTTCGTCAAGCTAGGAAGAACACCAAAACTACAATCTTCAAGCTAGGAAGTGTAGAAAAATCAAAAATCCAAAAGGGTTTATGATTCAACTGGTTTGAGTGGTAAAACCTCAAATCCATAATGAATTAGGGTTTTCAGTTATAGGTTGTCTTGAATACCTTCTAGGTTTGAACTCTATTGAGTGTATCCATGACACACGCAATTTTATAACCTTGATATGTTTTGGAGGTAGAGCAATTAAAGCTATCATAAACCAAACAATAAGAATAAGGTTTGATCTAACAATTAGACATACCTTAATGAAGTGGTATCCTATGAGTTATTAGAATTGTGAAACTATATCGGAATTCTATAGATAACTTAATTCTTTTTGGACCAAATACTTGTCAATTGGGTCAAGCCAAATTGCATATAAAGTATTTATGAACCAAGTGCATGCAATAATGTATATTCATTGAACAATACAAGAACCTTATGTTCACGTGTTCACAAGAATACGAACTGCTCAAGGATTATATGTTCATGTGTTAACAAGAAAACATAACATTTCAATAATACATTATAAGTCTTTGAATAATTCAAAGGCCTTATGTTTATGTGTTAACTAGAAGACATAACACTATTACTATATATACTTTATGTTATAAGTCATTAATTAAAGAACTTTATAATTATGTCTTAACATGTAAGCATAATTATACTAACAAAAGTAATCATGAACGCAAAATATTGAGTTCTATAGTGATCTCAAGTTAATTTATACTTCAAAATTATGATCATTATCATATAACCATAATTATGTTGACTAAAACATGTAGTCAAATGTTGAAGTATCTTCACACTATATTATGACATTTGAATGTAGTAGGGGAACAAACATCTAGCGTGTTCAAGTCCTAGTAGAATCATTATTAGAATGTAGTAGGGCAATAAACATCTCATGTGTTTAAGTCCTAGTAGAATTCTTATTTTCATGTAGTAGGGCATTAAACATCTAACGTGTTTAACTCCTAGTAGAATTATTAGTTTCTTTACCCTTGGGTCAAGAGATACCAATAATATTGTTGTTCCTTGCTCACACTTTGAGATTTCTCCCACTTGTGAAAGGTACAACATCATATTATGAAAACAAACAACACGTGATTGATTGTTCAAACGATATGATTAATGTCATATATATACCATAAGTAGTTTAGAACCATAACCTGTAATAAGGAATTGTGGATTATTATTCTATAGATAACACTTCAGAGCTTACGCCAGAGAAGGCAACGCGGTTATCTCATAAAATAAAATGCAATTTTCCTTTAAGCAATGGTTATTCATATTCGGAAAGTAATGGATTATTTCAAAGCAAGTTTGAAATGATATGGGTGACTAACGTGAAATAAATCCCGTAGCTCTTAATCGAAATTGACAACATTACATGAATGATATTTCAATAATAAAATGCAACTGCTCCCACTGGATTTGTCAACATTGTAAGTGTTACATTTCTAGTAGAAAGCATATAGCGCTTTTATACTTTCCTATTCTCTTCAATTGCCTACTAGTAGCATGTACTTAGGTATTGAGCAGAGTATATGAAGTTTTACTTATGTAGACAATGGACTAGCCATTATATTATTCAATTAACTTGAATCTTTAGCATGCAATTCCTCCTTTATCGCTCATAGCCCCAAGGGTAATTAGCACTTTAGGAATAATAAGAGTCCAAGAAGATTACCTAGCATATGCTAGTAATTCCTTTACTCTTTGCGGTTTAAACTCATACATCGTGACAAGTGCAAGATGTTATTTATTTTGGTAGCTCTAAACACAATGTTTCCAGCTTACAAAATATTCTATCTTTCAATTAACTCTAGACCACGAAAAGGGTAATGAAAGATCATATAAGAGTTTATCAATTTTTGAATCCTATCTTAGTTTGTCAACTAAGGAGAAAAGATAGGTATAAGTCTCACTCTTCTTACTAGGAAAAGAGACTAAGTTTGTCTTTCAAAGAGAAACAACTTTGTTTACGAATTATGTTGAAATAACACAATTAATCGTAACATAAAAGTTCAAATCTAGTATTTTCGATAATTACATTCTTAAAAGAATTAACTACCCAATTAATTACTAATTAAGACTAAGATCCATCTTGCAACCCCATTTAATTACCATAGGTCCCACTGTGTAAAAAATAAGACAAGAGGTAAGCGATTTGCGCATTGCAAAAGGCAACTCTTAGATTTATGAGACTGCTTAAGGCATTAGTATCAAGTAATAATGTCAAAAGCATGTTTAGTTCTCATCGTATTCCTCGGGTCCGAGGTCCACCCGTGTTAACTCGATATAAGCCTACCAAGTATGAACGCAAAAATAACCGAGGTCCGACCAAAGGAGAAATAATTACCATGGGTTGAAAGGCCCTTATGTTCCACGCAGAAGTCAATCCAAGTGCACGGGTCCATAGTTGGGTGGCATAGACTTAATATTAACAAATAGGTATGCACACATAAATGTGGTAAAAGTCGCGTACAAAGAAGCATGCAAAACAACTTTGTAACACTAATTTTAAAAACTTTGGTAATGACATCAGAGTGATCATCATGGTTCACGGTAGCTCCAATCCATCGTGGAGGCAGAGGACCGTAAGCTTGAAGCATAACCTTAGACATCCTTTCAAATGAGATGTGCTCACTTCTTTAAACCCCTTTGAGTTTGTTCTGGGTGAGCCGCACATCCCAAGTGTCCATAGCCTAGTTTTTAAATTTGAAAACGTGTTTCATATATTAAGTCACTTTATTTAACAAAAACGATTTTCCACTAATCAAATAGCGTGTCACAATGAGCATGATATTTAGGCGGCAATAATAGACCAATATTAATGTTATGGTTACGATATGTATTATTCTATATTGCATACAATTAGGTGTCAAAACAAGTAATAATGCACATATAGGAATCACAAACATACAAGCATAAACATTAATATCAACAACCACATATTGTTCGAGTCCTCTTCAATCTTCCCCAAACGGAGAACCATAAGACCGCTCACTAGATGTAAGCATCTAGATCACCCATACATCACTTAGAAAAGCAATTGAGTGGTCTTGTGGCCTAAAAACACATAAAGCATGGCAATCTCAATTAACAAGTAATTACTCAATATATGTATTTAATCAATATGTAATTCTAATTATCACAATAATTCTAATTAACAATTAATAAATACAAATTAACTTTTAATTCTAATTAGCAAGTAATTATAATTTAACATGTAATTCTTAATTAACAATTTAATTTTAATTATCAAGGTAATTATAATTCACATGTAAATTAAATTCTAATTATCAATATAATTTTAATTTGTGTGTGACTAGTTATTATTTATTAAAAATTGACAAGTATTGCATGTAATTGTCAAAATTAAAATAAACACAAATAACTAAACTAGTTTATGCAAACTTTTAAAACATGTTTATTAATATCGTAAACGTAACCCATAATCGCAAAAACGAAAGGGCTCGTGATGCCACTGTTGGGATTTTAGAACAAGTTAACCAAGAACTCTCAGTAGCACGCAATGATATTGGATCTAGTTAATGCAATTATGTTAATACGTAATTAATAAACACATAATTAATACAATATTAATTAATTAAAAGGGATATAGAAAACTTAACCTTGCTTGGCAATTGATCTCTAGTAACGAATAAGAAACCTTACTAAACCTTTAAGTATCTAAAATAGATACCTCAAGAGTATCACACACAAACCCGATTAACGATAATGCTCGATAAAGACGCTTAGTCGAGAACGTAATAATGAAACCAATCAACAAGTGACATAATACTTGAATAATTCATGAATAAGAAAACCATTCAAGTCAAGCTTGCATCTTATCCACGACACAAACAGTTGATAAACTCTTTCAACATCCACCCGATATCGGATAGTCGTGTCCGATATCCTATCTTGTTCGGTCCGAGAAAATAAACGAACACTAAACCAAAACTTTTTGTCTTTGCCGATAATCTCAAACTTCTTCTTGGATCGAATAGATGCAAGTGTCTCAAATATAATAAACCAAAAAACTTAATTCAGATTCTAGAAAACAATCCGCATTGGTTATATACACGATGGCTATATTAACCGTTTTGTAGAGTTTAGATTGCATGCATCCGGGAGATATCATGCATAATGCATGTGAGTAGATTATACAAAATCATCATCAAGTGGGAATAGATTTTCTTATATAGCAAAATCAAACGCCCTTTGTTTGAGCTTTCTTGGTCGACAAGCCACCAAGCCCAAGCCAAAACTTCCTCTTTGCCCGATCGGTTGAGTCTTCTAAGGCCCATGGGCTCCAATTTAAACAACCCAACTTGGAACTCAAAACAAGCCCATGTGTCGCCTAAAGTGATCGGTCAAATAACATGCATAATATGGGTAATATATATTCAAGTATAATTAACGCTCGACACGATACTGTTTATCGTGTGTGCCCCCATCGCTCACACACCTCTAGTCAAGCGTGTGTTTTAAACTCCTACAAACCAACAGTTTTAAGGCCCGTTTGGTTTATAAGTGGGGTTGGATTAAGATGATTTGGTATATGATTTGAATTTTATGTAGTTTTATAAGAGAGTAATTGTATTTATTTAAAAATATTTATAATAAATTTTAAGTAAAATATAGTATTATTTAAATGCTAAAATAACAAAAGTGGTCCACATATATAAATGGGACACACTATTAATACGGGGGCTACTACCCCCTACACTGCCACTTTCGTCCTTTTCTTTCATCGCGGGGCCCTCCTCTCTCTCTCTTCTCACATTTTTTTTTTTTTTTTATTTTATTTTATTTGATTTGATTTGATGTGTATAGTTTATTTTGTATGATATATTTACTTGTGTAGTGTTTTATAGTGAATAGTGTATGATAGTGATATATTTAATTTGTGTAGTGTTTTTTATATTGAAGTATTTATCATAAAGTGTTATTTACTAAACAATAATAATAAAACATTTTATAAACTTTTACGTTAATTTCTTTTAAACTTTTTTTATAAATTTTTGTAAACTTTTTTTATAAACTTTTTATAATTTTAAACTTTTTATGTTTACTTTTTACAAAAAAAGTTTATAAAAAGTTTATAAAAAAGTTTATAAAAGTTTATAAAAAGTTTATAAAAGTTTATAAAAAACGCTTATAAAAAAAGTTTATAAAAAAAGTTTATAAAAAAGTTTATAAAAAGTTTATAAAAAAAGTTTATAAAAAGTTTATAAAAAGTAACGTAAAAAAAGTTTATAAAATGTTTTATCATATCTTAATTGTTCAAAAACAATACACAAATAAATACTTTACATATAAAAACACTACACAAATTAAATATATCACACAAATAAATACACTATACATATAAAAAAAATGGGACAAAGTTGCATGTGGGAGGGGCCACGCCTGGGTTTAAGGGTATACCCCGTTGAAATAAAATAAGAAATTCAATGTGATAATAACTTAAGCCATATAAATAGAAACAAATAAAGATGGCCTATAAAGTATAAACTATAAAGTACATAAATCAAGTTACCTACCTATAAGTGCTCTCTTATCATTTTTTGATTTCAACTATTATCCACTTAAAAAAAAAAAAAACTGCTGCTGTAATTAATGTCATTTTTTTAGGGGTTTCACATCGGACATGGATACATCGTTGTGGTATTATTACCACTAGTCTAATTTAAAAATATGCAATAAATGTGGTTCGTTTAATTGTTCAAAAATAGTTAAATTCAATGAGTACTATTTAAAGATGGACGAATTTCTTAAACATAGTTTTAATGGCTATATTTTTACATTTTCCTACACAAAATTAGTGGTAGTTATAGTTTTTAGTAGTTGAAGCTATAATTTTAAAGATATTTTTATAATAGAGAAGGGATATATTATAAGGATCCTCATATGAGGGCTATAAAAGAGGGTTTAAGGTAAAAGATTATATTTGTTCTTTTTTATTAGGATTATGTATGCGGAGGCCGTTCAACTATTAAACTTTGTTCTTTCACTCATTTATTTAAACTAACTTATGGGCCACCCAAATATGTGTTTGTTTTCGTTTATACCAATCTCGTTCAATTTCTTACCAAAAATTTGTACAATTTGAGAGACAAAGTTATGCTTGACATATCAAAATAATTAAATAAGAAATTTAAACGTAAAAAATTTGTTAATTTATCAAAATCGCTTTTGACTAAATGAAGTTGCACTTAGATAATGAGTACAAGTCATAGTTTACTTTTCAATAGTTATTTGTATTGTTTTAATATGTTAGATTTAGTTTGATTTTCATTGTTTCAAAGATTTCGAGAAAAAATATTCAAATTGGTATACATGAAAGCAAAACACATAAATGTATGGGCTCATAAGCTACTATAAACGAATGGCCAAATGATAAAAGGTTAATACTTTGATGGCCTCCCAAAGACATTATCCCTTTTTATTTTAAGATAATACGCTTGTCATGGTTGCTCAAATTGTTTCCCGACAAATGTTAATTTATTAAACTTATATTTTCAAGCTGCGACTTTTTATGTTTATAGTTTTTGATATAAACAAAATTAATAAAATAAAAAAAAAACAAAAAAAAATCACACACACAAAAACGGAGAGAGGTCCTTTTTGTAAAAAAAAAGAAGGGTCCTTATAACTTGTCTCATTGTAACTTATATCATTAAATTTTCAGATAAACAAATACGGAGTATAGAAATATTAAAGATATGAGGATTCATACATTTGGTGCATTAAGTATTATAATATCAATTCATACTGATAATGTTACGCTACCTTTTACCATTATAACACTGTCTTATAACTTTTAAAATTTATCACTATAACAGTGACATTTCTCGTCGAATATGAGAACCTTCATTTGTATTTTAAGAGTTCACCATTTAGAACCTTACATGTTACGCATTATATAGAGTAGCTTGATCCTTACTAACTTAATACAACTTAGATAGTTACATGGTTACTAAGTTTTGTTTCATATTCCCATATTTAAAAAGTCACAACTTTCGATCGAATTCTATATATAGATTTACAATCTGTTGACGGATCTTTTTTAATCACAAATAAAAGAGTTCAAATTGAAATGTAAAACTTTTTTTTATATTATTTTAGAGAACATGAGCACTACATGTGGTCCCATGACTATATTGAATATGTACGTAAAGACAATGGGGCAAAATGTACTTTTGTGATATGTGGCAACGTTCGCGGACTCGTGGAACAGAATATGTTCAATGACTATATATGCAAGTCACGAGAGATCATCATCCAGAAATATATACTAAAACATGATAGTTGTTATTTGTTACTTTGTTGAAGCACGTGATACTAAGAACTAATTTAATAACACGTTATCGTAGATGTCACATCGGTCACATCATACACCTTTTAATAACACACCAATAACTAAAACACACTCCTTCATAACACACCACTAACATGTTATTGGGTCCCACAAAATACCCCACTAAAAATACTCACTCACTCACAATACACAAAAAAAAGAAGAAAAAAATAACATACAACATCAATGGTTTGAGCCATTCAATGCGACCTGGCCACGAATCTGCCATTGGCAAAGAATCTGTGATGCCATTGGCACAAGTTTGGCACGAAAAATGATGCATTTGGCATGTTATCCTTCCCATACCGCAGGTGCTCTTAGGCTAACCATAGCATCGGCTTAAGAATCACTACTTAAAGTAACGCGCTGTAATTAAAGGTGTCCTCTTTTTTCTTTACGCGTGAAGCCTTGAAACACCACCACCACCTTCACGCGTAATGGTGGTCCTGGGAACATGAATCGGTGGTCCGCAAGACTAACTTGTTTTTGTTTGTTTTTCGAAGGTGTGAGTATATTATAAGGTGTATTTGTGTTTAAGTGTGATATTTTTTCATAATAATATTGGTGGTCTTGTTACATCTATTTGGTGGTGATGTTAGTGGTAGAGAAAAAAATTCAATGTACCACTTAATTGATATTAATAATATGAATTTTGCTACAACCACAAAAGTTTTACAAAAAAAAATCCACAAAAATGAGGCAGAGTTCTTGCCACCATGTTGGAGCATTAGTTGGCCAAGTGAAAGCATTGAGTGGCTAAGAGGCATGCCACATCATTTTTGTGGATTTTTTTTACAGAAAACTTCATGTACAGAAGATGTTTCTAATAATATTGGTGTTTAGTACAATTACAAACGTGTCGCATCATATGTATCTCAATGTCACATCATTTTTTACTCTATATTTTATCCCGTCATCTATCACTTTTTGCTTTATCTTTTAATTTAATTAATTTTAGTTCTAAATAGCAAATAAATTACAGTAATTCTTAAAGAAATAAGTAACATAACCAAATCCCACTAATACGATTAAATACTACATAAAAAAACTAAGAGCAAAAGGTATCGTCATGCACACCCTCACCAAGTCCAAAGTGGAGCTCTATTTGGCGACGGCCATCATGCGCCACCACACCGAACCCCCCACCCCTTCCCGAAAAGAAAAAGTTTCACCCCCACTTATTTGGCAGACGCGGAAAACAAAATAGGACAAAAAGTGGGTTTTGCGCCAGGTTGTGTTTTTTATGTGTGCGCACGCCAAGCCAGTGTGCTGTTTCGCTGTGTGTGTTTCAATGGGTTTGTGTTTGTGATGTTTATTTAATAATGTTGTGCTGTTGGACTAATTAAAATTTATCAAGTTTAACTTCTTCTTTTTTTTTTTTAATTTTAAATTTGTAACTTTTTTATAAAAATGTTATTCGTGTTTTAATTTCACGAATGAAAAATTATTTTGTTTGAAAAATTAGAAAATAAAATAATGTGATGGGTGGCTCAAATGGTATATGAAAGTGGTGTTATGAAGGAAGGAATATTTTGGTGAGTGAGTGTTAAAAGTAAGTTTGCTAAGTTGGTGCTGAAGTGACATCCAAAAATGATTTTTGACATGCCATGATACCCTTTGCTCTAAGTTAAACCAAAAACAAATGTTGTAAAAATCGGCCGAATCGGTCGATTAATCGTTAATCGGCCTTATACCTTGTTGATTTTTGAAAATAGGTGAAAAAAATAGACCTAAGCAAAAATCGGCCACTAATCAATCAAAAATTGGCCGAACCGGTCAAAAATCGGCCTAATCGGTCAAATCGGACTAATCGGTCAACTCAAAAATAATAATTTAGGCATTTTACTTAATTTGGGGATCGTTTATTTCACTTATAACCATTGCCTCATAATCTAACCTGTTTCTTTTATCAAGTTTGAAACATAGCAGCTTGAAATCAGTTAAGATCTTTAGTTTGGTCTCCAGAAATATCTAAAACTTGCAAAAAATGCCAATCCAATTAATCACCTAGTAATCCCGCTTTGACTAAGTAATCGCTGCAGGGTGGTCGACCGATCGACCGCCCGACTACCGATTCATGATTTTTGCAATATTGCCAAAAGCTAAATAAAATGTATGTGTTTATTTTAAAGAATATAGGATAGTATGTATTTCAGCTGATTGAAATACTACAATATACAAAGGTTTAGAAATTGAGAGATGATTTGTACATATGAGATTTTGATTTTCACACTTTAATGTATAACCGATTAAAGCAGAATGTATAACCAGTACAACTGTTTAATGCAAAAATTGAAATGTCCCGATACAATATTTGAGTATGAAATCATTTCATTTAGAAATTCCATCAAATTAAGATGCTTCTAAAATTAATTTCGCCAGCTTGCTCTGAATCAAACATAACAGATAATATCAAAATACGAAATTTGTACTCCTATTAAACCATTGAGAGCCATGAATTATCTAGAAACGTAAGATGTTGACATGGTGCTTTCTAGTGTTTTCATGTTTGAATATTGTGGTCGTGATTGTCAATTTTGGGCCATAGTGTGTCACTTTCAGCCTTACCAATAGATATTCCCTTTCACTCAATATGTAAACCGCACATCCGACCAACTGGCGATAAATGCCCTGACCGGACCAAGATCTGAACGGGAAAAACTCATGTTTGAACCGCATTATTTGCTTGCTCGTATCAGTTTTTGGTTTTTTGTGTCACCAAAGGCAACAAGAGGCATTCGCATTCCCTCTCAACTCTAGACCATTAAGATCTATCGCCAACGCTGCCTCAACGTGAAAAAAAATAAACGATCTGAACGCATCAAAAATGTTCCGACCGTCATCTGCTCGTGACAAGTTCTGCTAAAGCCTCTAATGAAAAAAAAAAAAAACAAACACTACCTAAGTTTAATAAAAATAGACTTGTAAACGATAATTACATACATCGTGAAACTAAAACAACTTATAGTAAAAGATGCATATCATACTTTGCACGGGCTTATTGTCCTCAAGTGTTTACGCGGGGTCGGGTTGGAAGACTAGTTTCTCCTACGATTTTTGGTGTTTTAGATTTTTACAACTGTAATTAGTAGAGTCGTTGTAGCTCTAGGGCCGTTTAGGGTGGATTCATATCTTAATAGAGCATGAAATATTGTTAAGCATGTACTCCCGCGACTCCGTGAGGATTGGCTACTTGGCTTGGAATTCGTTGAAATGTATCGTATGATAAAGTGTTATTGATATTGCTTTCATTCAAACCTCTCTCACGTTTTTTTTAAACAACTAGTTAGTTAGTGGTTCAAGTCGTGCAGTGACATCCAAGCGGGCAATATGTCTTCCTTGAGTTGGCCTTCCATAAAATTTGTTTTGTCAAGACTAGATGGGCTAACATAAAATTTCTTTGGGTCAATTGCATATATACCCACTAAAACTTACATATTTGCATATATACCTAAAACATGCTTAAAATGCATTGTACATCATGCATTAAAAACTTGTATTATGGGGAAATATGCAAATTTTTGAGTTTTAGTGGGTATATATGCAATTCCCTCAATTTCTTTTGTCAAGACTACATGGGCTTCAAGTTGGGCTTCCATCATACTATTAGTATGATACTATGATTGTTGTTTGTAGTGGGCTTAAAATTCAAGTCCACGAACATAATAAATGTCAATGTCATTGGCGTTAATAAACTATTTCGATAAAGTTCGAAGAAATAGTTTTTTATTTTATTTTATTTTATTTATTTTTAATTCGCACCTGGCCCTTTATTACCATATAAGGAATCATCACGTTTAAAAAAAGATATTTTTATTTTTTTTGAACTTAAAGATATTTTTATTAAGTTCCTAAAATATCAGTCTTTGAATAAACTAAGTTATCTCCAGATATTTTTTAATATCTTCCAACTGCATCTCATATATTCGTGTCTTCACCAATTCTATATCGTGACCTTGTCTAGGAGAGGCCATAATAACATATGGAAGACACCGATTATCGATGGACGAACGAGAGACATCTTCATTTCTTAAGCTCGGTCGAGGCTTCGTTTGTTAAATCAATGCTAGGCAATAATGATCAATTTCCTCGTGCGGATAGGTACTTGCCCGACGACTGTGAGTCAACGTTAGACTCGAAACATACTAGCATGAACAGAAGAAGACGACGACATTCGAATTCAGGTATATACCACGTAATTTGATAACACAATATTGTACTACTATCTTTTCTGATATCGCTAACTTTAGGGTTACAAATTGCATAATGTAACACACTAAAACATAGTTTTATTTGGTTAGATAATAATTTTGTGTCTAATGATATCATCTATAGATACTAAATTTTGGTTAAATATGGAATCTTATTTCAAACAAGGTGACATTATTGGGGTGAAACAACTATATATAACAAAATGAGATAACTAAAACAAGATATATAGAATTTTCTCTATTAAGTTCTTTGAGTTTCTTAAATAGACTTGCATAAATAAATTTTGCCATGAACACAAGCATCAGTAATTTAAGCAAGCGTAATTGTTATGCTATGATATCTAGCTAATTGTCTACAATTAAGCTAATGCATTCATATTATCTATACTACTTGCACGAACGCACCTCACTCTTAATTTTAAAACGTACAAAAAATTAAGCATGGTTTACAACACTTTAATGCGCCCAATTTTTAGAATTACAACAAAGTAAGCATATTGTACAACAAAATAAAGCGTGATGTTGATTTAAGACCAAAATTCTATCAAACAACATTCATGCTATTAAAAACACCCATTCACCAAAAATTACAACCATTTAAGCACAATGTACAATAGCTGCAACCAATTTTCAGATTTACAATAAAATAAGCATAGTGTACAACAAAATAAGTATGATATAATTTTCAGACTTATTTTTAGACTTACAACATTAATGCTATTAAAGTGGTCAATGTTATTAATGACTACTACTTACATGAAAAGAAACATAGTGTACAACACTTTAATGCACATAATTTTCAGACGTACAAGACAAGAAGCATAATGTACAACAAAACACCACATTAATGCTATTTTTTTTAACGGCGGCATATTATTAGAAAAGTACTAGCAAGGAGCTAGAAATTACAAAGGCGATTTAAGTCAATCGGTTCAATTAATACATTTCTTTCCTCTAGATTTTAACCAAGAAAAAAAGAAAACACCTAATGTTATCAAAAACTTACATTTTCTCGCGACTTGAGAATTGAAAATGTGATTATCCTAAAACGCCAAAGCATCCAACAAGTGGTTGCTAAGATGACATAAGCTCGTCTTTTTCGCCCTTTGAAGGTTTTACCTAGGTGAACCATAAGTCCCGATCATCACAGAAGATAACGCCAGATTTTAAGCTCACACCAACCATGAAAAAGCCTCCAAATATTGAAAGTCAGACTACAAGAGAAAAAGGCATGAGTATTGACTCAACGTGTTCTAACATACCGACATAATATCGAATCAATATCTAAACCACGCGATGAAAGGTTAAGACGATGCGGAAGTCTATCAAGAAGCATACGCCACATGAAAATGTTAAACCTTCCGAGGGATAATCTTACACCATATTAATGATATTTAATGTAGTTAATTATTTAACTGGTCAATAAATACAATTAATACAGTTATTAAAACACCCCTTGCATAAGAAATACAAATTATCAAACATATTGTACAACCAAATAAAACACAATTCCTCAAGATTAAATTTCACTACTACAAATAATAAAGCACATTATACAAATATTCAAGCCCTAACCGCAACCGGGCCAATGAGTTTGAGCCCGAACGGGCGCTGACCAAACGGGCTCGAGCCCAGCCAGATTAATGGGTTGGTTCCGTTGGAGCCCTAACGGGCACGGGCTATACGTAAATTTTGACATCCGTAAATTTATTGTTAAAAAAACGTAATAAACTAAAATACATTATTCATCGAAAATTTTTATTTCAGGGTATCCGCCGCTGCAACGCGCAGGTACCGTGCTAGTAACTATGAAAGGAGGGTGTGTTTAGTTGTTGGAAAATGAGAAGTTTTTTAGAAAAGTGTTCTTAGTAACACGTAGAACAGAAAATGTGTTCAAAATGAGTATTTTCTAAAAAATTTCTAACAAAATAGAAAACCTGCTTTTATAACTATGAGTTAGAGAACTTGTTCTCAAGAAAACTAAAAAAAGGAAATTAAGAAAACTTTTTCACAACTAAACGCACCTTAACATTTTTATATGAGATTTGAGATCAGGTAACTAGTAGTAAAACAAATATACTGTAGTACGTTGATCATAACTTGCGATGTAGCTTTAATTTGGATTGGTGATTACGAATACGTTAATATAGTAGAACTTTTGGCCCCATGTCTTCAATAATACGTAAGAAAACACATTAAGCATATGTCTTGTTATGGAAGATATTTCTATGGATACAAACTTGACTTAATTTACACTGTTGTTTAGTTATTCACGTGGTATGTTTTATTCCTTTAATTAGTTATATCATCTTATTGATTGATGAAGACAAGTTCAATTTTGATTTGATTCTTTTGGAAGTACTTTTGTTTCGTTATTCCAAGGGTTCCATTTCTATTTTCGTTAAATTTATCAGATATTTTGGATTCACGATTGCGAAGCAGCCAAAGAACCACAAGACTACCACTTAACCAGTCGAGCCAAGATGATCAGGTTTCGCTTTCTTGTATCTTAAATCTGCCATTCAACAAGCTAGCTAGTCACATATATAAAATGCATTGCTTTGCAACCTCGCATTACTAATCCAAATAACGACATGCATGCTACAGGCTTTAAGAGTGTCATTCTAAGAATCGAACTTTATATCAGCTCATAAAACTTTGTATGCTATAATATATAAACGATGAAAAGTACTTTTGAATTCACTTTGAAAGTTTATAACTTGATACAATACTGGCCAAACCAAGCGTATAATATTTACATAATTTGAGCCAGACTCAAGTGATATAGAAACACGAATAATTCTTATGGATCATTACTGCATGTGGAAAAAACAGGTAGTTCCACAAATTGGAAAAACTAGAAACAAGGAAGAAGCTGAGAGAGATGGGCAAAGATTTGCCATGACGACGACCGCATCCTCCCAATAACTAACGGATTTAAGGTTGGTGAAATCGGGGATGTTTGGTTGGTTGGTGTCGACAACTTTGAGTTGTTGTAAACTCGATATTGCATATATTTGCGCATTGGCATGGATCATTTATTTTGGTATTTGAGTTTTTCTGGCTTATAGTGGCTTATCATAAGTTACCAAAGTAGTACATTTTAGAAGGTATAATTATGTAACTAGCTCATTTTCTAACACGGTATTGTCACATCATTTTTTTTACTAGCGATACCGGTTAATTGTCAACTAAAATGATCAAACCAGCAAATGATTTTAGATGTTATTGAGTATGATTACTACTTTGATATTTATGCAAGAAGTTTTCGTACCTCAATACTTATGCAAGGGACATCACATAAATCATCCATTTTTATTTTAAAATTCTTTTCTAACGACATATATATAAGTACACATTGCAACAAGACTTGAACCTGCACCTATATACCATTTGAACAAAATTTGTACCAGCAATATATTCCTACTGCAGATTGGTATGACGAGGTTGAATCATATCTGCACTTTGACCCAAAATCGAAGCCAAACTTATAAACAACCGTCTCTGTTGGAATTTTATACTCATAACAATTATATATAAAACAAATAACATCATCAAAGCATGCAGCGGAAGACAATAGGAATAATATATGTAAGTAATTAACCGAATAAGAAAACGCGTACATTTTAGCAATTCAAGAATCAAACGTAGATTTAACAAGCAAGAATAAAACCCAAAACCCTAACTTAAGGGTTTAATTAATTCAACCTAAGGAGATCGACCACCAAGAATTCACAAGCTCAAACGTTTGTCTTCGTTCTGTACAATACGTACTAATAGCGATTTGTTAAGCAAAATCTAAAAACCCTTTGGGTTGGGTGTTTCGACCGCCACAAAGTTAGGGAGAGAGGAGAGGAGAAATTAGGTTATTTGGTGATCCAAGATTAAGAGAATAATGAATACAAAGGATTGTATTTATAGTTAACTTAACTTGGTGACCAAGTTTGTGTGGGTTAGGGTTTGTAAACCCCAAACCAATCGGCCAAAGCCCCCAAAGGGGATTCTAGAACTTTCCCGACTAGTAATTTCATCTCTAGTCCTTCTAGTTAATATTTAACGACCGTTAACCAAACCTCGTTAATTATTTAACTATCGTTATGTTTTCGTGACTAATAATTAATAATAATAACGCTTTATTTATAATTATATACATCAATTTCATACGCATGTGTGCAATCCCGAGTCTCGAAGTTCGAATCCGACATACTATTATTTAAATATCCATAAAACCTTTCAGCTCCCACTTTGATATTACTAAATATAGTAATGACATTGGTTAGTCTAGCTTTCACACGCCAACGTCCCCAGATCAAATCGAGTATGGTCTCCTGGAAAACCATTTAATGATTCATCATTTTTACTTATCCCTTTGTTACTAATACTACATTAACTATGAATATGGATCAAGTCATTTTATAAGTTAACATTCTGCTTCGTTGTTTTCGATTGAACAAGATTACCAAATCATCCGCGATTCCAGATAGATCTTGGGTATGGCCATACAAACATCTTGTCAACCCTACGAGGGGCCCAAATATAGTATTATGCTTTGAAACAAATTCAAAGGAACAAATTCTCTTGACTACAAACATAACTCATGAACTTTGCAACACTTCTAAAAATAGCCCTTATAACTACCAGTTACGGATAGCGTTAGACTATCTTACACAAGTTCACTACATTCATATCGCTATTTGGCATCTCAAGTCCGAGGATAAACACTTCATGATATACTTAATGACAAAGATCCATAAAGTATCATCATGTAAAGTTGGGATGAGTCCTATATTCTATTCATTGAATATCATGAATCCGTATGTCCCATGCATCAATATACTTTAAAAGTATATTCTACCAAAACTCAGATTTGTCTTAATTCAATGACATTCCCACATCATTGATCGACAACCGACTATTTAGAATAACATAAGTTATTCACGGATTAAACATGCAAATATAGGATATAATATTAAGAAAATGAAAAATAAACATAAACAACTATTTTATTTCATTAAAGTAATATTTGTTCATAACATCCTTTATCCAAATACTAATCATAGATCTGCATGAAACTACTAGCTAAACGAAGACCTATCCCATCAAAGATGGTCGTAAGTTTTTCTTTGGCAAAGGCTTCGTAAAGGGATCAACTAGATTATCATATGTATGAACTTTGAGTAGATTGATTTCACCTATGTCGACTTGTTCTCGAACATAGTGATATTGACGAGGAAAATGTCCTGCCTTCATGACTCCAAGCTCATTGGCAAATGTTATTGCAGAAGAGTTGTCACAATACACATTTAAAGGTAATTCGATTGAGGGCATTACTCCGAGTCCCTAAATGAATTTCCTAATCCAAACAAATTTCCATCGCAGCCTTCTCGGCAACTATGTACTCCCTTCGTAATAGACATCGCGAATCGTTGTTTGCTTCTTGCTCTTCCAAATAATTGCTCCTCCATTAATGACAAAGACATAACCAGTTTGAGACTTGTGATCATCTTTATCGCTTGGAAAGACGATCGCAAAAACCTCAACATCAAGTTCAGATCCTGATTTCTCCTCCATACACTAGAAACATTTCTTTAGTAGCCCTTAGATACTTAAGAATGTTCTTAATACTTGCCGCTGTTTCACACTGGTTCGTTGATACCGACCGGTGATATTTTGTGCAAACGCCACATCGGCCTTGTACATCTTACAAAGATACATGATAGATCCTACCAAGCATAAGGAACTTTCTTCATGTATTCCACCTCAAAGAGGTGTTGACGCGATAGTTTATTACTTAAGCCATGTTCAACTTGCATCGCAAATATCCCTTCTTGAATTTGCATACTAAATCTCTTCAAGATTTTATCAATGAGCACTTTGGCTTAGTCCAATCAACTTGATCTATCTCTAGATCTTGATTCTTAATAAATGCTGCTTCCCTAAGTCCTTCATAGAAAAGCACTTTCCAAGATAAGACTTTACATCTTGCATACTTGGAATGTCTTTTCCCATGATCAATATGTCATCGATATATAAGACAAGGAAAATAACATTACTCCCACTAGCTTTGTGATACACACATGGCTCATCAAGATTTTGAGTGAAACCAAATTTCTTGATTTCTTCATCAAACTTCTTGTTCCATTGCCTTGATGGCTTGCTTCAATCCATAAATGGATCTTTGAAGTTTGCATACACGCCGATACTTTGGATTCACAAACCCTTCAGTCAGCCATATAGATGTCCTCATCTAGGCGTAATCGCTTAAGAAGGCAGCTTTTGACATCCATTTGTCATATCTCATAGTCATAGTACGCAGCTATGGCTATAAGAATCCTAATAGCTCTAATGTCTACTACATGAGAAAATGTCTCCTCGTAGTCTACCCCATAGGTTTGAGTATAACCTTGGGCTACAAGACGACTAGCTTTATAGGTGTGTGTACATTGCCATCCATGTCAGTCTTTATCTTAAAGAGCCACTTACTTCCAACTACCTTAGCATTTGGAGGTAAGTCAACCTCTATCCATACTTCATTATCTTTCATGGATTGCATTTCATTCATTGCAACTGCCATTTTTCCTTTTCAGACTCATCATGGCGCTTTTATAGTTAGCAAGTTCACCAAGATCCCCTAACATATATTCCTCAGCTTATACGTTGAGACATAGACGCCAGTGCACGCAGTAGTTCTTGAAGATCTACTAATGGGAACCACTTCAATCTCGTGAACGCTCGCATCTTCGTGTTCTACTTGAGGTTGGCTAGTGTTTTCAGAAGGTGTTGTATCTTCTAGATCATCTTCCAGATCATAAACTCTCCCACTGAATTCATGAGATATGAGATCCCCTTCAAGGAATTCTCCATACCTAGCAACAATTACTTTGTTTTCGTGTGGAAAGTAAAACTAGTAACCCATAGTTTTGGGTATCCTACGAAGATACACTTACAGATCTAGGTTGTACTATCAACAGAGTCACGCTTAACAAACGCCACAACCCCAAACCTTTAAATAAGACAAGTTGGGAGGTTTCCCATACCACACTTCATAAGGAGTCTTATCAACCTTCTTAGTTGGAACCATATTCAATATGCTAACAACAGCTTAAAGCATAATCCCAAAAGGATAAGGGAAGAGTTGTAAAATTAAACATCGATCGCACCATGTCTAGCAATGTACGATTCCTTCTCTCAGATACACCATTTTGTTGTGGAGTATATGGAGATGTGAGTTGATGGACGATACCACACTCACAAGATAATCTTTAAACTCTTGGCTTAAATATTCACCACCTCTATCGGATCGAAGAGCTTTAATCTTCTTTCCTAGTTGCAGTTCTACTTCACTCTTAAAACCTTAAATGTTTCAAAGACTTCATGTTTATGTTTAAGTAAATAAACATAACCGTAACGATCGAAATCATCGTAAGAAGGTTAAGAAGTAGCTAGCACCTTTCTTGACACATGTCTTAGTGGTCCACATACGCCAAGATGTATCACACCAAGAAGATCAGAAGCCCTTTCTAAACTATTTGTAAAAGGGTTCTTGGTCATCTTCCCGATATGCAAGATTCGCATTTATCAAATGATTCATCATTGATGTCTTGCAAAGGCCCATCGTGTTGCATTTGTTGTACGCGCTTGCCTATATGAGCAAGTCTACAATGCCAAAGAAATGAAGAATCCAAATCACCTTTGATTATTTTATTATTGATGCTAAAGACATAATTATTTTTATCATTCACATTATCATGCAAATCAATTTCAAACACACCATTTATCGGAATAACATTAAAGTAAAAACACCATTTAAAGAAACCGAAATTCCATAATCAAGAAATGCATGAACTAAACCAATATCTTTTAACAAGGAAAGTAAACGACACCCCTAACAATGGAAGGTGCGTAATGACAATCGCTTAATGACAAGACTAAACCCAAGGTAAAACTAAATCAAACGCGCCTATAGCTTCAACGACGTATGATGTGCTCCATTACCCACGCGCAGGTATTGCTGTCCATAGGCAAGCTTCCTTGCTCCTCTAAGTCCCTGTAGTGTATTACAAATATGAATACCACATCCAAGATCATATACCCGTGAATTTATTTTATGAGGAAAAGCAAATAATTCTATCATCAAAAGAGTAACTAAGCATCAGCCACGCCAAGATTTTTATACCTCTTATTGCGCAACTCATCAAGGTACAATGGACAATTCCTCTTCCAGTTGTCCAACCTCGTGTAAAGGATGACAAGCCATATCCTTCTTCGGATTTTCACGCTTCTTTGAAGGGTACTTTGGGTTCTTGCCGATAAGTCATAACTTGTTTTACCTTATCAGCTTTACCCTTACCTTTCCCTTTCTTGTTCGCTAGCGTCTTATTAGGCTTAGAAATTCTACCCTTCCGATGGTCAAAACCGCAGTGTAGAAGCCTTCGGCAAACCTTTTTCAGAATCAATGAGCATTGCATGTACCTCATCGACCGCCTTCCCCGCAATGCATATTATAATTGCGCATCAAAACCATCAAACTCCTTATTAAGGATTCGTTGATAAGGCCAATTTGTATGTCATTAGGGTAGACATAGTTAAGACGCCTAACCGGTCCATGTAACTCATCATTTCCAGCAGTTGGCCATAGGTTTCCCGTCTCCAAGCTTGCAACTATGAAGAGCATCTATCAAATCATACAGCTTCCATACCACAAGCTTTCAAACAACCTTTGCAATTCTTCAAGCATGAGATTAGGGAAGTAGTTCTCAAACCGCTGCAAGATGAGTTCATACTCCCGAGCATAATGCAAAGACCTCATTATACTTGTCATACTGTGCCATGCATGCAAAATCAGAAGAGCATCACCGCAGGTTCAGGAGGACAAGGCGAGTCAAATAATTGAGTCTTTGGCAACCCTCAAGACAATTTTAGTTGCCGATACCAATCATTGAAATTCGCTAAGCACAATTCTCTCGATCAAACATAGATTTGAACGACGAGGCTAGTGCAGTAGATTCAGCTTGAGCCATTTCTACCGAAATAAAAGTTCAAAAGTTAGTACTTTCGATAAGTAAACATTCAAGAAAATAAAATACCCTTTGGTCAATATTCATATTAACCATAGAATTTTCCTTGAATTTTGGATCCTCATTATCTTAGTTTCACCACATCATTGATCTCTGTAGTGATGAAAGTATAGAATAGGTAATCGTTGAAAAACGATAATTGACAAACAAGTTTTCAATTCCAAAAGTTATGGGATTTACAATTTTGCCAAAACAATTAATGCAAAACGTATGCATGTTTCATCCCATCTTATGCCTTAAGTCTTAGGTCTCACTAACAACTTAATTAAGTTGTCTAATTTAGAAACTGCAAATCATAAAGCCGAGGTCTCACACAACAAAATAATTCACCTCGTTATTGTAATCTAGATCAAGGTCTCACATAAATAAATTACAACTTCAAGTGTTTCATATCATTAGATGGCATAAACTTAAATTTAAAGGGTACAATTTTTGACGTGTAATCAAAACTTATGTATAAAGAAGCATGCATACAACTTTATAACATAATATTTTTCGAAAAACTTACATTAGATTTTTAATTGCTAAGATTGAATTCTACAAAGTTTTAATCGATGCGTTGAGAAACTTACAACTTTGCACTAAGATGCTCGTACATTGAATGGTTATACTAGGTAGCTCCAATCGAACTCACGAGGGCAGAGGACCGTGTAATGATAGCATAACCTTAGATCCTTTCGTGAGACTGCGGCTCACTTCTAAATAACCCCTTTATAGTTTGTTCTAGTGGGTGAGCCGCTTCAACCATTTAGTACGTCGCATCGGTCGATAAAAGTTCAAGAATAATTCTTAGATAACAATCGGGCCAGCTTATTATTTACTCTATTTAATTTTCTATTCAAAAAACCCTTTTTGCTTACTAACATGTCAAACAATATATAAACAAAAAAGCACTTTAATAAAATTAAACACACTCAAATAATATAAACATATAACTAAACAATTTAACATATGTAAAACAATTAGCCACATGCATAATTATTTCAATAAACTCTAATAAACAATTTTAGGCGTAAATAATGCATATATTAACTAGGGCTTTCACCTACAAGGTAGATGAGCCACATGCATCGACAAGTCGACATGCAAGCCAAAGTTAATAATATACCAATTAGCACGTAACGAATTTTTATTAGTTATAATTGAGGTCTTCCCCAATTTGATAATTATTAAATAAATAAGATGATTCACTTCAAACCGTCAAGTTTATCACACAAATCAACCACTTGTGAATGGTCAACCGTAATAAAATTCAAACAGTTTAAAACCAATGCAATTTCCCTTGGAATATAGTTTTTACACAGGTCGTTAAGTCCCACAGATGATTAATGGTGTTTCAAAACTTTCAGATGTCGAATAATCACTAAGGATAGTGATCAGAAGGATTTTGGTTGAAATTATACTACTGATTGATTGAAATGTATTTGGATACAGAATTATAAAGCACAACAATCGATTAAACAAACTAAACACGACGCTTATTAAATTAACGTAAACGCATAAAAATAAAACGTGAGTTTTAAGAAATAAAAGACCTACAAATATGAAAATGATATTTTTACAATCCTAAAAATAAAAGAAAATTATTTGAAAAAGAAAATTATTTTTATAACTATTTATTTAATTATTATTAATTAAAAAATATTTATTAATTATTTAAAATACACTTAAATACAAGAAAATATAAAATTAACCAAGAAAAATGAAATTTTAACTTAGAAAATCTAAAATATTATAAAACTAATTTTAAAACTAAAAAGATATTTTTTATGGTTTTTATTTATTTATTATTAATTATTTAATACTTTTAACTATTTTAAATTTTAATAAATACTAAACAAGCTAAGAAAATTATGAAATTTTTTATAAAATTATCCTATGATGACAGAAAACTAAGAAAATTATAAAACTGAAAATGCTTAATAATAAGCTGAAAAGAAAAATTAAAAAGCTAAATTCTATTAAATAAACGCTATCACTATTTTTAAAATGATGTTTTTGTGATTTTTCTTTTTTTGAAAACTATTTAACTACTGATAATAAGCAACTTTAATGAAAACAAAATTTTACAACTTAAAAATAAGCTATTTGAGAGCTTATTAGCTCAACAATGGACTTATGAGCTTATTTTGATGTTATTAAGCTCAAACAAGCTCACAGCTTGGAACAAAAGATGAAATAAGATTCAAACAAGCTTAAGCTACTTAAATGAAGCTAAAAAGAACAAATATCAACACTGATAAGCTATAATGATCAAATAAGCACTTGTCCTAAACTAGAAAAACCAACAGCATGCACAGATCTTTAAGGCCAAATTGGCTATGGTAAAGCTCCAAAGCTCAAATAAGCACTGAGGTGGTAAGATGAGCTGGTGGGATTTCCAAAAAAACAAAATACACAAGCTATGGTTCACTAATAAGCTTTTTATGAGCTTGAAAAAAGGGTCATTCAACTGCACGTGTAAGCAATATTTTGAAAAAAGTACTTAAAAGAAGCTAGAAATAAGTCAAGTAATAAGCTAATTAGAAATTATAAAAAATACTAGAATGAAGATGAGCAACTAAATAATATTAACCTAAAAGTATAGAACATGAAACTTCATATTAAATCCTATAGAAAATAATCTAGTTTATTCAAAAACTGCAAAATTGAAATTTTGACTTTCTAAGTTATACTAAAAGGTTGAATTTGATGAACTTATAATCAAATTTACTAACTAATTATGTTATATTAACCTACAATAAGATGAAATTAAGCTGTATTAACTAGTTATGAACCACTGAGATGGATTTAGTTGCCTAAATCCTAACAGTTAACAAGTAGGTTGAGATTAAATGTGATCTTGACTTTTACACTAACAAGCACGGTTTTATGGTATATATGAGTTATTATGAACTAATGAGACACAAAACAACAACAAGCAATAATACAAACAACCTATATCACGCTTAACTAAGCAAATCCAAACAATCCTTTACTAGACTGTTTTGAAACTTTTAAAAGCTTAACGCTGATTTAAGCCATGAAATCTATTGAATAACTTATACTAACTATATTGAGATGATTTAAACTAAAATTAACAAGAATTAACCACTTATACTAAGAAAATGCAATCTTTAAGAAATGACTTACAAATGGTGTCCAAGCACAAAAACTGAGAACCACGACCTAAACCACTTCCTATAGCTTCCCAAAAAGCTCTAAACCAAAGGGCAATCCAATATTCACCCCGCTCCAGCTTTTCATCTTCATTTCCATGGATTTTTTATTTTCACTAATTTTTTATTTTTTGTAATTTTTCTTTTTGATACTAAACTGAGTTTTAAAGGTTTCTAATAGCTTAAATAAGCTATATAGGAGCTTATGTGAGTTTATGAGTCTAAAATAACAGCTACAAACAACATTCAAACTATCATGAGATTTTTGAACTTGAAATTTTGCATAAACTTGAAATGGAACTTAACACTGAAATTGATGTTTACAAAAGCTTTATTATACACTAAAGACTTAAAATACAAAGCTTAAAAGCTTAAACATACAATGGAATTTAAAACCAACTAAAACGACATAAGCTAATTTTAATTTTTACACTAGATAGATGTCTACATTGCTTCCTATCTTCTTATAAAGATCTTTTTGAACCTTGTCGACTTCTCATTGTTTCCCACCTCATCTTGACCATTGAAACCTTCTAATTCATCACAACTGTCCATGTGGAATTTTGCGCAAATTTCTTTGAGCAAGTTTATTCAATTAAGGAATTTTGGACTTGTGGAGGTGTTAAGTTGGTAAACATGTGTTAAGGTGAGGTGTAAAGGTGTAAAGGTGAAAGGTGGAAAACCACCCCGGTTTTGGTTTTGCACATTCTTGAGGAAGATGAACAGAAAAATGGTTTTGGCGCTGCTGACCGTTGACCGAGGTTTAATAATACACTGAGGGTTCAAAATAAGGTATTGATGGGTCAAGTGGTATATTGGACTGCTCAAGGTTAAAGGTTCATGGTCAAGGTCCAAGTGTTGTGGCTTGGGTTGCAAGTTGGGCCACTGTGGATTGGGCTTTGGGTAGTTAATAACAAGGGTCCAGTTTGGTTTGTTTAATACAAGGACCATTTATGCAATTCGGCCAAACTTAAGGGATCAATCCCCATACTTTTCCAAACTTATCAAAAGGACCAAAATTGTCATTTTTGAATAGTACAAGGACCAATATTTGATAATTTTCCATTTTTAAATATCCAAGGACCTTTTATGACACCTTTTTCAAACTTTAGGGACCTTTCCTGCCATTTGACCAAAGATTCATTCAAGGACCATTTTTGACAACTTAGAATATTTCAGGAACCTTGAATGATAAAACTCCACATTTTTGGATTCCGTGGACTAGATTTGACAACTTTTGTAACTTGGGGGACTAAAACTGCCAATTATGCAAACTTGATACGCTTTTCATCCGATTTTTGGTATTTTGCATTTAAAACACATAAAACTCTTATTTGTGATATTTTTATCATTTTGATGCATCGAAAGTGTTTTCAGATGTTTTTGGCATTCTAAACGGTACAAAAAATGATGAGTATTTAGACACTCATCAATCCCCACACTAAGATATTGCTAGTCCCTAGCAATCTTTTCAAAAATTAATGGATTTCATCTTTACCAAAAGCCATTACTTCGAGTAGCCAATTTTTTAGTTCAAGTAAGAACCTTGGTACAATGATAACCAAATGATTTTGAGCAAATCACCAATTTTCAACGGTTTTGATTTGTCTTTACCGAAGCCGCTGCTTCTAGACTAGCCAACTCTTAGATAAATTATCTTTGGTGAGTCGATTACCAATTATGGTTTTTCCAATGCCTTTACCACAAGCCATAAACTTGCGGGCTAGCCAACTCTTCACTAATTAAAGATATGGTGAGGTGAACACCATACAATTTTGGGCAAATTGCAAGCCATAAACGGATTTGAGATATCTTTACCAAGAGCCGCTTGCTCTCGGATTAGCCAATCCTTATGTGGGTTAGACATGGCGGATGATACCATTTGCCGAGTAAGTGAAAAACACTTACTCCAAAAAAATTTTTGCCAAAAATGGGGAATTGGGTGATAATACATATGATAAAATTCGTGAGAATTCCCCCCCCCCACCCTTAGAAATGAATATTGCCCTCAATATTCAAAGTACCGTTGTTATGCCAAACCGAGAACGAAAAGGGAATACTACGCCATCATTTGAGAATTTTTTTATTTTTTTTTGAAATTTATATACAAATGGGGCAACTCCCCACACTAGGGTGGTAGAAAATAGAAAGAAGTCGAAATATGGGTGAAAACCCATATGGTGTGCTAATGTTTTTGATTCCCGAGTCACTAGCTTGACTCGATCCCCGCATTCATTGGTTCATGGGGTATGTTTGTAGATCCGGACAACCACGTGGAATGTCCTATCCAAAATAGTGCTTTAATCGATGACCATTCACTTTAAAATTTGGACCATCGGTTGAGATAACTCAATAGTTCCATAAGGAAATACTTTAGTGATGGTGAATGGTCCAGACCAACGGGATTTTAGTTTTCCCGAGAAAATCTTCAATCTTGAATTGAAAAGAAGGACTCGATCACCGACGTTGAAAACGCGGTTCTTGATTTTGGAGTCATGAATCTTCTTTGTCTTTTGTTTGTAGATCAAAGAGTTCTCGTATGCTTGATCACGTAGTTCATTTAATTCATCCATTTGAACTTTTCTCGTGATCACCGGCCTAAATATCGGTTGGCATGTTTCAAGGCCCAGTATGCTTTGTGCTCAAGCTCAATTGGCAGATGACATGCCTTTCCGTATACTAGCTTGTATGGAGTACACCCGATGGGTGTTTTATAAGCTGTACGGAAGGCCCAGAGTCCGTCATCTAGCTTATCTGACCAAGAGGCACGGTTTTCTCCCTACGCCCTTCCGAATTCTTTAATCCCTCGGTTGGAAACTTCCACTTGCCCACTTGTTTGGGGGTGGTACGCAGGAGAGAGACGGTGAGTTACACCATACTTTTGCATGACTCTATCAAACTGGTCATTGCAAAATGCTACTACCACGATCATGATTATAGCTCGTGGAGTTCCAAACCTAGCAAAAAGATATTTTAAGAATTTCACAACAACTCGGGCATCGTTGGTAGGTAAAGCTTTCGCTTCAACCCATTTTGACAAATAGTCAACGGCCACGAGTATGTATTTGTTTCCTCGAGATGATGGAAATGGCCCCATAAAGTCAATGCCCCAGATGTCAAAAATCTCACATACTTGAATGGCGTTTTGCGGCATTTCATTTCTTTGCGAGATATTTCCGTGACGTTGACAAGCATCATAGGTTTTGACAAATTCATGGGCATCCTTGTAAATAGTGGGCCAATAAAATCCGGAATCAAACACCTTCTTGGCGCAGTGTAGTTGGGCTATGATGTCCCCCAAGAGGTCCGAATGGCAAGCCTTGAGAATGTCATTGGCTTCCCGACCATACACACATCGCCTGATGACTTGATCCGCGCAAATTTTGAATAAGTAGGGTCGTCCCGAAGTAATGTTTTACATCTTTAAAGAATTTGTTTTTCTGTTGGGTCGACATTCCTTTCACTATGAAGTTACCCGCATGGTAATTTAAGTCAAGAAACCATGGGGTAGTAGAGTTCCACGAAAAGAAACCGCATTGAGTGTCTCGAGAGGAAATGTTTCATTTATTTCCTTTTTCTCGAAAACATCTTGGTTAGGGTTTTCTAGACGGACAAATGATGCTGGTTGTGTTCTCCTTTTTTATCACGTATAATGATATCAAATTCTTGCAGGAGGAGAACCCAACGAAGCAATCTCGGCTTTGCATCTTGTTTTGCAAAGAGATATTTGAGAGCCGAGTGATCCGTATACACCACGCATTTGGTCAAGATTAAGTACGGCCAAAACTTCTCAAAAGCATACACCACGGCTAGTAGCTCTTTTTACGTAGTGGTGTAATGGGTTTGAGCTCAGCCATAGTCTTACTTGCGTAGTGGATAGGCTGAAAATGCTTGTTTCTAGCGTTGTTCTAGGACCGCACCGATAGCAAAATCACTTGCATCGCACATGAGCTCAAAAGGCAAGTCCCAGTTAGGGGCAACGAGAATGGGTGTCAGAAGCTTTTTCTTTAATGTTTCAAAAGCTTCGATGCACTCAGGTGAGAAGATAAAATGAGCATCTTTTCAAGAAGATGGGTCATAGGTCGGCGATCATAGAAAAATCTTGTATGAATCTCGATAAAAACCGGCATGACCTAAAACTCCTAATACCTTGACGGTAGTAGGATGAGGTAATTTAGCAATAACATCGACTTTTGCTCTATCGACCTCAATCCCGTTTTTGAAATCTTATGGCCAAGGACTATGCCTTCTTTGACCATAAAGTGGCTCTTCTCCCAATTTAGACAGAGATTGGTGTCTTCACACCGTTTTAGCATTTTTCTAAATGGGAGAGACATGTTTGAAACGAGTCCCCAATGACCGAGAAGTCATCCATAAACACCTCCATTGTTTCTCCGATCATGTCGTGGAAAATGGCCATCATACATCGTTGGAACGTGCCAGGAGCATTACATATGCCAAAAGGCATACGCTCAGAGGCAAAAGTTCCGATGGGCGGTGAATGTGGTCTTTCTTGATCCCGCTGGATCAATGGGGATCTGAAAATAACCCGAGAAACCATCAAGGAAACAATAGTATTCGTTTCCTTCTAATCTCTCAAGCATTTGGTCCATGAAGGGTAGAGGAAAATGGTCTTTTCGTGGCGCATTCAACTTACGATAGTCAATGCAAACACGCCATCCCGTTACCAGCCGAGTTGGAATTAACTCGTTTTCTTCATTTTTGACAACAGTTATGCCACCCTTTTTCGGAACACAATGGATTGGGCTAACCAAGGACTATCGAGATCGGGTAAATTAATCCTGCATTAAGAAGTTTGAGAATCTCTTGTTTAATAACATCATGGATTTTTGGATTTACTCTTCTCTCGATGTTGAATCTGCTGGTTTGAAGTCATCCTCCATCAAGATTTTGTGAGTACAAAACTCGTGGTTGATACCTTAATGTCGAGAGTTTCCAAGCAATTGCTTGCTTGTGTGACTTCAAGACCTTTATGAGAGCAATCTTTTCATCTTTACTCAAATTTCGAGCAATAATGACAGGTAATTTATCATCACCTTCAAGAAATGCATACTCGAGATGAGGTGGTAAGTCCTTAAGTTCGACTTCAGGAAATTCTTCAGTTTTCTCAACTGACTTGACTTCCTTGTTATGAAGCTCGACGGAAGGGAGTGATGATGGATCATCATTAAGCAACTTCTCAATGAGAAGAATAACTCCCTCGATGTCAATTGGAGCGTGATCAATTTCCCATGAAACCGAATCACTAGACAAGTATGCTTCAATCTCTTCCAAGATGAAGTCACTTTCCTCAAACGGAGTGATAGAAGGAGTAGAATTGGCAATGATGGGTTGAGATGAATGAGTGAGATTATCACTCGAAGAATTATGATCATAACCAAGAACTTCTTGAGAGTACTCTTCTGAAGCAACATCAATTATATCTATTCGGTTAACCGACTCCGAATCATAGTTTGCGGAGTACCTCGAAGTTTGATCAAGGTTAAAGGTGACGACTTCATTACCACACGTAATGTGATTTCTTGCTCAAATACATCAATGAGAGCACGGCCCCGTTCTCGTGAATCCTCGCCCAACAATGAGAGGAACCCGATGATCGGCATCGAAGTCAACAACCACAAAGTCACCGAAATGGAACTTTCCTACTTTCACAATACGCCCTCGGAATGCCAAGTGGACCGGGATATTGTACGATCCGCAAGCTCGAGAGTCATGCATGTAGGAGTAAGATCCGGAAGAGAAAGTTTCTTCCATCAATAAGGCATCGATTGATGCTTGCACCAAGATCCGCTAAGGCAAAGCATTCAACCATTCCCCGGAAATACACAAGGTAAGAGAAATTTTCCAGATCTCCAAGCTCGGAAGCTTTTTCAAGATAAGCAGAAAGCAGTTCTCGTCAGAGGAGTTTTAGCCATTTCAAAAAGCTTTTCCTTGTTGCTTAACATGTGTTTGAGAGTTGATGCAAACTTGGGCATCAGCATGATAGCATCCGCCAAGCTTATGTCAAAATGTAGTTCTTGGAAAATTTGAAAAAATTTGTCCATTTGATGACTTGCTTTTTCGCGGAGCTTTGCTCATTCAAACGTGATGGGTAAGGAATAGAAGATTTGGATTTGGGGTTTTCAACGAGCTACCTGGAGGTTCAAAAACAACTCCCGGATTGGATTTGGGTTTCGGGACAACTTGAGGATGGACATCGTTGGTACCTCCGTTATTAGTATGAAGTTCCTTGTCCTTTGTCGCCTCAGGTTCACTTTCCACTACCTTCCGGAGAGAAGAAGAAGAGGTAGTAGGAATAGCGGGTCCATTGTATGAAACACCACTTCTGGTTGTGACCGCCTTTGCATCACCCCGGTTAGCGATCGTGTTGCTCGGAAGTTTTCCTGAGCCCGAGGGTTGATCATTTATAGACTTCTTTAGATCGCGATCCGACCGACCAACAACCTGCTCATTTCATCTTGGGATTTCATGAATTGTTTCAATAACTCATCAGATGATGGTCTAGTTGGAACAATGGCTTGAGTTTGATTAGGAAAATTTTGGCCTTTATTATTCAAATTAGGGCCTTGATTTTGAAAATTTCCTTGATTAGGATTCATATTCCCATGAAATTGATTTCCTCGATTGAAATTGTTTTGATTAAGGTTTCCTTGATGTTGGAAACCTTGATTTGGTCCCGGATAGAAATTACCTTGGTTTTGATAACCTTGGTTCATTCTAGGTTGGTTCGATTCGGTTTTGTATGTTAGATTCGTTAAACCGGGTGGTCCTTGATAAGTATTAGCACGGTAGTTTGGTTCATTTTGAGGACGGTATTGATTATCTCCTTGATGTGAAGTACTGCTATGGCATTGGCTTCAAACGGACTACTATCGGTGGCGACAGTTGTAGTATGCATGAGGGCCACCACAAGTAACACAGACTTCGACTTTCTTCACGTCACCATGTGATGGTTTCTACGTGAAAGTGACTTTCTTTTGGTTAGCAAGAACCAAAGCTCTAACAATATCTCGTGAGTTTGTCAATCTTAGCATCGGTGCTAGATGTACTCACGGAGATGAAGTAGAAGGTCCCTGCATTAGACCGAGACTGATATGTCTTTGTTCGAAAGGGCGGACTGGACTTGTTTTCTATGATTTGCAAGGCTTCTTTGTGGTCTTGCTCAGAAATTACCTCCGCAGAGGCATTTAAAGAGTCTTGGTTAGTTTGGTTCAAACCATTGTAGAAAGTATCCATTTGCATTAACTCGGTAAAACCATGATGTGGACACTTCATGAGCAACTCTTTGTAACGATCCCATGCCTCCACGAATGATTCATCAAATCTTTGAGAAAATTTCATTATCTCATTCTTAAGACTTGTAGTTCGGGATGGAGGATAGAATTCGTTAACAAACTTAGTAACTAGATCTTCCCATGTCTCAATGGAACGAGGGGTTGTTTCTCAAGCCAATTCCGGGCTTGTCCCTCTAGAGAGAATGGGAACCGAAGAAGCTTAATTGCTTCATGTGGGACATTCTTGTATTTGATGGTAGATGCAATCTTGTTAAACCATCGAATATGTGCATGAGGATCATCCCGCCCAAAACCATAAAATTGGCTTTGGGTTACAAGATTAAGCAACCCGGTTTTGAGCTCAAAGGTATCAGCCACGATGGGTGGGACAATAATGGCATCTCCGTAACCCTCGATGGGTGCTTGGAGAAGCTCATTCATCGGTTTGTCTTCCGCCATTACGACAGGGGGTGGTGGTACTAGACGTTCCTCAGCCACGGTGAAGGAGCGTAACGTCCTCTACGCTACGTGGAATCTTTGCAAGCTCGAAAGTGGACTTGTAGAGTCTGCCGAAGAACGAAAATGCATGCACTAAGTTTAAAAATCAGCTTTCAAAAACAAATGCGAGGCAAAACGACAAGTGAACTTAAACCAATAATTACAAATGAAATGGCTTTGAAAAGGTACACCAATCACAAGGACACAAAGGCAAGTTTTGATCTTTAAGATTGGGAAATTATTAATGTTCACTTTACCCCATGCTGGTATCGCCTTTGATTTGCGGTGGTTGATTTTTATGTATTAAGTACCACTAAAAAGACGTAGGTATGGATTTGTGCTAAGGGTTTAAAAACTTTGGACAATATTTTTGGTATCGTCTCGTTTAACCAAATCGCATCTCTTTAAGAATCACCTTAAAGAAAATACAAGATAGAAAACGCACATTGTTTTGTTGTTTTATATATTTTTTTGGTGTTGTTAACACTTTAGGAAAAGTGTTAATGAACTTTTTTATAACTTTACAAAAAACTGTTTACAAAAGGTGGTATATGTGCAAGAATGGGTATGAGAATGCTTAAAACACGCTAAAGCCTCCCCGGCAGCGGCGCCAAAATTTGATTCACTTCAAACCGTCAAGTTTATCACACAAATCAACCACTTGTGAATGGTCAACCGTAATAAAATTCAAACAGTTTAAAACCAATGCAATTTCCTTTGGAATATAGTTTTTCCACAGGTCGTTAAGTCCCACGGAGGATTTATGGTGTTTCAAAACTTTCAGATGTCGAATAATCACTAAGGATAGTGATCAGTAAGGATTTTGGTTGGAAATTATACTACTGATTGATTGGAATGTATTTGGATGTAATTATAAAACACAACAATCGATTAAAAAACTTAAACACATCGTTTATTAAATTACGTAAACGCACAAAATAAAACGTGAGTTTTAAGAAATAAAAGACCTACAAATATGAAAATGATATTTTTACAATCCTAAAAATAAAATAAAATTATTGGAAAAAGAAAATTATTTTTATAACTATTTATTTAATTATTATTTAATTAAAAACTATTTATTAATTATTTAAAATACACTTAAATACAAGAAAATATAAAATTAACCAGGAAAAATGAAATTTTAACTTAGAAAAATCTAAAATATTAGAAAACAAATTTTAAAACTGAAAAGATATTTTTTATGGTTTTTATTTATTTTTTATTAATTATTTAATACTTTTAACTATTTTAAATTCTAATAAATACTAAACAAGCTAAGAAAATTATGAAATTTTTATAAAATTATCCTATGATGACAGAAAACTAATAAAATTATAAAAACTGAAAATGCTTAATAATAAGCTTAAAAGAAAAATTAAAAGCTAAATTATATTAAATAAACGCTATCACTATTTTTAAAATGATGTTTTTATGATTTTTCTTTTTGAAAACTATTTAAATACTGATAATAAGCAACTTTAATGAAAACAAAAATTTTACAACTTAAAAATAAGCTATTTGAGAGCTTATTAGCTCAACAATGGACTTATGAGCTTATTTTGATGTTATTAAGCTCAAACAAGCTTCACAGTTGGAACAAAAGATGAAATAAGATTCAAACAAGCTTAAGCTACTTAAATGAAGCTAAAAAGAACAAATATCAACACTGATAAGCTATAATGATCAAATAAGCACTTATCCTAAACTTAGAAAACCAAACAGCATGCACGCATCTTTAAGGCCAAATTAAGCTAAGGGCAAAACCTCCAAAGCTCAAAATAAGCACTGAGGTAGTAAGATGAGCTGGTGGGCTTTCCAAAAAAAACAAAATACACAAGCTATGGTTCACTAATAAGCTTTTTATGAGCTTGTGAAAAAGGGTCATTCAACTGTACGTGACAACAAGCACATTTTGAAAAGTACTTAAAAGAAGCTAGGAAATAAGCTGTTTAATAAGCTAATTAGAAATTATAAAAAATACTAGAATGAAGATGAGCAACTAAATAATATTAACCTAAAAGTACAGAACATGAAACTTCATATTAAATCCTATAGAAAATAATCTAGTTTATTCAAAAACTGCAAAACTGAAATTTTGACTTTCTAAGTTATACTAAAAGGTTGACTTTGATGAACTTATAATCAAATTTACTAACTAATTATGTTATATTAACCTATAATAAGATGAAATTAAGCTGTATTAACTAGTTATGAACCACTGAGATGGATTTAGTTGCCTAAATCCAACAGCTAACAAGTAGGTTGAGATTAAATGTGATCTTGACTTTACACTAACAAGCACCGGTTTTATGGTATATATGAGTTATTATGAACTAATGAGACACAAAACAACAATAAGCAACAATACAAACAACCTATATCACAGTTAACTAAGCAAATCCAAACAATCCTTTACTAGACTGTTTTGAAACTTTTAAAAGCTTAACACTGATTTAAGCCATGAAATCTATTGAATAACTTATACTAACTATATTGAGACCGATTTAAACTAAAATTAACAAGAATTAACCACTTATACTAAGAAATGCAATCTTTTAAGAAATGACTTACAAATGGTGTCCAAGCATAAAACTGAGAACCGTAGATGAACCACTTCCTATAGCTTCCCAAGAAGCTCTAAACCAAAGGGCAATCCAATATTCACCCTGCTCCAGCTTTCATCTTCATTTCCATGGATTTTTTTATTTTTCACTAATTTTTTTTTTATTTTTTTGTAATTTTTCTTTTTGATACTAAACTGAGTTTTAAAGGTTTCTAATAGCTTAAATAAGCTATATAGGAGCTTATGTGACTTTATGAGTCCAAAATAACAGCTACAAACAACATTCAAACTATCATGAGATTTTTGAACTTGAAATTTTGCATAAACTTGAAATGGAACTTAACACTGAAATTGATGTTCACAAAAGCTTTATTATACACTAAAGACTTGAAATACAAAGCTTAAAAGCTTAAACATACACTGGAATTTAAAAACCAACTAAAACGACATAAGCTAATTTTAATTTTTACATTAGATGATGTCTACATTGCTCTATCTTCTTATAAAGATCTTTTGAGTCCCTGTCGACCTCGATTGTTTCCCACCTCATCTTGACCATTGAAACATTCTAATTCATCACCACTGTCCATGTGGAATTTTGGCGCCAAATTTCTTTGAGCGTGTTTATTCAATTAAGGAATTTTGGACTTTGTGGAGGGTGTAAGCAAGGAGTTGGTAAAGTGTTAAGCGTGAGGTGTAAAGGTGAAAAGGTGGAAAACCACCCCCGTTTTGGTTTGCGCATTCTTGAGGAAGATGAACAGAAAAACGGTTTTGGCGCGTTGACCGCTTGACCGAGGTTTAATAATACACGGAGCGTTCAAAATGTGGTATTGACAGTGGTCAAGTGGTATATCGATGGCTCAAGGTTAAAGGTTCATGGGTCAAGGTCCAAGTGTTGTGGGTCAGTTGCAAGTTGGGCCACGTGGATTGGGCTTTGGGTAGTTAATAACAAGGGTCCGCTTGGTTTGTTTAATACAAGGACCATTTATGCAATTCGCCAAACTTAAGGGATCAACTCACTTTTCCAAACTTATCAAAAGGACCAAAATTGTCATTTGTGAATAGTACAAGGACCAATATTTGATAATTTTCCATTTTTAAATATCCAAGGACCTTTCATGACACTTTTTTAAACTTTAGGGACCTTTTCTCGCCATTTGACCAAAGATTCATTCAAGGACCATTTTTGACAACTTAGAATATTTCAGGGACCTTGAATGATAAAATTCCACATTTTTGGATTCCGGGGACTAGATTTGACAACTTTTGAAACTTGGGAGACTAAAACTGCCAATTTTGCAAACTTGATACGTTTCATCCTGATTTTGGTATTTTGCATTTAAAACACATAAAACACTTATTTGTGATATTTTTATCATTTTGATGCATTTCTGAGTGTTTTCAGATGTTTTTGGCATTCTAAACGGTACAAAAATGATGAGTATTTAGACACTCATCATAAGACATGTGTGTATCACTTAACAATTAATCAATAACCAAAAACAATACTCCATGGCAAAACATGCGTGTTCCACCATGGATTCCGCATAACAATTATCACCCAAGATACGCATATTACATGTCACATAACAATTATTCATTAATTAACCACATAAAATTAGCATGCAATCCTAGGGTTTCTACAAGTTTTACAAAATTAAAACCCAATTAAATAAATATTAGGGTAATCGACCTTATTAATAAAATTAGGTTTCGAATTCAAAACCCTAGAAACCATAAAAACATGCAAATAATCATAAAGATTCATTTGATTCTGTTTCGTAATTAATTACATCATATTAACTACGTGATGCCACCATTGGAATTTTATACTCATAACAATTATATATAAAACAAATAACATCATCAAAGCATGCAAAATGAAGACAATAGGAATAATATATGTAAGTATTAACCTAATAAGAAAAAACGCGACTTTTAGCAATTCAAGAATCAAACGTAGATTTAACAAGAATCAAAAACCCAAAACCCTAACTTAACGGTTTAATTAATTCGACCCTAAGGAGATCGACCACCAAGAATTCACAAGCTCAAACGTGCTTTGTCCTTCGCTGTCTGTATAACGCATTAATAGCGATTTGATGTGGAAAAGCTAGTTCCTTGAATCACAAATAAACCAACACTTGTATCTCTGGGTTAAGCAAAATCTAAAACCTTGGGGTTGGGTGTTTCGACCAGCCACACAAAGAGGGAGAGAGGAGAGGAGAAATTAGGTTATTTGGTGATCCAAGATTAAGAGAATAATGAATACAAAGGATTGTATTTATAGTTAACTTAACTTGGTGACCAAGTTTGTGTGGGTTAGGGTTTGTAAACCCCAAACCGATCGGCCAAACTCCCCAAAGGGGATTCTAGAACTTTCCCGACTTCTAATTTCATCTCTAGTCCTTGTAGTTAATATTTAACGACCGTTAACCAAACCTCGTTAATTATTTAACTATCGTTATGTTTTATTTCGTGACTAATAATTAATAATAATAACGTTTTATTTATATTAAATTATTAATTATATACATCAATTCTCATACGTAATGTGTGCTACAACTCAAATCTCGAGTTCGAATCCGGACATACTATTATTTAAATATCCATAAAACCTTTCAGTCTCAAACAACACAAACAGTGCACCTTCATGCACACTACCATCGGTAACAGCAACAATTCTCCTCCTTCCATGCCATCATTCGCCATCGTTTGAGCAAAGAACATACACCACTGCGCGTCATCATACTTCACACATGAACCTGTCTCCGGCTGCGCAGTTACACATTAGTATTATACCGCAAGCTGTCTTCATGTCATATGTACACAATCGGGTTTGGGCTAATAATCCAATCGTCTAATAGTTTACACCCGTACTTGTGAGGTTTGGACCCTTTTGTGAGAACATTGGGGTACCATTTTGAAACTTTGATTTAGGCATTCAAAATTAAAGGTTTGAGGCGCTTCTACTAGCATTTAACTAAGGCACTAAGCCTTGATTTTTACTTGAACAACTATATATACGGCATTATCACCTTATTCACATACGACTTCCTAAACTTTATAAACGCAACAAGTCCACAATGGAGTCCTATTAACTTTTTTTTTTTTTTTTTGTATGAGGGTGAGTCATGAGGGGTACCCATGCACATGCACTTCCTCTCATAAGATCACATGTATATCGACATCACTTTTTCTCTTTTTATAAACTTCTATGATTATCTTCTTCAGTGAAGCATTTATGTGGATGGACTAACCAGAAACTATGTAAAGATATAATGGTATACAAGATGCAAAAGAACTTAAAAACATTTGGTTGAGGAGAAGTGAGAGCAAATACATTAAAAGTTGAAACAAAGTTGAAACAAGTAAAGTAAACACAAACTTTTTGGGGAAATTATCTTACCGATGAAATTTTTTATGTACTAAAAGTCTAAAACAAATGTAGCTGGCATCATGTCAAAATGATCATTTAATGACATACAACTACGAGTGATTCTTTGTAAGTTGATAGGTGTTGAACATAAAATTTTGATGGAACAACTCTTTTAGATTAGGTTTAATAACAAGTACTCCATCCGTCCCAAAATATAAGTCCATATTTGACTTTTAAAAGTCTTTTTATTTCTTACTTTGACCGTAATTATTTTTTTTCGTGCTATATGATACTTGATAAAAAGTATATCAATGAAAATACATTTGAAACACGAATTTATTTATATATTTTGCATCAATTATTATATAACACGGAAAAAAATAATTACGGTCAAAATATGAAGAGAAAGACTTTGAAAAGTCAAAAGCGGACTTATATTTTGGGACGAAGGTAGTAACATTCTTACCATTAACTCATTGTTTACTTGTTTACTCTTACATGGACTCTTCACTTCACCATTAACTATATTAACAAACACGTGAAGTAATGACCAACAACTACACCGTTGACTCCAAATTATTTTATTCATAAATTTATTAAAAACTAAACTTAAAATTACACTGACAAAAAACATTACATAAAAAACTAACAATATAAACATGGATACATGCATAGAACAATTCGTCTTTCTAGCGTTGTTTTTCTTGTTGAAACTGAAACGTTTGTTGTTGAAGTTCCAATTCCATCGGCCTTTGTTGGAATTTCTTTTGTTTCAACTTTACTTTCTTCCTCTTTATATAAAAAAAACTTCCCACTCTTCCTTATTTTGTTTCCAAAAAGACGAATGTCACTTATCCATTAGGTCATGAAAATCTTCACAGGTGGCTCACCAGCAACTAACGACACCAATTAAATGGACGATGAACAAATGTGAAGTGTTGTTCATACATTTTTCGAAATTCAGCTAATGCCTTTTGGAAGACAACCTCGTCATTTGCCCTACCCTAGTTACTCCTAACCAAATTATTGTAAGTCTCACAAAACTGTCAATCTTTAAGACGCAAAAGGATTTTCATTTGCAGCTGATCGAATTGTAGCCTCTTGTGGATTGCCCCATTTGTTTCTCAAAGTATTCTAGTGTATTCGTTCGAAACTCACGAGTTTTTTGCGCATTCGCTTTTGCGTTATTTTCCGACATGTTGACCCAAACTTATAATTACTTACTATTGAAAACTATTTAGATTAGTTGAAAGGACGATATTTGACGGATTGAAATTTCTTCAAGTTGGTTTTAACATCTTAAGTTGATTAATGACTTTAGTAGCAAAAAGGTTTGTAATTATCACATTAAAATGTGTGAGACATCAATTTTAACATATGTTATGTGCAAACAGTTCTTAAGTAGTCACGTCAACTTTTTAAAAATTGGAAGTTTTATCTGGTTTAAATCTGTATGAGAATAGTTTTAAACTATAGTTATCAAAATAATAATAATAATAAATAATAAATCTTAAGTTGACTCCACTATGCTCTAGGATATGTTAATAGGATAAAAGATGAATTTGTTGCGAGTTATATTTTACTAGTACTATTTTATCAAAATCTGAAAAGAAAAAAAAAAAAAAAAATGAACATAGGAAGACTTGTAAGTTGTAACTGGTCTTGTTGGTTAACAAGCAATTGCAAGATCTAATATTTATTGTTAATCTAAACCTCAATTTCTAACTTAAATGACTCCGTGCACTTCATCAGATGTATAATTTTGTAAATATACAATAGATGAGTAAGGAGAACAATAGTCATGTAATCAATTTTGAGATGCAACCCAAACACACTTTCAGAAAACAATTAGCTTAATCACACTAGTTTTATGTTTTTAGATATTTTTTGAGAAAAATAAAAAAGAGATTTAGAAGTCTTTCCATAAAAGTAGATATATTAAAGAGATCTACAAAGTCCTTAGAATGATCTAAATGTAAAGTGTGTAGAACTTTATGTAAATATTATAGTAGTATAAATTTAGGTACTTTATTTGGCACAAGAAACATAACTTCACTTGTGATATTCACTTTTTTTCTCCTTTCGATTAATATAAGGTTTTTTATTTTTATTTTTATTTTTTTGCCTAAAATTATTATTATTATTATTATTATTATTATCATCAGCCTTTTCTTTTGCTTAGATCATTAAGGAGCTGTTTGGTTCATTGAATTCGATGTAATCTATTGTAAGTTTGTAACTATAATGTAAATTACATTTCAGCTTTGTTTGGCTGGCATGAATGAAACTGTAATTCAGATTACATTATCTTGGTTATTTGCTTTGTGAATGAATGTAATTTAATTACAACCAATTACGTCCCGTGAGCGAATTCTAATACTCGATGGAAACTTTTGAATCAATTTGTCGAATTACGTTAAATTAATATTAATATTATTATTTATTAACGTACTTAATTACTTAATTTTGATTATTATACGATTTTTTATTTTATTTTAGTTTTCCTTATTCTTTCTAAACTTAAGTATAATTTTAAGTATAATTTTTATAATTAATATTAAATGTAGTTCTTGTTTTTTAAAAAATTTTATGGTAATTTTATAATTTCATAATAATGTTTTTGAATTTAGTAACGTTTTCAACCAACCAAACCCTACAAATATATGTTACAACCAGGTGGCCTAAAAACAGCATCATATAAACCATATCTCACCCAAAATCGTGAGTAAACACTCAATCAACCACAACATAAGGAAACCCCAATTTTGTAAAACCCTAATTTTTATAAAATCTAAAAAAAATTGAATCTTAACACATCAACCATATGTATAACGCTAATCAATGATTCAACACTTGCTGATTTGAACATTAGATACAAAACCCCAATTTAGAAACCCTAATTGGTAATCCGAGTATTTAAAAATCCGTTTAAACCAAAATATATTTGTATTAAAGCCAACCAAATATCTTTGTAACCCTAGTCATCTTCTTCAAACCCTCCTCCATCATAATAAATGCTTCTGCCAATTTAGTATTCGCATCAACTTTTGACTCAAAGACATTCTGATCTCATCTCATGTAACGACTTCTCAATCTACAAAATCATCAAAAGTATAAAACACAAAACCAAAAACCTTTTACAAAAACATATACTAAGAACGACGCTACGCATACATTTGCTAGCTTTCTAGGCTTCAAAAGAATCACGCAGCTACCTTTTCCTGCTTTAGAAGCAGTATCCTGCTACTTGAAAAGCTATGTGTTCCCAACTGCTTAAACGCGTTTATAATCCTATCCATATTTTGAAGAAAATCTTGATATTTTGCAATTCTCACAATCCCCGATCACACTAAAATGACAATTGCGATTGACAGTTTGAAAACTACTTGAAAAGAATTAATGAAACATAGCAAATTGCCAATTTTTCCAAATAACCAGTAGCCCTTTGATCAGGTTGATTGGGTTCAAATTGTTGGTAGCAAATCCTAAGGTAAACTACTTGCTCATCGGCGGCTTATAGTGGGCAAGGGAGGCTTCTTGTGGGTGTGTAATTGCTTGGGGCTTGGACTCATTATCATATACTAGATGGGTACCCGCGCAATGCGGCGGCGGTTACCCGATGACTATTTTTATAGCGAACAAATGCTTTTCATATGACCTTTTAGCACAAGAAGCACTAATCGACATCTTCATTTTTATGTTCTCTTTGACAATAAATTTACAGATATCAAGAATTTTGTTTAGCCCGTTGCCCGTTCGAGATTGAATATTTGTATAATGTGCTTTATTATTTGTAGTAGTGAAATTTAATGCAGAATTGTGTTTAATTTGGTTGTACAATATGCTTGATAATTTGTATTTCTTATATAAGTGGTGTTTTAATAACTCAGTATAATTATATTTATTACCAAGAAATTAATTGACTATATTAAATAGCATTAATGAGGTGTTCTGTTTTTTATTATGTGCATTAAAGCGGTGTACATTATGCTTGTCTTCAGATGCGTCCGAAAATTATGTGCATTGAATAATGTGATGTATTGAATTTTAAACCTTCTTCTTATAGTAAGTGTGTAGGCTTATTTTTTTAAGACTTCCTTTTAAAGAAAGTCCCAAACACTTTATATAGTAGTATAGATTATGTTTGTGGGGTTCTCGTTCGGGTTGGGGGACATGGCTTCTTGGCAGGAACACATTTATGCACGATTTCAAGAAACTCGCTAATCGACAATCTATCGAAATAGAATCGAACATAAATTAACGATCATCAACACCCTCGACTTGTCTGAATCTAGGCAAGGCTGCATTGGAAGATCATGAGTGAAAAAAAATTAAAATATTAGCCAAATTGACTCATTCGGGCTGGCCCCAAAATCTGAATAGGGTTGGTTGCGGGTATGTTTTCTTAGCCCCAACCCGACACAATCAACACCCCAATTCTAGTTAATTGAATGTATACCTTTAGAAGCTTAGTTAGGGTGTAATACTTGTAGGGAGCGATTTCCTTATTAAGGATGCTCCGGAATACCCGTTTTAATACCACAAGGCTGGAGTTAATATCCAGACATACACAATACACAATTAACTTCATAAATGCAAGTTTAATATTCCTTCAACTTTTTTAGTCTAAAACCACAGTTTAGTTAGAAAATTTTTCAGATAAAGAAAATGTTTCCAGGATAAAACTCAATGACATGAAAACCTAATCTATAGATAAAAGCAACAATAACACTCGATAATGAAATAAAGCGATCTAACAAGCATTAACAACTACGTTTACCATAACAACATTAAACAAAAATTTAAATTTATACTAGTAATTGTAATATACTAGTAATTGTTACATTTCTATATTATATTGTTATAATATACTAGTAATAATCAAACTCAAGTTCACTTAAATTTATTTACAGAAATTTTTTTGTCAGCGAAAAATATATTATATTATTACAATAAAGTAGTAAAAAATGTTTACTAATGCTAAACAAAAAATATGAGTATGCTTCTTAAACAGTAAGTTTATTAAAAAAACATAATTTATCAATTAAATTTCAAAAGTAAAAAAAGCAAAACATATACTAAAAGAATAGTAAAAAGAAATGTAACGGGTCGACCAAACCCAAACCGTTTGACCTATTTTTAAAAGAGAAATGATAGATAGAACCACAAAAGAATTTTCACGAAAACTTTTACAAAATAAGATGTCATTTTGTGATTGGTTTAATAAGAGAGAAGAAAGTGAAATTATTGAAAAATGCACCAACCACAAAATAACACCTCATTTTATAAAAGTTTTTGTGAAAATTCTTTTGTGGTTTTATTGTTTCTATTTTTAAAGTATGACCCATTTAATCCAAAACCTGTACAAACCCATGACCCAAACCAACCCAGCCTAACCCATTTGACACCTCCAAATTAACACTTATCAACAATGACTTGTTTTAATTAGTAAAAAATATGTCATTATCATTTCTGTAGCTTAATTGATTCACCAAAAAGTTATCTTTTTTTGAAAAGGCATACTACATTTCACCAAAATTATCAAAATGAACCTTTTACATACCCTCTTTTATGTACCCTGTTTATGAGAATATTCTTTTCACTGTTTTATGAAGATGAACTTTTCGGTATCACCAAGTCCTAATCAAACATTAGTAAATCCATAAAAAAAATCTCTATCAGATAGAGGTTAAATAAAGAGTTCTAGTTTCTTATTATCTTAATCTTAGCATATAATATCATGGAGTTCACAAAATTATTTAAATAATGATGAGATTATTACAAACTGTTAAAGGTAAAACAACCAAAAGTCGCTAAGGTTTTTCAGTATCTACGATTCATTTTAGAACATCGTGAATATAATGTAACAACACAAATCTCAAAATGTATCAGAGAAACTTGGTTAATCATTATGAAGGTAAACATTTGAATGTTGAAAAAACTTGCTTTGTTTTATCATATAAACATCAAATAATACGATTATTCACGAACAAAACGAGTGTCTAACCTGTATTATGAACGTAGTCTAGTCCACGGAAAACACCGTTGTCAAGACAGAAAAAGTCGATTGCTTGAAAGAAATCAAAAGCCATGAGCTCAATCGAGAGTAGTGTTGAGCCTGAAAGAAAATTTGCTTGCAATAGATATGATTGGTATGTTTTAGGGTTTCATTTCATATAGTGTGTTAGAAAAGGCAGATGGAAGCGGTTAATGACATATAGGGTTGAGCAACGGTCCGGAACCGACGAAAACCGAACCGACCCGAGAACCGATTTCACAAAAAACATGAACCGAAACCGAACCGAATCGGTTCGGTTTTATGTCGGTTCGGCCCGGTTTACATGCTTTATGTGCGTGTTTGGTCGGTTTTGGGTCGGACCGAACCGAAAACCGACATCCGATAAGACATAGAACCGAAACCGAACCGAAAATGGTCGGTCCGGTTTGATTCGGTCCGGTTCGGCTCGGTTCGATCAGTTTTGTGTTCAGCCCTAATGACATATAGTTGAGTAATGAGGTGTGTAGGAAGTAGTTGGTGGAATACAAAGTGAAGTAAAGATATGAGCAATAATTCAATGTGAAGTTACAATACAAGCTCCTCAACTACCATATGATGTTTCTAATATATATAGAAACCTCGTTAAAAGAAAAGTATAGTAAAATAATATTGGCAAAATATTTGTGATTTACCTTTGCATATTTAAATAAAAAAAGTGTACTACACGTTATTGCACTACCTTTTTATCTACATCATAAACAAGCAAGGGTAGGTTGGGTAATTTGAAAAGTTATGATGGTGGTAGTTGGCCATGAATGTGAGAATCAAGTTTGAATTGAATTTGCATTGGGTTGTTGCTTATCCCGGTGTGATATCATACATGTTAGACATAAGGGTGTTTGTGAGTGCGTGATGCAAGAAGCCTCAAACACTTACAAAAACAAGGAGATTTCATCTCACGTTGGAGCGGGTGAGACTGTTTCTTAATCAAGTGGTTGCGAGTTGAAGTCACAATTGATAAATATATACTACTTCCGTCTCATTATTATAGTCTACTGTTGACTTTTGAAATCTTTAGTTTTTAACTCTAACCTTAAATATTTTTATTTGTGTTATATATTAATCGATGCAAAATATATGAATGGACTGAGTTTTAAATATACTTTCCATTGGTATAATTTTTATCAAGTATTATATAACAAAAAAAATATATATATAAGGTCAAAGTTGCAAAACGAAGACTTAAAAAGTCAACTGAACTATAATTATGGGACGGAGGGAGTATTCTTAAATATTCAAGTCGCAACTCTAATGTTATGAAATAGTGGCTAAATATAGAGAAGTATGTTTTCCTTAAATAATGAAAATCACCTTTATACGTATTTTGTTTCATAAATTTTGTACAGTAAGTGATAGCATTATGTTAGACCGGGCGTAATAGAGTCCACACCTATTCGTGGTTGGCCTCCACTACGCAATGCCCACTTTTACTGCCAGGCCACCAACACGCGTGGTGGTTGGTTTGTTAGCGATGATTGAACGTGGTGCAAACACAAAATACTCAAAAGGTCAAAAATGAAATTTGGGTATTTTCAAAAGATATAAAAGGAAACAGAACATTGTATAATTTATATAAGAGTAAATTCCATTTTTATCCTTATAGTTTGGCCAAATTGCAGTTTGGTCTTTATCTTTTTGAAAGTGATAGTCCTTATTTTAAAGTTTGAATTGCATATTTGGTTATTTTGCATATACCTATTTGGTTATTTTGCATATACCGTTAATAATTTTGATTTTAGCCATGCTACTAACTGATTATGAGAAGGATACCTATATGTAATTTATCAATCTTTTGTTCAAATAAATAACTAAAAGCTATTAAAAATCACAATAAATCACGTAAAAAAGAATCTAACTAGCTTGACCGGTAACCAAATATCACGACTTTGTTGTGACTTGGTCTTCCTGGGCTTGATGACGGCAAAACACATTGACTATGACTTTGTGGTTGTTGGCATGTAGATCGTAAGCATTTGCTCTATACTAGAGGTAGAGCTGCAAAGTGCAAAACAAGCTTGTGATCATGATCGAAATGACTTAGCTTGGACTATATTTGCAAATGTTAGTTGCTCGATAAGTCCTCTTTCGAGTCTGATACAGGTAAAATGTTGGTCCAAGATGATGTCATGTTAACTCCCAGCTTGATTTATTGTAAGTCGACAAAGGATACTCAAGTGTCAACAACATCCATCTCGAACATTGCAATGTCTTTTCTCCAAAATGTTAGGCATATACAAGAATATTACTACTTGTGTGAAAATGAAAATCAGAGAAAAAAGGGCTTCCTAGAATGTGTCCATTAAGCATAAGATACATATGTCATCAAATGCACTGATTTTCCTACTGTAATATCTCATTTTATAGTACTTGTTCCGTCTCGAGAAAATTTGCACAAACAAAAAATAAATAAACCACGTTTATGATATCAATCTAGGAGTGAAATGATAGGGGCTAGCCGGCTAGGTGTAACAGGATAGAAAACAAAGAAACAGTCGTTCAATTAGGAGTCCAACGTAGTCAAGCTTTTATCGGGTAACTCGAGCTTGAAACTGTATCGTTGAAGGTACGTTAAAGAATAGGCATTTGAAATTCATTTGAAGCCTCACAGAGTTAACTTATTTTTCCTATATAAATACAAAATTCCTATATGAAGCCTCATAAGTAACTTATTGTTCCTTTTTAAACTTAACTTAACCAGTCCATTATCACACAATTCCTAGAAAGGTTTACACGCTCAAAGATCAAAAGCAAGTGAAAATTCGATCACAAACTTGAAATAACAAGAAATATGATGATAGTGTCGTACCATGCTGAATTTCCGATGTTCATGTATCTTTTAGTGGTCACTAAGATGACGTGTCTAAATGATATAAGTAAATGAGTTTAATGGCGACGCAGAGATTAAGTGATTGTAACATTCAGAAACTCGACCACTAAGTTCATAAATTTATAGAGTAGAGGAAGAAATTTTTGCAGGTACAAACTTAGGAAAGAAAGTATAAGCGAGTCTCATCCACTTACTTTAAACAACTATTTATAAGAAAATCCATCACACACAATGAGAGAAATACTAATTAAACAGTTCATTTAACTAAGCAGCCAACGAAACAACAAGGTGTTACGACAATTGGTTTTCAAGCCATCAAAAGATGATTTGTACCACTGGTGATGCACGTGGGCACGATAAGAAAACTTGTGAAATCTGCAAACCTTCCTCGTAAGAGACCTTGTGATATATCACCTTTTTAAGCACAGGCGACTTGGCCAAGATAAGTTTCACGATATTCAACTCGTTCCCCCAGTTTTTGAAGTGACTAATATGTAGCACATTCAGATGCTCCAACCAAATATCTTCATAATCCTCGAGTGTAAACGACCTACTATCATCTTTCTTAAATAAGACATATTCCATACAGGAGATATCTTTCTCAAGCTCTGTATTGCCTATCTACAGGAAGTGGCAGGATTTATCATGTTAGTGTATTTTGGCATAAGAATGAAAACTGATAGGACAGAAGATGGATTTACGTTACTACCCCTACCATAAGTTTCTCCAAGTTTGGGGAGCTGTTGATCAAAAGAACAAGAATAGATAACCCGTCTTTGTGAGTGAAGGTTACACCATTAATAGACAAGCATTTGAGGTGAATTAATGTGGTTGGAAACTTTCGTGGAACTTCGTCATACATAGAAAACTTGAACGCCTAAGACAAAAGGATTTGTAATAAGCCATCTCTTTTCCCTAGCTTAAATCAATTATATACCATGTGAACAAAATTACCTCAATGATCTCAAGTGAAATAGACAAGGTTTCAGTCACTGGTAGACACTCAAAAAGGTTAATGATGTTGTAACGCTCACCAATACTATTGACAACTGAATCAACCTGAAGCAACTTACATTAGTCAGATAAGTTATGAAAGCCAACGGGGATCGGTATTATATCTTAGTAGAAATTACCAGAGTCACAGTCTTAAGCAGTGGACAACCGGATAGGAGATGGAGAAGTGGTTTTCTGTAGATCCATATGTTTTGCAGAGATAAGCTTGTAAGACTACGAAAGCCCTTGAATGTCGGTGGAGGGCTAACAAAACAACGAACAAGACATAGGTCTGTTAACTGACCGAACGAAAAGAGAGATAAGGGTAGACTATACACCGCCAAATCAAAGTATAGTTTTAATTTCTTGACGGTCTTTCTTTGCGCCAAATGGGATATCATATGTTCAAACTCATCATAGCAATCACTTATCTCCATGGAAAGGGTGAACTCATGTATTGGACCCTTATGCTTTGAAAGAACTTGGTTTATAGCATAGACAAATTTAGGCCTTTTGAACATCATTTTCCTTTCATGATGTGTGTAAAACTTTTGCTCCAAAACGGGCAACTCAGCTCCGTCATATGATACTTGAAACGTATCCTCAATAAATGTAACTTTGGGATTTTTTATCCAACGGTACCTCCATTCCTTAGATAGGATACTTGTCCTTGCCGCATCTTGAATAGGTAGAAAAGATAACATGTTTTCTATAATGCCTAGAGGAAGGTCATTGAACAAATTCATCTCAGATATTCTTGCTGGCTGCAAAGTAAGCTACTGTCAAAAACTCAAAATCTATACAGACACAAAATTAGTCTACTACACACTAGTTGAAATTATACGTGAAAGAGAGAAGTGCCAAGTTCTAAGTTTTTAACAATTTCCTCCTCTCAATCAGCGTTTTTTGTGCCTTTCTAATCAGAACACATATTTCTTAAAGCAGAACATACTACAGTAGTTGTTAATGATATAGTAACAAGAAGATATAAATGTACAATTCAGACTAGTTTTGGAACACAAGAACAAAATCAAAATGAACATACCACAGTAGCTAAATCTCTAATGTACTAAACATAATTAGATACGTATATATAACCAAATTAGAGTGCTGAGATGAAACAAACTGCATCTGTTTATTTCCTTATTTTCGGGGAAAATAAGCAGTTTTCAGTAGGCATGTGCTTATTCTATTCTAGATGAGCCTAATTCAAATTTTCATCCTCATATTTAGTCTAAAATAAATAAAAAAAAGAATGTTTACTGCAGATACAAATCCGTGACTTAAACTTACTATTACTGTATAAGCATAAAAACTAAACAAATTCCAAACACCCTTTTAGAACTAATAAGCTTATATACTCTTATTAACATGAGCTTATAACAAAACATTTAGAACGTGTAAATGCTCATCTGAACTTACTAAGGGGGTGTCTCTTTAAGCTTATTTTAGGGCTTTATTTATCATAAGTCGATTTGGGCTTACTTTTTATAAGCTCCGATTTTGTTGCTTATTTTGAGACTTGTTGGCTTATATAAGTTTATTATGATATGATAAACTTATAAAAGCCGACAAGTCTCAAAATAAGCTGTAAAATTAGGGCTTATAAAAAATAAGCCCAAATTTCATGAAATTTCGGCTTATTTTTTATAATCCTCAATTTTAAAGCTTATTTTGAGACTTGTCGGCTTTTATAAGTTTATCATGTCATAATAAACTTATATAAGCCGACAAGTCCCAAAATAAGCCACAAAATCGGAGCTTATAAAAAATAAGCCCAAATCGGCTTATGTTAAATAAGCTTAGCCAAACAGGGCGGGCTTATGTTTCTTAAGCCTGATATTTCCGGCTTGTTTTGAAACAATAAGCTTACGTAAGCCCGTAAGTTTTAAAGTAAGCCGGAAAATTGGGCTTAAGAAACATAAGCCGAAATGATATAAACTCATCATAAGCCCAAAAACAACCTTAAACAAACACTCCTAATACATAATATTAAGATATATCATAAGTAGTGTAATAAAGTAAGTCATTCTCATAAAAGTAAGTAAGATCTCATAGATAGCAAAAAAACATAAACCTTAAAATGACACTTTACTGATTTGGGGTTTCTTTGCCGGAAATGATTTGTCAGAGTAAGTGGGTGTTTGGATATCCTTTTTAGAGCACAAGGCAGGCAAGGCGTGGAACTTAAGCTAAAACTTTACTCATCAATGGAAGGAAAATATCCTTCATCATGTGGAATGACAAGATTTTCCACAAAAACTTTTTAATATTTTCTTCCTTTTTTATTATTTTTCTTACTTTTTCACATATAATATAGAGTTAACTACATTTTTGGTCCTTGTGGTTGTACTTGAATTACTTTTCATTTATTTTAGTCAAATGCATGTTTGGTTCAGTCCATTTTTCTAACGAAGTTGTTCAGTAGTTAAGCGTTTGCAACGTTAGTCCTTTATAACGGTCGCTTTAACGTTAGTCCTTTATACCAAAGATCTTTTGCAACATTTGCAACGTTAGTCCTTCGCATATAGTCCTTTAAAAAATTCTAAAAAAATTCGAAAAAAATTTAGAAAAAAAATTATAATTTTTTTCTAAAATAAAATCAAAAAAATTTCAAACATATTATAAAAAGAAAACTTCTTTTTTCCGAAAAAATTCTAAAAGAAACTTTTTTTAAAAATAATTTTTTTCCAAAAATTTAAAAAATATATTCTAAAAAACTTTTTTCTGAAAAAAATTTCAAAATATATTCTAATTTTTTTTAAAAAAATGTATATACATTGAAAAACGTTTTTAAATGTATATACATTGAAAAATTTCGAAATATATTCTAAAAGTAAACTTTTTTCGAAAAAAATTTAAAAAGAAACTTTTTTTTTCCGAAAATAATTTAATATATTAAAAAAACTTTTTTCCTCAAAAAAATTCCAAAAATATATTCTAAAAAATTTTTTTCCGAAAAAATTTCGAATATATTCTAAAAACTTTTTAAAAATGTATATACATTGAAAACGCTTTTTAAAAAATGTATATCATTTGAAAAAAATTGAAATATATTCTAGAAAAATGTATATACATTTAAAAAAAGTTTTCAATGTATATACATTTTAAAAAAACGCTTTTTCAATATATACATTTTAAAAAAAATTAGAATATATTTTGAATTTTTTTGAATATATATTTAAATTTTTTCGAAAAAAGTTTTTTAGAATATATTTCGAATTTTTTCTGAAAAAAAGATTTCGAAAAAATTATTTTTGAAAAAAGTTTCTTTTAGAATTTTTTCGAAAAAAAGTTTTCTTTTAGAATATATTTAAATTTTTTCGAATTTTATTTTAGAAAAAAAAATTATAATTTTTTTCTAAATTTTTTTTAGAATTTTTTTAAAGGACTAACTAACCGAAAGGACTAACGCTGCAAATGTTGCAAAAGATCTTTGTATAAAGGACTAACGTTGCAAACAATCGTTATAAAGGACTAACGTTGCAAACAACTTAACTAATCAACTAACTCGATAAAATGGACCAAAAGTGGAACCAAACTATGCATTTTTGACTAAAATCGCAACTTTTTGAACAAATGGACCAAAAGTGGAATCCAGGTACAACCACAAGGACCAAAAATGTAGTTAACTCTATAATATATTCCTTATTTTTCTTCACTTTTATTTTGAGTAAATTACATGGATGTTCACTGTGGTTTGTCAAACGTTGCAAATTTCATCCCTAATAGTTTAAAGCTGCATGGACAGTCCTTATCTTTACACAAAATTAACAATCGTAATTTTTTTTTAACTGGTGTTAAGCGAATTCTGTTATCATATACACGTTAGCCCTTTTTGGCGAATTCTGTTAAGCGAATTGTTTTTATACGTTTTCATCTGTTTATACGTTTCGTTCATGTTTATACATTTTCATAAGTTTTTATACGTTTTCGTCCTATTTAAGCCCGTTTTCTTACATTATCATATGTTTTTATCCGTTTTCGTTTCATTTTTATACGTTATTATCCGTTTTCGTTCGTTTTTATACGTTTTCATCCATTTTTATAAGTTTTCGTCCGTTTTTCATACGTCTTTATACGTTTTTCATGCGTTTTTATCCGTTTTTGTTTGTTTTCATCCATTTTTATACGTTTTCATCCATTTTTATACGTTTTTGTCCGATTTTATATGTTTTCTTACGTTTTCAAAAATGGATGAAAACGTAAGAAAACATAAAAAAAAAATGGGAAAAAAATGGATGAATGGAAAACAGTAAAATGTATGAACCGGATAACAAATAATGCAAACTTATGAAGAAAAATTTAAACGTATAAAATGAATATAAGCGATATAAAAGAATAGATAAAACATATGAAAACGTATAAAAACGGATAAAATGTATAAAAACGAATAAAAACATATAAAAACGAATGAAAGCATATAAAAACGAATAAAAACGTAAAAAAAATGTGGAAAACGGACTAAAACCTATAAAATGGAAAAAAATGAAAAAATGGAAACCTATGAAGATAAGAAAATGGATGAAAAGTATAAAACATATAAAATGTTTGATAATGTAAGAAAACGCAAGAAAACTGGCGAAAACGTATGAAAACGGATAAGAACGTATGAAATTGTATGAAAACCCAAAGAAAACGTATTAAAATAGATTAAAACGTATGAAAACATAAGAAAACGGATAAAAATGGATAAAAACGTAAGAAAAACGTACAAAACAAAGAAAACGGGTGAAAACATATAATAACGGACAAACACTTATGAAAACATAAGAAAACGGGCGAAAGCGTATAAAAACGGATGAAAACGTATAAAAACATATGAAAACGTAAAAAAACGGACGAAAACGTATAAAAACGGATGAAAACGTATAAAAAATAGACGAAAAACAAGCAAAACGTACAATACGGACGAAAAACTTTAAAATTTAAACGACCGTTATTATAAAGGATAGGCGATGCAAACAGTCGTTAGGTAAAAGGGCTAACGTGTAAGTTATAACAGAATCCACTTAACACCTGTTAAAAAAAAGAGATCGAGTGTTATTTCTTTGCAAAGATATGAATTGTCCATGCAACTTTAAACTATCATGGACGAAAGTTGCAACTTTTGACAAACCACAGGGACCATTCATGTAATTTACTATTTTATTTTATTTGTCTTTCATTTTCCTTTTCTAAACTACTTATAAAACTTTTATATTTTTTCTTAAAACTTAAATCTTGAAATCTTTAAATTTAAATTAATATATTATGCTTAAATTACTTTTTAAATTTGTCAACTTTTCAAAAACTTAGCGACTTAAATTATGTTTTTTTTTATTAATTTTAAATTTGAAAACATTTAAAAAACAAACACTATATTAATTTTAAAAAACACACGTTTTGTATTTGAAAAAACACATGCTTTGCATAAAGGGCTTGTATACGTTAATTATGTTTTGTATACATTTTGTATTTTAAATTATGTTTTGTCAAGTTTATAATTTATCAAGCTTAAGATATATTAAGTGATACTTAGAGGTAACGAGTGTTGTAACCCGCGCGTTGCGGCGGGGTTGCTTGTCAACCAACCGTCTAAGAGTAAAACATGAAAAGATCACAAATTAAGCAAAAAAAAATCCAAAAATCTCAGCTCTCATAACAATGACAATCAACATTATCTTTTTGAATTTTACGGTAAAAAAACTAACATTCTATTACTAATTTACCATCCGTTTTTTTACCTTTTCTATTGAACAGTTCAGTAGCCGCGTTCAGTTTTTTACATTCCCAACCAGGGGTGTAGCCAGGAATTCTTTTCAGGGGGGCCAAAAAATTTTAAAAGACACTTGCATGTTAGAAAGGAAACAAAATATTACGGAGTATAATATATAACTATGTAAAAAGTTTGCAACATATTTGTTCATTCAACGTTTTGGTTGCACACGACATTCATTTGCATAACCAAAATCATCTAAAAATGAATCTGAACCAAAATTCTTGGCTATAGGACTGAATGTGGATTGATGGATGGATGAGGGACTAAGTACGTGAACTAATAGAGAGATATCTAGTTTGTAGGTGGATCAAATGTTAATATATGATAGTGAATTCGGTTTTCGACTACAACACATATGCTAATTACTGGGGCTTTGTGGGTGGGCCATGGCCCACCTTCGCCCCCACATAGCTACGCCCCTGTTCCCAACGATCAGGCATGTGTAAATAAGATTAACATGTAAAATGCATGCCTGGCAATTGTCTGAAAACCTCGACCTCTTGTGCCTGCACACATACTTGTCTAGAAGAACCATGAGAAGATGGTGCGGGTTGTTGGGATGCAGTAAAGAAAAAATGTTAACTGAGCATGTAAGAATAACAAACTTTATCACCCAACAAATATATTCAGCTGTACTTTACAGGTGAAAAACATTGCCTGTGGTATCATGAGTTGCAGGGATGGTCGCTCGTGACCCATCAGTTGTTGAGTCCGAGATTCGGGTAACATGTGCTCTATAAATGAATGCTTAGAAACAGCTGCAATGCCAATTGGCCTCTGATCAAAAGTATCATGAGAATGAACCACCCCGTGCGCAAAATATAATACGTTTAGCCTAGGAGGTGCGGCTGAAAAATGGGAAAAAAAGAATCTGTTAGCATATGGCATGGCAGCTGGTACAACTTTAATAAAACATATTTAAAAATTAACTTGTTTACATGTAGACGAATCGCGGACAATAGTTACATCAGCTGCCGTAGAATTAAGCAAATCCAGTGGCGCAACCATTTGGGTATCGGTAGCAAGAAAAGGGCTTTCGACCATGCATTTTACATTGTTATTTCGCAACACTCAAAGATTTATCTGAACACATGATGCTGCAAATACCGTAATTGAAATACTATTAACATACGAAGCATGAACACACATAGGTGGAACAATACCAAAATATCAGACAAGACTTTCGACTTTTTCAACTCGTGTTTAAAAGCGCGCCTTTTGTGCCTAAGGCGTGAGCCGGCGAAGGTAAGGTCATCGCATCCGGACCCTTGATGCGCAGCCATTACAAAAGGCGAGAAAAGGCGGTGTTTTTTGGTGCCTTTGAAGAGCGCTTTTTAACGCCTCATGTGTTTATGGGTCTAAAAAGGACATTTAAACTAAAAGGGTTTAAATGGACTATTGTTAGTCCCTTCTAGTTGGGAATTGGGCTTTAAGAAAACCTTCAATACGAAAAATAATTAGAGATAGTGAACCCCAAACTTTGACAATGAATGAGGAATGTATGCTTTCTTCTGATTTGAATAAATCCGCATTCATTCTTATGCATTGCATGTTTTTTGTTCACATGCATCCCTTTGTGGTCATTTTGTTATTCTCCAGTAGGAATTTGATAAGCTTATGATCTGTGTTTTGTAATATCTAGCATTTTAGCGATATGAAATAGCAAACTTTGAGAATGAATGGGGATGAATCGGTGTTATTGTTGTTAAATGTCTTCTTTATGTGTTTTTATATATGAATTATGCTTCTAACAAAGCTATAATCGCTTTGTACAAAGTATGCTACGCCTACGAAAGGCGCTTGGCCTCACCGCCTCGTTTTTGACCCTTAGCGAACTGAGCGCAGCGCTTTTAAAACCTGTGTTTCAACCAATGTAGGATACTTCCAACTACTACCTGCAATTTGGGCTTCTTTCAACTAAGGTATGATACTTCCAAATTGCGATTGCAAGTTAGTCTAAAGACATACACAATGCGCGAAACATTAAAAAACCATAAAGTCTTGTATCTGCACGTGCATTATGTACAGTCGACACGTCCAAAGACGATGTGGTGTGTACATCTGTAACAACATAAATGTGTTCATTCAATACCAGATGTCGATATATATCAAATAGGAGGAATTAAGTCAATTCGTTTGAGCTGTGTCAAATACCTTGGTCTCCCAGATTTGGGCGGTCATTGTGTACTGTCGATGTGGCAAATGAGGGCCCTGCACTTGCTAGCTAGCTGAAGATACATTACATGCGTTGTCATTTTCTCCAGGCATTCTTTGCCTCAAGTTAAACCCAAAGAATGGAGTCTTAGATCTTGTCATGAGATTAAGAAAAAATGGAAGTCGTTATCGTCAAATGCATCCATTTGCCATGTTGGTTATTTAGCAAAGAACTTCGCGATTTATAGAAACCTTGACATCTTGAATCTGAAGGAGTTAGTATGCTCGAATTGTGTACTCACTAATGTTAAGCATAAGACTAATCAAAAGTCTCATACCGGTCTTAATATAACAGCCATTGTCCAAAAACATAAGCCTAATCATGCAACTGTATTATTTATATGACTAACCTTCTAAACTGTTGTTGGAAGATAATTGTAAGCCTACCCATTTCGATCCCATTTCAAAGATCGCAACTTCAGCCCCTAAACCCACCCGTTACAGGGCCTGTTTCAACAAAAATCCATCCATTTCAGCCCCCACTTCAGGCCCGAGATGCACCCATTTCAGTCCCATTTCAGCATTAAAACGCACCCAATTCAGCCCCCGTTTCCGCAGTCAAACCCACCCATCTCAGCCCCCATTTTAGCACCTAAACGCCCGATTTCAGCCCCAAAACTTTCACCCCATTTGAGCCCAAGAAAACGACTCATTTGAGCCCCTAAACCCACTCGTTTAAGACCCCATTTCAGTCCCTAAACGCAGCAGTTTCAGCTTCCGTTTCAAAGACCCAAACCCACCCTATTTCAGCCCCTAAATGTACCCATTGTAGACCCCACTTCAGCCCCCAAATGTACCCATTTCTAATGTGGAATACAGGTTCATTCTACCCACATATCAGAAACCATTTTTTCATCTGAAAGTAAGCATGTAAACAGAAAAAATAAGCAATCCGCATACAGATAAGGTCACCATGCAATAAAGATAAAGTAAGAAGTCACATACCATACTTGCTCATATTTTACCATTGTTTGTTTGCTTGTATGCAAGATCGTACATCCAAGACTTTTCTGTGGTCTTAAAAAATTCAACACTTTTACGGTAATACCAAAATCGGACAATAAAACCTTAGTATGCTTGGAAAGAAGAGACGGAAGGCCTTTCTTTTCTAGTCAAATAAACTGAAACCCATGACACGACAAAAATAACTTGGATATATTCATGTAAAAAGATTACATATAGCTGCCTATATAATGTTAGTAAAGTAAACTGACACAACTTATCTGATTGTCGCGTTTCCCTGGGCGAAGAGAAATAGTAACGTGATAATAGAAGCATCTTTTGTGGCAACAATCGATCTCTACTTGACTAACATCTCATATGTGAATAAAAAATTATGAAATCTTACTGTAAACCGAAACTGTTCAGGAACTTTATAGTAATAATAATAACAAAATTTTATAGTAATAATGAAAACTTTTGCGCTTAAACGCTTGTTCAGTTTCCAAAAAGGCCATAAACCCGTGAAACATGCTAACCCAAATACCAAGCCTCATCAGCATATGAAAGGTGGAGTATGCATGCGTCACACCAAAAGCTGGTTATTTATGTATTGACATTCACAGTTTAACTAATGAGAATCATACGTCTTATAGATTATAGTGGTAAATAAGCATGCTTAAGCAAACTTTGAACGTACCATATGGTTACCGCTTCGACTAACTTTAATATTAGAAACGCAGCTAGTAAATAGTGTGTCACGGTTGTTTGCCAAATCCTTATATAGCTTCTTATACACTGCAAAACCTGTATTTCTTCTCTGATTCGCCGGCATCTACTGCTGATATTGGCCTTTAATCATCTGGATTTCAATCGATTTATAAAACCATTTGGTTTGTAAGCTAACCTTGGAACCCATGTGCCTGCAAACATTGAGAAACCAATGACATCAGTTAATCAATCAAACTCTAATTCAGACTCAAAGACGCCCATAAATGATTAAAATCAAACATAAATTTAACTGCCAAGGATCAAAACAATGTACTCTAGATTGGTTCCAGGTGAAATAGAAGACACAGAACCTTGAATCACTTGAAGAAAACCAACTCCCAACACCTACCAAATCATCCAAAACTTTGCTGGCAACAAATTGACCCCAAGCTCTAGTTGATGCCAATTTGCATAACAGCTTGACCTACATATAAGTTTGAATACTTCCTTCCAGTTCTTCTCCGCTTCCTGTACGTTAATAAACAGTCAAGTAAAGCAAATAAAAAAATATAATAATAATAATAATTAAAAAAGAGAGAGAGAGAGAGAGAGAGAGAGAGAGAGAGAGAGAGAGAGAGAGAGAGAGATTGACTTAGGCTGACATTTGGATAGCGTTGTTCATAGTAGCTTCTTGGTTAACTGAACCATGAACGAAGCTACAACATCTCCCAAAGTGATCACGGTGACTGAAAAAGCTCATCGAAGAACTCAGCCTATGTCTCCTTTTCTTCCAAGCGCCTATGCAGCAAGTTCTTTTTCGAAAAATACCAACATCAGGAACCATATCAGCATATACAAAGAATTATCTATGCAAAAATAAATAATCTTTATAACATGAAACCATTTTTTACTTCTTAACATTATAGTCAAACATTCATTCTACTCTTTCTCTAGTCCTATGACGATTCGTCAAACACAATATGGGCAATTAGGCATCTTCCCGATCACTGTCAAATAACTTCACTTAAATTTTGGAGATTGGTGTAACATATGCTCCATCAATTTCGCAACCAAGACCCGACACATTTCCATTATGTTACCTACCTAAACCCGCCAGCTCATGTGTGAAAGTAAAATGGTTTTTCTTCCTTCCACACTAGCTCTTTTTCATAGAGAAAATAAAGAAACAATTGTTTTAAATATAAGGATTATAAGCGGAAAGGGAACAGTTAACAATCTGAACCTTAACGGAGTTATTATCAAGCCTTCCGACAATCCTCCTCAACTCTTACCCAATCACTTCATCAAACAATTATCACCCAGTCTCACAAAATACAAACGAAAACATTACTTAAAGTTGGCAGCATATCCCAGAATTTAGGTGGCTCGCCATTACATAGAAAAGGTAATTAACACATTTAAAAGATGTTATACATACTTTCGCTTAAGAAGAAATAGAGTCCGATTAGTCCAATAACTTGCAACGTTAGGACCCAAAGTAATTGCCTGGAAGGAAAGTCCAAAAACTCATTCAGACATTACATCAAACAGCTTATATACATTAACCAAAAATTAAAAAAAAAAAAAACCTCTGTATAAGAATCAACAACACCACCTAATCGTTCCTGCCTTTTAGTATATAGGATAAAATTTTAGAAAACTACACAAATTTAAGTTTTCATGATTTTAAAAGTAGTCATTCATGATTTATAAGTATTACTATAAATTTTAACTAGTCCAAATATGAAATCAGACCGAAAACTGTTGTTTTTTATGTGTCTCTTTGTACTTATATAGTTTTATGTTATCACCCAAGATAAATTCTAGTAAGAGTAAATTGCAAATTGCCAAATTTGGCACTAATCATCTTAGTCGGAAACTAACTAACTAAGGGGCTTGTGTCCCAATGGTAACCATGTTGTGTGAGAAGCTTCTCAACCAAATGGTTGCGGGTTCAAATTCTGCTTAAGATATGTGAGATAGATTTTGTGATATAAATATTGTGAGATAGTTAAAACTACCGTTTAAAAAAAATAAAAAATCTTAGTCCGAAACTATTGGCAACTATCATTTTTAAGAGGTTAAGGGTGCGTTTGGTTTCCTCGAATGAGAATCAGGGAATGAATTTTTATTCCATTCATGTGTTTGTTTAAGATGTAAAATTTTCAAATATGGGAATCAATGATAGATATGTTCCATACTCCATATACTTCAAAAAGATAAGGTATGGATCTTTCATATCTGAAGGGGCCATCACTATTATCGAACTCATACCAATTGTGATTCATGACAGTATACCAAACGCACCTTAAATGCCTAACACTTTACATGACTAGAGAGATGATTTTTTGCAAAAGCCGTCCGTAAAAAGGATGATTTTTGCTAGACTTTTGGTCTCTAAAGGATGATACTTACCAATAATTTCTACCATGGATAATTAGTGACAAATTTAGCAAACTACGAGAATTGTCTTTTGTATTTTACTCTTCTAAATGAAATTATAGTCATGTTTGTAGTGTTAATAGATGACATGGCATGTCACGTTGCTTATCACACAATGCACCACGTCTTGAGCTCTTAAAGCATATATAGTACGGGTGTTCAAAGTTCGTTTTTAAACAAGAAAATCTGAAAACTGAACCAAGTTGAACCAAACTAAAACCGGATTATCTGGTTTTCTGTTTGAAATCGATGGGCGATTTCGTAATCAATTTACGGCTTGGTTTCGATTTTAGCAAAATGAAAACGAGTGAGAATAATATTTTTTTATCATATATTATAAAAATATATATACTCGAGTATAAAATATATCCAAAATACAATTCTTTGAATGGAGTATTTTGGTTTCACTCAGCATATTCGGTTTTTGGTCTAGAACTGAACTAGATCTCAAGTTAATTTGATTCGGTTTTCATTTAGATTTCATCCGAAAAGTTTTAAAAATCGAATAATACGAAACCGAACAATTCAAATAATCCAAAAAATATATATAACTTTCATTTTTTTGGAAAAATATACACGGAGTAACTAAATTTAAACATTATCGAATATAACTAGCTAGCAACACTCACCAGTGACCAAAGACATTGTTCTTTTATACAAACCGTACAATGTATTGGTTTGATTTTTTTGTCAAATTTTCTTCACTTTTTGACATGGTCAAAATTTGGAACTTAGAATTTTCGCCCTATAGTAGTTCTTAGCGAAGACATGCATGTCCTCGCCAAAGCCTTCGTCGCCCGTTCTACTTTTCTTTGTAGTGACAAGCTTGATATATGTTTACACAGTACATAACACATTAGCAAATCAAAACTACAATATAAACCAATCCCCATATGATAGACTAACATAAACTCTTTAACTGTTTTTGGCATCATGGGGTCGCAGAATATAATATTAATCTCCAAAACTAAAATCAACAATAATATATCATCCTAGATAGCTAGCAAGTGTCAAAGACTAAAGCCTGCTGCTAATAAGTAGCAACTCAACAATGATTGATGTTGCCGTTGGCTTCTTGATGAGTTGCTTCCAAGTTGCAGCATGCATACTTCCTTTTTATTAACCTCGTGTAGTCGAAAAAGTTACGTGCAAACAGGATGGCTGTGAATACATATACGATTAAATACCAGATCCACGGGAGTCTGTGGTGGATGAGGGCCACCAACTCAAACATGAGAGGAGGAGCAAGAACTCATATTCTTTTTAACAACATATATTATACTCGCACATTGCAGCGAGACTTAAACGTGCACCTTTAATATAATACCACTTGTATAAAGTTAGTACGTACGTGCAAGTGATGCATACTCCATCTTAGTATGTCGAGATTGAATCTCATCCATGCTTTGCCCCAAAAAAACGTGTATGCTGTTCAAATGAGACTTATCTTTAGTATGTTAAGTTCCATTTAACAAATTTTACCGGTCCAAAAGACCAAGATGTAAAACTTTCTAGCTCTAATCAATATATTCTTCGCTCAAAACGGTATGAACAGCAATCTTAATCAAACTTATGTATTTAGTTTTAATTTGACCAGAACGTGCAACTTCTTTTATACGATCATTCAAACATTATAGCAAAAAAAACATAAATGTACCGCTTAATTTACCTAAAGTATGCATGCGCAAATTGAGAATCTATACTGAACTTAAGTTATCATCAAGCCAAACACGTAAAGAACTATGAACAACACAAACAGATGAAACATGTAGGTAACACTTTCTATAATTTGAAAAATCCCGCAGACTGCTAAGTTAGCGACTTTCAAATACTCATTTTACAACAAACGCTTGATATATAAAACGGGAATAGAATTTACTAGTGAATTCAGCCATGGATGCCATTGATTTGAGCTATTAGGCAGGAGTAGAATATCTTTAAGGTACATCTTCAACATCTATAATGTCAATATCTTTAACACCAACATGCAACAACCAATGATCGATGATGGTGCATCACATTCTCCATTCAATTTCTCTTCACCATCATCACATTGGATGATTCAAGTAAGGATGCCTTTCTCTGAAGTTCTCTTACTTGATGGAATTCATCAATATGAGCCGGTCCTTAAAGCTTGCACTCCTGCCTATTTCAGAACCTGTAAGAATATTTAAAGTCGCAAGTCATACCATTGAACACATTATAGAGGATATGATAAATGTATATATAGTCATATAATAATGGTTTCAAGCCTTCAGAAATGTGGAATTCCATCTTATAGTGTCAGAGAGATGTGTGCAGGACCTCATCCCGGTATTTCTTTTGTAAATTTTAAAAACATTGATCATTCCGTAAAATGCACACAAGGTTTGATACACCCAATCTAATGCCTAAGAAAGCCGAAATAACACGCTATAAATGAATTCAAATTGAGGAAGAATGATGTTTCAACTCACCATCAACATCAGCCATACGATGATAGGAGTCTTTGGTACTGTTATCTTTTGATGTACTGTTATCTCTCATAAAACTTGGTTCTTTGTGTTAAAAGATTAATAATCATATAAGATGTTGTGAACATAAAATGAAACATAAAACGCACTTGTACTTCTTTAAACTTTTCATGACAGCTGCAAGGGCAATATTATATCATCATTTAACACATTACGTCCATAAACTAAGCAGCTATCCTATATAGCTATTAGTATCAATTGACCAGTTGTCACTGAATTAATATACTCGCAACTGCAAAGTTCCTATATGAAGAATAGATTTTTCCTTTCTAGACATAACTTGGCCAATCCATTATCACACCATTCCTAGAAAGCTTTACAGGCTCAAAGATCAAAAGCAAGTGAAAATCCGATCACAATCATAAGCAAGTCTCGTCCACTTGCTTTAAACCCATTTTTATAAGAAAAACAAGTTCACACGATGAGAGGAATACTAATATGTAGCACATTCAGATGCTCGAACCAATTATTAGAGAATAAATAGGCCCAAGCCTATACAAATCACACGACTAACACCAATTATCTGCATAAATTAAGTAAGAAACGGTCTCTACAGGAGTAATCTTTCCCATGCTCTGTATTTTTAATCTACAGTAAGTGGCAGGATTTATCATGTTATTTTATATTGGCATACGAATCAAAACTAATAGGAGACACAATATGGATTTATGTTACTGCCCTTATCTTATATTTGCATGCCTAAGAGAGAAGGGCCAGTACAAGCTATCTATTTTCCCTAACTTAAACAATCATATACCATGTTAAGAAAATTACCTCGATGATCTCAAGCGAAATAGACAAGGTTTCAGTCACTGATAGACACTTAAAAAGATTACTGATGTTTGGATGCTCACCAATACCATTGACAAATAAATCACCCTACTGCAACTTATATTTAGTCAGATAAGTAATGAAAGCAAGCGAGGATCGATATTCTATTGTAGTAAGAAATTACCAGACTCACGGTCTTAAGCAGTAGACAACTGGATAGGAGTTGTCGAAGTTCTTTTCTTTCGAAGCATATGTTTTGCACAGACAAGCTTGTAGGACTGCGAAATCCATTGAATGTTGGTGGAGGCTTAACAAAACAGCCAGCGAGACATAGGTCTGTTGATGGAACGTAAAGAGATATAAGGGACTATATCCCTCCCGATTATAAAAAAAATAGTTTTAATTTCTTGACAGTATTTCTTTGTGCCAAATTTCATACTATATGTTCAATCTCATCATAGTAACCATCTATCTCCATGGTTAGAGTGAACTCACATATTGGACCCTAATGCATTGAAAGAACTTGGTTTATACAACATAAACTGTGTAATATGCACATAAAATAACAATAAGTCTACTAAACATTAGTTGAAATTGAAAGTTATAACAATTTCCTCCTCTCAATCATCTCTTTTTTTGTGCCTTTTCAAAGAAGATGCATGAATTTTAAAAATGGAAAATGACATGTACACTGTTGTTTTTTATTTATACACAGAGATTTGGTGTACACTTACAATCATATCCTCAATGTCATTACCTATTCTTTAGTCTTTTACCATTTTCAAAAGTCAACCCATATCCATGACCTTCAACAATATTCCATTTCAAATACTGGATTTGCCCAAAAGATTACAATAGCAAAGTCGGAGCTAATTAGAATACGTCAGCATTTAAAACAGTGGCACATAAACTTTCAGAACATCAATCAATTTACTAAAACTTAAAAGACAAATGGACTGAATACATATTACTTGCAGTTTCATCATAAACTTTCAGAAGAGTCGCTTGTATCACTTTCAGAGGAGTCCTTCAGAAGAGAAATCACCTTGACAGACAAAGAGGCCTTGTAGAAATTTGACACTTCATTCATAGTAATCATGGACTGTGTGTGGTATTTGTCTTTGTTACTCCAACTGAAAACCATTTCCTCCAATTCATTTCCATGCTCAAGTAAGAATCGGGCTATAGCTAAGGACACCTTTTCTCTATTAAATTCTGATAACTCGACCCTTTTCAGGTGAAGTGCCAATGTTCCTGTTTCAACTTTATCTAAATCCTCAATGAAATCGTCAGCATCGTCATCGAAGTCAGGACCATTCCAATCCTAGATTATAAAAAAAATCATAAATTATGTCAACTTCATTTAAGTCATTCTTTTGGTGGAAGGTTAACTAATATATTATCACCAACAAATAACAAATTACAACCTTAAGACTGCAATAAAAGAAAAAATAATTCCAAAATCAGAGCAACTACTGAACTAGAGCAACTACTGCAACAAAGTAGAGCAGCCAAGCACAAGCTTTAATCACAGAACCAAAATCCAAGTGACTACATTTCCTATACCAAGCACTACAAACAATACACCGGGTAGCAGCTTGATTTGAATCCTTGAGATAATGTTTTTGGCATTCTTGAAAAGGGTATTATATTGATCTAGTTATGCTAAATGAAGTTGTTGATGCTTGCAGAGGATACATATATTTAGATCACTCCAGTAACAACCCGAATTATTGGATAATATAATTTGGGAGGTATTAAGCAATAAGCACATGAACATACTTTAGTGCAACTTTCAACACGTTCAACCCATTTGACGAGTTTCCACTTTCCACTTAAGCTAATGTAATTTCTTATACCAAATTGACCCCTTACATAATTCATAAAACCAAATCAAGTTCAACTTCCACCTCTAGTTACACAACAAATATGTAGCCCAAGAATATTAGTTGTGCAGTTTTAAAGTCAGAAAAAATGCTAATAGGCCACCAGACCCCGGCTATTTTGGCACATCCAAATATTTTACCCGCTTTAGAAATATATATCTTTAGCCTATCTAATATTTTATATACTTGTTTATATGTATATGCAAAGAATAAAAAGTACAAACGTAATCCATGGAGCTTCAAAAATATTTTACAGAAAATTATCTAAAATCTGAGATGACGAAGAATACCTCATCATTACAAATGATCATATGAAGAGACTCGAGATTCGGTGAACGTTGGAGAGCGTAGACGAGTACATCTGTATCGTAGGAAGGCAGTTCAATCTTCAACGTCTTCAAATTAGGAAGAGACGGGAAAACATCCGAAAGGTCGAAATATTTAATTGACTATGACAGCAAACAAAGTTTTAGAATAACTATTCATGGTAAAACCAATAATAGCATAACATAACTTAAAGCATAACTAATTTAGTTGGTTGCTTAATCTTATTCTCAACACAGTCTTGGATGAACGTTTTAGTAATTATTAATAGGCATAATTATTCTAGTACAGAAAAGAACATTTATCAAGTAATTTCAAAGATCAAACCACATATATATGTGTCAACGAATCATGAAGAAAGAGATAGGAATTTACCCGAATGAAATCCCAGTTGATCGACAAATATTCCACGTGAGAAACTTTAGCAAACAACTCACACATGGTGGCGCAAAAAATATCATCCTCCCCCGACTCGTAATCTTCTGTGTTTTTTACTTCAATCACAGCTTTCTTCAAGGATTTTACGTCAAATGAAAAAAGATTAGCCATATAACCACTATACTCCAAATACACAAGTTTTGGGCATAAGAGCTTTAGCCTTTTACATAAACTCGATTCTTCATCCAATCCGTGATTATTAATTATCAGAGTCTTGAGATTCGGACACGAAATATCTAGATAATCAAGGTTTTCTGTTGAGCAGTCTATTAAACTCAACTCCTCAAGAGACGGACAGTTTACCAAAAACGAGTGTACTAAATCATGTTCTAGTAACTCAACATTATCCAACTCAAAAATCTTAAGTGTCTTGCTACCCGTGAAACTTTCCAAACTTAACGAACTTCCAGACAAATCCAACTTCAATACCTCCAATGAATCACAATCCACCAAACAACGCGGCAACATGACATCGTCCTTGACCCAAATTGCCAAGTCAAGCTGTTTGACGTTTTGCATAACAACGAGATCAATCCACTGCCCAACGGTCGACATATCATACTGCAGCGGACATTTCAAAGTAAAACAATCCAAATCAAGTGTTCTGTTTGCTAAAACCCGATCCACAAACTCTTTAAATTCATTCTTATGGAATAATGTGTATGGCTCCTCCTTTACTTTCCGGGTGAAATTTATGTTCAAAGATGGAACAGAAGTCCACAAATACTTCCATCGTGTTGACAAAATGCTGTATTGAACAACTTGTTCAGTTGAATTAAGACGCGAAAGTATCGAGTGTAGAATCGGATCCGGTAAGTTGCTAATGTAATCAACTTTGTTACGCGCCTTTGATCGGTTGGATTTCTTCCTGTTTACGCGCCTACGAATCTTTGTTAACCACAGACGTTTCATCAAACAGGTTGTGTACAACGGAGAAATGAAAGTGTGCAAAATTTCGCGCCAAAATTATTTAAAAAATAGACACACACTCACACAAAACAATGATTCTGTTTTGCTAGATTTCTACTTAAAGACGAAATAAACTCGAATTTTTTAATCAAACATTTTCTTAAATTTTTAAGGAAACAACGATTTTTGTTTGGGACTCAATGTTGTAATACTATTCTATGTTTTATAAAAGAGAATTGATTGCACACTCTCAAATCTTATTTGCACACTCAGATGTACAACCTGATGAAGCAGCATATGATAAATGTACAACTGCTTATTGCACAGTTTGGAGTGTGCAAATAAAAAATGAGAGTGTACAAATCATTAGCCTTTATAAAAAATCAGTTTATACATTGAAAATGAGATTTGGCCCTCATATTTTAACATAGTTACACTTTCACCCTTTAATTTGTGCCAATTTGAACGTGTGGACTTGTCAATTTGAGCCAAGAGTGAAGAAAATGAAGTTAGGGTGCGTTTGGTGAATGAGTGAATAGTTTCATTCCGATACAAGATGTTTGTTTTACTATTTCGAATCCGGAAATTTTCTATGATAGTCATATATATAGCATACTCCATACTCCACACATGTGCCTCCAATGGAAACTATCATACCGAAAGGACCCACTTTATACTCAAAGTCATACAGATTGTAATCGATGGAAATATACCAAACGCACCCTTATAATAAGTTGCAAAATGAACAAAAAGGACATAAATATTTAAATAAACATTGTGAAGTAGAATGATAACAAAACAAAATAAATGTAAGAGACATATACCAACTAAAACTTACATATTTGTATGTATAATCAAAATATGCTTTTAAAAATTTGTATCTTAAGAAAATATATAAATATTTAAGTTTTAGTAAGTATATATATGTAATTATCTCTTTTTATAAGTATATTAATCATTAATTGCTTTAACTATTTTAACATCCCAGGTTCAAATGTCCATTTTTGTTTTGATTGTTAGCACATTTTTTGTTAAAAAGTACCAAACAACTCCTCTAATATCAGTTTCTTGAATTAATACCAGCATATCCTTTTCATTGTTAATATTATAATAATTCCTCTTTTATCGATAAATATTACTCTCTCCGTCTCGAAATAAATTTTCGCCTAATAAAATGTAATTTTAGTTTATAAAAAGGATACTTTGGTCGGTGTAGATTATAATTAATGGACAAATTATATCATTGTGCAATATAAAAGTGCACGATTACTTTAGAACGAAATTAGTATTAGCTAAGCCTAAACTATAATAAAATATGAATAAACGACGAGCCTTCTTGATAGAAACTCGAGCTCGGCTTGAAAAGTTTCTCAAATCAACTAAAATTAAATATTAGATAACGTTTGAATTTGGCTGAGATCGGCACGAAAAGCTCAACACATATATAAAGAAGTATTTACTTTTAGTGTATATACATGATGTGTATACAATACATATTTATGCATTAAAGCTCGTAAAGCTCGATTATAATTCGAGTCGAGCCTATATAAACTCGAGTTTGGCTCGATAAACATTTCGAGCTTATTTTTTGGGATTCGAGCTTGACCGATTTACACCCCTAACTGCGACTATGATAACAGAAAAAAATCGTACCGCAAACAAAGAACATCACACAAATCGTTTATTTTAATTAAGAAATTTATTTTAAACGACATATTTTCACACATGGCAACCATGAGACTCGAACCTACACCTTTGATACCACCTAAACAAAGCCGGTACAAGTGAATCCTACTCCAAATTGGTATGACGAGATCGAATTTTATCAGCATTTTGACTCAAAATCGAAGCCAACTTATAAACCACCATCTCAAATAACACAAACAACGCTCCTTCATAAACACTTCCCATCGGTAACAGTGATGGTCCTCCTACTCCCACCCTACCACCATCATCATCATGATCATTCGCCATAGTCTGAGCTGCAACATATGCCACCACATCTGCATACTTCATACACGATCCTGTCTCCGGCTGTGCAGTTAACACCAACACTCTACCACCATTAGTTTTCGCAACACCACATATAGCATCAACTGTCGAAAAACCACCTGGTCCAGCAGACGCGATAAGGAGATCAGTGGATGTTATTGGTGGTGTGGTCATGTCACCAACGCAGTGAGCCGAAAGACCCAAGTGTGCAAGCCTCATGCATAAAGCTTTCATCATTAGGCCTTCTCGGCCTACACCGTGGACAAAGACTTTTCCACTACGGGCTGCAGCGGAGGATATTTCGTCCACGGTGATTTGTAATGGAGACGGGGTGGTGGGTATGGCAAATACAGAGCTGATTTGATTGCAGATTTTGGTTGCCAGAGTTGACATGGAATCAGTGTTCCTTTCCTCCATTGATGAATGTTGGGACATGTTTTTTCTTGACCTCTATTGAACATGCCTCTTATCTGTTAAGTCACGTGCATGTCACGAGGAAAGAGGCATTATTTATCTTTATAAAGCTTTTTTATTTAAATTAAAAAAGGTGTGATGTTTGACATGAGATTTATCTCAAACATGTTATCCTGATGTGAAGTTCCACTTAACAAATATAGTTAAATGGATGTCACATCAGTCCACCTTCGCGGCATTTGAACCGGTCTGAGTGACCAAGATGTTAAACTTTCTATAGCTCTCATATATAAAACGTTAACTCAAAACGCTATAAACAGCAATCTTAATCAAACTTGTGCATATAGTCGTGACCAGAACAGGCAATTTCTTTGAAAGGATCATTCAAAACATAAAAGCAAATAGCATAAACTGCAGAACTGATCAAAAGTATACATGTCCAAACAAACAAAGAACTATGAACAACAGAAATAGAAGATCTGATTCAGGAATCAAAGCTGGTAGGTAAGATTTTCTAGAATTTGAAAATCCCGCAGACTGCTAAGTTAGCGACTTTCAGATACTCATTTTACAACAAAAGTTTTAGCAAACTTATAACAGGAACAGAATTTACTAGTGCATTCAGTCATGGATGTCAGTGATTCAAGCTACTAGGCTGGAGAAGAAGATTTTTGAGGATGAGGTTCACGTACATCTTCGACATCTGTAATGTCGATATCTTCCACACCAACAGCCAATGATGATGGTGTATCACTTTCCCCACTCAATTTCTCTTCATCGTCATCATTGGATGATTCATGTAAGGATGCCTTTCGCGGAAGTTCTCTTACTTGATGGAATTCATCATATTGAGCCCGTCGCTGGTCCTTGAAGCTTGAACTCCTGCCTATTTCAGAACCTGCAACACCATTTAAAGCCGCAAGTCATAATGTTGAAATGTTGAACACTTGAACATTTAAATCCCGAGCAAATAATACAGTGTAACGTATCCTTCTAATAATCTCAATATAGCCTAATGGTTTTCTCATGCTTATAAATCAAAACTGAATTGATGGGAAAATCGATAAAAGCCAAAATTGACCTTTTTAAAACTTTTTGCAATTAAAAACACGAATTACTCGGAAACATGATGCAAGATTGACTACAATAATCTGATGATAAAAGAGAAGTTAAAAGAAGAACCTTCATTATCTTCATCCATAGCATCCACTTCATCATCTGACGTTGTCCAGCCAGAGGTGCGTGAGTTATTGTTACTATTCGCAGAGATCATATCATTGAACACCGAAGGAATTGATTCAGAACGCTCAGTATCATCATCATCCTTATCAGACAAACACGGATTGCTTACAGGAGACAAAGATCCTACACAACATTGCAACTATAAGAAAATTTTGAAGCTTAAAAAGATACCAGTTTATGCCTTTCATATTTGGACTAAATTGCAAGTGATGACTCATATCAACATTCAAGCAGCTATTTGGGAAGGTATTGTAGCTGATATGGTGAGATACCCTATGACAAATAGCATTTGGAGTGTCCTAAGAACACTATTGCTAGCTGCACAGTATTTAACATGAAAGAGTTTTCAGACTGTTCAAAGGTAAGGTAAGGGCGTAAGGCCGGATGATGTTGTGCTCAATAGTGTGATTGAGTCAGTTAGATTCAAGTTGAGTACCTTACATGTGAAGAATTCATTAGCTGTGCAGAATGTTGCTAAATAATGAAATGTGCACAGATCGGATTCTTTGCTGGGACAGGTTCTTTGGGATACCATTTGGATGGGGGCTAGTGAGTCTATAGGACTACTTGGCCCTTAACAAATGGCTGTCCCAAAAGAGTGATCATAAGTTGGGTGAATCAGCAATGGTGTTAGTTTGCTTGGTCTGTCATAGAATGTAATGTTTGGCAGTTTGTATGTTGCGATTAGCATGAATATTCATTGTAGTTTGTTTCGTCGATGTAGAGATTCAAAGGGACTTTCTTTGAATTACTATCTGTTAGTCACATAATTTTGGTATAATATATAACTTCCGCCTTTTCATCATGGACAGAAAATGCATAAAAATATAGTAATATCATGGTTTGTGGTTAATGCATTGCTCTGACTTTCAGCATGGCTTGTTAACCTTTCATAAATCTAGAAACTAGTTTTACGTATTTTGTTAATCTTAAAAAAACTGATCACTCAGTAACAACAGATCAGGACAAGGTATAACCTAATGTCTAAAAAGAGCTGAAACAACACAATATAAATGAATTCATGTTGAGGAAGAAAAGATGTATCAACTTACCATCAGTATCAGGCATATGATGATAAGGAGTCTTTGGTTCTGTAATCTTTTGCCTTACAGGTTTGTTGGATTCGATTTCAGATAGTTTCTCCTCGTCCCACCTCACAGATCTCCTCCTGCTTACAAAAAACGATAACATCAGCACGTATCTACCCAAGAAACAAATTACAGCGCTAACAGACTCTAACAACTAACACATATGAATACTAGATTAAGAGCAGATGTGATAGAATGTTACCCTATGTCTCCCATTGTAGACATTTTGAAAGCTGAGAATCACCAGCGGCTGAGTTGGCAGTTAGCTGTGACAAAAAAATACATGCACGTCAAACTTGGTTGTTTGTGTAAATGAAGACTAACAATCACATAATACGGGATATGTTTGAAAACTAACATTATGTGCATATATGGAAATACGGAAGTAAGCATCAAGAATACAAAATAACAATATGCAACAACTATACTTTCTTTCTATTTTACGAAAACAGAGTATTACTAGAGACAGATTTCCAAAGACAAGTTCAAGTAGCCAGGCTCTACTGATATTATAAACACAAAACGAAACATGATTTAATGTTGTTCTTCATTAACAGACTTTTCATGAGCAATGTTTCATTCAATGCTATGACGTATATGCTAAAAAAATGCAGTATACCATTCGAAATCCAGTCGTCACTCTATTAATCTAACTGCAAAGTTCCTATATAAGTTATAGAGTAACTGATGATTATTCTATATTCCTTGTAAATCTTAACGTCATCAATCAGTCGATTCCTAAAAAGCTAGATATCAAAAAAAGTAAGTGAAAAATAAACGGCATGAACCGATAACTACTAGGAACTTACTTTATAAGGAGTGTAAAATAGTCATATAACCATAGAAATAAAAACGCTGAAACTCTCAGACTAGAAAAATGAATGCAAAAGGCACTTCATAATAATAGTATAGTAGCATTTAACATTTTGATAACCATTAAATTGTAACAAATTGAAAAAAAAAAACAATAGATCACATATAAGTTAATCTAATAATGTTTTAGCAGGATCTAATATAAAATCAGAATGAATAAAGACTAGCAATAATAATAATAATAAATAAATTATATTCCGATGATAAAATAAAATGAGCCGGAAATTGGTTTACCGTTACGGTGCCGAAAAGATCTGTTTGTTTTTGCATTTTCAAAGCCGTCAAATAATATACCGTTTTTAGTAGTAGGGCTGAGCAAATCCACCCGAAAACCGACTGACCAGAACCGACTTTTGGTTCGGCCTGGTTTGTACATTTATTTTGGTTTTTGTCGGTTTCGGTTCGGTTTCGGGTCGATTCGGTTTTTGTTGGTTTTTTCGGCTCGAAACCCGAAAACCGACCCGGACCGAGTTATTCGGTTCGGTTTCAGTTTTGATATATATTTTTCGGTTCAGTTTGAGTTTTTTCCTTTTTGGGTTTTTGGTTCGGGTCGGTTTTTGTCGGTTCGAGTTGGGTTTGACCCGATGCTCACCCCTATTTAGTAGTATATCCTAGTTTAACAGATGGGATATCGGGTATGTTTGGCAAAAACAGATGCTGATACTGTTATTTTTGTTAGAAAAAGTTAAAATTGTAGCTTTTTTTAGTGATATTTGGGAAACTAGTTGTAATTACAGATTAAAAGTGTAAAATGTGAAATATAATCATTAGAATCTTTTTAGAAGCTGTTAACGTAACTTATTTTTTGAAAATTTATATCTCTAAAATAATTCACAATTTTTGTCGTCCAAACAGAAATTATTTTTCTAATGTATTATTTTTTTTAGCAAAAGAGTTTTAAGCTCTTAGAATATTTCATGATGTGTCGTGCCAAACATGCCCTAAAATCTCGAGTAACAAAAAGTTTACTAATACCACTCCCAACCGTGACGCGTCAAGTTGTGTCTCACCTTAGCGCCAAATCAACGCTTCTCAAACTGACACGCATTTGCTACTAATGGTGCTTCTCTTTCTTTGTATGTCGTTACACAAATACATCTCACACAACACACACACACACAAATGCCCCCGACTCGTTACTTGCATGTCGCCAAATTGAAGAGGAGTCGTTCGTCACTTAATCAATCGGTGTACACAATTATATGTCAATTTATAGTCCTATAACTCAGTCCTCTGGCTCTACTCTACACCCCTGCTTACTTTGTGCCATAGCTCTTTGCATCAAATACACTAGCTCAAGTTATTGGGGCCTTTTTTTTTTTTTCCGGCCAGTTAGTGTCTCATATCTTAAGTGATAAAATTAGATTGTTTTTTAGTTAAGTTTTAGGTTCTAAATTATAAAAGAAAAATGCTGAGGTGACATTTCCAATTCTCTTAATTGACATGCTCGTGCCATTGAGTGACAAAAAAGTGACACAATGGTCGTTGGGAGTGGTCTACCAGTTTAAACTAAATATATTCTATGCTTGATTAACTTTAGTTTGTTAGTAAACTTTTTGAATATAGCATAGTTGTAAAACGGTTGGAAAGTAGTGGTGTTCATGGGTTGGGTAATATCCGAATAAACCGAAAACCGAAACCGAACCGAATCAAAAATGACCGAACCGAACTCGTAACCGAACCGAATTTGCCAAAACCGAACCGAACCGAAATAAAAGTTTGGTTTTCGGTTCGGTTATGGTTTTAGCAATCCGAACCGAAAACCGAAATTAAATAAATATATATATATTTTTATATATTTATATTAAAAAAATATATTAAAACTCTTTTATAATATATATATAATATTTTTAAGCTTGAAAATTATTTTTTTTTTCAAAAAATATATATAAAAAATGAGTAAATTATTAAATTTAGGTAATTCGGGTTATTCGATTCGGTTTTCGGTTATTGGGGGTTCGGTTTTCGGTTCGGTTCGGTTCTCGGTTATACCCAGAAAAAAAAATTAACCGAACAAACCGATAACCGAACCGATGAACACCCCTAATGGAAAGTATCATAGCAGATTTGGGTTGAAACTCGTTGAGTGGACATATTGGGATGATTTGGAAGAGTTTGTAAATGGTTTAAGAATTACGGGTTAAATTACGAACATCAAAGTATTTTCTCGAGTAACCTTTCCTTACCCGCATACTCGTATTTGAATCTGTGTGGGCTGCCCAACCACAAAGAGAAGAGGCCTCAAGTTCCGAATAAAGCCTGGTATACATATAACTGTTGGACTGTTGGTACATTTTGAGTTGTATGAGGCCCATTACACCTAGTATGATAACGATTTTAGTACTTACGAGGATAATAGCCCGCTGCGTTGCAGCGGGTAGCCGGGTATTATTTTTCTTTTTCTGAATTTAACTGTTAGTGCAGAAATGATTAACTTCATTGCAGAGACGGATAACACTATAACGTTTTATAAAATAAATCGGGCCTCTCTAAGACATCCCGTAAATTGTTACATACCGTTTTCGCAAATCGATAAAATCAGATTGAACCATTGCAAATCCTGTGCACCGACTAACCGTCGATTAGTTGATACAAAAGAATACAATATGAATATACTTGGTAGAAGGTTTTTTCCACATGAATTTGTCTAACAGCATTATCCAGTAACAGATATATGTATTCCGGATTTTATTGTTGAATTATTAAACAAAACGTATCTGTTTTGACCCGTTACCCAGCGCCACTGAAATTCTGCTTCGACTTCGTCGCCCAGATCTGCCTGGTCTGTTAGCCTCTGCAAGTTTCCCTAGTCGCAGCCATCGTTGAATTCGTTCGTCATTCTGTTCAGCAGTAGCGGGTTCTGTGAGCAGAAGGAGATGGTTAAGAGATAAATCTGTTAACAACCATGCATATCTAATTCCACAATAAAAATCCAGCAGTAGTCGACAAAATGACAACAAAAAACTTATCAGTATTATTATTTGCTCATTATACTACTAAAAACACCTTTGTTTGAAGAGTCGACAGTCAGATGGTGTAATTTACACTTATGCATGAAAGAAGTGAGATTCCTAAGCAAACAAACGTGACATACTCTTAAAGGAAGTATACGATTGAGCTGTTATCGTTTCAACGTATCGCGTGAAAAAGAATTGGGCAACAACTTAGTTAAAGATATTCAGTACTATAGTACTACAATTCATTTCTAGTTAAAATTGAAGGACACATTAATGAATTGAAAATCATATATATAGTTAAGTTTGATATCTTTCTGATTTTGTAAAAAAACATTAAGGATCAAAAGTACTGCGATGAAGTTATTGAATTTATAAGTGAACTTAAAGAATTTTCCTAATCCGAAAGTATTTTTTTGAATGAATTTACTGTATAAAGTTAAATAAAGGACCATGAGATCTTATCAACTATAATACAATAGGAATACTTACCGGGAAATACGCATTGTCCAACGACCATAGAAGGCTACGGTCTTGTCTTTGCTTGCACTGTATTGTTAAAAGTGAGACCATTCGAAGTCTACGTGCACGGTTTTCAGCAGTAGATGCATCCGTAGCGCCACCGCCACAACAACCAAGAGCTTCACAGTTCTAATGCATCGGAAACAGGTGCTGCAATTGCCATTTTTCATTATCCAATGAAGTTTACACAGATATTTGCACCATCTATAAGAGAATTAAGATAGGATCCTAGCACTAAGAGTACATACCTTCATTTATAAATCGATTTGATTGATTGTCCGCGACACCAATTATTTTGTTTTAAAATGGTAGTGGAGAATTATCTTAAGGTAGCTAGCCGGCCATTTTAGTGCAAGTTGTGTTTCCTATTGCTGAACCACTGGACGGGCGACATGGACTGGGTAAACCTAAATTATAATACATAGATCACAGGAAAATATAGGTAGGCGAAATAAATAATCTATGCATTTGAGATTTGTGAGTGTGGTTAATAGAGCGCGTCTTTGTATACGCGACATGCATATAGTACAGTTAAAGATGAAACCTGAGGCTCCATGTGCTCGCCGACGGGAACGTGTAACGGTGCTGCCTTCACGGGCCAAGGCCATTTTCTGTATAGGTGCCCGCGGTACTAATACATAAACACCAACAATTCAGTATAAGTATTGTTTATGGTTCGAGGACATTGTTGCGAAAAAATAAATTTGGGAAAACCAATAAATGAATATAAATAGAAACTCGCCATCTGACCTCGTACCATCTACCCGTGGAGTGGCTCTAATATCAACGTTTCTGCACCGACTTGTATCAATGGTAAAGGAGTATAAACGCCATTTAACTTATCCAGTGTATTTTCAGCAAAACTGTAGGTGTCTGAAAATCCAACACATGTCGCGACGATGTAGGAGCTGCAAACATTGAACAATTGTCATAAGAGGCTGCGTACTTGTCGAATGACATAGGTAACACAATTTCATAGCTAAAAAATTTGGTTTGGTAAAATAAAACGCCGCCGGCCTGTGACTTCAGGCTGTATCGCTTCATAAATGATTATATTAGTATTTACTGATGGTCCCGTGCACATAGATTATGTGAGTATTAGGAGCATCACCTCCCTTAGCCTTTCCCTTGTTGCAGTAGATAAGTGCCTCTTCTTAAGAATATAGATGCAATAGACCTTGTAGCACAAGTAGGTTCACGAATAACTATACCCGGAGCAGAAGAGGTAACTTTTTTACGCGCGCCGTATCAACCGGGGTTACAAAATCTGCACCTAACAATTGCGTTCATGATTGAAGAACATTGTTCCCAATAAAGAAATTTTGGAAAACCAATAAATGAATATAACTTGGAACTCACCATCTGATCCCGTACCAACAACACGGGACTGGCTCTAATGTCATCATTTCTCCACCAACTCGGTATCTATGACAAAGGAGTATCGACGGCATCTAACATATCTAGTGTATTTTCCACGAAACCGTCATTGTCTAGGTGTCTGAAAATCCAAGACGTGGCGCGCCCATGCAAGGAGCTGCAAATATCGAACAATTGTTATAAGAATCTCTGTACTTGACAACTGACATAGGTAACACAATTTGGTAGTTAAAGAAAATTGGTTTAGTAAAAAAACAACAACTTGTGACTTCGGACTCTATCGGTTCAGAAAGCATTCGAGCAGTACTTATTGATGGCCCCGTCCATATGGTACAATCCTGAGCGCGTATCTTGTGTAAGTATCCTAAATTTAACGACACAAATTTCCAAAGAACCAATTGATATCACCTTCTTTGGCCTTACACCCGACTGTGCAGCCGGCAGCAAGTCTCTTTCGTTTAACGCTTGCTGAGATCTTTTTACTTTAGTACTCAGATCTTAGATCAGGTTTATTGGTTCTGAAAAATGGGCGAACAATGTCTGTAGCTTCTTGCTTAGTAATTATTTGTAAAAAGATGGTTCATTTGTTAAATAGCAGACAACATTTGGTATCAAGTATTTAGCATATCCCAAATTCCACCAGAAACAACAGTCAAAGATTCGCATTGATGTCTAATTTCAATTAGACTTGTTGCTGGTTCAGCCGAAAAACAAATAATAGTGATTCAAAAAAGAGGCCAGTTACCTTACTACTCGTGTAGATACTCAAATGGTTGACGTAATATGAGCAGGTGCCTGTACATTCTTGCCCTTACCTGTTGACCTGAGATCTTCAAGGATTATGGAGGAATGCTCTTTTTAACCCGTGTAATCTTGCTAAGTGAAGTTTCTTCACACGGTCAATACTCAATAGCGCTACGTGAAACCAATACTCACAATAATGTGGGGAGCGCTACTATTCCGTTGGAAGCCCTCTTCTCTTTCAAAAATCTTGCCTTTTTCTGCGCTGTCTAAGAACGAAGTATATAAGTCGCTATTTTTTTAGGTTGTGCACGACCAGCCCAAGTAGACGCTGCTGTTTCAGACACATTCTCTGTGGGCATCTCTCACCATTCTGACCAGTGCCTACAAAACTCCAAGATGTTACGCATCATTCCAACAAAGATAGTGAGTAAAGGCAGTCGTCAAAAAGAACCCAAAAATTGCAACAAATCAAAGAGAAAAACTAACCTTACAAACATATAACTGATTCTCAGAAAACGTAAGCATACATTCATAGCCTTAAGGAAAACTACTGATTCAAACCGGTTTTATCTATAAACCAAGTTTCACTTTAATCGTTAACACAAATTTTCATTTTTATGAATCCGAATCCTAACTTCATACACGGACATTCACTTTAATCGTTAACACAAATTTTCATTTTGTAAAATTCATTATAGTTTATGTATAATAACTTTAGCTCAAGGACAAATAATAGTTGTAAAATCTAACAATATTAGAAAACACATCAAAGAAAAATGATGTTATCTACATAATATACTCTTCTTGTACCCATGTTGCTAAAACCTGCAGCTTTTGGCATTTCAAGCATGAACTCACCATACTGTTGTGTATCAATGGTAAAAATTTAGCGAACTAAGAATATGAAAACATCAGGTCAAAAAATTAATAAGCATACATGGCTTTTCTTATTTTAAATACAATAGTGAACATAAAAAATAAGCAACCTGCACACTCATACTAAACAAACTTAACTAAATAATTACTAATTAATAAGCTTATATACCTTGTTGATTTTCCAAGGAATCTTCTGGCAAAAAATTGAAAGCAAAAGAAGCCTCAAAATTTGAGACCCTAACTGTTAAACAAAGATGTCATAAAAAAATCTTTATAAACATGGATAAATTAAAAGCTTACCCAACAATTAAGTTGAAGCTAAAGATTTGAACTCACTTAAGATTTCGGATTTATTGTTGCAACCTTCTTGTTCCGAGCATTTGAACTCCAAGGATATCATGATCACATACACCAAATAGGCATAATCTTAACGTTTTGGGTTTATGCCTAATTAGCAAGTTCTATTAAAAAAATTGAAAGATCAAATATTATTTTTCTTTTTTTTTGGGATCAACTTGAATACCAGGTTACATATTTTTTGGATCACGATCTAAAAAACCGAAAGATCAAAAGTTTAGATAGAAAGGCTGAATCATCTGTTAATTTTATCTAAAAAGAAAAGAAAAAAAAAATAATCAGCATCCGGCACATCACAGGTTCGTTATCGCATATCTTCAAATTCTGTCGAGCCTTTTTTTCTTCTCACGCCTGATTCCGAAGATGTGTGTAATGAGAGGCGGTGCGAAAAGGATTAAGATGAAATTTTGAGAGGATAAGTTTATCACTGTATGTGGGAGGCGGTGCAAGAAACAAAAGTACCTTTCACCTTCAGCTGGACCAAAAAAGGGGCCAAAACGACAGAAGCCCAAAAAAAAAGGAATATTCTCTTGGAATCGTTGTGTTTTAGTATATAGAGAGAATAATTACGAAGATTCAGAATATTATATCATATAATCAAACTAAGTGAGATGGGTATTTTTTTTTTATTTGCCTTATTTTTTAGTAATTAACTTTAGTCCCATAATAACTTAACTAATAATAAAATACAAAACTTGAATTCTAAATGATATATTTTCAAATAACCATATGCTCACAAGCTGGTTTTTAAATGATCCGAATAAAAAATGTAAATGAAAAAAGAGTCAAGTAACACGTTAAAAATTTCATTTTCAAATACTTCTTTTATCATGGCACAGGGCATGTGTTTCACAATAAGGGTCTGTTTGGTAAGGGCTTTTTGGAGAAACTGTTAGCTTTTTGTTAAAAAATAATCTTTTATAAAATAAGTAGCCCCGTTTGGATACATTAACTTCAAGTTTTTATTTCAAACAAATAGCTCCTAAATTAAAAGCTGATTCATGAAGTTTTTTAAACATCTTGGAGCTGTTAAAACTTTAAATTACTGATATACCCTCCAAACATTTGTCTACAATTATAGATATGGATTTTTGTGTCATTTTACATCTTATAATTACATTTAACAGCTAACTTACCAAACACTTTTATTGAAAAAAAGATGCAGCTTGTAGCTAATCTTAACAGTTTTGCAGTTTACAGCTTACATCTTACGGTTTACAACTTACAGCTAATTTTGCAAACATACCCTAAGTGTTTAAATTTAAAATTTAAACTCAACTTTTAACTTTTCTACAGAGCAAAACTGAAAATTTATTAGTTGGTTATGTAGTAAGTATACATTTTCAAAATTATGTATCATGACGAAAAAGGTATAGCAATATTTAGTGCCTAGCTCAAATCTTATGCACTTACAAACTTACAATCCATCTGATATCAGACCTAACAATTCATGTTCATTGAAAAATTGTTACGATCTCACATCGCCCAAGTATGGGATTGGGCGGTGGTTTATAATGTCTAAGTATCCCCTCCTCATCAAGCTAGCTTTTTGAGTGAGTTCTACATTTGAACTTATGAACATCGATACGAGCCTAGTATGGGATAGGTTCAGTATCAATTGGTTTCGAGAGCCCAACCTTCGAGGTTCCAACACCTGAGTGGTGGCCTGGAGTGGTGGCTTGGACCCGAAAGAAGGGTGCCAATCGTGACCAACACAGCCGTGACCAACATAGCCGTGACCAACGAGCTGGTGGTGAGTGGTGGCCTATGGAGTGGTGGCTTGGACCCGAAAGAGGGGTGCCAACCGTGACCAACATAGCCGTGACCAACGAGGACGTTGGTTCTTCAAAGGGCGGGGTATTGTTACGATCCCACATCGCCCAAGTATGGGATTGGGCGGTGGTTTATAATGTCTAAGTGTCCCCTCCTCATCAAGCTAGCTTTTTGAGTGAGTTCTACATTTGAACTTATGAACATCGATACGAGCCTAGTATGTGATAGGTTCGTATCAAAATTTTGAATTGGAACTAAGGGTATGCTTGGTATGTAGATTTTGAAATGACAAATAAGAATATAGGTAGTAAATATATTTGTTTCTTGTAGGTTGCTTTAGTTGGGAGTGTTCAAGTAAAGCCACAAAGTCGGTCCTAAAAAGACTGTACGAGCTGAGGGACTACATTCGGGTATACATAAATTCTGGACACTCATTGGACCTTGTACCTTTGGGAGATTTGGATCTCAAGGAACTAAGTTATCTACAACGACTCTTCTTCTTGCGTACGTATTTCATCTCTTGAATTATGACACTTGAAGTGATTTTTGTTCTTTCAATACATAATTCTTATAAGCTATCCCACCAGCCACCATTAATGAATGCATAATTATAAGCCTTATATTAATGACCAACGACAACCGAATACTCCATCCGTCCCTAAATAAATGTCCAGTATTGACTTTCAAAGTCTTGTTTTTTCAAATTTAACCTCAAATTATTTTGTTTGTGTTAAGCAATACTTGATAAAAATTACAGTATACCAATAAAAATACATTTAAAACTCAATCCATTCATATATTTTGTACTCCCCCCGTCTCAAAATTATTGTCCTATATTGATTTTTTTATTCTTTTTTTTAACTTTGAGCATAATTATTTTTTTGTATGTTATATAATACTTGATAAAAAGTATATGAATGTATTGGGTTTTATATGTATTTTTCATTTGTATAATTTTCATCAAGTATTATATAACACAAATAAAGAGTAAACTGCAAAAATCATCCATGTGGTTTGTGTATTTTCGCAAGAATAATCCCTATCTCAAACGTTCAGCATTAAACATCCCCAAGTCCACAAACCTTTAGCATTAATCATCCCTGAGCACTAACGTCGTTAGTTTTACCCGTTAAGTGTTAAATAATATTTGCCCGTTAATCCTTCCGTTAATACTTTTTGCACCGTTAGTCCCCATTTTACGTTTTCGTCTGTTTTTTACGTTTTTGTCCGTTTCTATATGTTTCGTACGCTTTTTATCCACTTTTGTCCGAAAAAACGAATAAAAGTGGACGAAAAAAAAAAACGAAAAAAAAAAACGAAACGTAAAAAAACGAACGAGAACGTAAAAAACGTAAAAAAAAACGGACGAAACATATAAAAACGGATAAAAAGCGGACGAAACATATATAAAACGAGTAAACGGACAAAAACGTAAAAAAAAAACGCGAATATAAAAACGGAACGGACGAGAACGTAAAAAACGTAAAAAAAAAGGGACTAATACATATAAAAAACGGACAAAAGCGGATAAAAATCGGACGAAACATATAAAAACGGACGAAAACGAGTAAAAACGGACAAAAACGTAAAAAATAAACGAAAATGTAAAATGAGGACTAACGGTGCAAAAAGTATTAACGGATGGATTAACGGGCAAATATTATTTAACACTTAACGGGTAAAACTAACGACGTTAGTGCTCAGGGATGATTAATGCTAAAGGTTTGTGGACTTGGGGATGTTTAATGCTGAACGTTTGAGATAGGGATGATTCTTGCAAAAATACACAAACCACAGAGATGATTTTTGCAGTTTACTCACAAATAAATATATTATTGGTCAAAGTTGAGCAAAAAAGACTAGTCAAAGTCAAACTGGACAATAAAAATGAGACGGAGGGAGTATCAAGTATTACATAACACAAACAAAATAATTTAAGGTCAAAGTTGAATAACAAAGACTTAAAAAGTCAATAGTGGACATTTATTTAGGAACGGAGAGAGTACAAAATACAAACAATATTAAAATCCTTTTATGGATCGTTTGCTTTCCAAAATTTATACGAACCATAAATAGTTATGAAGTGGGTTCGGTCCACAAGGAACTAAGAGCATCCACAATGAAGGACTTTTCTAAAAGCTTTTTACTATTTAGAAAAGCCTTTGAATAACTTTTTACCATTGCAAAATATAGCTTTTTAAAAAGCTTCAAATTTTTCAACCCGTTAGAGCATTAATTGAGAAGAGTTTTTAGTTTTTTACATGATAAACTTTCATTTTACAACTATCATTAATGGTGCAAAAGCTATTCCAAAAGCTTTTTGCATTGAAGTGATAAGTTTTTGCAAAATCTTTTTATAGCAAGTCTTTTATGACTTGATGCATTGCTAGGGCATCCACAATATATTACACTTTTTTTAGTTTAATACACTAATACCTCATTGCCATATCAACAAGTTATCTTATCATGTCATACTGATAGACACACTTAGGATCAATGAAGATCGATAAATGTGTTTTACAAGAACTTGGACAATCAAAAGAAGAAAAGATTATCGAAAGCTTCAATGTATTATCAATGGTGGATTTATTACAAGTTTGTTACAATGAGAGAGAGAGAGATTCAGGAGAAAAGTGTATATCACAAAAGCTACTAATGAAATGATTTTTACAAGTATTTAAAGGAGGCATTTAGGCGGGAGAGTTGGTTAAGCCAAAGGAGAACTTATCACGTGCACCTCACGTGTGTACATACACACCTGCACCTCACGTGCCATTTGGCTTATCCAACTTCCCAGCTTATTCACTATAACTTGACTCCTAACAATCCTTCTTCCTTCAAATCATTCTTGTACTCAAGAATGTGGATCAAAAGCTAGAAATTTGGCATACAATTCTTCCAAATTTTCCCAAGTGGCATCTTCTGGTGTTCCATTAGTCCACTGAACCAACCCATACACCACAGCAACATTCCTTTTCTTGACCATTTTCCTATCTAAAATGGACATAGGCTGCACTGCTATTAACCCCTCTTGATTACAGCTAGGGAGATCAATAACTTGTGTTGAGTGAGGATTTCCTTTGCAAAGTTTGAACTGAGATACATGGAAGACATTATGGATTTGGCTATGATCAGACAACTCCAACCTATATGCCACTTGTCCAATCTTACCAATGACCTTAAAAGGTCCAAAGTACTTTGGAGAGAATTTGTTTTGCCTTCCTTGCCTAATGGATACCGGGCTGCAGCTTCAAAACGACCATGTCACCCACCTCAAGCATCCTATCACTTCTTCCTTTATCTGCTTGTTGCTTCATTCTGTTTTGTGCTCTTTCCAAATGAAACTTAAGCAACTGAATTGCCTGTTCTCTAGCTGCTAGAGTCCTATCCACTGCATCAACCTTGCTAAGACCCCCTATGTATGGTACATGTACTGGTGGCGTTTGTCCATATACAGCCTCAAATGGAGTAGTCAGGATGGAAGTATGAAAATTGGAGTTGTACCATAATTCAGCCAAAGATAGCCACTTTGCCCATTCTTTAGGTCTGTCCCCTGTCATACATCTTAGGTAACATTCCAAGCATCTATTCACCACCTCTGTTTGACCATCAGTTTGTGGGTGGTATGAGGTGGACATTAACAACTTGACTTGCAAAAGTTTGAACAATTCCTTCCAAAAACTGCTCAAGAAGATCTTATCCCTGTCTGAGACAATGGTACTAGGCAACCCATGTAACTTGTAAACTGTATCAAAAAACAATTGAGCTACTTGAGCTGCTAAAGCCATGAAATAAGCATACTTAGTGAGTCTGTCAACTACCACAAAGATCACATTACTACCATTAGATCTTGGTAGTCCTTCAATGAAATCCATAGAAATACTTTCCCAAATCTTTTAAGGAATGGGCAGAGGTTGTAGCAGACCAGGATAGGCTGCTAAGTCTGGTTTGTACCTCTGACAAGTGACACATTCTTTGACATATTGCTTCACTTCTTTTCTTAAACCTTTCCAATATAAGATTGAGCATATTTTGTGGGTAGTAACCTTGACCCCAGAGTGACCACCAATAGCTCCCCCATGAAAATGAGCAAGCAAGTCTACTCTTAACTCCTTATCTTGACCAACTACTAACTTGTTCTTTCTTAGTAATTAACCATGTGGAAAACTAGAAGGGGGGGTTGAATAGTTTTACTAATTAAAACTTTATTTTAATCTATTTAGATCGACTTATGTCAATCTATTTGGATGTGTGTGTTGGATGTTGATAAACAAACATATAAAGGTAAGTAATGAAAAGATAAGAGTAAGAAGCACAAAACCACAACGCAAGTATTTATAGTGGTTCGGCTACAAGGTCACCTTCCTTACCCTACTTCACTCCCCGAGTCACCTACTCGAGAGTTCGTAATCACTACACCAATCTCCTTATGGCGGAGAAGCCTTCACAATGTCGCCTACCCTTTTTCCGGTGCTAGGCTAACCACCAGGTTCTTTCACTCCAAAGTGAACCACACCTACCCAACGTCGCCTACCCTTTATAAGGTACTAGGCTAAGTACCTAGTTCTTTCACTCCAAGGTGAACTACACTTCACAACGTCGCCTACCCTTTATTAGGTACTAGGCTAAGCACCTAGTTCCATTGCAATGGAGGAACTACTACCACACTACACCAACGACTAATCCCAAAGGAGATCTACTCCTTTACAACATCATCAAGGATATCAATATCCTTGGATCTAATACTAGTCTATCTTGTACATCGAAACACACCATATCGAATGTACATCTAAGGCACCTTTCACTTATGCCTTTGATTAGATCTACAAGACACCTTTCACTAATGTCTTGTGTCTTCACTTCTAAGCACCTTTCACTAATGCTTCTTTGTCTTGACTTCTAAGCACCTTTCACTAGTGCTTCTTTGTCTTGACTTCTAAGCACCTACCACAAGTGCTTTATCCTATAGACGATAGATACCCTTCACTAATATCTTCGTCTTGACTCTTGAGACATCTTTCACTAATGTCTTCAACACTACACTTCTTTGAAGAAAGAAAGGAATCATCAACAAGAAGACTTCAGTAGCCTTGATGATGAGAAGCATGGCAACTCATGGACTTGAGCTTGCTCGACTTCAAAGGTGGTGATCTTGCCTTTAAGAGGAACCTAAAAGATCACACAAAAACAAAACTACAAACATAGATCTCTTGGATCTAAGGTTAGTGAGATTTAACTCAGGGGAGAAAGTATATTGGAAAGGGTAAGAAACAATGAAGAAATGGCTCACTATTTATAGAGGAAAAACCTCTACTGTTCCCCGGATCCCACGGATCCCTACCACAAGGGATCCGGCTAGCACAAAGCTAGGGATCCGTGGTCCGCTCCTCTTTGCCCATGGGTATTTTTGGTTATGGGTCATGGGTCATGGGTTATGGGTTGATCCATGGTTTTCTTTCTAGATACAATGTATCTTAAGGATACAATGAACTTGGTTAAGTGGTATATATAAAACCATGGGTTATGGGTCAAAACCATTTGCTAGTATTTACCCATTTAGTATATACTTGTATTTACCCATTTTAGCATACTTAGTTTAAGTATATGTTTAACCCAATTATGTAAACACTAGTTGTTTGTACATATGTATCTAAATCATAAAATCACTTGTACTTGTTTTAGTGTTTTATGTGAAAGCGTAAGTGTGTCAGAAAACTATTAGTTCAAACCATTTACTTATTTTATTTGTTTCTTTAAAATGATTTTACTTTTGTTATCGACAAAACAATAGAGGATCGTAGAATATAAATAAACGTTTTTACGACTTATTTGTATTAACAATCTCCCCCTTTTTGTTGATGACAAAACATAAAATTATTTTAAGGAAAAGCTAAAATTCGTAAAAGTTTGAATTTGTAGTTTTTACTTTCTTCTCCCCTTTTTGTCGAAACAAAAAGTGTTTGAAGGAAGGCAACACATTGTTTTTAAGAAAAACATGTGAAAGAATTAAAAGTAAAAAAAGATAGAGAGCAAATAACGGGAAAGGATCTCGTCTTTACTCCCCTTTGACGAGTCCATCCCTATGTAAGGGCGTCAAGTAAATGATACTAATTTAGTTTGTTTGCAAAAAGTTTGCAAAGATATCTCTACGAGACGAATGTGCTCCCCCTTGATGATTGCAATTTTTGCAAAGGGATGTCACGAAATGTAAACCTAGTATTGCAAGTAATTTGCAATGTATTGCTTTGACATAAAGCTCCCCCTAGCTTTATGATGTCAAAGTCTTCATATGTAAATTGAATAACTACAAAACAAAGGTTAGAAATCAAGTATAATTCACAATTTCCTGAAAATGTGATTCAAGTTAGTAGAAAGAAAGCTTTCTGTCTCACGGATTCCGCGGTTCCCTCCTAGTAGGGATCCGTCTAGGCAAATCTGAGGGATCCGTTTTAGTGTTAAATTTCAGAAAGGTGATATAACAAGTAATGTTATCACAAAAATGAGATATGAATACAAGGTAATCATATTCTCAGAAAAATAGCAAGTAGCATGTAATTCCATTTAATAAAACTAGAGTTATGATATGATACACATGACTCTAAAAACTAAGAAAATAAGAAAATACATTACTAGGAATTTCTAAACCAACTATCGCTTGATGCTAGGACACCACTAAAAATCTTCTAGCTCAAGTTTTGTTTAGGTTTGATCTCGTCGAAACGTTCGAGGAGATGATAGAACATGAAACGTTGGTCTTCTCGTACTTCATGTATCAAACTTTCAGCATGTTGACAATGATAGCAATCTTTGTCATGGCTAGGTAGTGGTGGTGGAGGAAATGAAATGGCTTGATGCGAAGGATCAAGTGAAGTGGCTTGTGGAGCTTCAAACGATGGAGGGATTGGTGGAGGTGCATTTAAGAATGACTCAACCAAGAATGATGTTGGTGGTAGAGAAGTGTCAACTTCCATATGGTCAGGTGGTTGACTTTGATGATTTGTCATAATCCAAATGGGATTATATGATGGAAACGCCGAGAAGGAAGCCCGAGCAAGTGTTGACTCAACACCTTGATTTTGAACCATTATTCCTCCTAATGAGGAGAATGTTGTCGGTGGAAGCGGATGAGACGGCCTAGGAGGCAAGTCCTCTAAATTGTAGAGGTATGGTGATGATAGTGGGGATGTAAATGAAATAGCTCTAGGAACCAATGGTGATGGTTTAGTGGAGATGATATTGTTTGGCCTAGGAGGTATGGTGGTGTTTGCCAAAGGTAGTTTTGTGGGTACTATCCTTTTAGGAATTGGTTTGATTGGATGATGAAGGATTCTATCATTTGTTGGCTTGATCGGAGATGATTCGGTTGAAGAAATTTCATGTATAACACGAGCTCTTTTCATGGGTGGTTCTTTGGTGGATAAGTTACTACTTGGGGTTTTCCTCATGATGAGATGATTTCAAGAGTTTGCAAAAGCTGAAAGTTAGGATGAGAGTGATGACTATGGAGGTCCTAACAAGGTGGTTTATAAACTAAGAGATTTGGCAAGTGCATTTAAGCTTTAAGCCACTAGGATTCATTGGAATGTGATGATTGACATGCACAAGAGTCAACTTCAGAGGTTGCTCTGATCTAGGAACTCATTTAAGATGAGATGGAGTGTTTGATTTAGGAAGATGAGTTGAAATGATTGTTTTAGCAAGATTTGACCTATACTGTCATCCGGATCCCACGGTTCCCTCCTCAGAGGGATCCGTCTAGGCTAATCTTAGGGATCCGTCTCTCCACTATGAAAGAGTGGAAATGATGTTTCTAAGATCTAAGACCTATATCATCTTGAGTGTTTCAGTCCTTCTAAGTGTTTTAAATGAAGGGATGCTTGAGTACTTGAAGGTAATGAGTGATGTAGCTAATGATTGTCATTTATGGAAGGATTTGGAACTTTCAAGAGTACCAATGGATAAGCAAGGATGACACTAAAGATTTAGAGTGTCAATTGAAGCTAAATGATCCTAGAGATCAGGTTGTGTCTTTGGATAGTGTTTTGGAAATATCCTAGAAGCTTTGAGATGAGAAAACTATATTTTGATCAACTTTGATCAACTTGGAGGTGTGGATGATTTATGATCAATTTTGCCATAATTGAAAGATTTCTAATACTAGATGTGAGGGATGTAGTAGAAAATGAGGTGTGAGTTTAAGAGCGGAAGAGTAATGGATTAAAACGAAACGGTAGATCTACAAGCGTTTTTAGAGTGTGACCTCGGTGAGTTATGTATGAATGGGAAAGATTAACCTATCTTGATAAAGACTTAATTTGCCTTAAGACACTATGTTTAGCTTAGTGTGAGGTGTTCTAAGAATGTGTTTGAAATACAATGCTTGTAATTGCATTTTCTGTTCGACGGATCCCACGGTTCCCTAAGAGTAGGGATCCGTCTAGTGTAATCTTTGGGATCCGCCCATCTGCTCAGCAGGACCTTTACTAAAGGTATGCAATGATCTTGACAATGAATTATATCTCAAGGATAGTCTAAAGAAAGTTCTAATACTAAGGTATCAAATGTTTTATTTCATGAAGGAAATTGGATTACATTGATAAAGAACGAGTACAAGAGATTTGATCCTATTTTGGAATACTATTGGTTTCCTTGAGTGTTTTCGCTAGGAGGATCATTAAGTGATTGATGAGTGTTGGTGGAGTCAAGAATGAAGAAAGTCTTCATGAGGGATATGTTTAGCGGTTCCATCATCTTGTTCATAAGTACGTACAACGGACTTTGAAATTGAGGATGGAAGTGCATAACATTATGATAGAGGCGTGTCAAGAACATTCCATAAGGGATGAGTTTATTCTTGTAGCCTTGAAGATTTGCAATTCGCCTTGTGAAGAAGTAGGCGAGATTGTATGGTTGTTGTGTTAGCAAACAATACAACATGTGAGCACAACAAGCGGGAAGGATTTCTCGATTTCCCTAAGACTCCAAACATTTTCACGTAGGATGAGTGCAAGAGGCTTGTACTCTTCTCGGATATCCCTTGTAAAGATAATGTTTGGATCGGAGTAATATGGTCGAGGTTTGCATATTATGCTATTTAAATCTTCCGAGAGGGTATGTGTGAACAATATGGACTATTTTCTTCACGAAAGTTGAAGAGAGAATCAAGAGACCAATCTTCGGTGAAGGCACATTGTCCATGATTTGGAATCCGGAGGATGTGAGCAAAATGCCCAAGGGTTAGAGTGAAATTTTGGTTTTTGATATAAAACCAAAGGGATAGAGAGCGATCCTCGTTACGAACGAGTTCGACTTGACGGAAGAGTTCCATTATGAACCTTGGACATATCTTCTCGTTGATTTCAAGAAGGCATTCTAGTCCTATGGCTCGGAAGGAGGTATTGATACCTTCTTCGAATTGTAGAGAGGTGTCTACAATACGTCCTTCATGGAAGTGACGGTTTTCAAGATTATTGAACCTACGGACATGATTGCCAGTGTGTTGGGTTCAGAGATGTTAGTGTAGACGCTAGTGAGTGAAAAATCAAACTCATATTCATGCGTCATAGTTGAACCTATAGAAATGACAAGTTGATAAAAGGAGATGTTTGTGGTCAACTTATGATAATCTAATGTTTTTACTAGATTTTTATTAACAATGGTTTTTTAACAAGAAATACACTTAACTCACTTATGGTTTTGACCTACAAGTAGGGTATTACTCTTAGAAGAAAAGAGGTTTTTGATTTGCATGAAAAACTGTTTTCAAGAGGACGGATCCCACGGTTCCTTTTCAAAGGGATCCGGCTAGTATAACTTCCGGGATCCGTGGATCTGTAGTAACAAAATGATTTTATAAAAACATAGATTTTACAGTTTTTATACCACGAAAATATGTTTTATCCTACATTTTCCTTTAGCATGCATACATGACTTCTAATGTATCACAAAAGAAATATAAAACATATAAATCAAAATAAGTGACAAACACATTATGATAAAAGTAACCTAGATAAACTAGATTATTAATAGTATTGCATTTCAATACTAAGGATGATACAAAGGATTGGGTATATGACCCCAATATAGATTAACAACACAAAGTAAATGTCTCCGTATGTGAACTTCATCATAGGGAACACAAGTGCGATGAGTGTTATGGCGATGAGCACGAGTGCGATGTAAACCATGTTGATGACGGATCTTCTTGGTTTCGGTTGAGATGGAATGAGGAGGAAGATGAAGTTTTTAAGTGAGAGGAAATTTTTGAAATTGGATGATTTGAAAAAGGTGAAGATTTGATAGATAGGTCGACGGTGGGAGTTTTTATAGGGAAGGAGGAATTTTTGAAATTTGTGTTATGTTTTATTATTGGATTAAAAATAAATAAAACATAAGTTTAATATACTATGACTATAGACGAGAAATATAGCATGTATGTGAGAAAAAGGCTTCCTAACGAAGCTTCATGTAAACCATGTAATTTGCACAAAAGATAATCATATAAATACCTAAAAAGATATACTTAATTATCAAGCAAAGTAAAAAGAAAGTCATACCTCTAGCGCACTTAGGAATGTCTTTACAAATGACACAACAAATGTCACTTAGACAATTCCCGCTCCTTTGCGTTTAAGATACCTTCTTAAGAAAGGCATTCTTGTTACCAAGCGACTCCTAAAGCTTGGTGGGTATGAGCTTTGACTAATCAACATGACAAAGAATATTAGTGCATTTAAATGAAAAGAAAAAATGTTGTTATCAACTCAACATCCAAACATATAGTTTTGAAATACATGGTGTTTGCTTTTATGAAAAACCTTCTTTGTAGTTTTCAATTTACCATAGATCGTATCAAGTTTTTAAAGTACAATATACTTCAAGGAACTTGGTAACCTGGCTCTGATGCCAATTGTGGAAAACTAGAAGGGGGGTTGAATAGTTTTACTAATTAAAACTTCATTTTAATATATTTAGATCGACTTATGTCAATCTATTTGGATGTGTGTGTTGGATGTTGATAAACAAACATATAAAGGTAAGTAATGAAAATATAAGAGTAAGAAGCAAAAAACCACAACGCAAGTATTTATAGTGGTTCGGCTACAAGGTCACCTTCCTTGCCCTACTCCACTCCCCGAGTCACCTACACCAATCTCCTTATGGCGGAGAAGCCTTCACAACGTCGCTTAACCTTTTTCCGGTACAAAGCTAAATACCGAGTTCTTTCACACCAAGGCGAACCACACCTACACAATGTCGCCTACCCTTTATAAGGTACTAGGCTAAGTACCTATTTCTTTCACACCTTAGGTGAACTACACCTTCACAACGTCGCCTACCCTTTATTAGGTACTAGGCTAAGCACCTAGTTCCATTGCAATGGAGGAACTACTACCACACTACACCAACGACTAATCCCAAAGGAGATCTACTCCTTTACAACATCATCAAGGATATCAATATCCTTGGATCTAATACTAGTCTATCTTGTACATCGAAACACACCATATCGAATGTACATCTAAGGCACCTTTCACTAATGCCTTTGACTAGATCTACAAGACACCTTTCACTAATGTCTTGTGTCTTCACTTCTAAGCACCTTTCACTAATGCTTCTTTGTCTTGACTTCTAAGCACCTTTCACTAGTGCTTCTTTGTCTTGACTTCTAAGCACCTACCACAAGTGCTTTATCCTATAGACGATAGATACCCTTCACTAATATCTTCGTCTTGACTCTTGAGACATCTTTCACTAATGTCTTCAACACTACACTTCTTTGAAGAAGAAGGGAATCATCAACAAGAAGACTTCATAGCCTTGATGATGAGGAAGCATGGCAACTCATGGACTTGAGCTTGCTCGACTTCAAAGGTGGTGATCTTGCCTTTAAGAGGAACCTAAAAGATCACACAAAAACAAAACTACAAACATAGATCTCTTGGATCTAAGGTTAGTGAGATTTAACTCAGGGGAGAAAGTATATTGGAAAGGGGTAAGAAACAATGAAGAAATGGCTCACTATTTATAGAGGAAAAACCTCTACTGTTCCCCGGATCCCACGGATCCCTACCACAAGGGATCCGGCTAGCACAAAGCTAGGGATCCGTGGTCCGCTCCTCTTTGCCCATGGGTATTTTTGGTTATGGGTCATGGGTCATGGGTTATGGGTTGATCCATGGTTTTCTTTCTAGATACAATGTATCTTAAGGATACAATGAACTTGGTTAAGTGGTATATATAAAACCATGGGTTATGGGTCAAAACCATTTGCTAGTATTTACCCATTTAGTATATACTTGTATTTACCCATTTTAGCATACTTAGTTTAAGTATATGTTTAACCCAATTATGTAAACACTAGTTGTTTGTACATATGTATCTAAATCATAAAATCACTTGTACTTGTTTTAGTGTTTTATGTGAAAGCGTAAGTGTGTCAGAAAACTATTAGTTCAAACCATTTACTTATTTTATTTGTTTCTTTAAAATGATTTTACTTTTGTTATCGACAAAACAATAGAGGATCGTAGAATATAAATAAACGTTTTTACGGCTTATTTGTATTAACAGACCATTAGCCCAAACATAATGTTTCTTACTTGCATTTCCAGCCTGCAATTGTTCAATGATAGCTTTGAGTTTCACATCTGCATCCCAGCTTTCAATTATCCTAATAGCCAATGCAGTGGTAATAGTCACTACTATGGTTTGCATCAAGGTTCCAACTTCTTGTACTCTTGACAAAGCATCAGCAACTGCATTATCAACTCCCTTCTTATATTTGACCTCATAGTCAAAGCCCATTAACTTGGGTAGCCATTTCATTTGTGCTGGAGTAGAAATCCTTTGGTCTAGCAAGTACTTCAAACTGTAGTGATCTGTTTTAATGATAAAATGCCTATCCAACAAATATCCTCTCCACTTTTCCAATGCCAACATCACAGCCAAGAATTCTTTTACATAGGTAGAGAGTTGTTGGTGTTTTGGAGCCAAACTCTTGCTCAAATAGGCAATGGGATGGCCATTTTGTTGAAGTACTGCTCCAATTCCACTTCCTGATGCATCTGTTTCAACCTCAAAAGGTTGTTCAAAATCTGGAAGAGCTAACACTAGAGCTTGGATCATGGCTTTCTTCAAGGCCTCACAGGCTGTCAAAGCTTCATTAGACCATTTAAAAGCATTTTTCTTCAAAAGTTGTGTCAATGGTCTGCTGATGGTAGCAAAATCTTTAATGAACTTTCTATAATAACCAGTAAGACCAAGAAATCCCCTCAACTGCTTAAGATTTGTAGGTACTGGCCAATTTTGCATAGCAATTATCTTGGTTGGATCAGTGGCCACCCCTTTAGCAGACAACACATGCCCCAAATACTCAACATGATTTGTACCAAATACACATTTTGATTGTTTAGCATACAACTGATTTTGCCTCATAGTCTCAAGTATCACAGTCAAGTGTTTCACATGATCAACAATATTCTTTGAGTAGACCAGAATATCATCAAAGAATACCAATGTAAACTTCCTCAAATAAGCCTTGAACACATCATTCATCAATGCTTGAAAAGTGGAAGGTGCATTGGTTAGTCCAAAGGGCATCACCAATAATTCATAGTGTCCTTCATGGGTTTTAAAAGCAGTCTTTGCTATATCATCCTCATACATCCTAATCTGATGATAGCCTGATCTCAGATCCAACTTGGAAAACACTGCAGCTCCATGTAATTCATCAATCAACTCATCAATCACTGGAATAGGGAACTTTTCCTTCACTGTATGCTTGTTCAATTGTCTATAGTCTACACACATTCTCCAACTATTATCCTTCTTCTTAACCATCACAATTGGTGAAGCAAATGGACTTTGGCTTTGTTTAATCACACCTGATTCTAACAATTCCTTCACCATGGCCTCTATGGCATCTTTTTGCACAGGAGGATGCCTATAAGGTCTAGTATTGACTGGTTGTGTGTTTGGAATAAGTGGTATTCTGTGATCAAATGCTCTTTTTGGAGGTAATTCCTTTGGTACAGCAAAAACATCAGCGTACTTATCAATTACTTGTGCCAACTGAAGGTTCACTTCCTTATTGCCTTCTTCCACCCCCATAGACTTGAGTTCTATTCCAGTGTTTGGGCATACACACATCATAAAGATTTCTGCTTGTGGTGTCCCTTCCAACCTTTGTAATTGCTTCTTTTCCTTCATCCATTGAACTGTAGCCTTATGAGTTCCCCTCAATGCCACCTTATTGCCTTTATACACAAACTGCATTCTCAATTATTTAAAGTCACACATAATTTGACCCAAAGTAGAAAGCCATTGAATACCCAAAACCATATCACAACCTCCCAAAGGTAGCAACATTACATCAGATACAAAATTTTGCCCCTTCAACTTCCAAGTAAACCCCTTACATTCACTCACACTAAGCAGCTTTCTCCCACCAGCCACAGTGACAACCAAGGGACAAGTTTTTCTTATGTGACACCCCATTTTCTTAGCCACATTAATGTCTAAAAAATTATGTGTAGACCCTGAATCAACCAATATATGTAATTCATGTTTATTTCCAAACAATCCAACTACTCTTAAGGTCTGGTATGAACTTTCCCCATTCAATGCATTCAAAGAGATATGTGGTTGTACTTCATCAGGTTGCAACTCATCTAAATCATCCTTTGCATCTTCAAACTCTTCTTCCAATTCCTCATTCTCAGCCAACACCACCAAACTAAACAATTGCCCTTCACACTTATGCCCTAGTACAAACTTCTTATCACAATAGAAACAGAGGTTTTTAGCCCTCTTTTCCTCATACTCTTTTTGTGTCAACTGTCTTCTAGGCTGAGTACTATTTTGCCTATTGTTCCAATTCCTATTAGCACTTGGCAATGCTAACAATGGTTTTGCCACTTGATTAACAGGACCAAATCTGTTGCTAGTCATATTGGTTTGTAACCTGTTCTTCTTTTTAATAGCATTCAAAGTGGCTTCTTGATAGCTAGTGAGAGAATAAGCATCAGCTAATGTTTTGGGTCTAAACATCCTTACAGCCATTTCCAATTCAGTAGGCAACCCACCCAAATAGAAGCTAATAGCATGTTCTTCACTTATTTCCACTCTACTTAAAAAAGTATCAAACACATCTTGGTAATCTCTAGCATTTGACTCATACTTCACATTTTTAAGTTCAGACATGGGATCATCATACACTGTACCAAATCTTTGAATAATAGCATCTCTATACACAATCCATAACACCAATTGACCATGCAATCTAATGAATTGTCTATGCCACAATAATGCCTTATCAAAAAGATGCACATAAATGAGTCTAACCTTTTGATCATCAGGTATATTATCAATTGCAAAGAACTGTTCACACCTAAACATCCAACCCCTAACATCATCTCCAGAAAACTTGGGAAACTCCACCTTAGTCATCCTGCTGAATTGCGTTTGACCAATTTGCCCATGGGTGGTTGTTCTTGTTACAGCACTGTTTGAGTTTTGACTTTGCAAGAACTGACCCATCATTTCTTGCATAGTTTGTCTTAACCCAGCGAATGTTTCATCAATGTATCTCCTTGTGTTCTCATCCACACCATCTCCATGACTGCTTGTACTTGCATTTCTTGTTGATGGTGCCATCAGATTATGCTATTTCTTGAATTTGTATGAAATAGTTGTTACTAATCACTCCTTCTTTTTCTATTGAACAATTACCAACAACCGTAACTGTTCTTGGCCAACTTCAAGTCAATCAAAACAAACCATTCGCTCGAAAACGAGAGGATTTAAGCACTAATCTTATTGTTCTCGTGGTTGCGATGATTACTTGACAACTTGGTCGTTTTTCTAACGGATAGCATAAACGTATAATCAGAGTATCAGTGTAATACTCTGAATCTTGAAATGATTGCCGGAATCTGGAAATAATGGCCAGAATCTTGAATCTTGATAACAGAATTTGGCGGGAAAAATGAATTGAATTTTTATGATAATGAGACCTCCAGGAAAGGTATCTGATACCAATTGATAGACACACTTAGGATCAATGAAGATCGATAAATGTGTTTTACAAGAACTTGGACAATCAAAAGAAGAAAGGATTATCGAAAGCTTCAATGTATTATGAATGGTGGATTTGTTACAAGTTTGTTACAATGAGAGAGAGAGAGATTCAGGAGAAAAGTGTATATCACAAAAGCTACTAATGAAATGATTTTTACAAGTATTTAAAGGAGGCATTTAGGCGGGAGAGTTGGTTAAGCGAAAGGAGAACTTATCACGTGCACCTCACGTGTGTACATACACACCTGCACCTCACGTGCCATTTGGCTTATCCAACTTCCCAGCTTATTCACTATAACAGCTCCTAACACATACATCCACAATGGATTAAACTTTATAAAGTTCAAAATTTACCCATCATTATTTTCTTTATAGTAGTTGTGAAACAGAATGAATATTTAATTAGCATGTGGCTTACTTATTTCATCTAAAGATCGATTGTTCATAAACATACCACCTTTGTGCGTATGAATATATGGAAAAGCCACAATGGATTATACTTTCAATGAGATGGAAACTTTTTGATTTGAACGTATGCGACATATCTGATTGTGGCTGCTCTAACCAACGAGACACCACATGGGTTAGTTGACTTTCTCCACTAATGAGTTATGGGTTGACACTGAAACGACATTTAGAGGTTGAAACAAAGTTTTATTTTGGCTCTCAACAAATAAAAAGTTGAGGTAAAAGAAATGCTAAAACATATAAAAGAGGACTAGCATGGTACACACGCGTTGCAACGACTGTTATTGTAAAACCCGAAAATCTAAAACGCGTGAAAAGGCCATTTTAGCCCTTACATTTAATATTTGTAAAATACGTATATTACGTCAACTACGTTTAAGACCTAGCTAAGAAAAAATAACTTGTGCAATATAAAAAAAAAAAAAACAAAAAAAAAAGACTTACCCTTATGTCTACAAAATATCACACATTACATGTCACATGGACCTAATCTTAAGTACTAATTAAAAGGCAAATTAAACCAATTAATGAGCGAATAAATGGTAATTGGGAATTTTGACTTTGTCATGACTCCTTCCCTTGTGGATCGGCCTAAAACTAACGCCCCCCTCCCCTTTTAATTTCCAAATTAACTCTCAATTAATTCCATTAAAACTTACCATCTAATTCACAAAAAAAAGAGAAAACCCTAATCCCTACCATCAAAGTGGACGGCAAAAGGGATCCCTTCCTCCATTTTTTCAGTCGACAACAAGAGGTGCAAAAAAGGAGATTCGTAGGTTTCGTAACGTGGCTGTAAACGTGGTCATGGGGTCGAAGGCTTTGCTTGATGGTCGTATGTTTTGATTAGAACCAGGTCGTGAGTTTTGCTAGACAAAAGAAGGGTTGAGTGTTTTCGTGTTGACCTTGTTTTCTTCTTGTTGCACGCTTCAAGGTAATCTTAAAACCTTCGTCTCGTCTCCTTCCTCGATTCTGGTCATGGATTGTTGTCTTATGCACATGGTTTTAATTAAAAAACGTCACTTGAAGTTATGTCAAATAAGTTTGTCACATAAATTAGCTATATGTACATATGCATGTCGAGCTTTGAGAGGTGCATGGGTAGTCTTAAATCTGATTTTTAACCTCATAACTTTCATGTTTCTTTTTGTTATTATCAAGCTTGAATGTACTAAATCATGGTGTTGAATAAAACTAAGGTCTAGGGTTTCGTCGTGTCACTTTTGTGGGGCGTAGTATTTCAGGTTTGGGAAGGGAGTCTCGAAATCATATAGGGGCTACAAAGAAAGGTTAAAATCTGGTTCAAGTCATGTTAAAATGAAATATAACATTGGTACATATGTCTTGCGTTAATGGTAACGACTAACTAGGGTTTTCGTTGGTTCATGAATCGGGTTGTGTTGTTTGTGTTGGGTATGTATAAAATTCATAAGCCGGAAAATATAAATGTTGGGCATGTTATGATACTATTAAAACAGGTCATATGGATTTCATGGGTTATGGGTGCGTTTGGGTAGGTAAAACATGTGATACGTTAACTTTAGACGGGTTTTGGTTGGGACTGTTTTAGAAGCTGAATTTGGAAATGTTGTAAAGTGAGTTTCATAAGGGTAAAATCCAGTATTTTTGCATGAAAAGTTGGTTTAAGGTCTTATTGAAGTTTTCCAAGTGGTTTGGTCGAATTTGGAGTTGTCTAAGTCATATTTTTAAATTTTACAAGATCAAGTGTCAAAGCTGAGAAAACGGGTCTGAAATTTAGTTGGATTGTTTGATTTTTCCTTTTAAAACCATAATGAATTGGAAGCTCTCCTTTTACAAGAGTGACATTTAGGATATAAATGAATTTCTGGGAGTTTTGAGAAATTTTTCCAAGGTGTCTAAACAGGTCTTATAAGCGTAAACTTTTAAGGTGTATTATCTGATCACTTTCTGGACAGGTCTGGACTTGTGATTTTCCATAGGCCATTTGACCTGGAAATAGAACCCCCCCCCTCCCATTTTTGGAGAGTCTTTTAACTCATATGGGAACCCCTGGGAATTTCCTTGATTTTATTTGAGCTAAGTAAGTAATTTATAAAAATCGCTAAATTCTGGTCCAGATGTGAATTTAAGAAAATGAAAGATAAAAAGAGGATATCAAAAAGTAAAACACTTACAAATGCATAAGAAGCTTATGAAATGAGTATATAAGTAATATATGATATCAATTCGTGTAGATTCGTTGAAGAAGATACGACGTTGCTTCCCGGTGTTACTTTCTCGTTTGCTTTCATTTCGTTGCTAAGGTACAGATATTATATCCCTTTTCAGTAGGGATTTCTCATGACTTTTCGATCCTTGACTTTACTTCACTTATGATATTCCTTTGCTATGATTTCCTTGTGCTATGATCCTTTTGATATGATTCCGACATAATCCTTTGATATGATTCTGTTCGAGTGTTCGCTATGATATTCGTTTGTTATGATTATGAACTTATGATTATGAACCTTATGATTATGAACCATCTGATTATGAACCTCTGATTATGAACTTATGTTATGGAAATTTGATATGAACCTTTGACTTCTGAGCCATTTATATGAACCCTTATGATATGATTATGCTTTGACCCTTCAGTTTGATACCCGAGCCAAATATGTGTTCCTAGTTATGGAGGTACCATGACCATGTCATTGATGCACCAATGGCATGACTCCAGTGTGTACGAGTGATGTTACACACCGTCCCCTTTATGTTATGTGATTATGAGCTCAGTTATATGTTTGGCCACTATGTTTCCGCGGGGGCGTATGGATGCATCCTAGATATGTTTTGATATGATATGATATGATTTGATTTATATAGTGAATGATGTCGTGTGCAATACGCGTCTTCACAGCCTGGGAGCTAGCTACTCCATTGGTTACTGAGGTCTCCCCTCCTATTATATATGGTATTCCGAGGTCACCCCTCCGAATACAATGGTTACTTATGATATGATATGATATGATATGTTCCGGGCTCGTGGTAGATTTCTGACAACCCTTACACTTTGATATACCTATATTGTACCTCCTGTATTCCCCAACGCACCATATTCTATATTAAATGTTCATTACTCAGCACCCTTGTATGATTTACTCTACTACCAAGATATGTATTATTTCATTGCATTGATCTGTCATACTCTCATTCCGTTACTTCAGAAATCGTTCCATTCACGTACCAGGTTATTATATGTTTATTGGATTTGATTATGCTATTCATGTTTTATGCGACTACTGATCACCTAACTATGATATGATTAATATACCGTTATATGATTTACTTGTTGTCATTTGATGATAAGTGATCTTACTGTTATGTGACCCTCTGATTTGTCTGTTTATCATGTGTACTTCGTTTAGTTAATCTCGTGGACTATGACAATCCGTTGTATCCTTATCTGCTTATTGTTGACCTGCCATGTTTACATTTCTGTCTATGTTATGGATTGATTGGGTAAATGTTTCCACTTATGACGTCTGGCTTGTTAACTTGTTTAATTGCCCTGCTATGTCCCTAGTTCATTTAATTATATTGTTCATATTGTATTCCTACTTGTTATGTGTGACTGCTATGTTTTGACTGCTGTTAGTACTTCCGCTGTTATGATACTGGTTATGTTTTCAACTAAGGGTTTTGACCTGTGTGATTGCCATGCTCACTTAGTAATTAATTGCTTCCGTTTTCCTTTAGATTTCCGTTTGACTTGTATGTCTTCTGATTTCCTGAATTGATTGTATGCCATATGTATGTTGTGTGGATACGACGTCTGTGATGCTTGCTTATGTTTCAGTACTTGTATGTAGGTGCTTATATTCCTGTCATAGATGCTTTGCTTGCTTTGTTTTAATCTGTTATCTATTCTTGCTGGATATCTGTATAATTGTGTTCTGCAGTGTTAATACAAATAAGCCGTAAAAACGTTTATTTATATTTTACGATCTTCTAATGTTTTGTCGATAAGAAACGTAAAATGGTTTTAACGAAACAAATAAAATACGTAAATGATTTGAACTAATAGTTTCTAACATATTCACATTTTCACATAAAACACTAAAACAAGTATAAGTGGTTTTATGATTTAATATTACATATGTACAACAACTAGTGTTTACATATTTGGGTAAAATATACACATAACTAGTATGTAGTATATTGGGTAATATAAATGGGTAGAAACTTAAGTATCACAACCCATTGGGCAAATACATTGAATGTAGTTAGGTACAACCCAAAGCCCATGTTGGAATCACTCCTAAACCATAATCAAGTGTTAGTAATTAATATGTAATAGGTAGCTTAATTATGGCCTTTATGTTTGTTATTAGCCTTAAGCTTATGTAGAAGGCCCATGAGCTTAGGCCCATGTCCAATAAGGTAAAGGGAAGGAGTGGGAGTGTTGCCCTAGCTCCTTGCCTATAAATACCCCTTGTAAACCTTCATTTGAAGGTTGGTTGTTCAATTCATTTCTCTTTCACACTCTACGCCTAACCATCTTAGTTTTATACGTGTGTGTTTGTGTGTGTATTGTTCATCCGCCACTTTATCTCCTCTCTATATCTTTCTATTAAGCTTGTGTTGTAAATCTAGTGACCTAACAGTGGTATCAATCGCCTACTAGTTGGGTGAACGTATTGTTTCTTGAAGTGGGTTTTGGTCCTACGCGTAGAACATACGTGCGTGGTATGATACTTTGGTTCGATTAAAAACACAATTTTTACACGTTTGAATCCAAGATTCTTGTACTTTCAATGTTTTAAGGTGTTAAAATACTTGTTTTTGGCAAAAAGTTTCAACCTTTACGCGTGGATCTAAGTTTTTAAGCTTGTTTTTGTTCGTGGGTGTCGTTCTACGCGTAACCCGTTTAGCTGTTTTGGTTCATCAAGTTTCACACTTTTGTGTTATTTTGGTGATATTGAAGCTATTCCATAACAAAAATCTGGTTTAGAAACAAATTTAAGCACAATCATTTTTACGAGTAATCTTACACGTATCAAAACCCTAATATTACGCGTAAGTTATTCCTTGGTTTGATCTTCCGTTTCGTGGTTTACTCCGTGTTTTCTTGCTTGGATAAGCCTGAAAATACGCCGACTTTGGATATCTTTTGCACTGTGATAGTGTAAAAGATCACTTGGGATAAAACCCTAAACTTATGCATAAGCATAAAGCTTACGCGTAGAAATCCTACGCATAAGATTAATCTTACGCCTAAGGTAATCCTACGCATAAGTTTCTACGCCTAACCTTGTGTCTACGCATAACTTTAGTGTCTTTTCCCTACTTACGCGTAAGCTAAAACTACGCAGTAACCTCCTTGTTACGCGTAACTTTGGTGTTTTTTACGCATAAGTTCTACTTGGTTTCTTGTGATTTCTACGCCTAAGGACACTTCATCAACAAAGGTTCATTCGACTACAAAGATCCATTTTACCAACACAAGTTTTCAACATGTCACAACCACCATACTCTAACTATTTCCCTTACACTTATTCTCAACGGCAACAACAACTAACTCCACAACATCAACAATGGAATCAACAACAAGCAATTTATCAACAACAATTTAATCAACAACATACTCCACAACTTGCTGCAATTCCACAACCTCAAATGGTTCAACCACCACCAAGTCTTCAAGTACAACCCTACACAAACGAATTCAATCAACAACCATCAAGGAACACTATGAAGGAACCCACTTGGTTTGCAAAGATGTGTGAAGCTTTAAGCGTACCAACAATCAATTCATGAGGTCGGATCACTTGATAGACCTCCAATGCTCACTCCAGGAAACTACGATCAATGGGTGATAAGGTTCTTTAGATTTTGTGATCTCAAGAAGCCACATGGAAAGTTCTTAAAGAAGGTTATCTTGGAAGGTCCATTTCAGATGCCTACTGTTATCGTATTCACGATCCAAATGCTAATCCACCAAGAGATGAACAATCCAACATTGCTACAGCTGTTCGACCAATGCGAGGAACTTCTACACTATGAAGCTGATGAACTTGCAATGCAATATATCCTCTTAGGATTACCTAACCCAATTCTTCGAAGTGTTGATGCTCAAAATACTGCAAAGGAAATGTCGGATCATATTCATCTTCTTATGGAAGGATCTATACTCAATCAGGAGGATTTGGAATCCAAAATTTACTTGGCTTATGAACACTTCATGATTGAACCTGGAGAGACACTATAGTCTTATCATCATCGTTTTTCAGACATCATCAATGATTTGGATAAACACAACATCATCATGCCAAGAATTGCAGTGAATACTAAGTTCCCGAGTAGTCTTGGTCCTGAATGGGAGAAGTATGTCATTTTTCTCCGTCAAGCTAAGAATATGCATCATTCTACATATGGATTGTTGTACGATTACTTGAAGCCTCATGAAAAGGAAGTTGATAGGGAAAGGATTCTCCGTGCTCAAATTGCTCCACCGACACATCCGGAAAATCAACAACTTGCCTTATATGCTCAACAGAATTATTCTCCTCAACCAAAGAACTCAACCAAATGCTACAATCACACCATATGATCCTTCACAGCCTCAATCTCAACAAACTCAATTGGTTCCATACAACAACGACAATGCCCAAGCACTTGTCGCTGATGCTAATGAGGAATCGATCCGCTCAAGCAATCGCAACAAGGATTTGCTATGATTGCTAATGCCTTTAGCCGTTATACCAACAAATCCAACAACCGTATTCGTTCCTCATCTAATACAAGGAATCAAGCAGTTGTGAACAATGGACGAGTTGAAGTTTAGAATCGGTTATGGTCGCCGATGGGCGGTGGTCAAGGGTTTAATGCTATGGGCAGGAATAACAACAGAGCTTAAGTGGTGGAACAGGAAATGCTCGTAATGGGTTGAATGGTCTTCGATGCTACAACCGCAATGAGAAGGGACATCTGGCTAATGCATGCCCAAAGCCTAGGACTCGGGGCAGGCTCTATCACAAAGAGGCTCTTCTTTGGCTCTTAAGGATGAAGCCGGTGGAACTCTCACGACAAAGAACAGAGCTTTATTGCAAATGCACTCGTGATGATGATATGGAGGACTTGCATTGCCAATGCAGTTATGTTGATGGCTAATATGCATGAGTTACACATGAGTGACACAGCCCGGTATGACATCGATGGCTTGTCTCAGGTACCCGAACAAACCATATTTATCTCTGATCTCATATCTCCGCCAACATCCGAATCCGGCAAGGCTCAGAATGTTCAAAATGAGTCGCCCACATCTCATTCGACGATTTTCAACTAGAACCCGTAGTTTTATTTGACGATCTAGATAACCAAACGGTTTCCCTTGATAATCAAATTGACTCCGTGGTTATACTTGAGGATCTCAGTAATGATCATGTTGTGACTCATGTTGAACACGCCGAATTTTTGCCTCATCCGCATTTTGCTCGCTTAATACAAGACCATCAGACCATAGTGGAAAAATATCATGCCATTAATCAGGACTTGAAAAGCAAAATGCACTGTTAACCAAGGATTTTGAATGTTTACAAAAGCAACTCAACTTTTTCAAAACTCAAGAAAAACGTGAAAACGGTTTTGAAGCGTTTTGCCAAATCTCATCAAAACGAAAAATATTTAGAGAGACGATGATCTAGCAGCGCTCAAGAATGCTTTGTTTTCTCAAATGGAACAACCAAACATGAACATAAAAAGCAAATTAATGCTCTCACCTTGGAAAATCAAAAAGCTAAGGCTGAGTTGTTAACTTGTCAAAAACAGTTCTCTGCATACAAAAAGCATTCAACGAAACGAATAGATGATCATCTTGAAGAAATCATCGGCTTGCAAAACAAACTTAAAGAATTTAAAACTGTTGTTTAATAACATGGCGAGTCGGTCACAGCTATTGAAAAGTTTACTTTAAAACCCAATCAAATGGATATGGACCGAATCTCTTGGGATTAAACCTAAGCTTTCAACCAAAGCATTCAAACCAAATCCTGAAGTTTCCAGTGCTGAATATAAAATTGATAATTTTGTTATGAGTGTTGTTGAATATCATCGTCAAGAGGAATTAGATGCATAAGACGAGAGTCGATCAAAATTAGAAAAAGTTGTTTACAACAAACCTTTTAACTATTCAAAAGCGGTCACTTTCGCCACACCAACGGATTCTTCTAACACACCAAGGATTATCATAAAAACGCCTGAGTCTTCTAATGACAATCCCAAACCAGATTATGCACAAACTTATGGTCCTTTACCTTCCATCCGTGAAGTAAACTCAAAACCTGAAAATCGCAAAATTCTTCGATATTTTGACCTTTTCATGGTTGACCTCAAAACTTTACAACATGAGATAGAATATCATTCTGAAATCAAAGTTCAACATTTTCAATCGCTCGGGCGCGAGAACAAAGAGACATTTTTCCGAAAAATCTTTTACCAAATGTTAAAAATTTGAAAAGTTGTGCATTGTCTTGGGAAAGGACTTTCATAAGGAACTTGGATTGATGAAGGTCGTTTTCGAGAAAACAGAAACATCTATTTCTAACACTAAACGTAATAAGAAATTGTTGAGAAAAGATGTTGATCGACTCTTGGAAGATGTCATCTATGCCGATGTCCATAATGTTGTGTTATTGAATTCTTTGTCATATGCATTTGATTATATCTCCGCGATATCAAGTTGATTCTGTGGTAAATGTTGAACACCGATAATGTGCTTCGATCGAGTCCTTAAACGTTGAAAATAAACGATTGTCAAACGAACTTTCAAATGCAATACGTCGTCTTATTTGGTGTCAAAAAGATATTCACGATCAACAACTTGCTTTTCAACACAAAATCGCCCAATTGCGTGACAAATCTTCTGATCCAAAAATTGAGCAACTGATGATCAAAACGTGTCTTTTAAGTGTCAAATCTCAAAATATGAACAAGAACTTGTAAAAGTTAAAAAGGAATATGGTGTCATATTTGATTTACTTAAAAAGCCTCGTGATGAAGCATCAAATGAACTTGATCATTATCTTGCACACACTAAAGAAGTTATGCATTTTGTTAGAAATATTCGGTCCGAAAATCAAGATCCGATTCACACTATCTTCAAGTTAAGAGAAATGTTAGGAAAGTATGAACAACTTCGCCTACCACCGTGATTAAGAGAATAGCCCAAGTAACACTTAGTAATCGTGAACCTAGAATCACTACTGCCAAATCACAAGTTGCTAACGTGCTTCATTCTACTGAAACAGTAATAGTTGCGTCTTTTTCCAAACGTCCGCACTTCACAGCCTAAGAGCACTACATCGAAGAATAGGAAGTTGCGACCTAAGAAAAGATCAATAAAGAATGCTAAATTAGAAGAACACCCTAGGACTATGAATAAGACTCACGCTGTTTCCACTATAGATATTAAGGCCCGCACATGTAATAGAAATAGTGATGTAACGAATGCTAAACCTTTAAGCACTTTTGATATTCAGTCCGATGCACCTTGTGTTATTTGTCGTAAAAGTATGAATTCTGATTGTCATGATAAATGTGTTGCTAAAGCTATCATCTCTCGTTTACGGAATCCTAAGAACCGGAATACCTATAGGCCCACTAATCTTTCTAAGTTTGTGCTTGGTAGACCGCCTTCTTTAGATTCTAAGAAACGCTTTGCTGTCCCCTCAGAGCTGCAGATCACCTCCTAGGAATGTAGTACCACCTAGTGCATTCACTAAGACTAAAGCAAATACTAGTTGGAGATGGCAAAATGGATATATAACACACTAGGATTTAAATGGATACCTAAAGCTATTAATGTATGTATATCTACTATAGACCGCCCGAACCCATTTCTAACATTTCGGTTCCACATCTACTTCTATTCCATCTGTGTCGTCTGTGTAATGCAGGTGATACAGATCATTCTCTAGATTGTTGATAGCGGATGTTCCCGACACATGACAGCAATCTTAAACTGTTATCAAACTTTATTGCAAAGTTCATTGGCACTGTCGAGGTTCGGAATGATCACTTCGCCTATCATGGGCTAACGGAGACTATATCAATGGGAACATCGAAATTAGCAGGGTTTATTATGTGAAATGCCTCGGTCACAATCTGTTTCAGAGGTCAGTCTGTGATGGAGATTTGGAGGTTGCTTTCAGGGAGAAAACTTGTTTCATTCGTGATCTACAAGGAAACGACCTTATGTCGGGCTCGCGTAATTCCAGTCTTTACACTATCTCTATGCAAGACATGGTTGCTTCTTCTCCCATCTGCTTACTTTCAAAGGCAACATCAACAAACTCCTGGCTATGGCACCGTCGTCTCTCACATCTAAACTTTCAAACCATCACCAACCTTGCTCGACACAAACTAGTTGAAGGACTCCCACGATTTCGGTATTCTAAAGATCACCTTTGCTCATCTTGTGAACAAGGCAAAAGCACTCGTGCTCATTTTCCTTCAAAGGTGGAACACAGCTCTCAGCATGTGCTTCATCTTCTTCACATGGATTTGTGTGGCCCGATGCGCGTGCAAACGATCAATGGCAAACGCTACATCTTAGTAATTGTTGATGACTATTCACGCTGGACTTAGGTCTACTTTCTTCGAAGCAAAGATCAAGCTCCACAGATGATCATCACCTTTCTCACGAAAATACAAGTTCAGCTACGATACACCGTTCGACAAATCGGAACGACAGAGGCAATGAATTTGTTAACCAAACTCTTCGTGAATTTTATGAGAAGTGGGAATTCGCATCGACATCTATTGCACGCATAACAGAACAAAACGGAGTTGTTGAAAGACTAAACCGAACGAGCGTTAGTGGAAGCTGCAAGAACAATGTTAATCAATGCTAAACTTCCAGATTACTTATGGGCGAAGCTGTATCTCGCATGCTATACTCAAAACCGTTCTATGATTACCAAACGCCACAACAAAACACCTTTTGAGCTTGTCCACAACATAAAACCGAATCTCAAACACTTTCATGTATTTGGATCTCTTTGCTATCCGAATAATGATCGTGATGACTTTGGAAAGCTCAAAGCCAAAGGTGACATTGGAGTCTTTATAGGATATTGTGATAATTCTAAAGGTTTCCGAACCTGGAATCGTCGAACAAAGGAGGTTATGGAAACGATTCATGCTCACTTCAATGAACTTACGGAAATGGCTTCTGAGTATAACAGCTTGGAACCCGGACACAACCGCTTAAACTTCCCCAAACCCCATCATCACCGAATAAAGCCCCAGCTTACTCGTCAACAAATGGAAAGGTTATTTGCTCACTGTCATTGGACGATATTGATGAACGTGCTCGTGTATCCGATGTTTCGGGCTGCTCACCTCGATAATACTCTTATACCGATACACCCGCTACAACAACTACGGTTGAAGAAGCACCACCAGTTGACTCCAACACAACAGTTGAACAAACTACTTCCAACAATGATGAACCTATGATGATGTTCGAATGAAGTACCCCCACCTGCAGATTTTGATCCAAATGCGTTCTTTAACCCGTTGCTAATGACATCATGCACCCGATGTCGCGGAATCATCAACAAACCATTTGAATCCTCGACCGCACAATGTATACCAACATCAACCCTCCACACATAGATGGACAAAAGACCATCCTCTTGAAAACATTATTGGCAACCCGAATCAATCGGCGTTCAGAGACAACGTCTTCACAAATGGTGAACATTGCATTTATGCACTCACCGTCTGCCAATCGAACCTAAAACATTAAAGATGCAATGACAAAGGACAACCGGATTGAATCCATGCAGAAGAACTCAACCAATTCAAACGTCTTGAAGTATGGGAACTGGTTGAAAGACCAACAGGGTCTACGTCATTGATCTCAAATGGATTTGGAAAACAAATTGATGTTGAAGGGAGTGTTATCCAAAATAAATCACGTCGGTGGCTAAGGGTTATCGCCGTGAAGAGGGTATTGACTTTGAAGAATCTTTTGCTCCGGTTGCTCGTCTTGAGGTTGTTCGGATATTTCTAGCGTTCGCGGCTCATATGAATATAACGGTCTTTCAGATGGATGTCAAAACCGCTTTTCTGAATGGGCAACTGAAAGAAACGGTTTATGTCAGCCAACCGAAGGATTCGTTGATCCCGCGTTCCCGAACAATGTCTACAAACCGAACAAAGCTCAGTATGGTCTCAAACAAGCTCCTGCATGGTACGACGATAAGCTATCATCTTTCCTAATTGCCAATAATTTCACCAAAGGTTCGGTTGACCCTACTCTTTTCATACAATATCAAGGGGAACATATTTTAATTGTTCAAATTTATGTGGATGACATCATTTTTGGGTCAACTCATAAAAAGTACTCACTCGCTTTTGCAAAACTAATGAAGAAACATTTTGAAATGTCAATGATGGGTGAACTTACGTTCTTTCTAGGACTACAAGTTCATCAATCACCCCTGGTATTTTCTTGAGTCAGTCCAAATATGCCCTTGAATTGTTAAACAAATTTGGAATGAATACCTGACACTTATGCCACCCAATGGCACATACCAAGAACGGACGCTGATTTACATGGGAAATTGGTTGACCCTACAAAATACCGTAGTATTATTGGGTCTCTCATGCATCTAACAGCTAGCAGACACGATATTGTCTTTGAGTATATCTTTGCTCCGCTATCATCACGACCAACTGAAACCCACCTCTTCGAGGCTAAAAGAATCCTCCGATATATCAAGGGAACCATTAATTTGGGAATCTGGTATCCGAAGGATTCTGGTTTTGAACTAATCGCTTTTTCAGACGCCGACCACGCAGGATGCTTAGACTCACAGAAAAGTACCTCGGGAGCTTTACAATTTCTTGGTGACAAACTGGTGTCATGGCAATCGAAGAAGAGGATTGTACATCGCCGTCCTCAACCGGCGAGAATATGTAGCCATGTCGGCGTGTTGTGCTCAAGTCATTTGGATGAGAACACAACTCAAAGACTATGGTTACGATTTGACGTAATCCCGATGTACTGCGACAATCGAGTGCATATGCATCTCGTGCAACTCAGCCAAAGACTCTAAATCAAAGCACATAGATCTCGATATCATTTCATCAAGGATCACGTGGACAAGTGGTACTGTTGAATTATATTTTGTGGGTACAGAATACCAATTGGCGATCTTCTCACCAAAGCCTTGCCTCCCGCTAGGTTTAATGAGTTGGTCCACCGATTGGTATGAGGTGTTTGACTCAAGAGGAATTGGATGACCTCCTAAAACAGTCTTAAAACTGTCACAAACACCAAAATCTCTTTTGTAAATATTTTTCAAAAACAAAATACATAAATATAAAAATCGATAAAACAACAAAAATATTCTTCTAATCTATTTTTCTTTCAACATGGCAAGTACATTTTTCCACAACACTATAATCTTTCAAAATTCAGTATTTTTCCGATCAAGTGTTGAGGGGAGAAAATAAATACTTAACTGTTTCAAAACATTCGTGTACTTGCATGTTACTCTATTCTGGTTGTTTCTTGTATCAATGGTGGTAAATTTTTCTGTTAAACCGACACTCTCGGTCTAAAATTATAACCTTTCATTATTTTCTTAAGTCAAGGAGGAGTGTCGTCAAAGTTATTTCTTAAAATCTTTTTTTGGTAACCATAATGGAAGTTAAATGGCTTTGGATGAAAAAGGAAAAGGTGGAGGGACCAAAACCGCCAAAAGGTTAAAGTTATTTTTAATAAAAACTCTTCCACCTAACTTTCACTTCACATTTATTATCATCACCTAAATCATCCTACGCTCAAAAATCGATTTTCATATCCGTGTATTGGATCATCATTTTGTAAGTGGTTTAATAATCTTTACAAGTTTTTAAACAAGGGTTTTGATTTTCACTCAAATCCAACGGTCAAAAGATGAGATTGAGAGTGATTCGTGTTCTACGGTAGCTATGAACACAAATCACTCATTCGTGTGTTTTGTGGTTAATGTGATTGTGTCAAAACGTCAATTAATCATACTAAAACTATTTCTATCATCAAAACACACCCAAACACTAATTGAATGACTTTTGAAATTAGGGTTTATGCGCTGATTTGGGTATTTTCAAATGAGAACGTTTTTGGTGAAAAAGATTGTTGTAGAAGATTGTAGTCAAGTTGAGTTAATCATATCTAGGCCTTAATACACCCGAAACACTAATGATTCATAAAATGGAAATTAGGGTTTATGTTCATACGGTTTAGGTACTTTTGATTCTTAACACATTTGATGTTAAAATTTGGCTAAGACAACTCAATAGACATCTTTGACTTACCAGAAAAACTTTGATGCTAATCCTATGGCTAAAATTCATATGCGTATTTCTTAAACTATTAGGGTTTTTGTCTTACGCGTAAGACTTTCTACGCTTAAACCGCTTTGATATGCTTTCATGCCATGACCTGTTATAAGATGAATGTATGGGTTAATATTGATGATATGATGAATTTATTACAGGTCTGTTACAAGTGAGAATTCAGAATCAAGGTTCTAAGCAACTACGATAAGGATCACCTTACGCGTAGCATGTTATGCGTAAGACTAATCTTCTGGCGTAGGCCTACGCATAAGGTTCTACAATGGGACTACGCGATTGTGAAGGATATGCGTAAACAAGAAACTCCCTACACATAAGGCCTACTCTTACGAGTAAGCCTTACGCATAAGGTTTTAATACGCCTACGCGTAAGCTCTACGCATAAGGTGCCCTGTTCCTACGCGTAATATCTCCTATGCGTAAGTTAGGATGCTACGCATAAGCTTTCGTCTACGCGTATAACACTCCTGTTTACGCATAACTTCTCCACTTTTACGCCTAAACCTTGATTGACCTTAATTATGAATTGTTACGCGGGCAAACTTGTAAATAAACAAATCATAACATCACGACTCCAATAATGTCACTAATAAACTTAAAAGTTTAATATGTTGTGTTAAATAAGTGATAACCTAAACTTTAAAACTTAAAGTTAACTAACTCATGAAACTTATCACGACGTCATTGGACTATTGAACAAACAAGTGACTTTGGACTCGTAACAATCTTTAACTTTGTACATTCAATAATTAGATAATAAAACCTTCTGTTGACTAACATTATGTCTTTCGATATGTTGGTTCTTTTGGCTAATGTTATTTCAGATCACGACATGGCTGCTCAAATGAATGTGGATGCACCAAAAGTTCTCACTATTGCTTGATATCTTCCCTAATGGCTATCCAAGAAAGATTGTAAAGAACAATCTCAGAGTTGACTTTGAAACCCTTACATGCTCGTAATCTTCTTGCTTGATAGTGGATATTCTAAGGAATCATACGCACCAAAACATGCTTTCACACTCGCTACAAGCATCGAGATCTACATACAACCGGAATTCAATGCAAAGGATCAAAGGTCAAAGGTGATGGTGACGTTAAATCACAAACAAGTCACCATCACACAAGCAGATCTACGGCCGTTCTCCTTATTCCCGAGATCGAGCCAACCGACTTCTTTGCCACACCCATCGAGGAGACAGCTTCTTCATCCTCGATTGATATGGCTATGATGAAGCTTCAGGGATAATCACTAAGCACTCTCATGTGGAGCTTAAGAACATTCCTCAACCGTAGAGAACCCACTACATCATCATTACCAATCGGCCTCTGTCGCGGATAGTGGTTATGAGCATCCCAAGCTCATGGAACTACAAATCTTCTGGTCATTAATCAACAAAAGGGACATCGAAATTGAAGCATCGCTATGGGAAGACATGATGTCATTTCACAAGAAACTTGGCTCAAAGATTCCCTATGTTAGATACACAAAATTGTTGATCCAGAGAGCACTTGGACTTCATCCCGATATTCCCAAGAGGCTCAATGACCCCGACAATCACGACATGTTGACTGAACCCATCCTATCGCCGAATCAAGGAATCGTCAACAAAGAAACAGGTGCCGTGGTTACCCGATCACCTTCGACAAATGAAATCAAAAGCTTGAAACATACAAAAGGTATCAAGTAAAGTAAGAGAAGGCAAAGTTGGTCATCTCGATGAGAAGTCTTCCGAACACCTATACGAGAACCGTAAGAGAGGCTTGCCGGAAGTGCAAGAAGTAATCGAAGTCGAGGATGTTTCCCAGAGGAATCCTCCACGAACGGGATAGTTCCCGCCAGGAAGCCGCTCCTATCTCGTGATCTAAGCCCGAACCGCAGAGAAAGCTAATGACGACTCGAGGCTACCGAATCGATGAAGAGACATTCTACTCAATCGCAGAACCGAATACCTCCTTCGCCAGCCTAAACCTCCAAGTCCACCACCGACAAAGAAAAAGGAAGACTCTCAGACTTGTGCCTTATAAGAAAGCTCGATAAAGAAGAAGAGCAACCGGATACTTCATACAGAAGAAGTTCAAATTCCTTAGACTCCAACACGTGGCAAAAGAATTTGCAAAAGATAAAATGGGTGGCCCCGAGGTCAAGTGGTGACTCAACCTTCACCGTGTCCCGATGCGTTAATCAACCCGATAAGGGATCCGTGCCACCACTTTGGTACAACAACAAACGCGTCGAAGATACTCTTGAGTATGATTTTGAAGAACCAGACCGAAGTTTAGAAGGTAAAGCCGATGAAGAAGCCGCAACCAAAGCCAAAGTGATGAACAAGCTAAGTCCGCAATGAAGAAGATGTTGAGTATGATACGTTTCTTCTAGATAGTCCCCGACGATCAAAGGAAGAAATTTCTGAACCACCAAAGGACCCGGAGTCTCCTCACATCTCATCATCATCCGATTCTTCTTCTCACTCTTCACCACCACCATCAAAGAAATCAACCAAATCATCATCCAACAAGAAGAAGCCAACTCCATCTTGGATCTCAATCTAAGAATCGAATCGTTAAAGCCGCCAAACGAGTCGAAGAAAGATATTCTCCACGTAAAGTTGACTTTCCTCGCCGATCGATAACGTATCTTCATGATGAGAATGACAAGATGCAAGTTGAAAGGAGTATGTACGTAAGCTTATGAAGGATGATCTTCAAGGAAGCATGGATGAGATGATAAAAGGATACACTCACAAGTTCTTAATGGAGGTCATTCCAAAACCGACAAAGGAGATGTATTCCGCATAACTTTATCCGAATCTCTTACATTTAGCCAAGCAAGCCATGAAATCAACTCCGATGAATTTGAGCATCAATCCAGTTGAAACTACAATCTTCTTAGATGATGAATTAGTAAAACCTATAGAAGAATGTCATTCAACGCTTGCCTCCCATGAAGCTAAACTGTTTAAAGCATTGCTGGAATACCAACTCAAGTCATCATTCGAGAAGAGGTCAAGGCCCAAACGCTCAAGAGACATCAAGACAAAGATCAAGATAAGGATACCTAAACGCACAAAGAAGTCCGTGAATCATCTTCGATTCCAGACTCAATGCCTCCACCACAAAAGACTCCACTCAACAAAGATCTCCTCCCCGCTCTTCTCACGATAAACCTCAGATTCAGACACCACCCCACTCAGAAAACCGGTGATCACTTTGAGTATACGGTTGGTGACGATGAAGAATACCATGAGCCCCAACAACAACCCGCTTCTCCGACAAAGTACGAAACCGTAATCCTCATCTAGGCCTAAAAAGAAGAAGAAGCGCCAAGGTGACGTCCTATCATGGCTAGATGAAGATAATACAGAGGAATTTGAATGGTTTTCTACACTTGTCAATTCCACTCACCAAGAAGGTCAAGATCCGGTAGACGGTATACTTTGGAGCATGCTAAAATTCTGCAAGAAAAGTTCAAAGTAAAGAAGATGACGAAATCCGAGTTGAAGTGAATCAAGAATGAAGCATTTCAACTGTTAAAGATAGCTGAAAAGTGCCATCGAGGTCGAATATCACCTTGATAACATTGCTCGAGCTATGTCTAATAACATGGATTGGCTCAACCCGGAAGCAAACATCGACTTTACAAAGCGGACAACCTCCATATTACACCGACGGTCAAACCACTACCAACGATCGGCCAACCAGACAGCCTAGGATCCCATTCCGATATTTCAACAAAGACTTGAATTTCTTCACTGGCTGATGGTTCAAGGAAATATGCTACATCATTGACACTTCCATTCCCAAAGAAATTTAATACTCAAACCTGATAGCTATCGAGGAAAGAGCTAATCACTTGTTCTCCAACAAAGTGGAAGCATACCACCGAGATGCAATGTACAGGATTCATCATTGGCCGAAACGCCAAGAATCTACTACGTAACGCCAGTCCGTGTCTCAACATGCATTGTTCAAGACTAAAAACATCGCCATCAAACACGCTTGATCTTTCGTCCAAATGGGACTACACTTATCTCAAGAATGTTGTGGTCAAAAGACAAGACAAAAGAGATTATGCATTCTCAAGATGACTTTGAGAATTTGTCTATCAACGCATCGAAGACATGTACCTTGCCAAAGTACGTGGTCATATGAGACAATTCACCAAGTACAACGCGGAATTCATCAAGTCGCTCATCTTCATCGACGATAGTTATCAAAGAACGTAGAAGATCTCCAGCTTGCTGAATCTTATCGTAATTCGCTTCACTCCACCGCAGCTTGATCTTCCCGACATCGCCTTCACAATTTACACTCATCAAAGAAACCATTCGCCGCTTTACCAGTGAACTTCAAAGAAATTGCTTGATGGCGTGCAGAGATCTTCATAAGTTTGGAGATCACACTTTGAAGATGGTTAGGGACGGATTGGCTTACCGTTTGAAGGATATACACCAAAAGATCGAGTCTCCTAAGCGATGGAATTCTCGTGATCGGAGGGATGTGAAGAGGATCACGATGATTGATGAACGGTTGTATAGAAGGATGGCCTGTAAGATTGGAAAGCTATGTTGGTGGTCGCACCCGTGAGAAACATCATCGGCTTTCAACGCCCATTCACACTTCATACATTTCTGACTACCTGGTACCCCTTGAATTGCTTCTTTCATTATAAATTTGGATGTATGATTTATTATCACAATGGTTTGTGCACATTTCGTGTACAACCCGTCTTGTAAATAAAGGACCCTGTGGTACGCTTCAGTGTCACAATCCTTATAAAAGGAGCGAAAGCTTCTTACTTTTGAGTAAAACCTATCAAACCTTTCACTTTTCAAGGTTTTGCTCAAAAGAACAAGTACTTTTCCTTATGATTTTCAAAACCTCAACCGTTTATATCACTTGTTGAGGGGGAGTACTTGACTAAAATCTTTGTTTACAAATTGTTCACAGTGGTCATTCTTCCCGCAACACTCGAAATGGTCATATTTATTCTCAAACTTTTCAAAAATAACATTTTATATGCCATTTTTGAGGGGGAGAAAATATGTGATAAGAAATATGTTGTTGTGTATTGCTAGTTGAATTCTCGTGTGAAAAGACTTAACCAACGAATTGACGATACTTAACTGTTAATAACTCGAAAAGACTTATCCGGGACGGGTAATAACTTCAAACTAGTTCGCTAGTGATGTAAACGTGTCTCGCAAAGGACTTGTCCGAGTAGAATGTACCATTCGAGAAACTCTTGGTAGACATGAACCTTGACGGGTTTGACAACCTCTCGGGGTTGTCCAAACCTTCAAGATAGTTATTAGAGCTAGTTGTCACCTAAAAGATGACAATGCAACTCTTTAACTATGCCACGTAACCGTGTCTCGCGAGGGAATGTATATCTTGAGTCGATCAATCAGGCAGCGCTTTTCCTCAATCGTGATTGCCTAAACTCTAAAGCACATGTGAGGGGAGTATTTTTGCTAAAAGATAAAACTCTCACTATGGTTCAAACATGTTTTTCATTTACAAACCCTTTGAGAGATTTTCTTCAAAATGGTTTTATGGCAACATAGGTCAGTCATGGAGTTATAAGGTGACTAAGGTTAGGAATAACCGTCCTATGATCCGCCAGAGCCGGAGGGATCAACCCAAGGACACCATAAATAGTTAGAATTTAGAAGTCCTTAGGTATGATTATAAAAAGGAGAATTGAGAATCGTAGAAAGAAGGAGTTGAAGAATTAAAAAGAAATGCAAAGAAAAGGTGAAAAGAAATAGCCCTCCATTATTCAACTTAGGCGTACACGGTTCAATTCATATGCTATCGGGTTGTCACTAGATGACACCTAGTATTGAAGATTAAAAGTCGTCATGGACCCAGTGACGCATGCACTAAACCTTCTTAACCACTCAAGTTTCTCTCAATAGAAGCTTGATTCATTCTCACAGGGAACCCTACGTAAACTATCGGTTTTCTCTTAGAGATTGCTGGTATTGAAGAAGGAGACCCTCTCCCTAGTCTCCACTCAGGAAAACCAAAATGCACTATTGAGTCTAGAGCCACGAGATTCATCAAAAGATCTCTTAGGTACACTTGACAATTCATCACTTGAAGTTCAACAATAAGAATTTCAGTGGTACATTATCGAGTCCTTCACTGATCTTAGCAATCTGTCGAGAACATTTATGAGAGGTTCACATTTGCATCCTCGTGATTGAATGGAAACTCGCTGTGGTCAACATCAAACGCCTCGAAGCAGTCGCCGCAACTCCCGCGGATTGCTTTAGTGGTCTCAAACGGCTACAATCGGAGGTGATGCTTCGTGTACCTCAACGACTCATCTCAATCGTAGGTGTACTTCGTACATCGTGTTATCTCACTGTGGGACTCCGATTCAGAACCGCCTTTGTAAGAATTAGAGTTGTGTTTTCACACTATGTCCAACACTCTCAAGTTCAAACTTGTAAGTGCCGAATCCGCTTATTACTAACCGCTTTAATGTTTACTTTATGGAAGCTCGAGGGAATGATCGCGCATTCTCCACTTGTTCACACCAACAACATCATCAAAGAAGTTCTATCTTAAAGCAACACAAAAGTCAGAATGATTCCTCATCAAATCAAAGAATCTACAAAGTTAAAGACTTAAAGAACTTCATCAAGCGTGAATCCAACGTTAAAGAGTATGTGAGCATGTTGGAGAAAGACGCAGACTCTCAAGCAAGAAGCGCACTGAGGCGTTGATGCGATAACAACATACTATCACTTTCATCACAAAGAACAATGATCAAAGAACAAAGTTAAAGATGACGCCAAAGCATAACTGTTTCAAAGAAACTATCTCTCTACACTGAGAGATTGTTCGAATCAATTCTTCTCACAAGAAAGAAGAATGTCAAGACGCCAGCTTCTATTACGCCAACGCTTTCACCGCTTTCATCACCAACACTTGTGGGGGAGATTGTTGGAATCACTCCTAAACCATAATCAAGTGTTAGTAATTAATATGTAATAGGTAGCTTAATTATGGCCTTTATGTTTGTTATTAGCCTTAAGCTTATGTAGAAGACCCATGAGCTTAGGCCCATGTCCAATAAGGAAAAAGGGAAGGAGTGGGAGTGTTGCCCTAGCTCCTTGCCTATAAATACCCCTTGTAAACCTTCATTTGAAGGTTGGTTGTTCAATGCATTTCTCTCTCACAATCTACGCCTAACCATCTTAGTTTTATACGTGTGTGTTTGTGTGTGTATTGTTCATCCGCCACTCTATCTCCTCTCTATATCTTTCTATTAAGCTTGTGTTGTAAATCTAGTGACCTAACAGCCCATGACCCATGGAGCTTGACCCATAACCCATTGCATGACATCATGCTTATATCATACATGGATAATATCCATAACCCATGGATCAACCCATACCCAAGTAACCAAGTGCATTGCACTCAAAAGATACATTGTGTCTAGCTAAAGATCCATGGTTCAACCCATGACCCATGACCCATAACCAAAATACCCATGGGTAAAAGGGAGCGTCCTACGGATCCCTAGCTTAACGCTAGACGGATCCCTTGTGGAAGGGATCCGTGGGATCCGGGGAACAGTAGATTTTTCTTCTATAAATAGTGAGCCATTTCTTCATTATTTCTCACCCCTTTCTAACACACTTTCTCCGTGAGTTTAAAACTCACTAACCTTAGATCCAAGAGATCTATGTTTGTAGTTTTGTTTTTGTGTGATCTTCTAGGTTCCTCTTAAAGGCAAGATCACCACCTTTGAAGTCGAGCAAGCTCAAGTCCAGGAGTTGCCATGCTTCCTCATCATCAAGGCTACTGAAGTCTTCTTGTTGATGATTCCTTTCTTTCTTGTAAGAAGTGTAGTATTGAAGACATTAGTGAAAGATGTCTCAAGTGTCAAGACGAAGATATTAGTGAAGGGTATCTATCGTCCATATTATAAGCACTTGTGGTAGGTACTTAGAAGTCAAGACTAGAAGCATTAGTGAAAGGTGCTTAGAAGTCAAGACACAAGACATTAGTGAAAGGTGTCTTGTAGATCTAGTCAAAGGCATTAGTGAAAGGTGCCTTAGATGTACATTCGATATGGTGTGTTGTGATGTACAAGATAGACTAGTATTAGATCCAAGGATATTGATATCCTTGATGATGTTGTAAAGGAGTAGATCTCCTTTGGGATTAGTCGTTGGTGTAGTGTGGTAGTAGTTCCTCCATTGCAATGGAACTAGGTGCTTAGCCTAGTACCTAATAAAGGGTAGGCGACGTTGTGAAGTTGTAGTTCACCTTGGAGTGAAGAACTAGGTACTTAGCCTAGTACCTTATAAAGGGTAGGCGACGTTGTGTAGGTGTGGTTCACCTTTGAGTGAAAGAACCCGGTGGTTAGCCTAGCACCGGAAAAAGGGTAGGCGACGCTGTGAAGGCTTCTCCGCCATAAGGAGATTGGTGTAGTGTTTACTTAACTCGAGTAGGTGACTCGGGAGTGGAGTAGGGCACGGAAGGTGTCCTTGTAGCCGAACCACTATAAATACTTGCGTTGTGGTTTTGTGCTTCTTACTCTTATCTTTTCATTACTTACCTTTATATGCTTGTTTATCAACATCCAACACACACATCCAAATAGATTGACATAAGTCGATCTAAATAGATTAAAAGGAAGTTTTAATTGGTAAAACTATTCAACCCCCCCCCATTCTAGTTTTCTACATGCAGGATCCTCTTTGACTCATTGTTCTCATTTCACTGCGACCTTGTTATCAGTTTTCTTATTTCATTTTCGCATTGAGTTTTTATTTAGTTGCTTTGTTATGTCTGCTCATGGGCTTTTTAAGCTCAACAGATTTTTCCTACCAGTTTTAGGTTTGAAGATGGGCTTTGATGGGCTGAGAGTTGGATTATCTGAGTGGACCAACCCTAGTTACCTTATTAATTGGACTTATTTTGAAGAGCTTTTGTTTTGAGATTACGTTTCATTTTGGATATTGTATTTCCTTGTCAGTCAGTTGTTTTTATGATTTGATACTTCATTTTTTTTAGGTTTCCGTTTGTAAAGATTTTAATTGTATGTTCTAATATGACGCCAGAATGTGACACTTCTACCCTCGTCGGGTTGGGGTGTTACAATTTTGGTATCAAAGAAAAGGTTTCGTCTTGTTGACCGTAGGATTGACCTGTGAGGACTGGGTAGACACTAGGCTTCCGTCTGTTCTGATCTTCTCCGATTTGTTTGATTGTCGTTCCGATTTGATTTTGATATTCTTCTGTCTTCATTGATTTGGCCTTCTTCAAGATTGAATTTTTATTTTGTCTTCGCACATCCGTTTGTCGATCGTTAGATGGAGACTACCAGTGGAGCCGAAGATGATGGTGCCGCACTGCTGCCGCATCAGCCCCCGAAGTGGAGAGGTTCGTGGAAGGTATTACACCCGACCGTTCCGGACATCGATGTCATTGGAGGAAGCCGACGGATCAACCAACGACGCAAAAGACGGAGACAAGATTCAACGGTATTTGAGAAGGTTCATAATCGCATATGATTTTGCTAATGTTACTCCGATTCGTTTGTCATGCGTTTTGAGGCGGTTGATATTTTGTTAAGTGATTTTGATCGGTATTACTTTTCTTTGATTTGTTCAGAACTCGGTTTGAATCGCGAAGTTTCATGATTTAGCATTTTGGTATTATCTCAGTTTTGTTTTGGATTGTCAATAATGAGTCATGAGGAACCGTTTTGAGCACGTTGGTAGCATTCTCTCTTTTGTGGTATGGTAAGTTGATTTGATGTGTTATATGTTGTATGTATGTGTATCTGATCTGTTTTGGGATGTTACTTGCTACCTGTATGTTATCTGTTTTGTTGTTTTGGTTATGTGGTTTGTCATGACCAGAGGCAAAATATGATGACAATAAGAACTTGTTAAGTGATGCAAGTATTATGACGCCTGATCAACGTGATAATACCGAGATTACATAATTTGAACTTATTGAAGTCATACGACGTCTTGGGAAATGCCTGGGGTTGGTACGTGAATGGACTATGAATTATATCCGTTATTTGAGACTCCTCATGTTCGTCCGAAATTCTGTACCTCTTTGCGAGATTCTCACCGACATCTGTTATGTATAAGTTTTGTATGCTTTGGAACCGAAATTGTTACGATTATGCGAACCTATGGATTGCTACGTCTACCCTAAACGGTAATGCCTCGTACCTTATTCAATTTTCGAGGACGAAAATTTTCTTTTAGAGGGGAAGATTTGTAAAACCCGAAAATCTAAAACGCGTGAAAAGACCATTTTACCCCTCACATTTAATATTTGTAAAATATGTATATTACGTCAACTACGTTTAAGACCTAGCTAAGAAATAATAACTTGTGCAAGAGAATAAAAAAATGACTTACCCTTATGTCTACAAAATATCACACATTACATGTCACATGGACCTAATCTTAAGTACTAATTAAAAGGCAAATTAAACTAATTAATGAGCACATAAATGGTAATTTGGAATTTTGACTTTGTCATGACTCCTTCCCTTGTGGATCGGCCTAAAACTAACGCTCCCCCCCTCCCCTTTTAATTTCCAAATTAACTCTCAATTAATTCCATTAAAACTTACCATCTAATTCACACAAAAAAAAGAGAGAAAACCCTAATCCCTACCATCAAAGTGGACGGCAAAAGGGATCCCCTCCTCCATTTTTCCAGTCGACAACAAGAGGTGCAAAAAAGGAGATTCGTGAGGGTTTCAGAACGCACGTAATCGGTCATGGGGTCGAAGGCTTTGCTTGATGGTCGATGTCTTGATTGGAACAGTGTCGAGTTTTGCTGCTACAAAAGGAGGGTTGAGTGTTTTCGTTGTTCTGTTTTCTTCTTTTGTTGCACGCCAATCTTAAAACCTTCATCTCGCCTTTCTCGATTCGGTCATGGATTGTTGTATTATGCACATGGTTTTAATTCAAAAATCCACCAAGATATGTCAAATAAGTTTGTCACATAAATTAGCTATATGTACATATGCATGTCCAGCTTTGAGAGGTGCATGGGTAGTCTTAAATCTGATTTTTAACCTCATAACTTGCATGTTTCTTTTGGTTATTATCAAGCTTGAATGGACTAAATCATAGTGTCGAATAAAACTAAGGTCTGTGGTTTCACGTGGTCACTTTTGTGGGCTTAGGATTTCAGGTTTTGGGAAGGGAGTCTCGAAATCATGTAGGGGCTACAAAGAAAGGTTAAAATCTGGTTCAAGTCATGTTAAAATGAAATATAACATTGGTACATATGTCTTGCGTTAATGGTAACGACTAACTAGGGTTTTCGTTGGTTCATTAATCGGGTCGTGTGGTTTGTGTTGGGTATGTATAAAATTCATAAGCCGGAAAATATAAATGTTGGGCATGTTATGATACTATTAAAACAGGTCATATGGCTTTCATGGGTTATGGGTGCTTTTGGGTAGGTAAAACATGTGATACGTTAACTTTAGACGGGTTTTGGTTGGGACTGTTTTAGAAGCTGAATTTGGAAATATTGTAACTTGAGTTTCATAAGGATAAAATCCAGTATTTTTGCATGAAAAGTTGGTTTAAGGTTTTATTGAAGTTTTCCAAGTGGTTTGGTCGAATTTGGAGTTGTCTAAGTCATATTTTTAAATTTTACAAGATCAAGTGTCAAAGCTGAGAAAAGGGGTCTGAAATTTAGTTGGATTGTTTGATTTTTCATTTTCAAACCATAATGAATTGGGAGCTCTCCTTTTATAGGAGTGACATTTAGGATATAAATGAATTTCTGGGAGTTTTGAGAATTTTTTCCAAGGTGTCTAAACAGGTCTTATAAGCGTAAACTTTTAAGGTGTATTTTCTGATCACTTTCAAGTGTCTGACTTGTGATTTTCCATAGGCCATTTGACCTGGAAATAGAACCCCCCCCCAATTTTTGGAGAGTCTTTTAACTCATATGGGAACCCCTGGTAATTTCCTTGATTTTATTTGAGCTAAGTAAGTAATTTATAAAAATCGCTAAATTCTGGTCAAGATGTGAATTTAAGAAAATGAAAGATAAAAAGAGGATATCAATAAGTAAAACACTTACAAATGCATAAGAAGCTTATGAAATTAGTATATAAGTAATATATGATATCAATTCATGTAGATTCGTTGAAGAAGATACGACGTTGCTTCCCGGTGTTACTTTCCGCTTGCTTTCATTTCGCTTGCTAAGGTAAGATATTCTATCCCTTTTCGGGATTTTCATGACTTTTCGATCCTTGACTTTACTTCACTTATGATATTCCTTTGCTATGATTTCCTTATGCTATGATCCTTTTGATATGATTCCTACATAATCCTTTGATATGATTCGTTTCGCTATGATATTCGCTTGTTATGATTATGAACTTCGATTATGAACCTTATGATTATGAACCATCCGATTATGAACCTCGATTATGAACTTATGTTATGGAAATCTGATATGAACCTTTGACTTCTGAGCCTTTGATATGAACCCTAATGATATGATTATGCTTTGACCCTTCAGCTTTGATAAGAGCCAAATATGTGTTCCTAGTCATGGAGGTACCATGACCATGTCATTGATGCACCAATGGCACGACTCCAAGGTGTAATGAGTGATACACACCGCCCCTTTATGTTATGTGATTATGAGCTCGCTTATATGTTTGGCCACTATGTTTCCATGGGCATATGGATGCATCCTAGATATGTTTTGATATGATATGATATGATTTATATGGTGAATGATGTCGTGTGCAATACGCTTTCACACGGAGCTAGCTACTCCATTGGTTAAGAGGTCTACCCTCCTATTATATATGGTATCCGAGGTCACCCTCCGAATACAATGGTTACTTATGATATGATATGTTCCTGCTCGTAGATTTCGACAACCCTTACACTTTGATATACCTATATTGTACCTTCAGTATTCCCAAACGCACCATATTCTCAGATAATTGTTCATTACTCAAAGACCTTATATGATTCACTCTACTACCAAGATATGTATATATTTCATTGCATTTATCTGTCATACTCTCATTCGTTTCGTGATATCATTCCATTATCGCATCGGTTATTATATGTTTATTGGATTTGATTAGGCTATTCATGTTTTATGACTACTGATTACCAACTATGATATGATTAATATACTAATACTGATACCGTTGTCATCTAATGATATGTGATCTTACTGTTATGTGACCCTCCGATTTGTCCTGTTATCATGTGTACTTCGCTCGGCTAATCTCGCACTATGACTATCCGTTGTATCCTTATCTTATTGTTGACCGCCATGTTTACATTTCGTCTATGCTATGGATTGATTGGGTAAATGTTTCCACTTATGATGTCCGCTTGTTAACTTGTTTAATTGCCCTGCTATGTCCCTAGTTCATTTAATTATATTGTTCATATTTGTTGGGAATTCGTGGAAACAGTGATTCTACTGACGAGAAACAATGGATTCTCAATAAGAAGAGTTTCGCGGAAGTAAAATAAACATACAAAGTAGGAACTATGTGAAGTTATTCTATCAAGTAGAAACAACTGAAGTACCGGCCGTGGAATCTACCAAGTAGTGAAACAAAAAGTATCAAGCCGGAATCTAATCAAGTAGTCGTTCTCAATACAACAAGTGATTCTCACTGGTTACATTTCTACTCAAGTAGTAGCGTAAATCGCGGATTATGCTAATAGAGTGAATCTCACGGATGGGAGGCGCAGATTATTTAATGCTAGCCCATCTTTATTATTGTACCGCCTGAGATAGCTTTGGGGCGAACAATCGCCTAAGGTTATAAGGGTAATGCTGTGATGGCTTTGCGACGTATTATTTAGTTGCATGTTTATGTACTTTAGTCAGATGCTTGTTCTTTTCGAAGGGAATAGTGTTCCTTGTCTAGTGTTCCTTGTCTATAAAAGGAACTTAGGTCTATTGTATTGTAAGACACTCTTTGATAAAAACATTCAAGAAAAACCTCTTTAGAGAGGGTGTAAAGATCCATAGAGGATCATTAGTTTTAATAGAAAAGCCTTGTTGGTAACTTTGATTGTGTTCTTATTATTCCGCTGTGCACATTCAATCATTGTTATTATACACTCTAGTTGAGTCCGGATCTTGGATTTATCAATATTGTATTCCTACTTGTTACGTGTGACTGCTATGTTTTGACTGCTGTTAGTACTTCCGTTGTTATGATACTGGTTATGTTTTCAACTAAGGGTTTTGACCTGTGTGATTGCCATGCTCACTTAGTAATTAATTGCTTTCGTTTTCCTTTAGATTTCCGTTTGACTTGTATGTCTTGATTTCTGAATTGATTGTATGTCATATGTATGTTGTGTGGATACGACGTCTGTGATGCTTGCTTATGTTTCAGTACTTGTATGTCTAGTTTGTAGGGGCTTATATTCCTGTCATAGATGCTTTGCTTGCTTTGTTTTCCTCTTATATCGTTCTTCTGGATATCGTATAATTGTGTTCTCAGGATCCTCTTTGACTCAGTGTTTGTTCTCATTTCGTTGCGACCTTGTTATCGAGTTTTCTTATTTCATTTCGCATTTCGATTTTATTTAGCTTTCGTTTTGTATATCACGTTCACTGGCTTTTTAAGCTCAGTAGCATTTCTTTTCTACTTGGCGGGTTTTAGGTTTGAATGGGACTTTGATGGGGAGAGTTGGATTATCAGGTGAACCAACCCTAGTTACCTTATTAATTGGACTTATTTTGAAGAGCTTTTGTTTTGAGATTACATTTCATTTTGGATATTGTATTTCCTTGTCAGTCAGTTGTTTTTATGATTTGATACTTCATTTTTTTTAGGTTTCCGTTTGTAAAGATTTTAATTGTATGTTCTGATATGACGCGAGAATGTGACACTTCTACCCTCGTCGGGTTGGGGTGTTACAGTTATCCTAAAATAAATGTTAAACGACATAAAAAGATGAAAGTGATGGCTATAGGAGTCTTTTAAGTGCTTAGACTTTCAGTAGCTTTCTTAGATTGTAACATGTATTAATATAATTGTAATTATGAGTGAAAGTGTGTTTTAAGAAGAGCATTAATTATATTTGTTGAATTTATGTATTTGTGCCTAAGTATTTGTAAACCTAGCCATACAAGTTGTAATGTTTAAAAAGTATTTATTATATACAATTAATGACATTTAATAAAAAGATTGTGTTTAAATTGGTTGTAAATTTAGTTTTTTTACTTATGATGCTTAATTTTCAATTTTGGCATAAATTCATGTATATTTTTGTAAACTTCAAAAATTAAATATATATCATTTTTACCAGTTTTTGATGCATAAAGTACAATGATTTTAATGCATCAAAAAGATATATATGTAATTTTTGAATTTTACAAAGATATATATGTAAATGCCTTTAAATTTTAGCGTTTTAGTGTAAGTATTACCCTGAAATGACTTCATCCATTATAAGATAGTAATATATGAGATCTAGCGAGCGATACATTCAAGCCTTAACCTATATACCTGATTTCAGTTTTACTTGGATTCTATGTGGGAGAAAGTAAAATTTTCATAAAGCATCCAAGAGACCAAGACTTAATTTAGCAATTATTGTTTTTCTATGTAATTTAAAAGAATTTTTAACATATATACACGAACACATACGACTATACAAGTATATCTGAAAAAATTGAACACGTTGTAGGGGATAAATAGTAACGAACACAATCGGATATGCTTAAATCTCTGAAAGGCGTGTGAACACTTTCAGATCGAATCAATTCGGTGGTTCTCCCGAATTATTCAATCGAATACAATTTAGAGATTGAGAATTTTCTGTATGTTTTGTACGAGATATTTTGTGAACCAGTGAGTAAATAACGACCAAATAAAATGTAAGAGTTGAGATCAATATAGAACTCATATTTGTCATAGAACAAATGAACCAATCATAACCCTCCATTTTTATCTAAATTAATACAAAATCATTTTTCACATTTTTTAAAACAACATATCTTACAAACGGTAAATCTTCAAAATATAAAAAATACACCATCATGACGAGAATTAAATTATCTTTCTATAGATATGCACTTTTACATATTTTCGACAAACATTTTTTTCAAAAATTCCGTCCGAAAAAATCATATATGATTTTTACGAATCATATATGATTTTAAAGAATCATGTATGATTCATTTTTACAATCATATATGATTTTTACAATCATATATGATTCTCAAAAATCATATGTGATTCGTAAAATCGAATCATATATGATTTTCACAAATCATATATGATTTTTGTTGATCGAAATTTTGAAAAAATTGTTAAAAATATATAGTAGTGCATATCATAGAAAGATAATTTAATTCTCGTCCTTGATAATACTTTTTATCGCGTAACGATTAACGGTTTTGCGAGATATTTAATTTTTAAAAAGAGTGAAAGTTTATCATAATAAAATGAATGGTCATTATTGGTTGATTGGATCATGGTAAATTTTGGTTATATTGAACTTCTAAAATGTATATATCTATGAAACGGTAACGCCAAAGCCAGTATTCAGAGTTTAAACACTTGTCAAATTTAGTCCCTCAATTTCCAAAAATTAATTTTAGAATTTTTGACATAGCAACTTAGTGGAATTTCGACTGTAGGGGTCTTGCCCCTGGGCCTGCTGCCATGCGTTGGCCTCTCTTCTGACATTTGCAGGACCTGTCCTTAGAGCAGCACTACAATATCATAATAAATTCAATAGGCGTCTGTTTCCGCACCTCCACCTAAATGATGTCTTATTATATTGAAATTGATCAACAAAATTAATCCGATTCACTAAAATATCTTTATATAAAGTAGGTCTGTTATTAGAGTATAAAGAAAATCAAATTATCGTTAAAAGTCAAACGAGAATGCATGTGGTACTTTTTGCACGTGAATTGTCTTTAGTTAAAAAACAGAAAATCACAAGCAAATATGTTTTGATTTTAAGTGTGAACTCGTATTTACAAATGAATTATAACGTAATAAGTATTTCTTCGTACTGAAGTTGTTTCATGGTTTAAGAGAAAACTCTCATGTACATTCCTAAAGACTAAACGTAACAAGGTTCTACACAACGCGAGAAAGCCACCGATGACGTGTCATCTCTTATAACATCACTAAACCGATGACGCGTGAGAAACATCACTTTTGGTCATCTGCAATTATGCATTACCAAACCAATTTTTGTTTTGATTTATGAGTGTGTGAGTGTACTTATGTATATTTGTATCTAAGCGGGTATGTTTGTGTGTTTGATTTGGTGATCATTATTATAGTTGTTTTGTAACGAACTTGATAAAGAAGGGAAAATCGATGTGCCGATAGTAAATGCGGTTGTTACCATTTGGCATGGAAATGGAACGGTAAAGCCCTAAAACTTTCAACCTATAAAGTGAAATTTAGAACTATTATTCAATTAATATCCCTAAATAGTGATGGTTAGCTTTTTTGAACGGCACTTTTATAAACTAGCAAATTTAGAGAACATTCAAAAGAAATTAAATGAGGGTTTTTCCAATTACTCGAAAAACCCTATTACATCTAATAGAACATGTTAAAGAGACGACACAATATCTTCAAAAATCACCGAACGTTTCGGAAAATTCACGTCTAAAATAGACCGATTCCGGAACGACCAAATCCTCCACCAAGCAACACAAAAAACACCTTCCAAAAGAGACTTGATCGCGGGAGATAAGCAGAAAGAAAGAAACCAAGCTTCCCAATCCGAAAAAAAAGAAAGCTCCTGCCAACCTATCCCACCAACGACATACCTTACGAAGAATAGATTGAGCCAACTCGCAACGGAACAGGACATGTTGAATATTCTAAACGATAACAAAATGAAAGGTTTTTGTAACTCAGTTTTCTCGTTAGGAACAACTGTTATCTCACAAATCTTGCTATAAACATTCATTTGAACTGTTTTCTCTATATATTCATGATGCATAACTTATTAGTGATAATTCTTGATCGTTCACGACACAATTTAATATTGCATATATCCTTACTTTACATTTTCGTTTTCTAATTTTCAAACTGAAATGCTAAAGCTTATGTCGAAAAATAAATAAAATTTGAGCTAAAGATGTTAAAGCATATATAAAAAAATGATTTTTATTTTTATTTTTTGTATATTATTATTATTATTATTATTATTATTATTATTATTATTATTATTATTATTATTGTTGTTGTTGTTGATACAAAAGTTGGACGTTCCTATTTGGTGCTTTCGGTTCTCAAATTGGTGGTTGTTTGCTTTGAGACTTGCGCCTAATAAGCAAAAAACGTTTGAGACTTATCGGAGATTGTCTCCCACGATTATCCTCCGGCGTGAGAGTAAGTAATCGGTTTTAGGGTTATAGAGAGTTAAGGTTTTAGATCGTACATTTAATGAGGAATATGGTTCCCTTTATATACACGATCTCCTTGTTAGTTCGTGTTCCCCTTGGTATCCCGCCTAAGTCGGTTGGTAAACGCTATCTCCAAAATAGGAGATATCCAATATCTTATTCCATAAATAAGTTCTTTGGGTTTTGGTAGCCGTGAGCCCAAACCGATCAGCGTAGCCCATTTCGTGATGGGTAGCTAATATTGGTCCTTGGTCGGGGTTCGTGACCCGAATGTAGACTATACGTCATCATCACCCGTGCAAGCGCTCTTGCTGATGTGAGCTAGGATCTGTAGACTAATAACTTCTGATAAATAAAAACGTGAAGCGTAGCAAAGAAGCTAAACAGAGACTTCAGCGTTAAAGATACACGTGTATCTAGACATAATATTTAAAATGGACGCCTCGTAATT
>OU343218.1:240079254-240330747 GCA_910596185.1 Chrysanthemum makinoi
AACTATCCGCTACCTTATCCGCTTATTGTCGACCTCGCCATGTTTACATTTCGTTATCATATAATTGATTGGGTAAATGTTTCACTTATATGATGTCCGGGTTTGTTAACTTGATTTTAATTGCCCCGCTATGTCCCTAGTTCATTTAATTATATTGTTCATATTTGTTGGGAATTCGTGAAATGTTGATTCCGGGCCGATCGAGAAACAATGGATTCTCTACTAAGAAGAGTTTCACTGGCAAAATAAACATACAAAGTAGGAACTATGCCGGGTTATTCACTCAAGTGAAGTGAAATGTACTGAAGTATCAAGCCGCGGAATCTATCAAGTGAAAGTGAAACGGAAGTAACTTGCCGCGGGAATCTACCGGCGTAGTGAAGCCGTGGTTTCGGCCAAGCACAAGTGGATTCTCACAGTTACATTTCTATCAAGTAGTAAAGGTGAAATCGCGGATTATGCTAATAGAGTGAATCCAATGAGGATGTGGAGGCGCAGGATTTTAATGCTAGCCCATCTTTATTATTGTAATGCCCGAGGATAGCTTAGTGTAATGCCTTGCTAGCATGGGTAATGCGTATGGGCTTTACATTTATTATTTAGTTGCATGCTTGTACTTTAGTTGCATGCTTGTTCTTTTCCCAAGAAAGGGAATAGTGTTCCTTGTCTAGTGTTCCTTGTCTATAAAAGGAACTTAGGTCTATTGTATTGTAAGACACTCTTTGATAAAAACATTCAAGAAAAACCTCTTTAGAGAGGGTGTAAAGATCCATAGAGGATCATTAGTTTTAATAGAAAAGCCTTGTTGGTAACTTTGATTGTGTTCTTATTATTCCGCTGTGCACATTCAATCATTGTTATTATACACTCTAGTTGAGTCCGGATCTTGGATTTATCAATATTGTATTCCTACTTGTTACGTGTGACTGCTATGTTTTGACTGCTGTTAGTACTTCCGCTTGTTATGATAATCGGTTATGTTTTCAACTAAGGGTTTTGACTCGCTGTGATTGCCATGCTCACTTAGTAATTAATTGCTTTCGCTTTCCTTTAGATTTCCGCTTGACTTGTATGTCTTCCGATTTCCTCAATTGATTGTATGTCATATGTATGTTGTGTGGATAATGACGCCGTGATGCTTGCTTATGTTTCAAGATTTTGTATGTCTAGTTTGTGGGCTTATATTCCCGCTCATAGATGCTTTGCTTGCTTTGTTTTTCCTCTCATATTCTGCTCTTGCTGGATATCTCGATAATTGTGTTACGCAGATCCTCTTTGACTCGTTGTTCTCATTTCAGGCGCACCTTGTTATCGCTTTATTTCATTTCGCATTTCTGATTTTATTTAGCTTTCGCTTTGTTATATCCGCTCACTGGGCTTTTAAGCTCACCGCATTTCTTTCCGCGGCAGTTTTAGGTTTGAAGATGGGCTTGATGGGTAGAGAGTTGGATTATCCGAGGAACCAACCCTAGTTACCTTATTAATTGGACTTATTTTGAAGAGCTTTTGTTTTGAGATTACATTTCATTTTGGATATTGTATTTCCTTGTCACCGCTTGTTTTATGATTTGATACTTCATTTTTTAGGTTTCCGCTTGTAAAGATTTTAATTGTATGTTCATATGACGCCATGAATGTGATATACTTCTACCCTCGCCGGGTTGGTGTTACGCTTATCCTAAAATAAATGTTAAACTATTAAAAGATGAAAGTGATGGCTATAGGTGTCTTTAAGTGCTTAGACTTTCAGAGTTCTTAGATTGTAACATGTATTAATATAATTGTAATTATGAGTGAAAGTGTGTTTTAAGAAGAGCATTAATTATATTTGTTGAATTTATGTATTTGTGCCTAAGTATTTGTAAACCTAGCCATACAAGTTGTAATGTTTAAAAAGTATTTATTATATACAATTAATGACATTTAATAAAAAGATTGTGTTTAAATTGGTTGTAAATTTAGTTTTTTTACTTATGATGCTTAATTTTCAATTTTGGCATAAATTCATGTATATTTTTGTAAACTTCAAAAATTAAATATATATCATTTTTACCAGTTTTTGATGCATAAAGCAATTATTTTAATGCATTAAAAAAATATATATGTAATTTTTGAATTTTACAAGGATATATATGTAAATGCCTTAAATTTTTAGCGTTTTAGTGTAAGTATTACCGTGAAATGACTTCATCCATTATAAGATAGTAATATATGAGATCTAGCGAGCGATACATTCAAGCCTTAACCTATATACCTGATTTCAGTTTTACTTGGATTCTATGTGGGAGAAAGTAAAATTTCTATAAAGCATCCAAGAGACCAAGACTTAATTTAGCAATTATTGTTTTTCTATGTAATTTAAAAGAATTTTTAACATATATACACGAACACATACGACTATACAAGTATATCCTAAAAACTGAACAGGTTGTAGGGGATAAATAGTAACGAACACAATCGGATATGCTTAAATCTCTGAAGGCTAGATTCTCAGATCGAATCAATTCGGTGGTTCTCCATTATTCAATCAATACAATTTAGAGATTGAGAATTTTCTTTATGTTTTGTACTAGATATTTTGTGAACCAAAGGAGTAAATAACGACCAAATAAAATGTAAGAGTTGAGATCATATATAACTCATATTCATTAGTAACAAATGAATCCAATCATAACCTCCATTTTTATCTAAATTAATACAAAATCATTTTTCACATTTTTTTTAAAAACAACATATCTTACAAACGGTAAATCTTCAAAATATAATAATATATTGTCAGGATTAGAATTAATTATATTCTATAGATATGCACTTTACATATTTTCGACAAACATTTTTCAAAATTCCGTCCTAAAAAATCATATATGATTTTTACGAATCATATATGATTTTAAAAAATCATGTATGATTCGATTTTATTTATCATATATGATTTTACAATCATATATGATTCTCAAAAATCATATGTGATTCGTAGAAATCGAATCATATATGATTTTCACAAATCATATATGATTTTTGACCAAATTTGAAAAAAAATTGTTAAAAATATATAGTAGCATATCTATGAAAGATAATTTAATTCGCCATTTATGGTATAATTTTTATATCGCGTGAACGCATTAACGGTTTATAGATATTTAATTTTTAAAAAGAGTGAAAGTTTTATCATAATAAAAATGAATTCGCTATTATTGGTTGACGGATCTATGGTAAATTTTTGGCTCTATATCAACTTTTCGCTAAAATGTATATATCTATGAAACGGGTAACTCAAAGCCAGATTCAAGGTTTCCAACTTGTCAAATTTAGTCCTCAATTTCCAAAAATTAATTTTCGAGGAATTTTGACATAGCAACTTAGTGGAATTTTCGACTTAAAAGTGGGTGCCGCCCTTGATTCTCAGCCGCCTCGGAGCCTCATGAGATGCGTGGCCGCCTCTCGGACTGTTCCCTGCGCTTTCACTTCCTCAATCATAATAAATTAAATAGGCAGACTCCGCACCTCCAAACCTAAATGATGTCTTATTATAATGAAATTGATCAAGCAAATTAATCCGATTACACTAAAATATCTTATATAAAAAGTAGGTCTGTTATTAGAGTATAAAGAAAATAAAAGTCAAACGAGAATGCATGTGGTACTTTTTGCACGTGAATTGTCTTTAGTTAAAAAACAGAAAATCACAAGCAAATATGTTTTGATTTTAAGTGTGAACTCGTATTTACAAATGAATTATAACGTAATAAGTATTTCTTCGTACTGAAGTTGTTTCATGGTTTAAGAGAAAACTCTCATGTACATTCCTAAAGACTAAACGTAACAAGGTTCTACACAACGCGAGAAAGCCACCGATGACGTGTCATCTCTTATAACATCACTAAACCGATGACGCGTGAGAAACATCACTTTTGGTCATCTGCAATTATGCATTACCAAACCAATTTTTGTTTTGATTTATGAGTGTGTGAGTGTACTTATGTATATTTGTATCTAAGCGGTTATGTTTGTGTGTTTGCTTTGGTGATCATTATTATAGTTGTTTTGTAACGAACTTGATAAAGAAGGGAAAATCGATGTGCCGATAGTAAATGCGGTTGTTACCATTTGGCATGGAAATGGAACGGTAAAGCCCTAAAACTTTCAACCTATAAAGTGAAATTTAGAACTATTATTCAATTAATATCCCTAAATAATGATGGTTAGCTTTTTTTGAACGGCAACTTTATAAACTAGCAAGAAGCTAGAAGGAACATTACAAAGAAATTAAATGAGGGTTTTTCAACCAATTCTCTCAAGAAAAAACCCTATTACATCTAATAGAACATGTTAAAAGAGAACGACACAATATCTTCAAAAATCACCGAACGTTTCGGAAAATTCACGTCTAAAATAGACCGATTCCGGAACGACCAAATCCTCCACCAAGCAACACAAAAAACACCTTCCAAAAGAGACTTGATCGCGGGAGATAAGAAAGAAAGAAAGAAACCAAGCTTCCCAATCCGAAAAAAAAGAAAGCTCCTGCCAACCTATCCCACCAACGACATACCTTACGAAGAATAGATTGAGCCAACTCGCAACGGAACAGGACATGTTGAATATTCTAAACGATAACAAAATGAAAGGTTTTTGTAACTCAGTTTTCTCGTTAGAAACAACTGTTATCTCACAAATCTTGCTATAAACATTCATTTGAACTGTTTTCTCTATGTATTCATGATGCATAACTTATTAGTGATAATTCTTGATCGTTCACGACACAATTTAGTATTGCATATATCCTTACTTTACATTTTCGTTTTCTAATTTTCAAACTGAAATGCTAAAGCTTATGTCGAAAAATAAATAAAATTTGAGCTAAAGATGTTAAAGCATATATAAAAAAATGATTTTTATTTTTATTTTTTGTATATTATTATTATTATTATTATTATTATTATTATTATTATTATTATTATTATTATTATTATTGTTGTTGTTGTTGATACAAAAGTTGGACGTTCCTATTTGGTGCTCCGGTTCTCGTATCAATTAGTTGTTTGCTGCTTGAGACCAGCGCGCACTAATAAACAGAAAACACCGTTTGACTTATCGTGAGATTGTCTCCCACGATTATCCTCCGGCGTGAGAGTAAGTAATCGGTTTTAGGGTTATAGAGAGTTAAGGTTTTAGATCGTACATTTAATGAGGAATATGGTTCCCTTTATATACACGATCTCCTTGTTAGTTTCGTGTTCCCCAAACTTCGGCGTATCCCGCCTAAGTCGGTTGGTAAACGCTTATCTCCAAAAATAGGAGATATCCAATATCTTATTCCATAAATAAGTTCTTTGGGTTTGGGCCTTCGTGAGCCCAAACACTGATCGGCGTAGCCCATTTCGTGATGGGGTAGCTAATATTGGTCCTTGGTCGGGTTCGTGACCCGAATGTAGACTATACGTCATCATGTCCCCCCAGTCTAGTATGCGCAGTGACGAATCAGCGGATGCTAGACTAATAACCGCAGATAAATAAAAACGTGAAGCGTAGCAAAGAAGCTAAACAGATCTTCATGCGTTAAAGATACACGGTGTATCTAGACATAATATTTAAAATGGACGCCAGTAATTGGGAAAGTAATCGTAAGCACGTCACTCGATGAATCCTAGCCACTCAAATAGCGATAGTGGAATCCACGTGTCAGGCATCGCGTGGATGAGGAGACTTATATAACCCTCGACCTTCATTTCATCGCGTGACGAAAAAAAACATATTCCACCATTGTTAACAAACCTTCAACCTGCACCTCAGACAACTATTCCGCCTAAGGTAATCGTGCGTGCGCTTATAAAAACAAAACCATGGTCAAGGTGTTATCTGATTTCACATCTGTCATAACTGAGGAGGAACTACTAGAGTTCACCTCGGATTATTTTATTCCCCTAGACGTGCATCCAGTTGTCCCGGATGCGCGGGCGTCGATTGCGGACTTCCCCGAGGGGAAAGTAGGGGTATACACACGGTTCTTCGAATTCGCGAATCAACGTGTGCCCATATCCCTATTTCTGTGCGATGTATTAAATTATTACGATGCGACCTATCCCACCGCAGACCGCCGGTCTGCGGCTAAAATTACCAACTTCGAGGTTAAGCGTAGCCTATTGGCGGTGAACCCTACTATCCATCTATTCCGCCCTACGTTTATCACACGACGTGGTCACGGGTGGGTATCCTTCTCTAAGCGCTAGTAAACTTCAGTGTTACCGAAAAACTAGACGCACTTAGAAATTGGAGGAGTCATTCTTCTAGGTAGATGAGTCGTGTTTCCGTGGCGTTATAATTCTTCACCGGTACATTGCCGGAAGGATGAGCCCCCCCTTCCTAGACTATATAGCCGGAGGATGCGGAACTGATAACGCCAACCGCATCCCCATTAGTTCCTATCATGAGGAATTTCGTGCATATGGGCATCGGCGTAACTACTTTGGTATGCGTGATGAGATACCAATCTTCTTAGGCGTGGATGGTCGAGGGGTGTCGCCCTTCGTGATCCCCTTTTTAATTAATGTAAGAGTTTTCTTTTCCTTTTGCACATTATGTAACATCTGTATTTGGTGTCTTATGTTGCGCAGAGATGGATCTTTTCACAGTTGTGCACGGCAAGGCCACGCCAGGTCAACGTGGGAGTGCGCGCGCTGAGAGACGGAGAAGAGCCTATTCTAGAGGCCACTATAGGGCGCACTCTGGAAATTAACTTGGGAGAAGTGGGGGCTCCCTCTCCAAAGCGACCACTGTAGGGTCATCAGTTGCAGTAGAGGCGACCCCCATCCAAAGCGTTCCGAGCCCCAGGGCTCCCTCTCCGCCTCCGTAAGTGAATGTGGCTGGAGGCACGGAAGAAGAAGAGGAGGAGGAGAGCGCTAAGTTAAAGCATAAGAGCGCTCGGTGGTGAGGCGTAGGGTCATCCGAAGAAGCGCCCGTCGCTTTTAATGTGGAATCGTCCTCGATAAGCGCCTCAGCCCCACCATCACCTGATGTGACTCTGTCTCAGTAAGTTTGTTACCTTTTTCTTCTCTTCTTTTTTGTATTGCGCGCTCCCTTTTATGTAGATAACTAATAATCTCGATCTATTCGCATGCAGGTGGAGCGTGATCGATTCGCCTCCACGGGCTAGTCTGCTTGTCGAATCTTCTAGGGCAAAAGAGCCAAGGTAGCTGAGCCATTGGCGGCGGGGACGCGCCAATGGAGCAAATTTTGTTGAAGAGTTGGCGCTGGCTGCTGCGCATCAAGCCTCGCTTGTGGGTAAGCTAAAGAACAAGGTTGCAGGAGAGGGCAGCCAGATTGCGTTGCTGGAGGAGCAGTTGGCTAGTGCTAAAGCTGAGGCTGAGGGTTTAGGTGCATATGCCCAAAAGCTTGCAGAGGAGAAGATGGCTTTGTTAGGGCGCGATAAATTAGGAGCGCGCCGCAACTGCTCAATATAAGTCTTCATGCGTCCGGGCATCAAGTACTTGGAGAAGTGGTATGGACAGCTGCCGAGGAGTTGGGGGAGCTTAGGCCAACCGCTGAAGGGCATCCGAGGCGCAAGAAATGAAGCCGCGAAGCTTAGTTTAGAGTATGACGAGGAATTATATCCTCATCTCATGTCCGCCATTGCTGAGCCGCAGTGGCTCATCACCATGGCTCAGCTGCTTTGCTCTTAGCACCCTTGAGTCCAAGGAGGTAGTGGACGCATTTGGTGGGGTGGTTCAATGTGCCTTGGCGAGGAAGTCGAGGTCGTGGAGGCGCCGCAAGAAGCCGACTTTTGCAAGGCACCTCAAAAAGGTACCGGTTATGATGCGCAATCCTATGATAACCGTTGTCTGCGCTATGAATAGGATGAAGGTCTTAGAGCTTCCCATGATTGCTGAAATGGAGCGACTGTGATTATCCCATAGGTTTTATTATGGAAGGGTTGACTTTAGCGCCATCGCATCGATAATGCGTAAGCCTAGCCTGACTATTTTTGAAGCCCGATGACTCTCGGCTTCAAGTGCCTGCTTTTGCTCGCCCCAGGGGACATCCTGAATCCCTTTGCTTTAGAGAAAGAAATTCCCTTGAAGGAAGTGTTGGAAGCGCATGCTACCGACTTGCTAAAAGGAAGGTGTGAAAGGTAAAGCGATTTTGTGCGGGGTTGGTGCAGCTCATCTCCCAAGGTCCGACGGGGTGCCAGTGAGTGTTGCCACCGTGGTCTCGCCAAGACTCGGACTTGTTGAAGAGGCTAGCGAGATTGGAGATGCCGCAAGCCACGCGGAGGACTTCATCACCTGAGCGGTCTAAGAGTATATAGATAGAATCTTATGTTTATGAACATCCTTTTGTAATAACTTGTAGTCATTAATAAAATATCCTTTTGTTAAGTGCGTGTCAATATTATTGCAACTTGTAATGTGCGTACTTATCTGTTTGTCTTTGCGTAAAAGGCGGTTCGTTGTATCGAGATCAATTTGTACACATAGCTGCCAATAATATGAGAAATTCATAGTCATGTATGAAGATCAGAGTATACTTAAAACATAATTAATAAGTAATTGTGTCATAGTCGTGTATGATGTGATATGCAGCGTCTTTATAAATATCATCTTAAAGAGTCAAGTGTGTTGATTCCTAATTTTGTTAAACGTGCACCGTATGCATAGTTGTCCGTCGTGAGGATGCTTAACCGAACTTATTCCAACGTCTTGTGAATAAGGTGTTTAACAAGGATACATGATCCGATGTTGATGGGTTTGCAACCCTCTTACTTAACGAGTCATTTAGTAGGTTGACTCATCCTTTTACCATCGTGGGTTTATCAAATGCATGCATGCCATGTAGGCAAAAAATAAAAAATGTTAAGACATAAAGTATATGGAAATAACAAATTGAAATGTGTCGCGGAATTAGCTAGAAACCGCGACGGTTTATTGATACTTGCAAGTTTTTATGAAAGAAAATAAATAAGACACTTGCCTAAGTAAAAAAATAAATACATGGATATTTATTGGGCACTAAAGTGAAAGAGTTTCCGTGCGTTGGGCCGTAGCCATTCCTAGAGATAGCATCGCTTGAGATTGCAAATATTCCATTGAGAGATTGGACTTCCTTCAACGTGCGCGGTGAGGGAAGTTCAATGACAGCCTTGGTCTTTTCTGGGCATGGTTTAATGCCATCAGGCTCTATCAGGTATCCGAGAAACATGCCTTCTGTAGCGCCAAATGTGCATTTTTTAGGATTTAGTTTCATGTTGATCTCTTTGAGAGTCCTAAATGTTTCCTCGATTTCGCGCACCAATTCCTCTTCAGTATGGCTCTTTATGACCAAGTCGTCAACGTAAACCTCGAGATTGCGGCCCACCTGTTTTTCGAATGCATTATCCACTAACCGCTGGTAGGTGGCGCCTGCGTTCTTTAAGCCAAAGGGCATCTTGGTATAGCAATAGACGCCTTGGCTTGTATGAAAGGCCGCTTTTCTTCGTCAGTCTGGCCATCCGGATTTGGTGATATCCTTTGTATGCGTCGAGGAAGCATTTGAGTGGGTAACCACACAAAGACTCTACCTTCCAGTCTATCTCCATTAGTGGATAATAGTCCTGTGGGCATGCCTTGTTGAGATCGCGTGAAGTCTACACACATCCGCCACCGCCGCCACTCTTCTTCACCATGACTGGTTGGAAAGCCCGTGGTAGTAAACTTTCTTGCATGATACCCGCTTCACAAGTTTGTGTACCTCTGCCAGATTGCTTGCACGCCGCCACCGAGCTTGGCCACGCTTATTCTCGGCGTATCGTGAGTATCCTTGTCGGATTCTCAACTTGTGTTCTGTGATTGAGCGTGGTACCCCAGTCATGTGCTTTGGCTCCCATGCAAAGATATCCATGTTCTTTTGCAAGAGTGCGACACGGCTGCCTTTGCCGTTGTCCGACGGCTGATCCTCCGACGATACTTCCGCTCGTGGTAATCGGGATGAATTGCAACCTTCGGTTTGGAACTTTTGGTGCGCGCTCGAAAGGGCCCGTTTGCATGTAATCGTTACATTCTCTATGTGGTACATGGCGTTGTAGAGGGTAACAATGCCACCTTCCATCGAATTTGAGCATCCCATGCGCCGTAGACTGCTGCGCTGTATGGTTGATATCCCCGGTATTCCGATAATGCCATTGTATGGCGAAGGGATTTAATCACCATAAAATTCATCCAGCCGCTTCGCGAGTGTCCTTTATTGCCCACACCGACTAGTAGGCGATTCCGCCCATAGACCATATATTTTCCCAGTAAAACCGTAAGCCACATTGGCCATGGTCGGGCTTAGCTGATTGCGTATCTCAGGTCGCAATCGTTTGAAACAATGTTCGTACATGATATCTGCAGATGCTCCTCCATCGACATACATGCGGTGGATATCGTTACCCCCCGCATTAATTTCAATGGTGAGCGGCTCCACCACTGCGTTGTCCGCAGCCAGGTGGGAAGGAGATTTCACTTCCACGGAAAATTTCTGACTTTCTCGCCTTGTTACTACGCCATAATTGTATCATGTAGATTGTGTCATCTTTGTCTTTGGGTGCATCTTTCTTGTTTCCAGTCTTCTGCCTATCTTTTCCCTCCTTGATGTTCTTGACCAAATGGTCTAATCTGCCTTCTTTAACTAATTTATCAATAAGTTGGCGCACTGGACCGAATTCATTGGTGGTGTGGCCCTTGCAGACGTGATAGTCACAAGATCCATTCCCCACGCGTCGATCTTCGAGTGCGATAGGTGGGGTCTTGGAAAATTCGCGCCTTCCGTTGCGAATATCTCCTTTAGAGTCTTTGTGAGTGGGGTATACTTGTCGTTATCTTGTCCACTCCCTTGGCTGCGTAACTCATACGGTTACTACTCTGGTCACGGATTGTCTCCGAGGTTGTTCTCCTGTGACTGTAGTTGGAGTAACCTTTCTTGCTATCCGCCACGGGCGTTTCTCCTTGGATGAAGGACCTTGTGCGCTTCATGAGTTCATCAAAGGTTTGGGGATCTTGTCGCTCAACCTGCTTGATGAGTTCGGGTTATTGATCCCATTCATGAACCCTGAAATCTTCAACACTTCCGGGCACGCCTTAACCTGTATGCACTCATCTTTGAAGCGCTCCACATAAGCACTTGTGGATTCCCCCGGAGTCTGTTTTACCTGGCGAAGTTCGATGGGGTTTTAGCGCACTTCTTCATTTGAGTGAAGTTCGGGCGGAATGCTTTTCGCAGCTCTTCGAAGCCATTGATGCTTCTGCGGAAGCTTGTCGAACCAATTTCGCGCATTTCCAACCAGTGTGGAATTGAACATGTGGCACCACACAGGTTATGGCCAATTTTCGATTGTAGCGGCTGATTCGAAAATTTTTAGGTGATCGTCCGGATCACTGCTCCATTATAAGTTTTCACGCTGGCGGGCATGCGCCTCTTTTGTTTTCTAGAAATCGCTGATGCCGAAAGTGAACGCATCCACTTTTTGACGGCGCCATGGGAGGGATATGTCCTCCTCCTCTTGATCGCGATAGTTCTTCCGGACTTCCAGGTCCGGTTTCGCTATCCCCGTCATCCGAGGAATTACCAGAGGATGAGTTTTCCCTCTTTCGACGCTTGCGCCGACTATCCTCCGAGTTTCCGCTTGAAGGGCTTTCACTTGGGAGTACCTTCGCCCAAGTCTATCCTGAATTCTGCGGCCACCCAGCCTGGCGTGGACATTGGTACGCCGCTCATCCTCCTCGCTCCTTCCGAATGTTGTGAGTTAGATGTCTCATCATCCTCAACTCTCCTCCCAATTCTGTTAAACACTAGGGGTCGACGGCTATCCCTCCCGCTTCTCCTTCGACGGCGCGATGGGGATGTTTCAGATTCGAGTCGAAGTTTAGTCGGGCATGCAGGCTCGACTAGACCTTTCTTTGCTTCCTCTTGCATGAGAGCGGCCAAAGTTTCAGTAATTTTGATACAAAATCTCCCGGTGCTAGTTCCGGTGCGACTCCTTCTAGAGCAAGGGTGCCTGTTTCTACCATTGGGCCCTTGTTTCTATCGGTGCATCCGTGCCTTTGAGAGGTCAGGCTAGTACCGAGTGAAGAGGAGTGGCAAAAAGGGTGCTGCAGCGGATCCCGCTCGGTGGTAGTTGTAGTGGCTTGGTTGTCCCCGCAGCGTTGCTCCACCGTAGGGAGGACTAGGTCCGGCCTAATCCCGATTTTTAGCGACACCGGTTGTCCCAGTAGTCGCTTAGAAGTCGATCCTCTTTGCAGCTTCTTTCTTGTAATGTCTGTTTGCGATCGCTGATTTCCGTGCTTCGTCATTCTAGTTCTTAGTTCTTAGTGATGGTCCCACGGATGGCGCCACTTGTTGATACAAAAGTTGGACGTTCCTATTTGGTGCTCCTGTTCTCGTATCAATTGGTTGTTTACTGCTTGAGACCTGCGCACTAATAAACAGAAAACACCGTTAGGCTTATCGTGGGATTGTCTCCCACGATTATCCTCCGGCGTGAGAGTAAGTAATCGGTTTTAGGGTTATAGAGAGTTAAGGTTTTAGATCGTACCTTTAATGAGGAATAGGGTTCCCTTTATATACACGATCTCCTTGTTAGTTTCGTGTTCCCCAAACTTCGGCGTATCCCGCCTAAGTCGGTTGGTAAACGCTTATCTCCAAAAATAGAAGATATCCAATATCTTATTCCATAAATAAGTTCTTTGGGTTTGGGCCTTCGTGAGCCCAAACACTGATCGGCGTAGCCCATTTCGTGATGTGGTAGCTAATATTGGTCCTTGGTCGGGTTCGTGACCCGAATGTAAACTATACGTCATCAATTATTATTATTATTATTATTATTTATTTTTTTCGTTTCAAACTGAAATGGTAAAGCTTATATCAAAAAACAAATAAAATCTTGAGCTAAAGATGTTAAAGCATATAAAAAGGTTACAAAATGAGGTAGTTTGATGAGATCAAATGCAAATTACCCCTTTTTATTTCCCAAGTCAGTTATATGAAAACTTTGAGTTATATACTCATTTTCATTATCATTTGGCTTCATGTGAGACATACTAAAACTTTCATAGAACCCCAAAGACTTTAGCAATGATTGTTTTTCCTTTTATTTTAAAGCGTGAGTGTGAATTTGTATTCACAAGTGAATTATAACGTAATAAATATTTCCTCGTTCTTTAGGGTATGCTTGGTTTAAGGTATTAAGGGGTAACGAATGGGAAAGACATTCAACAACATGATCCATCATGTTTAACTCTAACTTGAGAGGATCTTGATCCATTTTAGATTGACCGCATTATACTATTAAAAATCATAATTGAAGTGCTTAAACTAGCATTGACTTCGTTTTCTCTCAAGCCGGCAACAACCATTGACAACATCAAGTTAATGTAGAAACACACATAATTAGCGAATATAAATGCCTTGAACGTTTGGTTAAAAAAATATTTTAGGAAAAATATATATTGTTTTTTGATATGATATATTTTCGCAACCGAATATAGTGTATGAGCTAAAATCAAATGGAATATACAGTATGCGGAGTTGAATAGGTAAAGATGTGGTATTTAAAAAAGCCGAAAGAAAGAAATTTGTGGCGCACCACAAATTACGATTTCTTACTTCCCTGCTCATTAGCATGAAAACCTTGAGTTATATACTCATTTTCATTTTCATTTGGCTTCTATGTGGGACATATACTAAAACATTCATAAAGCCCCAAAGACTTCATCATTAATGTTTAAATGGGTTTGGCGGTTTTTCAATAAAAAAGAACCGTTATGGGCTAGGGTTATATAAGCAATTCATGGAGTTGAAGGTAGAATTGGTAGTGACGGTAAAGCTGGCCATGTTTGTATTTGGTGCAATATCATTAAGGATGTGGAAAGATTAGCTTCGCAAGGGATTAATCTTGTTAGTATGATGAAAAAAAAAGATTGGTAACGGGTCGAATACGTCTTTTTGGGAGGATCGTTGGAGGGGGGAGAAGTATTTGAAAGAAGCTTATCCTCGTTTGTATGCGCTTGAGGTAAACAAAACTATTTATGTAGTTGCTAAATCTGCACAGGAATCTTTCTCTTCTTCTATTCGCCTCGTAGTGGAGCCGAATCCGATCAGTGGAGGGCTATGTTGGAGACCATGGATGGTGTCTTGTTCGTTGACGGACCCAGGATTTTCAAATGGGTGTTGCACAAAAAAAATTCATAAGCACCAAAATAAATCAACGTTATATAAATTGTAAAAAATAACAAACTCGTAAATAAAGTACCCTGTCTTTTATTATTGACTTCTTCGACGTTTTGAGCCTTGAAAACGCTTTATTACGTCTTCATTAGTAACCTTCGCAAATAATTCTTTTTCTATGTTACAAATTAAAGCATCATTCATATAATTTTCACCGTTCTGTCTGCGGAGATTCATCTTAATCAATTTTATTGCCGAAAAACATCTTTCTACGGTTGCGGTTGCTACAGATAAGACTAAAGAAAGCTTTGGTAACTTATAAACCAAAGGAAAAGAAATATGCTTCTTTCGTGTCATCATCAACGTAGCAAGCTCGGAAATTCCTTTCAACTTCATAAAGTCTGTATCATGAATCAGAGTCTCATAATAGGGTCAAGTTCCCGCCTAAGAGAAAACCTATCTTCATCCGTAAAATCATCTTGATAAAACGTAGTTAATGTAATTATCTTTGATGCATCAAACATTGTAAATGAATCACATGGACTCAAAGCTGACATATTAATAAGCAAGTAAGTGCTTATCTCACCAAATTGATCTCCAAACTCTTGTATTTGCATATCCAAAACTATGCTAAATATATCAATCTAAAAATAGTGTCAATTCTTTATCCCAGCTACTCGGTTTCTTTTAGCAACACAAATTTCGTCCATCTTCAATACTACAATATCATGTTTTTCACAAAAAGAATTTACTATCTTCAAAAATGCATCAAACCCACTTGTTCTAAGTCTGACCAATGCTTGTTTTGTTCCTTTTATCATTAAAACCGCCTCTACAATATTATAGGCTAAATAAAAGGTGCACGACTAGTTAAAGTTGTAAAAAAAAAAAAAATTCAGGTGTTGCACGGATAAAGAAATGACAGTTTTCGAAAAAAATTTGCACTTCGTGACCTAAAAATGGGTGTTGCCCCGTGCCACACCCGGCACCAATGTCGGTCCGTCCATGGCCTTGTTAAGCCCAGCGGAGGATAGGTGGATATGGGATCTAAACGGTTCGGGTGATTTCACGGTTGCCTCGACGCGGCAATATATTGACAACAAAAGATTGCCGGATATTTCCTCGAAAACTAGATGGATTAAGGAGGTTCCTATCAAAGTTAATATACACGCTTGGAAGGTGAGATTAGATTTTTTACCGACTCGTTGGAACACTTCTCGTAGAGGTATGGATATTTCATCTATTCTATGTCCTTTATGTGAAGTGGCGGTGGAATCGTCGACACATTTGTTTTTTGATTGTGTCGTTGTTAAAGACATTTTTCGGAAGATATGCAATTGGTGGAATGTCAGTTATATGGAGATTGCTTCGTTTGATGAATGGGCTTCTTGGATTCTTAATTTAAGGCTTCATTCTAAGCTCAAAAGATTATTAGAAGGGCTATGCTATGGTTTATGGTGGTTCATTTGGGCTTTTCGGAATAAGAAGGTCTTCGATGTGGTTCCTCCTTCTAAGGCGAATATTTTTGACGATATTTTGCTTTTTTTTTGTCATTATAGATGTAAAGTTTTGTTTAGTTGGGTGGATTGGTTAAAACATCCTTACCTTGTGTCTTTGTAATTTTCTAGCTTCTTACTAGTTTCATTAATAAATTACCGTTCAAAAAAAAAAAAAAAAAACACAAATACATACAAGCGTATTTAAAAAAAAACTGAACACATTGTATATAAATTAGTCTACTATTGGAGTATGGAGGAAAGCGAGTTCTTGTTCAAGTGAAACGAGGATGTATGTGGTAATTCTTTTTGCACGTGAATTTTGTCTATAGTAAAAAAAATGCAAATATGTTTTGATTTTTAGCGTGAGTGTGAATTCGTCGTATTCACAAGTGAATTATAACGTAACAAATATTTCTTCGTTCTTTAGGGTATGCTTGGTTTGAGGTATTAAGGGGTAATGAATGAGGAAGACAATCATCAACATGATGAATCATGTTTGACTGTAAATTGAGAGGATCTTGATCCATCTTAGATTGACCAAATTATACTATTAAAATTCACAATTGAAGTGCTTAAACTAGCATCGACTTCGTTTTCTCTCAAGCCGGCAACAACCATTGACAACATCAAGTTAATGTAGAAACACACATGATTAGCCAATGATATATGCCTTGAACGTTTGGTTATAGGAAATATATATATAATTTTTCCATAAGATATATTTTCGCAACCGACGATAGTTATGAGCTAAAACCAAATGGAATATACAGTATGCGGAGTTGAATAGGTAAAGGGAGTCACAAGTCATTTAATATGTGTCATGTCCAACACTAATTCATATGAGATATGTTTCTCTCCACGTTAACCTACTCAGGAAAGACAAGCCTTTAACTAAGATGTACCCAGGCTAATCGGGATATCCTTGCCATCGTTTCCAACACTTTTTTGTGATCACCCAAAAATATGTACCTAGTATGAGAAGGCCGGCCTGCTTGTGACGTCTTATCAATACACCAAAGCACATAATCACTAGCTCAACTTGGTGGTTGTTACTAATTGTAAAGAACCACATATATAAAAGTTTTGAAGGTCTACTTAATCGAATCATATATACCAGTTTTTATCGTGCTTAAAATCTAGGTTGTTAAATTAGAGGGCCTGCTTGCTCACAACCTCCATGTTTAAGTAAGAATGTGAACAAGGTTGTACCATGAATCAAGACTTACACGAATTGTTGTTGTACCATGAATCAAGACTTACACGAATTGTTGATGAGTTTTATAAACAAATGTCAACTATGCAAATAAGTCGTACACATATTTAATGTCCAAAGTCAGCCTTATAGAATCATTTTAGCATTTTTATTTTCGAGGTTTCATACGTATGATGCTATGAGAATAGACTATTGGTGTTCCAGCTATCTGTTTCGACATGAATTGAATATAAGAGACTTTATAAAAAATGAAATAAGATGATGTATACGAGTAACTTTTAATTTGCTTCCATGTGTCATTTTTTTGTTTTATATATTCGCTAAGAAGTTGTACATATTAACAATTAACCTACTAAAAACTAACAATTTTACATTATTTGAGTCTGTGTGACGGCGGGTTAAGTTCATACCTCGTAGAATAGTCTGTCAAAAAGTCGGAAACCATGATTACTACAAGAAAAGAAGATGTACATTTTGGTATTGTCGAGTGAAATAGCTATAGGCTTGCATGTATTTGAAGAAAAACGACATGTAAACAAACTGAGAATGAAAAGAAGACATGCTATTTTTGTCTCGTTTTATCAAACATTTTCGTTTAGATCAGTTGGGAATTTTATGTTTAATCCAAGTTGATTTTATTTTTTGGATTTAATTAGCCTTAGAGTCCTATCATAATATTTATTTTTTTGTTTGTTAGCCGTCTAGTTTGTCATTCTGTTTTATTTCTTTAAATTATCTTCTAATTACTAAAAAAGTGTTGTAACGACTTTTTCTTATAATAACAGAATCACGGTGTTGACAAATGTGTATTTTGCCTATAAATATAAGTACTTCTTCAACAACCTGAAACCACACATTCCATTTTCTGAGATCTTTTGATACTATACTTTATATTATATCTTCGATCTTTTCGAAAATGAAGATTCAGTTATCTTTCTTGCTCGTGCTTATGATCTTGCTTGTGACATCAGTGCAAATGTCAAGTTGCAGGAACATTGTTGGTAATTCAGCTCGTGAAGAAAGAATACGAGCCAACTTTGTCTCGACATTCAAACACCATTTTCATGTCAACCCAAAGCTCGTTAATGAAGAAAATCCAATGACTCGTGTGGTGTCACGTCGGTTAGTTCCTTGTGGACCGAACCCACTTCATAACTAACCTTGGTTCGTATAAATTTTGGAAAGCAAAGGATCCATGCATGAAACTATCTCAAATTTTGTTTTACATGTATAGAGTTGTTGCTCATTTATGAGTCTTAAAATTATGTACTTTGTATTGGTGGATAAGCAATTCTAAGAGTCATGACTCGATAGGAGAATTAATGTTGCTTATTAATTAAGTTATGTATCATATAGAGAAAACGTACAGTTTATAAAATGAATGCTATTGAAAGATTTGTGAGATAAATAGTTGTTCCAGAGAGAAAACTGAATCACAAAAACATATTCCTTCCGTTTTAAAAAGTGTGTCTACAAACCAAAAATAATAAATTATGATATACGTATTTTTTTTGGGTAAAAGGGTTAATTCACACCGGTAAAATATATTACGCCAAAAACATTGAAGTACAAAAGATGAGGGTGAATCCCTCATCACAGTCCCTTAGGACACTTACAGACTATCCTATAGGAATGCAACATCATTCCTATAACTTACAATATAAGCATGACAGACCACACTTATAACTAAACATCAGACTACAACGATAAAAGTAATAAGAATAAAAGCACTTCAAGTAGAAATACTTGAATCTTCGTGTCACCATAGTAGTCCAAACTTCCATGTCGTCCAAATATACAATATCATGGTCCTCAAATTGAATTACAGTTCACAAGTTTCACACAACGGTTGGTGATAGACTCTAAAACCACGGATAGAGCAAAGAAGCTCAAAACTCGCTCCAAAGGTGTATGTTGAGATGCCAAACTGAACACCAATAAGAATAACCAACAAATACATATAAAAACAACGCACATCCACAATAGCAGCTCTTAATCATCAGTAACCACTCATAAAAGTGGCTCTAGCATCAAATTATGATATATGTAACTAATGCTAGTTTTGATTAATAAAAAGTCATTTAGAAAATGGTCCTAAATTATACGTGATATATCATTTGGAAAATGGATACATATCTTTTGACAAGATATAACATAAATGAAATCTAAGTTTGACCTGTAGATTCATCAGCTGTTGCGGTCAGAGGCGACTCTTGCAGAGCTATACTCCATTCTTGATCATTGCCTAGCAACCCTAGAGCTTCGCAAGCAACTCTATTTGTAGGGTATACGTGATCATTAACTGTACGAATATGTCGAAAGGAGTTTCGGCATTTTTGATGACAGAGCAACATGCGTAAGTAAAACTGATCTCCTGCGCTAGGATGTATGTACGTGAGGCGGCCAATAAAGAGTGAAGAAAAGGGAAAAAATAGAAAAAAATAAATAATAAAAGGAGGAAAAAGGGAAAAAAATGGTAAATTGTTTTTTTTGTTTTACCTTGTCTAACTTCCCTTCGTCTAGTGTTAGCAGACGCAGTTCTATTGCTCATTTCACCTATAGAATCTCTTTGAACTGGATTATGTAAAACATTATTAGGACTTTTATTAATGAAATTACTTGTAGATTCTCAGATGCTAAAAGGTCAGCAGTCTGTGTACCTTGAATGAAGCGCGGCCTTTTCGAGCGTGTATTAGCAGTGGCAAAGCCCTTTGTTTGTGAATCTTGGTGAGGCAAAAGGTTATCATATACAACTTCATACTCACTGCCTAGGGGAAAAGGAGAAAAAATAGAAATAAAAAGGAAAAAGGGAAAAAAAGTAATGGTACATTTTTTTTACCTTGTCTAATTTGCATTCGTCTAGTAATGATCAACATAAACATGTTATACTTATATTTATGATAGCAATTGGCATCATGGCATATTAAGTAACAACGTTTCTTTTCTTTGACCGATGTGGGATTCAAGACTTGATTTTAAGAAAATAGAAAAGTCACGAAGCAAAAGTTGTTCTTGAGAACACCTTTTGGTTGCAGAAAGTCGTATGATTTATGTCCCCTTTATACATTGTTTTTCTTTTGGAGCGTTGGACGGACTTTAGACACTTCCAAACTTTTAGTGTCTTACTTATATTTACTTAAAATACAAGTTTGGCTTTTCCATACTGAGGATTCAGCCCTTCCAATAAGTTTACTCAAGTTTTATCTGTATTTAAAACTAAGACAAAATAACGCCAAACTAGAACACACAAAAGAAGATCAATAGGAAGTATTCAAATTTAAGAAATCTATTTTATCAACCATTTTGTTGACATGAATTCTTGATATGTTCAAAATTATAAAAGGTAAAGAATTTATATGTTTTTTAAATTCTTTCGAAGCTATGAGAAAACTAAAACCGAGCTCAGTAACGGTTTTAAATTCTTTGGGAATTTGCTTAGGTACTCTGAGTGAAAGTCATAGTGCTTAATCAAATGATCAGGACTATAACAAACAAAACACAATTTTTGACCCATACTCCCAAAATTTCTTCCTTGAGTCCTATGACCAAACCTAACCTGATTTTTTGGTAAATTATGAAATTTGTTTTGACCAAAATTATCCCAAAAAGGTTTAGCAGTATTTTGAAAATGTTTTCTTGAAGGTACTGCTGAACATGTAGCAGTACTTTGAGTTGAAGGTACTACTTGACTCATTAAATTATCATCCTTAGGATTCTCAACTGTTTCTTTTAGGGTTTCAGAACTAGATTGACCAATAAGCTTTTTCTTAAATTCTAAGTTGTCTACTCCGAAACGAGAAACATCTGTCCTAAGTAGTTGAAAACTTCCAGTGGGATGAGGGACTGCATGATAACCATTGTCTTTCTTAAACTCAGGAGGTGTTTGACTAATTGAGTCCTCATTACTAGATGTGTCTACATAGTTAATGAGTTCATCATCACTAGTTGTTATATCCTCAAAGTCAAGTTCATCCTTATCACTAGGTGGGTTTTCTTCTGTGTTACTAAAGTCCATACCAAAACCTAGTCCAGTTCTAATGTAAGCTCTTCTATGTTTTTCAACATAACTAACATGAGAAAGACCAGATTCTTTCCAATCAGCAAACTTTTTTAACAATTCAACTCTTTCCTTAGTAAGCTTCTCAATTTCAGAAATCTTACATCCTAACTTCCATTCACTTAATTTTAACTGATAATCCTGTTGTTCATACTTTTCTGTCCAAGCCATTTCATTATTTTCATGTGTTATTATTTTGGCTTCCATAGACTCTAAAGTAATTTGATAACCAGCAACCTCAAACCTAGCCCTTTGATAATTATCTCTTTCAGTTACATAATTATTAAGAACTTTTTGATAAAAATCATGACACTTAGAGCATACCTCAGAGATAGGGGGTGAACTTGGTGAAGTAGCTACCATAGCGAGCAGAACATGTTCATCTTCACTCTCCATGCTCCAATCAAAGCTTCCTAGACCATCTCTGGATTTCAAAGCAGCAGATCCAAGTTCTTCATCAAACGCTGTGCTCCAATCAAACTCTTCCACCTAGCATACAGTAGGTTACTGGTTCATCATTAAATTCAGCACTCCAGTCAACCTCTGATAGATTTTCTTGAGCAACCAAAGCTTTTGTTTCAGTAATAGGAATTTCTTTTAGTTCAAACTTTGGTTTCTCAGTCATCCTGTTTTCCTGATATTTAGCAAACCTGCATTCCCTTGTAAAGTGTCCAGTCTTTTGACAATTAAAACATTCAATCTTGGACTTGTCAAAAGTTATTTCCTGTTTTGGCTTGAAGTCAATGCCTCTTCCTGTTTTCTTCATGAACTTCTTGATTCTAGCAGTGATCATAGCAACTTGCCACTTGATATCAATTTCTTCAAGAGCATCTTCTTCAATTTGTGACAAATCTTCTTCATAAGTAACAGGTAAAGTAGCTTGCTGAGCAAAGAATGAGCATACGACTTCACCAGAGTGGATGGTGTTTGTTGGTGTGGCTTGCTGAGCAAAGGTGGGGGTAGAATAGGCAACAGTACTTTGAGCACCATTACTTTGAGTAGGAGAAGCAGTACTTTTAGTGGAAGTACGCCTTCTTTCTTCGTAAGACAAAAAGGCAATACTGTGAGATTTTGAACTGGGTTGGCCATTCATCTCATGCTCATACACCTTCAAATGGTTTTAGAGATCATCAAAGTCCATAACATCCAAACCAGGTTGTCCTCTGATCATAGTAGCAACCACATGCCATGTAGATAGCAAACTCCTTAAGAACTTAAGATTTGCATCATCAACAGATACCTCTGCTTTGTATAACTCCAGCATGCTGAGAAGATTTTGGAATCTGTCATAAGCAGCATCAAGACCTTCTCTTTCACCAACAAAGGAAAGATTCGAACTGTTGTTTCAACATATTTCTGTGCATCTTCTTGGAAGCATCATTACCTCCAAATCTTGTCTTGAGAGCAACCCATAGTTGCTTTGCATCCTTAGCATCATGGAACTTGAGTAGATGATCATCAGGAATAGCAAACAACAGTATATTGAGAGCCTTTTCTTGATTTCTTATTGTTGCTGCTGGTAAGACTGTCTTAGGTGGTTTAGGCTGTCCAGGAATTTCTACAGGTTCTGAAACAACTTCATTACCATTGACAATTACATTCCATAGTGCATGGCCTGTAATAGCAATGTACTGCCTCATCTTCATGCTCCATAGGTCATACTCTCCCTTCTTGATGATTAGAATTCTGAGTGAGGTGATGGATGGGGGTGGTACAACATCAGTCGACATCTTTAGGGTTTTGTTAAATTGGTTTTTAAGGTTTCTTTTTAATCAAAGTTTCCACACAAGCTCTGATACCACTTGCTGGATCGATATACTCTAACTAAACTAGCTTATGTAGCTTGTAAGGGCTTAGCAACCTCGGATAAATCCTAAGTTACTAACAATGAAACACTGAATAAACTCTATTAAGTATGCGGAATCTACTTCAATAAAGCTAAGAAGAATTAACTTTAACTTTCAACGATTTTATTAAAACTTAGAATCTGCTTGTTATACAGATTCTCTAACAACTCTAATAACTCTAAATCTTACTTTTGGATTCTAAAAACACATATATCTAATGCCAATCTAGGGGTCCTTTTATAGGCATAAGGATAACCCTAATCGGTTTACAATTCTAATCCTTGTACGACAAGTAATACTAAACTAAGAACATTATAGATAAACATTACTTTCCATAAAACAATCTATTATAACCGTCTTTAAGCTTTGCAGTACTTTGATATTGAGCAGTACTTTGACTTTTGACTTAGCAGTACTTTGACTTCTTCCAGCACTTTGACTTTATCCAGTACTTTGTCATTCTTCAGCACTTTCATATCCCAACAAGTAATGAATGTTATAGCAGATGATTGCTTTTTATGGAAGGAAAATGTGACTAAATGACTACCAATGGATGTTCAAGGATAACACTAATAGTTTTGGTGGTGTCAAGTCATAATAAATGATCCTAGAGATCAGATTTTAGCTTGAGATGGAATTTGAAAAATCCTTAAAAATCAAAAGAATTGAAAAACTGATTTTTGACCCATTTTGAGATAAAGATGACTAGAAACAATTTCCTAAAATTGTTCAATATGATCACCTAAGTGTTTTGAAAAATTTGTGAGTATTGAAGCGAAAATATGGTGAGTTTTGATGATTTGATAAGTCAAAATGCATTTTGAATAAGATCTTATGTGAGCTATGAGTGAGTTTAAGGCTTTCTCATCCTTGAAGGAGACTTAGTTGAGTTCTAAGATCTTATGTTTAGCTAGTGTGAGGTTATCTAGTAAGTTATATTGATGTATGGGATGCTGTATTGCTGATCTGTTGTCACGGATTCCCACGGTTCCCTCAAGGAGGATCCGCTTAGGCTAATCCTAGGATCCGACATCTGTAGATCAGAATCATCACAGAATCATGTGCAGATTTTGCACACTAATCAACCATTAAACTAAACATAAATATAATCATGTCATCATATAAAACATCTCATAGAAAATGATAGAAATAGCAAATATCCAAGTTAACGCAAACAAGAGTGCTAAAACATAATCATCCATACACAAATCAAGTGTTTAAGAAACAAGCATAATCTTATAGTCTCTTTCGTCAATTCTTTCTTTTCCTCTTTCCCGACTTTGTGAGGTGATAAGCTAGATTTTGAATCATACCCCTTAATTGTTTGAATTCCGCTGTCTCGTTTGGAATGGTTGGAAGTTGTTCATAGTAATCAAAGGGTTCCAATTCAATGTTAGCTATGGGGTCGACATCTTCTTCTTCTTCTTCTCCATCTCCTTCTTCTTCTCCTTTCGAGGAATCCGAGAGGGCTTTAGGTTTTCTTCCATTGACCATGAACCGTTTTGAGGGTTGTTTGGTAAGAGGTACCATTACGTGATCGGCAAAGAAATGATCATCGTTGATAGGAGATGGTTGCAATGCACTAACATACTTACAAAGTCATGTTAGGAGCATACCATATGGAAGTACCATGTTGGAAACTTTGAATACCCCGGCTATTCTCCTCACCATGTAATAGGCGAGATTAAATGGCTTTTGGTGGATAAGACAATAGATCATTTGCACAAGACATGCATTTGGATGATCTTTTTTACCAACTACGCTAATGATGTTTTCCTTAAGGATTTCTTCCCATTTTTTAAATATGGGATGCATTTCGAAAAGTTCCATTTGAAAAGGATCACGGTGAATGAGCTTTTTGTTTCGGTTGTAACGGGATTGATTGGTCCTAACCTTGAAGATAGTATCTCGAATGGTTGCGGGATCATCAAGAGGAGTATTGTAGAAAGGTTTAGAATCAAGTGCAAGGTTTTGAGCGTTAATTACCCAATCTTGAGAATACACACAAATTCCTTCACAAGGAATGCGAAGAATTTGAGCAAATGTGTTGAGAGGTAGAATGAAGTTTCGTTTATTGATGATGAAAGTGATTGAAATTCTATCATCGGCGTTTCGAATGATCCTAATGCTTTTATAGAATTCAAAGATGAAAACCGGGAAAATTTGTTCATCAATGTCAAGAAGACAATCAAAGTTGATTGCCGAGAAAACTTGACGAATGTCGGTATCTTCAAGGAAACATTCCTTGACTACACGACCTTCGTGAATGAGTCGTTTTTCAAGTCTTTTGAAGACTTTGCGATCAGTTTTTGATAGCCCTTCTTTCCGGTAGTAATGAGTGAGATAATGGACGGTATCATGGTGGTCTTGTTGAGCGGCTTTAGGCATGGTTGGTCCTAGAAAAAAAAATATTCTAATTAGGTAAAATTAGTTGAGATGGGTTTATGGTTTTGATTTGTATTAACAATGTTGTGAACAAAGTGTAATCCTAATTGTGTTAAAAGCCTCTTTTGATGATTAATTTAAAAACCCTAAATGGATTAATTGATTAGAAATTGTGTAACTATAAACCCTAGGATGAGGATGATAGAAATTAGAACAAGTTAGTGTAATTACTTACAATGGTGTTCAAGTGAGGAATACTTGAGGGTTTGGAGTCCTATGAGGATGAAATCAATTGGTGAGTCGTTTTTGTGTTATGTGGGGAGAGGGAAATTGGTCTGTGATGTTTTTGAAATGCGTATAGCTGTATTCTGTTCTACAGTTCCCCCGAATCCCTTGTATTTTGGATTCAGCTAGTACAACTAGAGGGATCCGGATCCTGTAGACAGAAAGGGGGTTGTTTGGCTTTAATTTTGTAGTAGGCTATAAGCTAGCTTACGGAACAAAATTAGTTTAAATGTTTCAAATAAAAAGATGTTTTGATCGATGTGAATTGATAAGTTAATTATCAAGGATCCATTAGTGACGATGGCGTTAGTTTGACGAAATCAAAAGGAATACTATTTCCGATGATGAGTAAGTCGGGAAAGTGACGAAAGAGAGACTTTTTCAAGAGACTAGTAGTTTATTTAATCAAATAAGAATTATGATATCAACATAATCGTGTAAGCTAGCTAATGAGAAAGTAAACATACCTTTATGCTTCTTGGTTTGGCTTATGAAGATATAATACCAAAAATACTTCACGAGCTCTTAAAGTAATCCTTTGTACTTAGAGTAAGTAAGTTATGATTACTTTTGGATCCTTTCACTAAGGTTGACTTCATTATTCTTTGAATAGAAATGAAGGTTTTGAAGAGATCCTAGCATGAAGATTTCTTGAAACAATTATGTTAGAATGATCTATCAATGTCCAACATGAAAAAGAAAAAAAATGTTTTGAAATATTTCCTTCTTTGTAGTTTTCAAACATACACGGATCGTATCAAGTTTTTAAAGTACAACATACTCTAAGAAGCTTGGTAACGAAGCTCTGATACCAATTATGGAAAACTAGAAGGGGGGTTGAATAGTTTTACCAATTTAAAGCTTCCTTTTAAATAATTAGATCGACTTATGTCAATTTATTTGGTTGTTTATGTTAGACGTTGATAGATAGATATATAAACGTGTAATGAAAGATAAAGAGTAAGAAGCACATAACCATGACACGAGTATTTATAGTTGTTCGGCTACAATGACACCTTCCTTGCCCTACTCCACTCCCCGAGTCACCTACTCTAGAGTTCGTAAACACTACACCAATCTCCTTATGGCGGAGAAGCCTTCACAACGTCGCTTACACCTTTTTCCGGTACAAAGCTAAATACCGAGTTCTTTCACACCAAGGCGAACCACACCTAACACAACGTTACCTACCCTTTATACGGGGCTAGGCTAACCACCGAGTTCTTTCACACCAAGGTGAACCATACCTATCACAACGTCGCCTACCCTTTATATGGTGCTAGGCTAACCACCGAGTTCTTTCACACCAAGGTGAACCACACCTATCACAACGTCGCCTACCATTTATTAGGTACTAGGCTAAGCACCTAGTTCCATTACTATGGAGGAGCTACTACCTAACACAACACAACACCTATTCCCAAGGAGACCAACTCCTTATTACAATACCATCAAGGATATCACCATCCTTGAAAACAAACTAATACTTATATGTATAATGATGCACCTCATCGATTATACGACCTTGGCATTCTTCACTAATATCACTTGATTTGATTCCTAGGCATCCTTCACTAATGCCTTTGACACAACGCTTGGCACCTTTCACTAATGCCTTCGTCTTGACACTTTCGGCATCCTTCACTAATGCCTTCAACACAACACTTCTATGGAGGAAGAAAGAACAATCAACAAGAGAACCTCAGTTGTCTTGATGATGACGAAACATGGCAACTCATGGACTTGAGCTTGCTTAACTTCAAGAAGTGGTGATCTCGCCTTTAAGAGGAACCTAGAGAATCACATAAAAATAAAAGACAGACTATATAGAAAGATCCCTTAGGATTAGTGGTTAGAGAGATACAATACTTGGAGAAAGTATGTGTGAAAGTGGTGAGCAAAAAGGAAGAAATGACTCACTATTTATAGAGGAGAAAACTTACTGTTCCCCTGATCTCACGGATCCCTCCCACAAGGGATCCGTCTAGCGTAAAGCTAGGGATCCGTGGGACGCTCTTCTTTGCCCATTGGTATTTTGGTTATAGGTCATGGGTCATGGGTTGTGGGTTGATCCATGGGCCTTTTACTAGATACAATGTATCTTATAAGTTCAATGTATCAAGTCAAATGGTTTGGATAAAACCATGGGTTATGGGTCAATACCATTTGTTAGTTTTTACCCATTTTAGTATATACTAGTTTAAGTATATATTTACCCAAATATGTAAACATTAGTTGTTGTACATATGTATTGTTAAATCATAAAATCACTTATACTTGTTTTAGTGTTTTATGTGAAAACGTAAATGTGTTAGAAAACTATTGGCTCAAACGGTTTACGTATTTTATTTGTTTCGTTAAAATGATTTTACGTTTGTCATCGACAAAACATTAGAAGATCGTAAAATATAAATAAACGTTTTTACGGCTTATTTGTATTACTACCTCCGTCCCATAATTATTGTCCACTATTGACTTTTAAAGTCTATACTTTTAAACTTTGACTTTAAATATTTTCATTTGTGCTATATAATACGTAGTACTTGATGAACATTATATCAATGAAAATATATTTAATAGCCAATTCATTCATATATTTTGCATCAATTATTATGAGCATTGATTGGGATGCCTAACTCGTATGACTAATAATATGCCTAAACATATGTGTCAGCATGCTATTGGGGACAGCAGGGGGACCCGCTTTTTCACAAACCAATAATTTATTGCCACATCTATTAGGAACATAATTAGTCACATATTTTAGGTCTCCCAATCATTTTTCAATTATTATATAACACAAATGAAAATATTTAAGGTCAAAGATTAAAGATAAAGACTAAAAAAATCAATAGGGGACAATAATTATGGGACGGAGGGAGTAACATGATTCATTTTAGATTGACCGCATTATACTATTTAAAAATCAGAATTGTAGTGCTTAAACTAGCATTGACTTTGTTTTCTCTCAAGCCGGCAACAAGCATTGACAACATCAAGTTAATGTAGAAACACGCATGATTAGCGAATGACATATGCCTTGAACGTTTGGTTATAGGAAAAATATATATAAATTTTCCACAAGATATATTTTCGCAACCGACGATAGTTATGAGCTAAAACCAAATCGAATATACAATATGCGGTATTGAATAGGTAAAGTAAATCACAAGTCATTTAGTATGTGAACATATGAGATATTTTTCTCTCCACTTTACTCTATTCAGGAAAGACAAGCCTTTAACTCGGATGTACGTACTCAGGCTAATCGGGATATCCTTGTGATCGTTTCCAACACTTTTTGTGATCACCCAAAAATATGTACCTAGTATGAGAAGGCTGGCCTGTTTGTGACCTCTTATCAGTACACCAAAGCACATAATCACTAGCACTACTTGGTGGTTGTTAGTAATGGTAAAGAACCACATATATAAAAGTTTTGAATGAGGAGGCCTGCTTGCTCACAACCTCCATGTTTAGGAAAGAATGTGAACAGGGTTGCAGCTTCAAGTTTTTGAATGTACTGATTAAGCTCCATGTGTCGGTGAATGGTTTATGCCAACCACGTATAAAACATTTTCCTGTAAATGTCAACTATGCAAATGTAAGTCGTACACATATTTAATGTCCAAAGTCAGCCTTATAGAACATTTTAGCATTTTTATTTTCGAGGGTATGATGCTATGAGAATAGACTATTATACTGGTGTTCTAGCAATCTGTTTAGACGTGAATTGAAGATAAGAGACTTAATATAAAATGAAATAAGATGATGTAAACGAGTAACTTTTAAGTTGCTTCCATGTGTCATGTTTTCGTTTTATATACTCGCTAAGAAGTTGTACATATTAACCTAGGGAAAACTGACAGTTTTACCTTACTTGAGTCTGTGTGACGGCGGGTTAAGTTCAAACCTCGTGAATTAATCGACCAAAAGATTAAAAACCGTGGTTACTACAAGAAAAGAAGATGTACATTTTTCTTCTTTAGCGTTGCGGTATTAATAGCTCTAGGCTTGCTTGTATTTGAAGAAAAACTACATGTAAACAAACTGAGAATGAAAAGAAGACATGTTATTTTTGTCTCGTTTTATCAAACATTTTCGTTTAGATCAGTTGGGAATTTTATGTTTAATCCAAGTTGATTTTATTTTTTTGATTTAATTAGCCTTAGAGTCCTATCATAATATTTATTTTTTTGTTCGTTAGCCGTCTAGTTTGTCATTCTGTTTTATTTCTTTATAATTATCTTCTAATTACTAAATTAGTGTTTTAACGACTATTTCTTATACTCACAGAATCTCGGCGTTGACAAATGTATACTTTGCCTATAAATATACGTACTTCCTCAACTACCATGAAACCACATTCCATTTTCTAAGATCTTTTGATATTATTCTTTATCTTATATTTTCGATCTTTTCGAAAATGAAGATTCAGTTATCTGTCTTGCTCTTGCTTACAATCTTGCTTGTGACTTCAGTGCAAATGTCGAGCTGCAGGAACATTGTTGATAATTCATCTCGTGAAGAAAGAATACGAGCCAACTTTGTCTCGACATTCAAACACCATTTTCATGTCAACCTAAAGCTCGTTAACGACGAAAATCCAATGATCCACGTGGTGTCACGTCGGTTAGTTCCTTGTGGACCGAACCCACTTCATAACTAACCTTGGTTCGTTTAATTAAATCATGGAAAGCAAAGGATCCATGCATGAAACTATCTTAAATTTTGTTTTACATGTATACAGTTGTTGCTCATTATATTTATTAAGTTATGTATCATATAGAGAAACGTACAGTTTATAAACTGAATGTAATTTATTGCAAGATATGTGAGATCATCGATCCATAATACGTAGTAGTTGTTTAGTTTCTAGAGAAAAAACTGAAAAAAACATATCAAATTGTTATCATTTACAATATTTTTAATTAGCTAACGATCAGTATTCAGAGAAAATAATTGAATAATATAGCTCTAAATTTCACTTTCTAGGTTGAAAATTTTGGGGTTTACTGTTCCATTACCAAGCCAAATGGCAAATGCATACTCTAGCTTTTATATACTTGATCTTTTGCATTTCGCTAAACTATTAGTATGGATCTAATAATACTACGGATGTACGTAGAGTTTTCTCTTAAACATATGAAATTGAAAATGAAACCTAAAACTTTGCTATTCTAGTAGTTAGTTACTGTCTAGTGACAAGGTTGTATGGCCAGATATACCGAGTTGGTTTCTTGATACTTGATAAGGGTTTGACGTGGCGCAATTTTTTATTTTCTTTGTACGTGGGTGTTAAACTATATGTTTTGCACAAATACTCGATGAGTATTATTTTCCCTTTGGTTATAAACACATCACGGTTAAAGGATACTTTATGCATAAAAGAATCATATAGATTCTTAGATCTTAAAAAGATAATAACTTGTATAAATTGATAATGATCATTACTTTCTCCCGCATTAAACTTAGTAAGTTTCTGCCATACAAAGTAATGATCAACATAAACATGTTATACTTATATCAACTTATGATAGCAATTGGCATCATGGCATATTAAGTAACAACGTTACTTTTCTTTGACGGATGTGGGATTCAAGACTTGATTTTCAGAAAATAGAAAAGTCACGAAGCAAAAATTGTTCTTGAGAGAACACCTTTTGGTTGCAGTAAGTCGTATGATTTATGTCCGCTTAATACATTGTTTTTCTTTTGGAGCGTTGGACGGACTTTAGACAGTTCCAAACTTTTAGTGTCTTACTTATATTTACTTAAAATACAAGTTTGGCTTTTCCATATTCAGCGGTTGAATATAGATAAAACTTGAGTTAACTTATTGGAAGGGCTGAATTTCAGCCCTTCCAATAAATTAACTCAAGTTTAATCTATATTTAAAACTAAGACAAAATAATGCCAAGCCAGATACACAAAAGAAGATCAATAGGAAGTATTCAAATTTAAGAAATCTATTATATAAACCATTTTGTTGACATGAATTCTTGATATGTTCAAAATTATAAAAGGTAAAGAATTTATATGTTTTTTTAATTCTTTCGAAGCTATGAGAAAACTGAAACCGAGCTGATCAATAACGGTTTTTAATTGTTCCATTGAGTATCATGTTTGGTCGAGCATTGCGGTGGAATCATATAAGTGTATTTTTGGATGATAATATGAATTTTATTTGTAAGTCAGTTTGTTTTTCGCTAATTTGTTTCGGTGGAGAGGAAAATACGTTGGCTTATATCCTCTACATTAAGTTCTAAACATAATTAAGGCCACAATAGAATTCGTATTTGCTCAGCAAAAGTGATATTTTTTCATGCCATTATAATGTTGCTACATTTAATTCGATACAAAGTATATAAAAGCTTAAATGATATTTGATTCCAGTCTCATATATTAGCCATGATTCCTTAATCGTCACAAACACCTAATATGGTATTGTTGGTTGAGTTATAGTCCTATTATTAAAGCAAGACAAAGTAAACAATTTATCACACACCATATACTTATTCATCTTTATTGGCTTCACTTGTAGTTGAGGTTTTTTCTTTTGTAATTGTGATTTGTGGATGCATTTTCTAATGGCTCATCAACAGCCGCTGTAGGCTCAGTGGGTTGGGCTGTAGTGGACTCGACAATGAGCTCAACAAGTTGAGTTGCATTTGACTCGGCGGGTTGATCAGAAGTTGATGGTCGGTGTGCAATTTCAGGGGCCTTGATGGTTCCAACTTTTGCATATTTGCATATAAACTTGTATCCCTAGTCTCTTAAGGTATCAATTTGAATAAACTAAGACATGTGATGTCATCAGGCCTTTCTCTTCAAAGGACATTTTGGCAAGAGATCTACTAGCATCTTGCCCGACAAACATCCTGAAAGATACAACAATCAGTTGATATTTAAACGATTGGCACAAAAACACTTATTTGTGTACAAAATTGCTTATTAAAACAGCATATCTCCTTACTTTATACTTTTTTTTTCTTCAAACGGAAATGCTAAATCTTATATTAAGGAACAAATAAAAAGTTGAAGCAAAAGATTTAAATTATATAAAAATAGGTGAAAGAGAGATAGTGTTGTTTGCAACGTACACAACTCTTTCTTACATCCCCTGTTAGTTATATGAAAACCTCCTAACAGAAAGATACAACAATTAGTTAATATTTAAACGACCGGCATAAAGACACTTATTTGTTCTTTATTTCTTTAAGACTCAAGACACGCAGAATACACGTTTCTCCTTCTAACTTCTCGTTTATACGTGTGGACATAATTGCTTATTGAAGCTGCATATATCCTTACTTTACACTTTCTTTATTTCTTCAAACTGAAATGCTAAATGTTATATTGAAAATGTTGAAGATATAAGCATCAGTTCCAAAGAGTTTAGAAGTTGAAGGGCTTTTATTGTAGTTTCCAGAAGTTCAAGGGCTTATAGTGGAAGTTCTCATTCCTGACACTATATAAGCTCAAGTCAAGACTTAGTCTTCATATAGTCTTTCAATCTTCTGTGTGTGATATTATTCATTCTCTCTTCTCTCTTGTTCTCTGAGATTGAGAGAAACCCTAGTTTGTGTAAATCTTTTATCTGATTTTTACTTGTATTGTAAAACTGCTATTCTTTAGCTATTGTTAATAATAAAAGTGATCCAAGGGGAGGTTGGCTGGGTTCACTATTAAATCTGTTTTTTGTGTTAAATTGCTTTGGTTTTATACGTTTCTACATGGTATCAGAGCCAGGTTGCTCTATACCAAAGCAATTTTAAAAAGATCGTAACGTTTTGTTAAGACTAGGGTTTCTCAAATTTTGGGGGTTTTGATCTATTGGTGTAGATCTTGTGATTCTGAGTATAGATATTGGTTTCTTGATATCAGATCGTTAAGATATGAAGGTTAATTGAAATTTCTCAAAAATTAGGGTTTCGTAATTTTTGGGGTTTTTTTGATCCTAGTGATTTCCTGACTAATTACTTCTTGATTGAGTAATCTTGTGAGTTAACTAGTTATTGGAGTGTGTTAATTTGATTTTTTTTTATCAAATTTGTTAAAATTAGGGTTTACTGTATCAAACCCTAATTCAGGTTGTTTTTCCTTGATTTAATTGATAATCTGACTAAGTTTTGATTCTAATTTCAAGATTCTTGAAACAAAAATAAAAAATCCTAAAATAATTATTAGGGTTTGTTTGGGTCAGATTTGTATTTTTCAATCTATATTTGTCTAATAATAGTTGTTTTGATCTTATTTCAGGTGTTAGTTCCGCTGTGATGTGATTGTGGTTTGGATCTTCTTGATCCTGGTTCTTAGATATTTTTGGAATCTTGCGTGGTTGTAATACCTCTCACACCTTCTATTAGGCTTTTTTCTTAGGTTTTTTGTTGGTTATGATTGTTTAGAGGTTGAATAGATTAAGGGATTTGTTTGTTGGAGTTGATTGAGATTTTTTGGTGGTTATTTGTGTTTGTGGAGTTACAAGGTGTTGTTGTTTCTGTATCTGTTTCTTATTTGTGCTTTTGTTTCTGATTTTATTTGGTGATCATCATGGTTGATGGTCAAGATCCTAGAGGTAAGGGCCCTGAAGGGGGAAGTAGTGAATTAAAATTGGATATATATGACCCTTTGTATTTACACCCTTAAGACATTGGTGCTTAGTTGATTACCTTCAAACTTGAAGGTACTGAGAACGATAAGGTCTGGTCTGCTGCTGTGCAGTTGGTTTTACACACTAGAAACAACTTGGTTTTATTAATGGGAAGTGTGTTAGAGATCCCACTGATGTTCTTTATCAGACACAATGGGATAGGTGTAATTCTGTTGTGTTATCTTGGATTCTTGGTTGTATTTCACAAGACCTTTATAAAGGTCAAGTGTTTTCTGTGAATGCTAAATCTATTTGGGATGAATTAAGTGAAACATATAATAAAGAGGATGGTTCGTGATATATAATCAGCATCATAAAATACATACTTTAACACAACTGAATGAGTCTTTCGAGTACTATCATGAGTTTAATGCATTGTGGAGGAAGTTTGACTCTCTTGTTGAGTCAGCCTACATGCATTTAGAAACAGCCTCCCACTTTGAAAAAGCATTCAGATCTTTTGAGGTCGATGCAATTTCTCATGGGTCTTGATGATAGTTTTAGCTCGTGAGAAGTCTTATTCTCACTCTGATCCCTTACCCGATGTTAAGTCGCTTTTGCTACTCTATCTAGAGATGAGTCTCACAGGAATAGTCATGTGGCTAGTAAATATGTTAAGAATGGGCTACTGACCTTTGCCGCTAGGCCCTATAATCGTAATTCTCAAAACAATAACCGGAATTCTAATAGAAACAATAATAATAAATGTAAGGTTTGGCAAGGTGTCAAATCGGTGCAAGCATTGTAATATGAATGGTCATACTATTGATAGGTGTTATGAGTTACTTGGATATCCACCTGGTTTTGTTAAAAAAGGCAATGTTAACAATGTGACTGATAATAAGACTGATACTAGTAAGAGTACTACTCATACTCTTACTAGTGATCAGTATAACAGATTAATATCATTACTTAGTGGTTCAGGTGATGCTATCAAGGCTCATGCTAGTGTTGTAGGTACTGTTATTTCTTCAAATTGTGTGATAAGTTTATTTACTTGTAGGTTTTTTAATTTCAACTCTAATATAAGTACCTATAGTACTTATATTGGGTGGATTATTGACTCAGGAGCTAGTCAACACATCACTTTTTGTGCCACTCATCTTTATGACATAATGGATGTTCCTCATTTAAATCTTACGCTTGCACATCCCAATGGGATCAAGGTGCGATTAAACAGATTGGAAGTTTTAAATTTGGAAATAATTTGATTTTAAAAGATGTGTTGGTAGTTCCTGGGTATCATGTGTGTTTATTGTCTGTTCATAAATTGTCTAAAGATAATCAGGTGGTTGTCAGTTTTAATGATAAGATTTGTAAAATTCAGGATTTAACTCAAAGGTTCCTGATGGGGATTGGTAGTGAAAAAGGTGGTCTTTATTTTCTTGATGAAGGTAAGAGGGTTAATAATAGTAATATTAAGAGTTCTCTTATGTTAAATTGTATTTGGCATAATAGACTTGGACACCCCTCTGACCAAGTCTTAACTGTGCTTAAAACTAAACTAAAAGACCTTAAGAGTACTAGTTCTGAACCTTGTGAGATATGTCATAAAGCTAAACAAACAAGAGAACAATTTCCTTTATGTGATCATAAAACTAAAAATATGGGTGATCTTGTTGATTTAGATGTGTGGGGTCCATATAAGGTGACCAGTAGAGAAGGTTTTAAGTACTTTCATCAGAGTTGATGACTACACCGAGTCGCTTGGGTGTTTCGATGAAAAGCAAAACTGAAGTTTTTGATCATATTAATAGTTTTTATAATCTCATTAAAAATCAGTTTGAAAAAACTATTAAAGTTTTTAGAAGGGACAATGGGACAGAGTTTATAAATAAGAGGTTTGAAGTTTTTCTTTCTAACAATGGTATTTTACATCAAACATCTTATCTTTATACACCCCAACAGAATGATGTAGCTGAGAGAAAACATAGGCATTTGTTGAACACTGCTAGAGCCCTCATGTTTCAGGGGAGGGGTTACCTTTGAACATGTGGACTGAATCTATTCTAACCGCTACTTACCTTATTAACAAAGTTGCCAACCTACTGTGTTGTCCAGTAAAATTTCTTTTGAAATGGTGTATAATATCTTGAACCAAATCGTTGAATCTAAAATGTTTTGGTCGCTTATGTTTTTCAACTGCTTTTAAATGAATCGATAAGTTTGCATCCAGATCTGATAAATGTGTGTTTGTTGGATATGCTTTTGATAAAAAAAGATACAAACTTTATAACATTGATCAAAAGAAATTTATTTTTTCAAGAGATGTAAAGTTTTATGAAACTGCATTTCCTTTTAAGAATATCTCTTTCACTAAAGACTTTGTGTTTGAAGATAATCGAATTAATGATTTAAATTTCTTTGATCAAGAATTTGATAGCAGTCAAAATAATTTTAGAACCAATGAACCCTATGATGATAAGATAAGTAGTATAGATGGTAACAACAAATCTGTACCTGAGACTAGTACTCATAAACCTATTGTCATCACTGTAGAAGGAGATGCTAGTGTTGATGAGCATCTACATACTGAAACTGTAGAATCCGCTGATACAGCTGATGTAGATATCAATTTTCCAGTTGATACAATAGAGGATATAGACACAGTTAATGTAGACAACACTAGGGACACTTCTAGGAGGAAGGACACTGATGATAGTGAGTATGCAACAGAAACTGTTGTTTCTGATGGTATACAGGGTACTAGTAATGTTGATGATGGTTATATATCTGAGGGTGATGATTTAGATATGTTTGGTAAAATGTTTGAATCACCAGAACCAGCAGGGGCACAAACTGTTAGAAGGACTAGTAGAATGTCAGCTTTACCTTCTAAGTATAAAGATTATGTGCTTAGTAAAAGTCATAAGTATGGCATTGATAAGGTTGTTAAATACTCCAACTTAAGCTTTGATAACTTTGTATTCACTTCTAGTCTAAATAAAATATATGAACCCACTACTTATGAAGAAGCTGTTAAAGACAGCAGGTGGGTTGATGCTATGAATCAGGAAATTGAAGCATTAAATAAAAATGGTACTTGGGAAGTTGTAGAGTTGCCTGATGGTAGAAAAGCTATAGGCTATAAGTGGGTTTTTAAAGTTAAATACAAAGCTAATGGTGAAGTTGAGAGATATAAAGCTAGGTTAGTAGCTAAGGGGTATAATCAGAGAGAAGGAATTGATTATGAGGAGACTTTTTCTCCTGTTGTGAAAATTGTCACTATAAGATGTGTTTTAAGTATTGCTGTTAATAACAAGTGGCCACTGTTCCAACTTGACATAAATAATGCCTTTTTATATGGTGAATTAGAGGAAGATATGTATATGACTTTGCCAGAAGGTTTTTTTGATAAAAATGATAAAAGAGTATGTAAACTCGTTAAGTCATTGTATGGGTTAAAACAAGCTCCTAGGAAGTGGAATGAAAAATTAGTATCTGTGCTTAAAGAAAATGGGTTTATACAAAGTCCAAATGATTATTCTTTGTTCACTAAAAATGAAAATGATGTTATGTTGGTTTTGTTAGTATATGTTGATAATATTATTATCACTGGTAATAATACTAATGAAATTAACAAGTTTAAAAGTTTTTTAAGTTTAAAGTTTTTGATTAAAGACTTGGGTAAACTCAAAATATTTTCTGGGAATAGAGGTGCTTCACATTGATAATGGGGTTTGTCTTACTCAAAGGAAGTATTGTACTGAGCTCTTAACAGAGTTTGGTATGCTTGGTTGTAAGCCATGTGGTTCTCCTATTGAGACAAATCCTGATAATAAAAAGCTTGTTTCTAAGTTTGGAGATGATGAACCTTTGTCTAGTATAACAAACTATCAAAAACTTGTGGGCAAATTAATATTCTTGACTTTGATAAGGCCATATATTTCTTATGTTGTGCACTGTCTAAGTCAAGTAATGCATAAGCCTATGAAGTCTCATTTAAGACTTGCCTTTAGAGTATTGAGATATTTGAAAAAGGAGCCTGGTCTTGGTATCACCTTTAAGGAAGGTGATGTTAAGAATATAAAAGTGTTTGTTGATTCTGATTGGGCAAAGTGCAAAGTGACCAGGAGGTCTGTTACAGGTTATTGTGTTTTTTTGGGAAATAATTTAGTTTCCTAGAAAAGTAAAAAGCAAGCTGTTGTTGCTAGATCCTCTACTGAGGCTGAGTTCAGGGCAATGTGTAATATGTGTTGTGACATTATGTGGATCACAAAAATCATGACTGATCTGCATGCTAGTGTGAGGTTGCTTGTGGATATGTTTTGTGATAACAGTTCTGCTATGCAGATTTATGTTAATCCTATGCTTCATGAAAGAAGCAAGCATTTTGAGATTGACCTCTATTTTTTGAGGGAGAAAGTGGCTGATGGTTTCATTAAACCAAGAAGGTCACATTTGAGGATAATGTTGCAGACCTGTTCACCAAAGGTCTTAACATTACTGATCATAACATTTTTTTTGCAAGATTCTTGGTCTGTTGAATGTGTTTCAGGATAATTCTGGAGATCAAGCAAAGGATGATGGGGGAGCTTCCGGAAGCTAATGTTTATGGGGGAGTGTTGAAAATATAAGCATCAGTTCCAAAGAGTTTAGAAGTTGAAGGGCTTTTATTGTAGTTTCATAAGTTCAAAGGCTTATAGCGGAAGTTCTCATTCTTGACACTATATAAGCTCAAGTCAAGACTTAGTCTTCATATAATCTTTCAATCTTCTGTGTGTGATATTATTCATTCTCTCTTTTCTCTTGTTCCCTGAGATTGAGAGAAACTCTAGTTTGTGTAAATCTTTTATCTGATTTTTACTTGTATTGTAAAACTGCTATTCTTTAGCTATTGTTAATAATAAAAGTGAGCCAAGAAGAGGTTGGCTGGGTTCACTATTAAATCTGTTTTTTGTGTTAAATTGCTTTGGTTTTATACGTTTCTATAGAAAAACAATTAAAAAGTTAGAGCAAAAGAAAAGTTTATAAAAAAGGAGAAAGAAGACAAGGTTGTTTAACAAACAACCCTTTCTTACTTCACCTATTAGTTATATGAAAACCTTGAGGTATATACCCATTTTCAGTTTGACTTGGCTTCTATGTGGGACAAACTAAAACTTTCATAAAACCTTGAGGTATACACAAATACGTACAACTGTGTCTCAAAAAAGCCGAACACATGCAAATATGTTATGATTTTAAGCATGAGTGTGAACTAATTCTTTTTTGAGGAAAGCAAATTCTCGTCCAGTGAAACGATGATCTATGTGGTAAAATGTAATAATTCTTTTTGCTCGTGAATTGTCTATATATAGTTCAAAAAATTTACATGCAAATATGTTTTGATTTTAAGCGTGAGTGTGAACTCGTATTGAATATGTCTTTTCTCTGAAGTTATTTCATGCTTTAAGAGAAAACTTCTATCGTTCCACATACATCATATCGGTCGTATTATTACATCCATACCTAATAGTTTACGAGAGATCGGTCGTATTATTACATCCATACCTAATAGAGCAATGGAAGACTGGTTGTTACAATAGATAGGAACTGGTGTGGTACAGGGTATTTGTAGATCCTATAAGAGACTAAGAATCCAAGTTATTTCACAGGTACAGTCTGCCAAAGCTCTGTATTCTGCTTCAGTGGAGGATCTAGAGACAACAGACTGTTTCTTTGATTGCCAGGATATGAGACTTGTACCAAGAAAATTACAAAAAACAGTTGTTGATCTCCTTGTCGTAGGACAGCTGGCCCAGTCACTATCACAGTAAGCCTTGAGTTGAAATGAATTGTTTGAAGGGATGAGAAGACCCTGTCCTGGACACATCTTTATGTATCTTAAAACCTTGATCAGAGCTTGCCAGTGAGGGGTTCTGGGATTGTGACTGAATTGGCTAAGAGCATGAGCCGCAAATGACAGATCTGATCTGGTGATGGTAAGATAAAGGAGTTTACCTACAATAGCTCTGTAGAGACTTGGATATGAGAGTGGTTCCCTATCAGTATCATTAAGTTTGACAATTGGGTCAATTGGGGTATGTGAATGTTTAAGATCCAAGACATTTGCACTGTGAAGAAGTTCAAGAGCATACTTCCTTTGGGACATGGTGAGTCCTTGGTTATTTCTTAGAAATTCAATTCCTAAGTAGTAGTTGAGGTGTCCCATATCTTTAATACTGAATTTGGTATCCAATTGGTGTTTGAAGTGTTGAATGAGGGAGGGATTGTTTCCTATTAAAAGGATATCATCAACATAAATTACCAAGGATAGAAAATCTGTTCCTTTCTTGTAGGTGAGTAAGGAAGTGTCAGTGTAACTCTGAGTAAAACCATGATCAATAAGAAATGTGGTTAGTTTGGTAAACCATTGTCTATTGGTTTGTTTCAGACTATAAAGGGATTTCTGTAACTTGCATACTGGGTTGGGGATTGAGGAATTGTGTTTGTAACCTTGAGGAAGTTGCATATAGACTTCTTCATGAAGATCCCCATGCAAAAATGCATTGTTGATGTCTAACTGTGCCACATGCCAATTGTTATGAATAACAAAAACCAACAAAGTCCTTACTGTGACCATCTTGACTACAGGAGCAAAGGTCTCTGTGTAGTTAGTTCCTTCCTGTTGTGTGTAACCTTTGGCCACCAACCTGGCTTTATATCTTTCCATAGTACCATCTGAATGAAGCTTGATAATGAAAACCCATTTGCACCCTATGGCTCTTTTGTCTGCTGGTAATGTAGTGACTGTCCAAGTATGATTGGTTTCTAAAGCTAGGAGTTCCTTGTTCATTGCATCTATCCATCTTGGGTCCTTGGATGCCTGGGTAAAGGTATGAGGTTCTATTGATTTGTTGATTGTGTTGATGAAGTGTCTATGTTTGGCTGAATGAATGTCAAGATAGTTGATATATTTGTAATGGTGAAATTTGATGAAAGAGTTGGTAGTATGTTTGGTTTTAGGTAACTGAACATGAAAATCTTGAAGTTTGGTTGGAAGATGAGATTATCTGTTTTATTTCCTAAGTGGAGGTGGTGGTGGTGGTATTGGTGTAGAAGTAGGATTAGAGGATGGATTGGGTGATGGAATAGATGGTGTTGGTGTAGAATCATTAGTGTGGGGAGAGTGAGTGGAAGTGTTTGGGATAGGATCAGTACATGGTGTGGTTGGTATGGATGTGTTGGTGATTGGTTCTGATGTAGGAGATGAATTTGAAAGGGGTGTGTTGGATCGATATACTTTAATCAAACTAACTTAACTAGCTTGTTAAGGTTTAACAACCTCGGATAAATCCTAAGTTATTAACAAAGAAACACTGAGCAATCTTTATCAAGTACGCGGAATTTACTTAACAAAGCTAAGAAGAATAACTTTTATTATTAACTCTAAATCTGCTTATTATGCAGATACACTAAACAACTCTAAGATAATCGAACTTCTCTAAAACTCTAAACAACTTGTGAATTCGTAAACTCTAAAACTCATAAACTTTGTAGACTTCGACTCTAATGCCAATCTAGGAGTCCTTTCATAGGCTCAAGGATATCCTAGTCGGTTTACAAATTGTATCCTTGTACGACAAGTAATCTAATATAGAATATTCTAGAGTTACAATACTTTCCATAAACTAATATAACAGCTTCTTTGTTCTTGCAGTATTTTGACTTCATTGTGCAAGACTTTGACTTTATCTTTAGCAAGACTTTGACTCTTTGACTTTTTCCAAGATTTTGTACTTTACAAGATTTTCATATCTTCAAGACTTTCATATCTTCAAGACTTTCATATCTTCAAAGATTTTCATATCCCAACAATCCTTCCCTAACTTGAATTCTACTTGCTTGACTTCAAGTTCCTTTGTGAATGTATCTTTAATAGATTCATCTTTAAGGACAGATTGTTTCTATGTCTTTGAACTTTATCTTTGTAGTTTCTGTGCTTGTCAAAGTATCTCTAGAATTATTCTTTCACAAACAAAGATCGAGCAAGCTCCATCTTTTCAAAGAACACAAAGTTAAACATATGACAATTTGTACATTAATTCAGTTTGAGTTGCATACTATTCTCATCACTTCCAGGTGTGTTAACTCCTGTGAGAGGTGAATCATTGAAAATCTTAATGGATTTAGATCTCTTTACCAAAGCCATTATCTCTCGAGTAGCCAAATGTTTTGGTGTGTAAGACCATGGTACATTGATAACCATATGATTTTTAGCAAATCATCCTATATCAACAGATTTGAGTTGTCTTTACCAAAAGTCGTACCCTTCGGACTAGTTAGTTCTTCTATCTAATGGTGAACTAATTACCAATAATGGTTTTTCCAATGCCTTTACCACAAGCCATTTTCTTGTGGGCTAGCCAACTCTTCACATTTAATGATATGGTGAGTTGATTACCATACAACTTATTAGCAAGTTGTCAACTAAAACGGATTTGAAATATCTTTACCAGAGCCGCTTGCTCATGGATTAGCCAATCCTTTTGTAGCCATGGTGGATTGATGACCTATTGATGTTGCCATCACAAAAACCATTTATTTCATTTAACCTTTGTTTCAAAATATTTGTTACTTAACAAAAGGTTTCTTTCAAAAATCACTTAATCGGTGTAAAGCCGCAAGCAAGACTTTGATGAAAGTACTGTTGATCGCCAGTGACTTTGAATAAAGTAACGATTTATCAAAAATAATTTATTCAATGAAATTCATACCAGCTTTATTCATCATCTTCAAAGAATGGTAGTCCAGCTTGATAAACAAGTTGATGACCATGCATGCAGTTTCATTATCCTCTTCTACTTCCAATCCATGCATGCAGCCATTATCTAACAGAGTAGGTGATCAGAATGGTTCACAGTTCAAAGATCTAATTCATCTTGTAACTTCTTAGTCGCTTCTCTACTTTGAGCTTCTTCAGCCTTCGAGCTTCTTTATCTTTAGCATTTAACTCCTCTTGAAACTTTCTAGTCAGTACTTCATTCCTAGCAACTTCAATTGCTCTAAGTTCTCGCCAAGTTAGCTTTTTCTTCCTAGTTTCTACCGTAACACCCTTTCCTTTATCTTTAGGATCAATTGCAGGTTGAGAAGTTCTTTGTTGTTCTTCTTCTTGCACTTTTCTAATAGTAACACTAACCTCTTGGTTATGATAAATCTTCTAAAATTGTAGCAATGAACTCATCATCACTTGCATAATGGATGGGTTTGAGTGTAGCTTCCTCCTCTTGTAAACAAAGAGAGGGACCAACAACTTCTTCATGTACAATTGTTGAAGGACCAGCTTCCTCTTCAAAATCCAACAACCTTGGTGTTAACAATGTTTGCCTTTAGGATCCTTGTTGTTGAAAAGCAGTACTTTGTTGTTCAAAGACCTTGATCTTTTGTTGTTCAAGACCTTGAACTTGAACTTGCTCTTCAAGATCTTGAATGATCCTGTTCTTCAGACTTTTCATGTTCTTCAAGACTTTCGTGTTCTTTCTCCTTCTCAACATCTTCTTTCAAATTTTCTTCTTCTAAATTCCTCCCCAATTGGACAAAAGATTGTTGGTGAACCTTTTGGCGTTTGTGTTTTCTAGACTTTCTTTGCTCCTTCTTCTTTGATTTGACCTAGATACTAAATTCTTGAACTAATGGCCACACAAAAGTCTTTAGCCTTCTAAACTTCAGCCAATTTCTTTATCCGCTTGGCTTGAGCCTCAAGAGTCTTTTTTCAACTTAACCAACTCCCTTGTCAAAACATAATTATCCAAGGTTATTTCTTCAGGAGGTATGGTATGTGAATCCTCTCCTTGAATTGGTGAATGTTCCTCCGATTGAGAAGCGTGAATGATCCTTGTGGAGATGGAGAAGGTGAAATCAAGCAACATCTTCTTGAACTTCAAGATTTGGGAAGCAAGACCTTGTGGAGATGCAAAGATCTTCTTTGATGCAGCTTGTTGAGAAGCAAGATTTGCAGATGCAAGACTTGCGCATGCAGACCTTCAAGAGCTTCATCATCTTCAAGCTCTAATGTACCTGAACAACTTCCATCATAGAAGTGGTTAAGGGAGTATCTTGACCCTTGAATAAAACACTCCTTTTTGCCATAAAGGTAAAAATCTTTGATTGTTGAACAATAACATGCAGTAAGTTTGTAGGTTTTGGTATATCAGCAAGTTGCTTGTTCAAGAAAACTCAGTATAAACCGTGGGTACATTAGCCAAGTAGATCCATGTGAGATATGTGAGAGCATTCCATCCAATATTAGCCTAGAGAAGTTAAAAACCCGACCAGAAGCTAACCCAACTATAGCATATGCTATATTTGACCCAAACTGCTCCCAAGAGGTACTCTTAGCACTTATGCAATGGAGCAACACATGAACCAAAAACTTCCATTGAGGACAAAATAGTTGTTTCTTAAAGGTTTGTTCATTCAAAGATCCTTCATAACCAATATGTCGAAAAGTATCCCAAATCAACTGCTTATCAAACCTTATAGCTCCATCTGCATCATTGAACAATAAATCTTCTCTTATGGAGGCTTCAGTTATCTTAACAGTTCTTCCAAAGAATCGTTGATCTAACATAATATTCATCATTCTCCATGTCATCCCTAGCATTAGCCCAAAATTCTTGAATCCAGGGCTCAATTATATCCGGCTCCACTAAAAGAGCATAACCGATTGGCGAGCCAAGAAGATAATCAATAATATCATGAAAGAGTGTATTCGCTCAGCCTTATCTAAATTAGCCACCATATTGTGCTTTGAAACGGTTGGACGATTAGCCATTATTGATTATGTGAGCACGTAAGAGATATAACCAATAATATAAAGAAGATGAGAGAATTATGGAAAAGATTCTAATGTATCAATATGAGAGGGAAAATCGGAGAATAGTTATTTATAGATGAGATTTAAAAAATCACAACCATAGATACCAAAGTTACCGTTAGAAGTAATTACTTCTCAATATTACCGTTGGAACAAGATTTAATAAGACAAACAAGATTTCCACGTATGCAAAGATTTCTCCCAAGCAAGACTTTCAGAAAAACAAGATTTTCCAAATTCTTCTGTAAAAACTAAGTATACATAAATATCCTCCCCTCAAGCAATACACATGACTATACTAATACTAAATAGTCCTCCCCTTAAATGTAGCTCAGTAGTTAATCATGCCAATGCTCACCACCAAGAGATTGAATCTTGAAACATCAAAGCCTTTGGTGAGTAAGTCAGCTACATTATCATCTGTGTGAACCTTAACCTCACTAATGAGCCTGTGCTCATAGCAATCTCTGATAAAGTGATGCCTACTATGTATGTGCTTGGTCTTGGAATGATAAACTGGATTCTTCACAATACAAATGGTACTCTCATTATCAATGTTGATAGGAGTATTCTTGAAATTGAATCCATAGTCCAAGAGTTGATTTTGCATCCACAAAACTTGTCCACAACAGCTTGCAACAGCTACATATTCAAATTTCAGAGAGGATGTTGCCGCAATTTTTGTTTCTTACATTGCCAGGATACTAACCTTCTTCCAAGATATTGGCATCCTCCAGTGGTTGATCTTCTATCATAGTTATCACCTGCATAATCACTATATGAAAAAGCTTCTAAATGAAAAGGTGACTCTTTTGGATACCACAACCCCAACTTTGGTTGTTGCTTCAAATAATGGAAGATTCTCTTCACTGCATTCATGTGAGAGATCTTTGGTGAGACTTGATATCTTGCACATAAACAAAATGCAAACATGATATCGTGCCTTGATGCAGAGAGATACATAAGAGAGCCAATCAATGATCTCAGATAACTTGACTTCAACAAGTTGTCCATCCTCATCTTTGCCCAATGAATTGATAGATTTAATAGGTGTAGTAATAGTCTTCATATCATCAAAATTGAACTTCTTAAGTATGTCTCAGAACATACTTGTCTTGACTGATAAAAATACCTTCCTTTGACCGCTTAACTCAAGTCCCAAAAGAAAGTCACTCTCCCATTGAACTCATTTGAAATTCCTTCGCATCACTGCTCAAACTCTTTAACCATGGATTGTTTGGTAGCCCCAAAGATGACATCATCAACATAGACTTGAACTAACATGATATCTTTCTTGTCTCTCTTGATAAACAAAGTCTTGTCAATAGCTCCCCTTCTCAGATCCATGTTGCAATAAGAATGTAGAGAGTCTCTCATACCAAGCTCTAGGTGCTCGATGAAGGCCATAAAGAGCCTTAACCACCTTGTAGACTTTGTTTGGATGTTTAGGATCTTTAAAACCAGGAGGTTGTTTGAAATAAACTTCTTTCTCGTAATCTTGCCATATAAAAAGGCACTCTTGACATCCATCTCGTAAACTTGAAATCCCATATAAGAAGCAAAAGCAAGAAATATTCTAATAGCTTCTATTCTTGCTACAGAAGCAAACACTTCATCATAATCTACTCCTTCTTCTTGTCTCAGAGCCTTGTGCTACTAACCTTGCTTTATTCTTGATACCATTACCTCTTTCACCTCTTTTGACTCTAAAAACCCATCTGGTTCCAATAACTCTCTTCCCATCTCGAAGATCACATAAAACCCAAACTTCTTGAAGTTTAAATTGAAGAAGTTCTTCCCGCATAGCTTCAACCCAGCTTTCTTTAGTCAAGGCTTGAGCAATATTCTTGGGTTCCTCTTGAGAGATGAAACAAGTAAATAAGCAAGTTTGATGGTCCTTATGATTTAGCCTGTTTTGTTTATACACAAAGCTAAGTAAAGCATTGTGAGGTGTAGAGAAAGTCTTAGCTATGTGTCTAGTCATCACTCCGTATAGAAGGACCAATGATTTGATCAGAAGGATGATTCTTATGAATTCTTAAGCTTGGAGATTGTGGAACTCCATAAGTATCCTCCAAATTAGTAACATCAAAGACCTTCATTGGAATTAGGGAAAATACCTTCATCTTCAAATTCATCATCAGCTTCTTCTAATCCGCATGGTAGGATCATCCAAATCTTCTAAAGTATCATTAACGGTGCAACAAGATTTTGTTCGAAAAGTACCGGCCCAAAGTATTGTGAGAGTACTCTGCAGACTTATTCTTCTTCTTTGCCTCTTCATAAACTCTCCTTTGTTCATCAAGTAAGAATGTGCTAAAACATCTTGAAGAAGCATTTGATTAAGTTCATCTTGAATAGATTGATCCTCAGCAGACAATGAGGATTCTCGTGCAACAAGATTTTTTGTGGAGCAACAAGATTTTGCTTTGGAACTTCAAGACTTTGTTTTGGACTAACAGATCTTCATCGTGACATCATCGTGTCTAATATGAACTCCATGAACAACATATTGGAAATCTTCTCCATTGTGCACAGGTTGATTTTCTTCTCTAACAGGTACATAGTTCATTGAAGGAGTTAAAACCTCAAGATCAAACATCCAATCAGGTCCTTTACCTTTTTCATTGTCTTGATCTTCTAAAAACTCAACATGAAGACAATCTTGAACCTTTTTAGTTACCCTGTTGTAAACTCTAAAGCCCTTACTGTTAGTGCAATAACCCAATAAGTATCCTTCTTTTGACTTGCCATCAAACTTCCCCAGATTATCAATTATATTTAAAATAGTGAGAGGGCATCCAAAAGGCTTCATAAAACGAATGTTGGGTTTATTGCCCATCAGTAACTCATAAGGTGTCTTCATCGTGGTTTGGTGATCGAGACTCTATTAAGTACATAGCAAGCAAGATTTCATGCCTTCCGAATTGAATAGGTAGATGGGAATCCGCTAGCATTGTTCTTGCTGCTTCAATCAAAGTCCTATTCTTCCTCTCTGCAACACCATTTTGCTGTGGTGTTCTTGCAATACTAAACTCCCTCTTTATGCCTTTGTTTGCACAAAATTCATCCATAAGCTTGTTCTTGAATTCAGTCCCATTATCACATCTAATACCTCTAACCTTGAGTCTCAATTGGTTTTCAAATGCTATTATGAGAGTCCTAAGAGCATCAAAAGTATCATCTTTAAAACCCAAGAAAAATACCCAATCTCAATCGCAATCATATGTTACAACCAAGCAAGATTTTTCTTGTTTAAACTTGCCACATAAACCGGTCCAAACAAATCCATATGTAACAGCTCCAAAGGTTCTCTAATAGTCCTCTCCTCAAGCTTCTTGCAGGAAGCTTTGTGTTGTTTACCCTTCTTGCATGCCAAGCATGATTGATCATTCTTGTAAGTTTTCGAAGCAAAACCTCTAACTAGATTGCCTTTGACCAATTTGTTGATATTCTTGAAATTAACATGGCCCAATCTTCTATGCCATTGATGTGCTTCTTCAGTTGTTGCTTTAGCCACCAAACATGTGGCTCTTCCATAAGAATGTAGACTCTTCATGTCTAAGCTATACACATCATTTGTCCTTGGTACTCTAAGAACGACCAAGTCATCATCAACAGGCTTAAAGTTAGAGGAAAGGATGAGACATTCTCGTGTCGCTGAATAACACAGATGGTTTTATCACGATTTGTGATATCGACAATAAGTTGAACTTAAGCTCCTTCACATATCTAACATTCTCAAAATCTATAAGCCCTGCTTTGATAGTTCATTTTCCAGTAATCTTTCCTCCATTGGGATCATTCCCAAATGCAACTCTTCCTCCACTAATATTTCTAAAATCAGACATGATCTCTTTGTCTCCTGTCATACTTCCAGAGCAACCACTATCCACAATAAGATGATCTTTAAGCTCCTCTTCCGGGTTGCCCTGCACACAAAGAAAAGAGTTAGTGATTTTTAGGAACCCAAGCAATTACTCGACTTGTGTTCCCTTGTAGAGTTACAAACTCAAATTCTTTGAGTATGTAATGTCCACTATCTTTCAAATGATGATCCAGGATTATCTTTTGATCTTTAGCATGTGATTTTTCAAAACTTTCTGGTTTTTCAACACAAATCTCTTTTTCAATATCATTTTCTTTTTCTAGTATTACAAAAACATCAGATTCACTTTTGGTTGAAAGTATGTTTGTCCTTCAGTAAGATTTCTTTCCTCTTAACCCATTCTGGTTTAACACGTGGTTCCCGTGATCTAGATCCCCTATGTGAATTGTAATACCTTCTAGGTTGATAGTGAGATCTTCTAGGACTCCTATTCCAAATAGTGTGATCAAGACATTGTTTTTTAGCAAGACTTTGAGAAAGTATCGTCCAGATAATAAAGATACTTTGGAAAGTACCGTGAGATATCAAGGTTTCAAAAAGGTATTCTCTGGTGTGGGTATCTATGATCCGTGAGAAATTTCTGTGATTAACCCTATTTGAATTATTCCATACTGGTTTTTGCTCTCTAGGTTTCTCGTCAAGTGCACTGCTCTTTGGAAATTTGCTAAGGTATTCGAAAGTGATGTTCACAATCCTTAATTAAATGAGTAGGACTAAAACACACAAAACACAGTTTTTGACCCATACTTCCAAAGTGACTTCTTCTATGTCTATGTCCAAAATTATTTTGAAACCTGTGTTGACCAAAGTTATCTTAAAAAGGTTTAGCAAGATCGCTTTTGAAAATGTTTTGTGAAGGTATGCTTGGGAGCAAAGACTTTGATTTGAAGGTATCGCTTGATTTTGAACAATGTTTTCAACAGCTTTTGGGTTTGTCGACCTAGATTGAGCTACAAGCTTTTTCCTAAACTCAAGACTGTCTACTCCAAAACGAGAAACATCAGGCCTATGGGGTTGATGAATGCTAGTGGGATGGGGAACATCATGATAACCATTATCTTTCTTATACTCAGGAGGTGGTTCACTTATTGAGCCCTCATTACTAGATGTATCTACATAATTAATGATTTCGTCATCACTAGTGGTTATATCCTCATACTCACCTTCATCCTGATCACTAGGTTGGTTTTCATCTATGTTACTAAAATCCATTCCAAAACCTAATCCAGTTTAAGGTAGGCTCTTTTCTGTTTTTGAACATAAGTAACATGTGATTGATCACTTTCACCCCAAGCAGAAACTTAGCTAACAAATCATCTATTTCCTTAGTTAATTTCTCAATTTCAAAGAATTTTACAGTTTAATTTCCATTCACTAAGTTTTAATTGGTAATCCCGTTGTTCATATTTTTCAGCCCAAGCTACTTCATTAGTTTCATGTGCTAATATTTTGGCTTCCATAGATTCTAAGGTTATTTGATAACCCAAATACCTCGCACCTAGCCCTAACACAATTATCTCTTTCAATCACATAACTGTTAAGTAATTTTTCATAAAAATCATAACAGCTTTAAGCATACCTCGAGATAGGAGATCGAGTTGGTGAAGTAGCCACCATTGCAAGAAGAACAGGATCATCTTCACATTCCTTGCTCCAATCAAATCCTCCAAAGCCATCATCAGATTCCAAAGCAAAGATGTTCAGTTCCTCATCAAAAGTAGTGCTCCAATTCAATGCTTCCACTCGATTCTTCAACTACTTCTTCCACTACTACCATACAAGAAGTCACCGGTTCATCATCAAACTCTTCACTCCAAATAACTTCGATAACTTCTCTTGAGCAACCAAAGCCTTTGTTTCAATAATTGGAATTTCTTTGAGCTTAAGTTTTGGCTTCTCGATGTTCTGCTTGTTTGATACTTAGCAAACCTGCACTCCCTTGCAAAGTGACCAGCCTTTTGACAATTGAAGCATTCAATTTTGGATTTGTCAAAAGTTATTCCTTGTTTTGGTTTGAAATCAATGCTTTTGCCTGTCTTCTTCATATATTTTTTGATCCTTGCAAGGATCATAGCAACTTGCCACCGATATCAATTTCTTCAAGTGCATCTTCTTCAATCAGGCTAGATCTTCTTCATAAGTGACAGGTAAACTAGCTTGCTGTGCAAAGAATGAGCATACAACTTCATCTGAGTACATAGTGGTAGTTGGTGGGGCCTCACTGAGCATATGAGGGGGTGTAAACAACAAGACTTTGAGAAACAAGATTTGAGGAGAAGCAGACTTTTGATGGAAGTACGCCTTCTTTTCGATGATAGAAAAGAAATATCGTGAGACTTGGAATTTGTTTGACCACTCATCTCATGCTCATACACCTTCAGTTGATGATAGAGATCATCAAATTCCATTACTTCCAAACCTTGTTGTCCTCTGATCATTGTAGCAATCACATGCCATGTAGATGGCGCACTTTAGAAACTTCAAATTAGCATCCTCAACTGATACTTCTGCTTTGTATAACTCCAACATGTTGAGGAGATTTTGAAACCTATCATATGCAGCATCAAGACTTTCTCTTTCACCAACCGTGAAAGTTTCAAATGCTGTTTCAAAGAAATTTCGGCATCTTCTGAAGCTTCATTACCTCCAAATCTGGTCTTGAGAGCGCCCGTGAGTCGCTTAGCATCTTTAGCATCATGAATATTGAGAAGACGACCATCCGAATGGCGATAATAGAATGTTTAGTGCCTTCTCTTGATTCCTTAAGGTTGCCTGTAAGACCGGTTTTGGTGCTTTGGGTTATCCAGGAACATCAATGGGTTCAGGAACAACTTCATTCCCATTAACAATTACATTCCATAAAGCATGGTCTGTAATGGCAATATATTGCCTCATCTTCATGCACTAGAGATCATATTCTCCCTTCTTGATAATTGGAATTCGAGTGAGGTGATTGAGGGTGGTGGAACAGCTTCAGTCGACATCTTGAATATTGTTGTAGTAGGGTTTCTTCCTAGTTTCCACACAAGCTCGATACCACTTGTTGGATCGATATACTTTAATCAAACTAACTTAACTAGCTTGTTAAGGTTTAACAACCTCTGATAAATCCTAAGTTATTAACAAAGAAACACCGAAAGCAATCTTTATCAAGTATGCTGAATTTACTTAACAAAGCTAAGAAGAATAACTTTTATTATTAACTCTAAATCGCTTATTATGCATACACTAAACAACTCTAAGATTATCAAACTTCTCTAAAACTCTAAACAACTTGTGAATTCGTAAACTCTAAAACTCATAAACTTCGTAGACTTCGTACCTCTAATGCCAATCTAGGAGTCCTTTTATAGGCTCAAGGATATCCTAGTCGGTTTACAAATTGTATCCTTGTACGACAAGTAATCTAATATAGAATATTCTAGAGTTACAATACTTTCCATAAACGAATATAATAGTTCTTTGTTCTTGCAGTACTTTGACTTCATTGTGCAAGATTTTGACTTTATCTTGAGCAGTACTTTGACTCTTTGACTTTTTCCAGTACTTTTATATCTTCAGTACTTTCATATCTTCAGCACTTTCATATCCCAACAGGGTGGTTCTGAGGTGGGAATGGAGTGTGAAGGAGAAAGGTGGATGGTGGGTTCTGATGTGTGGGTGGTTGTAAAGTCGGAGGGTGTGGAAGTGGTAATTGGTTGTAGTGATGGTGAAGTTGTGGAAGGTTTGTCAGCAAAGGGGAAAATGGATTCATGGAACCTAACATGTTTGCTGACAAAGACTTTGTGAGTGCTTGTATCATAAAGAATGTAACCTTTTTATGTTGTTGGGTAGCCTAGAAAAACACAAGGTATTGCTCATGGTTCAAACTTATCTGAAGGGTGTTGGTGTGCAAGTGCTTGGCATCCAATAACTCTCAGATGGGTGAGGTTGGGGGGTGTTTGATATAGCAACTCATAGGGACTTTTATGGTTTAAAGGTTTACATAGTAATCTGTTGATTAGATAGGTGGCTGCAAGTAGACAATATCCCCAGAAATGAATGGGAAGGTTTGCTTGAAATCTCAATGCCCTAGCTACTTCTAACAAATGCTTGTGTTTTCTTTCAACTCTGGAATTTTGTTGTGGGGTGTAAGGGCATGAGGTTTGATGTAAAATACCATGTGTTTAAAAGAAGTCTGATAGAGATTGATTAAGAAATTCTGAGCCATTAGCACTTCTTATGGTTTTGAGAGTTGTTTTGAAATGATTGAGAACAAAATCATAAAACATTTTTATATGTGAAGCAGTTTGGTGTTTGGATGGCAAAAGGTAGGTCCATGTTGCCCTGGAATAATCATCCACTATTGTAAGAAAGTATTTGCATTTATTCACAGTTGGATGTCTATAAGGACCCCAAAGGTCTATATGAATCAAATCAAACAAAGTTGTTGCATGAGAGTTGCTACTAGAAAAAGGTAAAGCTTGCTATTTAGCTAAAGGACAGATATTACAAACATGAGAAGTACAAAGTTTTGAAGTTGAGATGGATTTGATTTGTTGCAGATCTGAGAGAGATGGATCACCAAGCCTTGAGTGCCAAAGAGCCACATTGGTATTGTTGACTGATAGGATGATGGATGAGATGACTTTGGGTTCTTGCTTGATGATGTATAGACCATTATAGAGGCTACCATGAGCAATCCTCTTATGATGGTCCTGGAAATAACAGGAGAAAGGTGTAAAAGGTATGGAAAGTGGTATGTGAGTGCCTAGTTTACTTACTGAAAGTAGGTTGTATGGGAATGAGGGTATGTAGAGAACATCATGTAAAGTTATGGCTGAGTTTATATGTACTGATCCTACCTTAGTCACTTGTGTGTTTTGTCCATTGCGTAAGGTGACATAAATGGTTGTGAGCATATTTGGATATTGTGCATGGAAGTTAATGATATGAAAACATGATTAGTTACTCCACTATCAACTACCCAGAGAAATTTTTGATTAACAAGGACAGATGCAATGACTTTGTACCTCCTAGCAGTAATATGTGATGCAACAAGTCTGTAGGTTCTAGTGGTGACAGTAGCTATGAGTTTAGGTATACCTTCTGAGTTCATGTGTGTCATAACAGAGAAATCCTTGTTATTCTGCATCATAAGCATCATTTGGTTGAGTTGATTTTGCAACTGATCCATTCTGGCATTCATGGCAGTATCAGCTTGACCACTTGAATGTCCTGTGTTTGAGCCTGCATTTGGTCCTTGAGCCACTGAATTGACTATTTTCTGTGTTGGATTGTCCTGTCTTTGAGTATTGACGGGTGGTTTGACTTTACCATGTAAAGGGTGACCAATTGGATATCCCACAAGTTGGTAACATTCTTCTTTGAGATGTCCCTCCTTTCCATAGTTCCCACGTATAATCCCTTTCTTGAAAGAGCTTCTTCTCATAGGATTCTCATGAGTGTTGTAGTTCCTCACTATTGGTTCTCTTTGTGTGAAATTTCTTCCTGGCCTGGTGTTATTGTTGTATGAGTTCCTATAGTTGTTGGAGTAGAGTGCAGCAGCAGTTGGAATTACAGGAGTGTAGCCCTATCTCTATTTCTCTTCCTATCTTATCATACTATATGCTTTTGCAACATTTGGCATTGGATTCATCAACAAAATCTGACCCCTAATGTTGGCATAGCATTCATCCAACCCCATTAGAAACTGAATCAACCTTTTTCTTTGATCTCTTTCACCATTCACTCTCCCATTCTTACAAGAACAGATACAAACACACATATAAGGGGCTTCTAAAGAATCATACTCATCCCAAAGACCCTTCAATTTCTGATAATAGATTTCAATAGCAGAATTGTTTTGTTTCAATTGAACCAGTTCATTTGTGAGTTGGTATATCCTATGCCCATCTAGTTGACTGTAATGTTCTTGTAATTCATTCCACAAGTCAGATTCTGTGTTGACAAAACTTAGAGAGTTACTTATCTGCTCTGAAATGGTGCTGAGAATCCAGGATATGACCATGTCGTTTGTCCGTTCCCATAGTGTTCTGGTTCTAGAGGCAGCATTTGGTTCTTCAAATTCCCGCTTATGATTTTCATCTTGTTTTTAGCATTGAGTGCTATCATCATGGATCATTTCCAAGATCCATAGTTATCAGAACCAGTTAAATTCTTTGACATCAGAATCAGTCCTGGATGATCTTGTGGATGTAAGTAAAGTGGGTGGTATGGTGAGGTGACATCATCATCTGAAGATTCAGTGGATGAAGATGGTGGAGTGGATGAATTTGTGTTTTGATTATTGATTGTCATTGTGATTGATGAATTGTTGAAGAGTTGATTAGAGTTTGTTATGTTGCCGGAGAAAGAACGGTTATTTGATCGGAATTGTTGATTGTGGAGGAGAATTGTGATGATTTTTGATTATGTAGTTGATTTTGTTGGTTGATTGTTGTGATTTTGAGAGGCGGAATTATGGTGGAGTGACGGTTATTGTCACCGGAGTTTTTTGGGGAGGTTGTTAGTGACAGTTATGAGCCACTGGAGGTGGTGGTGGCTCTGATACCATTTTGATAAACAGAGAGAGGAGGGAAAATGATTATATCATTGATTAAAATGAAATGAAAATACAATTAGAGTATTTATACAAAGGAAAAGAGACTATAACTACCACTAATTAACTTTGACCATAGTTGACTTCACTTACAATACAAGCTACATACTACTACATTTGTATAGGCATTTTGAGTGATGAAGATAGTTTATAGATAGCACTGTGTTGATGACTTTGGTCTTGTTTGTATCTCCATTAGTTTTCTTGTTAAAAATGACTACTATCTCACAACTCTTGCAATAAACATTCATTTTATACACAACTTATAAGTGATTCTAGCTTGATCGTTCAGTACACAATTTTAATTACAAGTTATCCACCATTTGTAAGTAGAAAACAAAATATTAAGCCACATGTCAATTGGCATGCAACAATTGTATACTAGACAACTTAAAAACAAGTAAAAGAATGTTATAATAAATCCATAGCTTTCCAAAACTTATACGAACCAAGGTTAGTTATGAAGCGGGTTCGGTCCACAAAGAACTAACCGACGTGACACCACAACTGATCTAAACGGTTTTCACGTGTAATTTTCAATCACGTTGTTTCATGTGCGAGTTGATCAATTTGGTAGTAACTCTACCAACAGTAGTGATGTTAGTACTAGCAATATTAACTCTGTATAACAGTAGTAACATTAGTACTAGCAGTATTAATTTTGATTGACAGTAGTAACATTAGTACTAGCAAAGATTAACTCTGTCAAACACTAGCAAAGATTAGTACTAGCAGTATTACTCTACCTAACAATAGTAACATTAGTACTAGCAGTATTAAGTATTAACTCTGCCTAACAGTAGTAACACACTGAACCTTACCACTATAGAGTCAGGGTGCTCAGGGACCTTACGGGTGTACACTCCGAACCTCCTGATCGATTATCAGGTGTGAACTAATCACACAAGTGCACTAAATTTTCCAACAATCAAAACTTGTATGGTTCGGTTAAGTTGACCTTTAAAACTTTTTTGCAATTAGTAACAACTACCAAGTTGGGCTAATGACTACGTGCTTTTTTGTTCTAATAAGAGGTCATAAGCAGGCCTTCTATATGTTTGGGTGATCACAGAAAGTGTTGGTAACGATCACGAGGATATCTTAATTAGCCTGCGTACAATTGAGTTAAAGGCTTGTTTTTCGTGAGTAACATGGAGTGAAAAATATCTCATATGTTTACAATTTAATGTTATTTTTTAATTAGTGTTGGCTCATATACTATCGTTGGCATTTATTTCTTGAAACGGAAATGCTAATTATACGCTAATTGTACGTTTGCACAAAATTCCTTATTGAAGCTGCATATCTCCTCACTTTACACTTTCTTTATTTCTTCAAACTTAAATGCTAAATGTTATATTAAAAAAAAATAAAAAGTTGGAGCAAAAGAAAAGTTTATAAAAAAAAGATGGAATAGAGGTTGGATTGTTTCGCAAACAACCCTACCTTAATTCACCTATTAGTTATATGAAAACCTTGAGCTATATACACATTTTCATTTTCACTTGGCTTCTATGTGGGACAACTAAAACTTTCATAAAGCCCCAATGACTTCAGAGAATGATTGTTTTTCCATTAATTTTAAAATTTCTAAGCACATGCACAAATATATATAGCTGTGTCTCAAAAAACCTGAACACATTGTACGTAAATTAGTTTATAACTGGAGTATGGAGGAAAGCAAATTCTCATTCATAAATAATGATGTACTCATTCTTTTTGCTCGTGAATTGTCATTAGCTCAAAAATTTCACATTCAAATATGTTTTGATTTTAAGGGTGAGTGTGAACTCGTATTGAATATGTCTTTGTTCTGAAGTTATTTCATGCTTTAAGAGAAAACTTCCACCGTTCCACGTACATCAGTCGTATTTACGAGAGCATACATATGCCATTTGGCTAGGTAATGGAACAGTAAACCCCATATTTTCAACCAAATAACTTATCTGAATATAGATCGTTCGCTAATTAAAGTTATTATAAAGAGTAAAGTCCAAAATACATCCATGTGGTTTGTCCCGTGTCTCGCTTTACATCCCTAAACCTTTTTTGGCACAAAACCGTCCCTCCGTTAGTAAATTTGGCACAAATACATCCCTTTGTTAGTAAAATCAGTTAACGAAGAATAACGGTGCACATATTTCTTCGTTATCTCCTAACGGAAGAGAAACTATTTGCACCGTTAGTCCTTAGGACTAACGATGCAATAAAATAAATTGCACTGTTAGTCCTAAGGACTACGCTTCATCGCCACCTTCACCCACCACCATTCATGTTCACCTCTTCACTCATCGCCGCCACCCACCGCCACCACGACACCACCACTCCACCTTCCACCTACCACCACCTTCCACCACCTAACGCCACCAATACCATCAACGCCATTCATCGTTATTTAACACTTCCACCACCACCCAATCGCCAATGGTTGCGCGGTGGTGGTGGCAAAGGAGGCGGGTGGCGTGATAGTGGTGGTGGCGCGGTGGAGTGGTTGGCTGGGAAGGGCGGTGGTAGTGCTGAGGTAGTGGTTGGTAGGAAGTGATGGGTGGTAGGAGGTGGTGGTGGTGGAGGCGCTAGTGGTAGGCGGCGGTGGGTGGTGGTGGCAAGCGGTGGCGAGGGTGGCGCGGAGGTGGGTGGTGGTGCAAGGAGGGCGGTGGAGGTGGTAGTGCCTGAAGGCGGCGCTGGGGTGGTAGGTGCGTGGCAGGCGGCGGTGGAAATGATGGGTGGTGGCGCGGTGGTAGGGGTGGAGGTAGGTGGCGTGAAGGTGGCGCTGATGGTGGTGGTGGCGTTGGGTGGTAGGTGGAGGTGGCAGTGGTGGCGGTGGGTGGCGCCGGTGAAGGTGGGGGGTGGTGGCGTTGGTGGTGGTGGGTGGAGGTGGCGGTGGAGTGCATCGTTAGTTCTTAGGACTAAAGATGCAAATTATTTTATTGCATCGTTAGTTCTAAGGACTAACAATGCAAATTTTTTCTCTTCCGTTAGGAGATAACGGATAAATATTTGCACCGTTAGTCCTCATTAACTGATTTTACTAACAGAGTGATGTATTTGTGTCAACTTTACTAACGGAGGGATAGTTTTGTGCCAAAAAAAGTTTAGGGATGTAAAGCGAGACACGGGACAAACCTTAAGGATGTATTTTGGACTTTACTCTATTATAAATGATAACAAATGATATGTTTTTTCGTTTTTCTCATTAGAAACGACTATTATCTCACAATTCTTGGAATAAACATTCATTTTATAAGCTGTTTTGTCTATATATATGATAAACAACTAACTTATAGGTTATTCTTGATCGTTCAGTAGATAATTTTAATTATAAGCTATTCACCATTTGTAAGTACAAAATATTAAGCGACATATCAATTGGCATGCAACAACTGTATATATAGCTAGTATACACTTAAAAACAAGTAAACGAAAGTTATAATAAATCCTTTGCATGCTTTCCAAAACTTATAGGAACCAAGGTTAGTTATGAAGTGGGTTCGGTCCAGAAGGAACTAACCGACGTGACACCACATGAGTCATTGTATTTTCTTCGTTAACGAGCTTTGGGTTGACATGAAAATGGTGTTTGAATGTCGAGACAAAGTTGGCTCGTATTCTTCTTCACGACGAATTATCAACAATGTTCCTGCAACTCGACATTTGCACTGATGTCACAAGCAAGATCATAAGCACGAGCAAGAAAGATAAATGAATCTTCATTTTTCGTAAAGATCGAAGATATAATATAAAGTTTAGTATCAAAAGATCTCAGGAAATGAAATGTGGTTTCAGGTAGTTGAAGAAGTACGTATATTTATAGGCAAAGTATACTTTGTCAACGCCACGATTCTGTGAGTATAAGAAATAGTCGTTAAAACGTTTTTGTAGTAATTAGAAGATAATTGTAAAGAAAAAAAATAGAATGACAACAGCTCGAACTAGACGGCTAACAAAAAAATATATATATTATGATAGGACTCTAAGGCTAAATCCAAAAAATAAAATCAACTTGGATTAAACTTTAAATCCCAACTGATCTAAACAAACAAACAAATAAAGCTGTTCACACAATTTTCATGTGTAATTTTCATTCACATTGTTTCGTGTACGAGTTGATCAATTTGTGTTGAGTTTTACTAATCATAACAATTACAGTAAACACGTAAACATCATCAAAGCATGCAACGGAAGTAATAAGAAAAATACTTGTAAATTAATTAACCGAATTAAAAGAACATGCGTACCTTTTAGCAAATCAAGAACACACGATATCAAGAACAATGAACCAAACCCTAAACCCTTCGACCCCCTTAGATGTCGAATACCAGAAACCCACAAACACAATTGTATTTGTTCTTCGTTCTTGTACACACGTACTAATATCGAATTGAAATGAAAAGCCAGGTTCTTGATCACGAACAAACCAAATACTTGTTCTTGGGAAAGGAAAATCGAATCCCTTGGGAAAGGGAGGTACACGATCGGCCAAACACAAGAGGAGGAAAAGAAGAAGAGAAATTAGGTTTGCTAGTCACCAAGATTAAGTTATGAATGAATACAAGGGTTTGTATTTATAGGTAACTTATCTTGGAGAACAAGTTAAGCCTCCCTTGAGTTTTTTGATACCCACGACCGGCCAAGGGAACCCAAGAGGGGTTCTAGATCCTTCCCATCTACTAATTTCATCTCTAGTCCTTTTAGTTTACATTTAACGACCGTTGGTCAAAACTCGTTAAATATTAACTTTCGTTAAGTATTTATTTCGTGACAAAATAATTAATAATAATAACATTTATATATTCAATTCTCATACGTAATATGTGCAATCTCAAAGTCTCGAGTTCGAGTCCGGTCATACGCATATTAAAAATATCCATAAACCTTTCAGCTCCCACTTGGATATTACTTAATATAGTAATGACATTGGTTTAGTATAGCTTAACACGCCAATGCCCCCATATCGAATCGAGTATGGTTTCCAGGAAAAACCATTTAATGATTTATCATTTTTACTTATCCTTTTGCTGATAATACTACATTTAACTATGGATATGGATCAAGTCATTCCATAAGTTAATATTCTGTTTCTCGTTATATCTGATTGAACAAGATTACCAAATGATCTGAACGTATTTCAGATAGATCTTGGGTATTGCCATACAAACATCTTGTCAACCCTACGAGGGGCCCAAAATAGTATTATACTTTGAAACAAATTCAAAGAAACAAATTCTCTTGACTACAAGCATAACTCATGAACTTTGTAACACTTCTGAAAATAGCCCTTATTACTACCGCTACGGATAGCGTTAGACTATCTCACACAAGTGTACTACATTCATAACAGCTTATCCGTATCTTAAGTCTGAGGATAAACATTCATGATTTACTTAATGACAAAGATCCGTAAAGTATAATCATGTTAAGTTGGGATCTATCTAGATTATCATCTATATGAACTTTGAGTAGATTGATTTCACCTATTTCGACTTGTTCTCGAACATAGTGATATCGTCGAGGAAAATTCCTGGCGCCCTTCATGACTCCAGGCGCATTGGCAAATGTTATTGCAGCAGAGTTGTCACAATACACATTTAAAGGTAATTATATTGAGGGCATTACTCGAGTCCCAAATTAATTTCCTAATCCAAACAGCTTCCATCGCAGCCTTCCGCAAGCCTATGTACTCTTTCAGAATAGACATTGCAATAGACTTGCTTCTTGCTTACATCATCGCTTCCTCCATTAATGACAAAGACATATCCCGCTTGAGACTTCTTGTCATCTTTATCGCTTTGGAAAGACGCATCACAAAACCCCTCAGAACATCAAGTTCTCAGACTGATTCCCACCATACACTAGAAACATGTCTTTAGTAGCCCTTAGATACTTAAGAATGTTCTTAATAAAGATGCCGCTGTTTCACACTGATTCGTTGATATCGACCGGTGATATTTTGTGCAACGCCACATCAGGCCTTGTACATCTTACCGCATACATGATAGATCCTACAACCGAAGCATAAGGAACTTTCTTCATGTGTGCCACCTCTTCAGGTGTTGACGCACATAGTTCACTACTTAAGCCATGTTCCACTTGCATCGGCAAATATCCCTTCTTGGAATTTTGCATATTGAATCTCTTCAATAGTTTATCGATGTTAGTATTTTGACTTAGTCCAATCAACCGCCTTGATCTATCTCGGTAGATCTTGATTCCCAGAATATATGCTGCTTCCCCTAAGTCCTTCATAGAAAAGCACTTTCCAAGATAAGACTTTACATCTTGAAAACTTGGAATGTCTTTTCCCATGATCAATATGTCATCGACATACAAGATAAGGAAAACAACATTACTCCCACTAGCTTTGTGATATACACCTGGCTTATCAAGATTTTGAGTGAAACCAAATTTCTTGATTTCTTCATCAAACTTCTTGTTCCATTGCCTTGATGCTTGCTTCAATCCATAAATGGGTCTTTGAAGTTTACATACACGCTTTGGAAACTTTGGATTCACAAACCCTTCATGTTGTGCCATAGATGTCCTCATCTAGGCGACCATTTAAGAAAGCAGTTTTGACATCCGTTTGCCATATCTCATAGTTATAGTACGCAGCTATGGCTATAAGAATCCTAATAGCTCTAATGCCTGCTACAGGAGAAAAAGTCTCCTCGTAGTCTACCCCAAAAGTTTGAGTAAACCCTTGAGCTACAAGACGAGCTTTATTGGTGTGTACATTGCCATCCTGCCGGGCCTTTATCTTATAGAGCCACTTACTTCCCACTACCTTAGCATTTGGAGGTAAGTCAACTCTATCCGCACTTCAAGTATCTCTCATGGATTGCATTTTCCCATTCATCGCGACTTGCCATTTATCCTTTTCAGGACTCATCATAGCAACCTTATAGTTAGCGTGTTCACCAAGATCCCTCACATATATTCCTCAACTTCTACGCTAAGACATAGACGCTCAGTGCACACGTAGTCCTTACAGATCTACTAATGGGAACCTCTTCAACTTCTGTGGAACACTCAGACTTTCAAGTTCTACTTGAGGTTGGCTAGTGTTTTCAGAAAGTGATGTATCTTCTGGATCATCTTCCAGATCATAAACTCTTCCACTGAATTCATGAGATATGAGACCCCTTTCAAGGAAGTCTCCATACCTAGCAACAATTACTTTGTTTTCAGGTGGAAAGTAAAAGTAGTAACCCGTAGTTTCTTTTGGGTATCCTACGAAGATACACTTAACAGATTTTTGTTGTAGCTTATCAGCAGAGTCACGTTTAACAAACACCTTACAACCCCAGACCTTTAAGTAAGACAAGTTGGGAGCTTTTCCATAACATAGTTCATATGGAGTCTTATCAACCTTCTAAGTTGGAACCATATTCAAAATGTGAACAACAGTTTCTAAAGCATAATCCCAAAAGGATAAGGGAAGAGTTGTAAGATTAAACATTGATCGCACCATGTCTAGCAATGTACGATTTATTCTCTCAGATACACCATTTTTTTGTGGAGTATATGGAGAAGTGGGCTGTTGGACAATCCCACACTCAGAAAGCTAATCTTTAAACTCTTATCTTAAGTATTCACCACTTCTATCGGATCGAAGAGCTTTAATCTTCTTTCCTAGTTGCAGTTCTACTTCATTCTTGAAAACCTTAAATGTTTCAAAGACTTCATGTTTATGTTTAAGTAAATAAACATAACCATAATGACTGAAATCATCAAGAAGTTAAGAAGTAGCTAGCACCCTTCCTTGACATGTCTTAGTGGTCCACATACATCAGTATGTATCACACCAAGAAGATCATAAGCCTTTTCTAAACGATTTGCAAAAGGTTTCTTGGTCATCTTCCCAGATATGCAAGATTCACATTTATCAATGATTCATCATTGATATTTTGCAAAAGCCCATCACGTTGCAACTTTTGCATGCGTTTCTTTGCCTATGTGAGCAAGTCTACAATGCCAAAGATATGAAGAATCCAATCACCTTTGATTCTTTTACTATTGATGCTAAACAGAATTATTTTTATCAATCACATTATCTTGCAAATCAATTTCAAACACACCATTTACTGGAATAACATTAAGGTAAAAAAACATCATTTAAAGAAACCGAAATTCTATCATTAGTAAATGTATGAATAAAACCAATATCTTTCAACAAGAAAACAGAAACGACACCCCTGATTATAGAAGGTGCCTAATGACAATCGTTTAAAGACAATACTAAACTCGAAGGTAAAACTAAATCAAACGTTCCTATAGCTTCAACAACTGCATGTGCTCCATTACCCACGTGTAGGTATTGTTGTCCATAGGCGAGCTTCCTTGCACCTCTAAGTCCATGCAGTGTATTACAAATGTGAATACCACATCCAATATCATATACCTAGGAATTTATTTTATGAGGAAATGCAAATAATTTTATCATCAAAAGAGTACCTGAAGTGCTAGCAACAGTGGCAAAGATTTTTATACCTCTTTATACGCAACGCATGGAATTAGAGTGGACAGTTCCTCTTCCAGTGTCCTACCTCCCGCAAAGGGTGACAAGCCCGATCCTTTTAGGATTCTCTTTCTTTTAGGGTGTACTTCTTGGGTTCTGGTTGATAAGCCATAACTTGTTTTCCTTTATCAACCTTACCCTTACCTTTCCCTTTCTTGTTCGCTTGCGGATTAGGCTTAGTAATCATACCTTTTGAATAGCAAGTACCTGAGGTGTAGGAGCCTTCTTGGGGAAACCTTTTTCGTAGTCAATGAGCATTACATGTACCTCACTAATTGTCTTCCCCGTACAATGCATATTGTAATTGTGCACGAAACCATCAAATTCCTTGTTAAGGGATCTGTTGATAAGGCCAATTTGTATGTCATTTGGGTAGACGTAGTTGAGCCTCCCGAGCTGGTCCATGTAACTCATCATTTCTAGACAATGGGCACTCACAGGTTTCCCTTCCCCGCTGCAACCGTAGAGCATCTATCGATCATACAACTCTACAAATGCAAGGGTTTTTCAAACAACCTAATAAGTTCGTGAGCATGTCATGTGTGAAGTAATTTTCAAACTGCTTTTTGCAAGTTTGAAGACATAATTCAAGCATAATGCAGCAACCTCATTATGTTTATCATACTAGCTTTGCCATGCACTGCGTGATTTCAGCACAGTAGCATCACGCAGGGTTCAGAGGACAAAGCGTAGTCAAATAATCTAGTCTTTTGGCAACACGCAAGACAATTCTGAGTTGCCGATACCAATCATTGAAATTTGCGCTGCTAGTCAATTTTGTCGCGATCAAACATAGATTTGAACGACGAGGTTAGTGCATTAAATTTCAGGTTGAGCCATTTCTACAGAAAATAAAAGTTCAAAAGTTAGTACTTTCGATAATTCAACCTTTCAAGAAAATAAAATACCCTTAGATCAATATTCATATTAATCATAGAATTTTACTTGAATCTAGGACCCTCATTGTCATAGTTTCACCACATCAGTTGATCTGCTAGTGATGAAAGTATTCAATAGGTAATTGTCGAAGAACAATAATTGACAAACAAGTTTTTAATTCCTAGAAAATATGGGATTTATAATTTTGTCAAACAATTATGCAAACGTAAGCATGTTTTATCCCATCTTATGCCTTAAGTTACAGGTCTTACTAACTAACTTAATTAAGTTGTCTAATTTAGAAACCTAAATTATTTCAACTGAGGTCTCACACAACATGAAGATTCACCTTGTTATTGTAATCTAGCTAAGGTCCCACATAACGTAAATTACAACTTCAAGTGTTTCATATCATTAGATGGCATAAACTTAAATTTAAAGGGTACAATTTTTGATGTGTAATCAAAACTTGTGTATGAAGAAGCATGCATACATCTTCATAACATAATTTTTTTCAAAACCTTACTCATAGTTTTTTAAATTACTAAGATTAATTCTAGGGCAAATTATTGAAAAAAGTATCATACTTGCCACCATTTTGTTTTGTGGGGAGCTAACAAATTTTTTTGCTTTTGTGGGTACTTTTCTTTCAAATTTATCTTTTTTATGGTATTTTGCGAAATTTTTGGACATTTTTGCCCCTATTAGCTAATAGAAAATTTTTTCCCCGAAGGGCAAAAATGTCACATATTACCCTAAAAAGGAAGAATTTGAAAGAAAAGTACCCACAAAAGAAAAAAAAAATTTGTTCGCTACCCACAAAAAGAATTGGTGGCAAGTATGATACTTTTTTCAATCATTTGCCCTTAATTCTACAAAGTTTTAATCGATGCGTTGAGAAACTTACAACTTTGCACTAAGATGCTTCGTACATAGAATAGTTATCCTTGGTAGCTCCAAATACAACACACAAAGTGGCAGAGAAGCTGGTCAAATGGGCTAATATTATGAATAACCCTTCTTCTTTCGAGTCGCAATTTAATGTCGAACCCTCCTTAAACCACTCTTATAGTTTGTTATAATGGGTGAGCTGTTCTAACCATTTATTACAAATGATCAGTCGATTAAAAGTTCAAAATTTTATTCTTAGAAAACAAATCAAATTTCGCCATTATTTAGTCCATTTAATTTTCTATTCTCAAAAAACCCTTTTTGCTTACAAACATGTCATACTAATATAAACAAAAGGCAATTAATAAAAATAATAATGAACTCAAATAATATACATATAACTTAGCAATTAACATATGTAAAAACAAATAGCCACATGCATAATTTTTTCGATAAAACCTAATAGTCAATTCTAGGCGTAAAACCATGCATATATTAACTAGGGCTTTCACCTACTAGGTAAGCGAGCCACATGCATCGATAAGCTTCCTATCAAGGTAGTTTCAAAGTTAATGATATACCATATTGCACATAACGAATTATTATTAGATATATTAAAGTCTTCCCCAATTTTATATTTATCAAACTAATTAACATGTGAATTTTACTTAACAATTAATCAAAAACAATAATCCAAGGCAAAGCATGCATGTTCCACCATGGATTCCTCATAACAATTATAATCTCAAGATACGCATATACATGACACATAACAATTATTCATTAAAACCACATAAAATATACATGCAATCCAAGGGGTTCTACAAGTTTTGCAAAAAAAAATAAAACCTAATTAAAAAAATAAGGGTAATCGACCCTTTATTTAAAATTAGGGTTCCAAATTTTCAAAACCCTAGAAACTAATAAAAGCGTGTAATAATCACAAAGATTCAATTTTTATGTGTTTCGGTAATTAATTACAACATATTCATGGCTCGTGATGCCACTGTTGGGTTTTACTAATCATAACAATTACAGTAAACACGTAAACATCATCAAAGCATGCAGCGGAAGTAATAGGAAAAATACTTGTAAATTAATTAACCGAATTAAAAGAAAATGCGTACCTTTTAGCAAATCAAGAACACACGATATCAAGAACAATGAACCAAACCCAAAACCCTAAATTAGGGTTTATAAAAAATTCGACCCCCTTAGATGTTGAATACCAGAAACCCACAAACACAATTGTATTTGTTCTTCGTTCTTGTACACACGTACTAATATCGAATTGAAGTGAAAAGCTAGGTTCTTGATCACGAACAAACCAAATACTTGTTCTTGGGAATGGAAAATCGAATCCCTTGGGAAAGGGAGGTACACGATCGGCCAAACACAAGAGGAGGAAAAGAAGAAGAGAACTTAGGTTTGCTAGTCACCAAAATTAAGTTATAAATGAATACAAGGGTTTATATCTATAAGTAACTTATCTTGGAGAACAAGTTAAGCCTCCCTTGGGCTTTTTGATACCCACAACCGGCCAAGGGAACCCAAGAGAGGTTCTAGATCCTTCCCATCTACTAATTTCATCTTTAGTCCTTTTAGTTTACATTTAACAATTGTTAGTCAAAACTCGTTAAATATTAACTTTCGTTAAGTATTTATTTCAAGGACAAAATAATTAATAATAATAAAATTTATATATTAATTATTATAAACATCAATTCTCATACGTAATGTGTGCAATCCCGAAGTCTCGAGTTCGAGTTCGGTCATACGCATATTAAAAATATCCATAAACCTTTCAATTTTGTTATAGTTCCATCAACTAAAATGCTAGAGAAGCTCAACAAATTCGACATAGCACAATCATGTCGTTTATCCTCAAATACAAGCAAGACCAGAGCTATGTTACTCGAAGATACAACAATGTCAAATTAAAGAAGAAAAAAACAAGTCAAATGTGTACATCGTAGCGAAAATATAAAACGAAAACATGACACATCCAAGCAATTGAAAAGTTAGTCGTTTACATCATCTTATTTCATTCTTTATAAAGTCTCTTATCTTCAAATCACATCGAAACAGATAGCTGGAACACCAATAAGTCTATTCTCTATAGCATCATACGTATGAAACCTCAAAAATAAAAATGCTAAAAATGATTCTATATATAAGGTTGACTTTGGACATTATATATATGTACGGCTTATTTGGATAGTTGACATTTATTTAAAAAAAACTCATCAACAATTCGTGCAAGTCTTGATTCATGGTACAGGAGAATGTGTTTTACGAAGTTGACTTAGCTTGTAGGTAGATTACGAAATCAATGTTGGCATAAACCGAATGGAGCTTAATCATCTACATTAAAAAAAAAACTTGAAGCTACAACCTTGTTCTCATTCTTATCTACAAATGGAGGTTGTAAGCAAGCATGCATTCTCTTTCAATATATAACACCTTGATTTTTAGCACAATCAAAACTTGCATGGTTCGGTTAAGTTGACCTTTAAACCATATTTATTTATGGTAACAACTATCAAGTCTTTTTGGTCAAAGGGATTTTTCACTCCGGTAAAATTTATTACGCCAAAAAACATTGAAGTACAATTGACATGGGTGAGTCTCATGCCCTCAGCCTGTTACATAGGCGACAACTACTAAATGAAAAAAAAAAAAAAATTGGGCTAGTGATTATGTGTTTTGTTGTATTGATAAGAGGTCATATGCAAGCCTTCTATATGTTTGGGTGATCACAGAAAGTGTTGGAAACAGATCACGAGGATATCCTAATTAGCCCGCGTACAATTGAGTTAAAGGCTTATCTTTCCTGAGTAACACGGGTTGAAAAATATCTTATATGTTTACACCCTTTACTGTTGTTTTTTAATTAGTGTTGGCTCATATACTATCGTTAGTATTTATTTCTTCAAACTGATGGGGACTGGTAGTGAAAAAGGTGGTCTTTATTTTATTGATGAAGGTAAGAGGGTTAATAATAGTAATATTAAGAGTTCTCTTATGTCAAATTGTATTTGGCATAATAGACTTGGACACTCCTCTGACCAAGTCTTAACTGTGCTTAAAACTAAACTAAAAGACCTTAAGAGTACTAGTTCTGAACCTTGTGAGATATGTCATAAAGCTAAACAAACAAGAGAACCATTTCCTTTAAGTGATCATAAAACTAAAAATATGGGTGATCTTGTTCATTTAGATGTGTGGGGTCCATATAAGGTGACCAGTAGAGAAGGTTTTAAGTACTTTCTTACAGTAGTTGATGACTACACCGTAGCCGCTTTGGGTGTTTCGATGAAAAGCAAAACTGAAGTTTTTGAACATATTAATAGTTTTTATAATCTCATTAAAAATCAGTTTGAAAAACTATTAAAGTTTTTAGAAGTGACAATGGGACAGAGTTTGTAAATAAGAGGTTTGAAGTTTTTCTTTCTAACAATGGTATTTTACATCAAACATCTTATCTTTATACACCCAAAGTAATGGTGTAGTGAGAGAAAACATAGGCATTTGTTGAACATCTGCTAGAGCCCTCATGTTTCGAGGGTTACCTTTGAACATGTGGACTGAATCTATTCTAACCGCTACTTACCTTATTAACAAAGTTGCCAATCAGCTGTGTTGTCCGGTAAAAGTTCTTTTGAAATGGTGTATAATACTGAACCTAATCTGTTGAATCTAAAATGTTTTGGCTGCTTATGTTTTTTAACTGTTTTAAATGAATATGATAAGTTTGCATCCAGATATGATAAATGTGTGTTTGTTGGATATGCTTTTGATAAAAAAAGATACAAACTTTATAACATTGATCAAAAGAAATTTATTTTTTTAAGAGATGTAAAGTTTTATGAAACTCAGATTTCCTTTTAAGAATATCTCTTTCACTAAAGACTTTGTGTTTGAAGATAATGGAATTAATGATTTAAATTTCTTTGATCAAGAATTTGATAGCAGTCAAAATAATTTTAGAATCAATGAACCCTATGATGATATGATAAGTAGTATAGATGGTAACAACAAATTTGTACCTGAGACTAGTACTCATAAACCTGTTGTCATCACTGTAGAAGGAGATGCTAGTGTTGATGAGCATCTACATACTGAAACTGTAGAATCTGCTGATACAGCTGATGTAGATATCAATTTGCCAGTTGATACAATAGAGGATATAGACACACTTAATGTAGACAACACTAGGGACACTTCTAGGAGGAAGGACACTGATGATAGTGAGTATGCAACAGAAACTGTTGTTTCTGATGGTATACAGGGTACTAGTAATGTTGATGATGGTTATATATCAGAGGGTGAGGATCTAGATATGTTTGGTAAAATGTTTGAATCACCGTAACCGCCAGGGCACAAACTGTTAGAAGGACTAGTAGAATGACAGCTTTACCATCTAAGTATAAAGATTATGTGCTTAATAAAAGTCATAAGTATGGCATTGATAAGGTTGTTAAATACTCCAACTTAAGCTTTGATAACTTTGTATTCACTTCTAGTCTAAATAAAATATATGAACCCACTACTTATGAAGAAGCTGTTAAAGACAGCAGGTGGGTTGATGCTATGAATCAGGAAATTGAAGCATTAAATAGAAATGGTACTTGAGAAGTTGTAGAGTTGCCTGATGGTAGAAAAGCTATAGGCTATAAGTGGGTTTTTAAAGTTAAATACAAAGCTAATGGTGAAGTTGAGAGATATAAAGCTAGTTTAGTAGCTAATGGGTATAAGCAGAGAGAAGGAATTGATTATGAGGAGACTTTTTCTCCTGTTGTGAAAATTGTCACTATAAGATGTGTTTTAAGTATTGCTGTTAATAACAAGTGGCCACTGTTCCAACTTGACATAAATAATGCATTTTTATATGGTGAATTAGAGGAAGATGTGTATATGACTTTGCCAGAAGGTTTTTCTGATAAAAATGATAAAGGAGTTTGTAAACTCGTTAAGTCATTGTATGGGTTAAAACAAGCTCCTAGGAAGTGGAATGAAAAATTAGTATATGTGCTTAAAGAAAATGGGTTTATACAAAGTTCAAATGATTATTCTTTGTTCATTAAAAATGAAAATGATGTTCTGTTGGTTTTGTTAGTATATGTTGATAATATTATTATCACTGGTAATAATACTAATGAAATTAACAAGTTTAAAAGTTTTTTAAGTTTAAAGTTTTTGATTAAAGACTTTGGTAAACTCAAATATTTTTTTGGGAATAGAGGTGCTTCACATTGATAATGGGTTTTGTCTTACTCAAAGGAAGTATTGTACTGAGCTCTTAACAGAGTTTGGTATTCTTAGTTGTAAGCCATGTGGTTCTCCTATTGAGACAAATCCTGATAATAAAAAGCTTGTTTCTAAGTTTAGAGATGATGAACCTTTGTCTAGTATAACAAACTATCAAAAACTTGTGGGCAAATTAATATACTTGACTTTGATAAGGCCAGATATTTCTTATGTTGTGTACTGTCTAAGTCAAGTAATGTATAAGCCTATGAGGTCTCATTTAAGACTTGCTTTTAGAGTATTGAGATATTTGAAAAAGGAGCCTGGTCTTGGTATCACCTTTAAAGAAGGTGATGTTAAGAATATAAAAGTGTTTGTTGATTCTGATTGGGCAAAGTGCAAAGTGACCAGGAGGTATGTTACAGGTTATTGTGTTTTTTTGGGAAATAATTTAGTTTCCTGTAAAAGTAAAAAGCAAGCTGTTGTTGCTAGATCCTCTACTGAGGCTGAGTTTAGGGCAATGTGTAATATGTGTTGTGAAGTTATGTGGATCACAAAAATTATGACTGATCTGCATGCTAGTGTGAGGTTGCCTGTGGATATGTTTTGTGATAACAGTTCTGCTATGCAGATTTCTGTTAAACCTATGCTTCATGAAAAAAGCAAGCATTTTGAGATTGACCTCTATTTTTTGAGGAGAAAGTGGCTGATGGTTTCATTAAACCAGTAAAGGTCACATTTGAGGATAATGTTGCAGACCTGTTCACCAAAGGTCTTAACATTACGGATCATAACATTTTTTTGCAAGATTCTTGGTCTGTTGAATGTGTTTCAGGATAATTCTGGAGATCAAGCAAAGGATGATGGGGGAGCTTCAGGAAGCTAATGTTTATGGGGGAGTGTTGAAAATATAAGCATCAGTTCCAAAGAGTTTAGAAGTTGAAGGGCTTTTATTGTAGTTTCCAGAAGTTCAAAGGCTTATAGCGGAAGTTCTCATTCTTGACACTATATAAGCTCAAGTCAAGACTTAGTCATCATATAATCTTTCAATCTTCTATGTGTGATATTATTCGTTCTCTCTTTTCTCTTGTTCCCTGAGATTGAGAGAAACCCTAGTTTGTGTAAATCTTTTATTTGATTTTTACTTGTATTGTAAAACTGCTATTCTTTAGCTATTGTTAATAATAAAAGTGAGCCAAGAGGAGGTTGGCTGGGTTCACTATTAAATCTGTTTTTTGTGTTAAATTGCTTTGGTTTTATACTTTCTACAGAAAAACAAATAAAAAGTTAGAGCAAAAGAAAAGTTTATAAAAAAGGAGAAAGTATGCCAGGGTTGTTGTTAAACAACCCTTTCTTACTTCACCTATTAGTTATATGAAAACCTTGACTTATATACCCATTTTGAGTTTCACTTGGCTTCTATGTGGGACAAACTAAAACTTTCATAAGACCTTGAGGTATACACAAATACATACAACTGTGTCTCAAAAAAGCCGAACACATGCAAATATGTTTTGATTTTAAGCATGAGTGTGAACTAATTCTTTTTTGAGGAAAGCAAATTCTCGTCCAAAGGAAACGATGATCTATGCGGTAAAATGTAATAATTCTTTTTGCTCGTGAATTGTCTATATATAGTTCAAAAAATTTACATGCAAATATGTTTTGATTTTAAGCGTGAGTGTGAACTCGTATTGAATATGTCTTTGTTCTGAAGTTATTTCATGCTTTAAGAGAAAACTTCCATCGTTCCACATACATCGGTTTAATTATTACATCCATACCTAATAGTTTACGAGAGTATACATTTGCCATTTTGCTTGTTAATAGAACGTGGTAAACCCCATAATTTTCAACCTATAACGTGAAGTTTTGAACTATAATTCAATTAATTTCTTTGAATAGTGATCGTTAGCTGATTAATGTTATTATTAAAAAGATATGTTCTTGTACTTCAGTTTTCTCGTTAAAAACGACTACTATCTCACAACTCTTGCAATAAACATTCATTTTATATACAACTTATAAGTGTTTCTAGCTTGATCGTTCAGTACACAATTTTAATATCCGCCATTAGTAGGTACAAAATATTAAGCCACATATCAATTGGCATGCAACAATTGTGTACTCTACACTTAAAAATTAGTAAAAAAAAGTTATAATAAATCCTTTGCTTTCCAAAACTTATATGAACCAAGGTTAGTTATGAAGTGGGTTCGGTCCACAAGGAACTAACCGAGGTGACACCACAAGAGTCATTGGATTTTCTTCTTTAACGAGTTTTGGGTTGACATGAAACTGGGATTTGAATGTCGAGAAAAGTTGGCTCGTGTTCTTTCTTCATGAGATGAATCATCAACAATGTTCCTGCAACTCGACATTTGTACTCATGTCACAAGCAAGATCATAAGCACGAGCAAGAAAGATAATTGAATCTTCATTTTCGAAAAGATCGAAGATATAATATAAAGTATAGTATCAAAAGATCTCAGAAAATGGAATGTGTGGTTTCATGTTGTTGAAGAAGTACTTATATTTATAGGCAAAATACACATTTGTCAACGCCGCGATTATGTGAGTATAAGAAACAGCCGTTAAAACACTAATTTAGTAATTAGAAGATAATTATAAAGAAATAAAGTAGAATGACAAACTAGACGGCTAACAAACAAATAATAAATACTCCCTCCGTCTCATTTTATGTCCAGCTGATTTGACTTTTTGTTCAACTTGATCATTAATATATTTATTTGTGTTATATAATACTTGATGAAAATTATAACAATGAAAAATACATTTAAAACCCAATACATTCATATATTTTTCATCAAGTATTATATAACACAAACAAAAATAATTATGGTCAAAGTTAAAGAAGAAAGACTAAAAAAGTCAATAGTGCACAATAATTTTGGGACGGAGGTAGTACTATGATAAGACTCTATGGCTAAATCCAAAAAATAAAATCAACTTGGATTAAACATAAAAATCCCAACTGATCTAAACATAAGTGTTTGATAATACGAGACAATAAGACACGATAGAGACAGAAAAAACAAACAAATAAAGCTGTTCACACAATTTTCATTCACATTGTTTCGTGTACGAGTTGATCAATTTGATTATAGTTCCATCATCTAAAATGCTCAACAATTTCGACATAGCACAATCATGTCGTTTATCCGCAAATACAAGCAAGACCAGAGCTATGTTATTCAACAATACCACAACGTCAAAGAAGAAAAATACAAGTCAAATGTGTACATCGTAACGAAAATATAAGAAGAAAACATGACACATCCAAGCAATTAAAATTAGTCGTTTACATCACATTCTTTATAAAGTCTCTTATCTTCGATCAATTCATGTCGAAACAGATATTTGGAAAACCAATAGTCTATTCTCATAGCAAGCATCATACGTATGAAACCTCGAAAATAAAAATGCTAAAATGATTTCTATAAGGCTGACTTTGTACATTATATATATGTACGACTTATTTGCATATATTTATTTAAAAAAAAACTCATCAACAAGCCTTGTAAGTCCAGATTCAAGGTACAGGAGAATATATGTGTTTTACGAAGTTGACTTATGAGTGGATTACGAAATCAATGTTGGCATAAACCATTCATCGACACATGGAGCTTAATCATCTACATTAAAAAACTTTAAAGCTATAACCTTGTTCACATTCTTACCAAAACATGGAGGTTGTGATCAAGCTGGCCTTCTCATTCAATATATAACACCTTGATTTTTAGCACAATAAAAACTGGTATGGCTCGGTTAAGTTGACCTTTAAAACTTTTTTGCTATTAGTAACAACTACCAAGTTGGGCTAGTGATTATGTGTTTTGTTGTACCGATAAGAGGTCATAAGCAGGCCTTCTATATTTTTGGGTGATCACAGAAAGTGTTGGAAATGATCACGAGGCTTGTCTTTCCTCAATAACATGGATAAAAAATATGTCATGTGTTTACACACACACACACACATATATATATATATATATATATATATATATATATATATATATATATATTTTATAAATTAGTGTTGGCTCATATACTATCGTCGGTTGCGAAAATATCATATGGAAATATGATATATACTTGTCCTAACAATTTGTAACCAGACGTTCAACCTAAGGCATTTATTATTCGCTAATTATACGTGTGCACATAATTGCTTATTGAACCTGCATATCTTCTTACTTTAAACTTTATTTCTTCAAACTAAAATGCGAAATGTTATATTAAAAAAAATTAAAAGTTGTAGCAAAAGAAAAGTTTATAAAAAGGATGAAAGACATGTTGGATTGTTTCACAAACAACACTGCCTTATTCCCCTATTAGTTATATGAAAACCTTGAGCTATATACCAATTGGTTTCTACATGGGACAAACTAAAACTTTCATAAACCCCTAATGACTTCAACAATGATTGTTTTTCTATTGATTTTGAAGTTTGTTAGCAAGGAAATGATACATGGACCTAAACTTAGACCTAAAACCAAGTGTCAGCATCCTGATGGCTGCAGACATGGACCCACTTATTTTACAACCATCAGATGATGACAAGTGGTTTTAGGTCTAAATTTAGGTCCATGTATTATTTCTCTTCTAAGCATATACACAAATACATACAACTGTGTCTCAAAAAAGCTGAACACATTGTATACAAATTAGTCTATCATTGGAGTATGGAGGAAAGCAAGTTCTTGTTTCAGTGAAACGAGGATGTATGCGGTTACTCATTCTTTTGGCTCGTGAATAGTCTATAGCTCAAAAAGTTCACATGCAAATATGTTTTGATTTTAAGGGTGAGTTTGAATATGTCTTTGTTCTGAAGTTATTTCATGCTTTAAGAGAAAACTTCCACCGTTCACGTACATCAGTCGTATTATTACATCCGTACCTAATAGTTTACGAGAGTATACATTTGCCATTTCGCTTGGTAATGGAACAGTAAACCCCATAATTTTCAACCAATTAATTTACCTGAATATAGATCGTTCGCTAATTAAAGTTAGGGCTAATAACCTATTAAAGCATCATACTTGTCACAAATGTCAGTTCGACGTAACGAACAAAAAAAATAGCTCTTATAGACATTAAACTTGATATCTTTGTCTTCAGTTGAGTATTATGACCATTTTACCCTTCCAAATTACATAAATGGTCCCTGTGGGTTTGGAAAATTGCAGTCATCGTCTCTAAGCTAAATTACATAAATGGTCCCTCTCGTTTGGAAAAAATTGCATCCATCATCCCTTACATAACTGATTCCATAACAAAAAAAAAAAAAAAAAAAAACAAATAAAAAACATAAGTCCATCATTTGCTGCATTTCCATTTCGATCTGAACCCAGATTTACAACTACTTTTCCCAAATTCAAAATCCATACCTTCCTTATTACAGGCAATACCATCCAAAATGTTAGAGGAAGAGGCACCAGTATTTTACTACATCCTCCATACTAGTATGCTCATCCCTAACATTTGAACCTGCCATTCCCCCATCAAAATCAAAACCTGTCTTAGCACTAGCTATGCCACCCTTACTACTAGCCTTATCACACATAGTACTACCAACATCAGAACGATTACGAGACTTACCCATCAATTTCGAAGACCTAAGTCGCCTCAGAATTGATCCAGCACCAGTTGACGCAGATTTTGGTGTTGGAGATAAGATTTTAACACTCTTACGTTGTTTGCGATACTTCCCATCCTTAATCCCAGCTTTAGAATGGCTTGAAACACTTTGAGAATCGTCAATTGAAGATTTGCGATTTTTTTATGACGTCACCATAGACGGGGTGAAGAAATGTTCTTCTTTTGGGGGATCTGGTTGTTTATTGTTAACGATTGGCATATCAAATGAAAGAGGAGATAATAAACAAAGGGATTACTGGATTAGAATCACCAAAAACACCACAGAAATCAAGCGCGTGATGGATTGGTGGTTGTACGGACGAATCAATATTGTGGCGGAGATTCAATCAGTGGAGAAGAAATCACCGGAACCGGAGGAGCTGTAAGGCGAGCCTTCGCCGGATCTATCATCGGTGATCGCCGGATATATCATCGGTGAAGTCTGGATCTATCATCGGAGAAGTCTGGATATATATAAGATGGAAAAATAGTTTGAGCATCGAAAAGTGGCACTGCGAATGCAATTACAGTGAAGTAGATGAACAGGATCACATCGATAATATTGATCAATGACCACATCTTCTACTTGTTTATAATGAAGTTTATCTTGTATATATGTTTATCTTTTGGTAAATGACTTGAATGTTGGAATGTTGCAGGTTAAACTGCTTGGTGAGCATATTAGAGTTGACTTTAGAGACATGGCAAAGCTAGATCTCTTCTTTATAATTGATTTTTAAATCCAAATCAATCTGATCTTATAAAAATATTGGAATACTGTATATATTGATTTTTATAATTGTATACTGTATATGTTTACTCCAAAATTCATATGGGTCAGATTTGCTTTTTATACAATTCTTGCAAGTTAACTCAAGACGCCCATGAGGACCATTTATGTAATTGACACTTGGGACAATAGATGTAATTTTTAAAAATTCAAGGGTAAAATGGTCATCATAATTTTTTTGTACTCAACTGAAGTCAAAGATATCAAGTTTAATGTCTAGAAGAGCTATTTTTTTTTGTTCGCTACATCGAACTGACATTTGTGACAAGTATGATGCTTTAATAGGTTATTAGCCCTTAAAGTTATTATAAATGATAACGAATGATATGTTTTTTTGTAATTTTGTTTTTCTCATTAGAAACAACTATTATCTCACAAATCTTGCAATAAACATTCATTTTATAAGCTGTACGTAGGGGTGAGCATTTGACCCGAACGGACCGGACCGACCGAAGGACCGACCGGACCGACCACATTCGGTCCGTCCCGGTCTCGGCTTTGGGCTACTCGGTCCTCGGTCCGGTCCGGACTAAAACCGATGAATTTGGCCTTGTTGGACCGACCGACCAAGGACCGACCGGACCGACACGACCGAGACCGGACCGACCACATTCGGTCCGGCCTCGTCTAGGATTTTGCCGAACTCGGGTGTCGGTCCGGTCCGGTCTTGGCTGGTCCGGTCCGGTTTTCAGACCGTGCACACCCCTAGCTGTACGTTTTGTCTATATATATGATACACAACTTATAAGCATTCTTGATCGTTCAGTACACAATTTTAATTATAAGCTATTCACCAATTATAAGTACAAAATATTAAGCGACATATCAATTGGCATGCAACAACTGTATATATAGCTAGTATACACTTAAAAACAAGTAAACGAAAGTTATAATAAATCCTTTGCATGCTTTCCAAAACTTATAGGAACCAAGGTTAGTTATGAAGTGGGTTCGGTCCAGAAGGAACTAACCGACGTGACACCACATGAGTCATTGTATTTTCTTCGTTAACGAGCTTTGGGTTGACATGAAAATGGTGTTTGAATGTCGAGACAAAGTTGGCTCGTATTCTTTCTTCACGTGACGAATTATCAACAATGTTCCTGCAACTCGACATTTGCACTGATGTCACAAGCAAGATCATAAGCACAAGCAAGAAAGATAAATGAATCTTCATTTTCAAAAAGACAGAAGAAAATGGAATGTGGTTTCAGGTAGTTGAAGAAGCTAAGTACGTATATTTATAGGCAAAGTACACATTTGTCAACGTCGCGATTCTGTGAGTATAAGAAATAGTCGTTACAATAACTTTTTAGTAATTAGAAGATAATTATAAAGAAATAAAAGAGAATGACAACAGCTCGAACTAGACGGCTAACAAACAAAAAATAAATATCAACTTGGATTAAACATAAATAAAGCTGTTCATACAATTTTCATGCGTTATTTTCATGAAATGCTAGAGAAGCTCAACAAATTCTACATAGCACAAACCATGTCGTTTACCTTCAAATACAATCAAGCCTAGAGCTATGTTACTCCAATATGTACATCTTAGCGAAAATATAAAACGAAAACATGACACATCGAAGCAATTAAAAATTAAGTTACTTGTTTACATCATCTAATTTCATTTTTTATAAAGTCTCTTATCTTCAATTCACGTCGAAACAGTTAGCTGGAACACCAGCAGTCTATTCTTATAGCATCATACGTACGAGACCTCGAAAATAAAAATGCTAAAATGATTCTATAAGGCTGACTTTGGACATTATATATATGTACGGCTTATTTGGATAGTTGACATTTATTTAAAAAAACTCATCAACAATTCGTGTAAGTCTTGATTCATAGTACAGGAGAATGTGTTATACGAAGTTGACTTGTAGGTGGATTACGTAATCGATGCTGGCATAAGCCATTCATCGACGCATGGAGCTTAATCATTAAATTAAAAAACTTTAAAGCTACAACCTTGTTCACATTCTTACTTAAACATGGAGGTTGTGAGCAAGCAGGCCTTCTCATTCAATATAGGTTCGTCCAATAACACCTAGATTTTAAGCACACACAAAACTTGTACAGTTTGGTTAAGTTGACCTTCAAAACGTTTTTTATATATGGTTAGTATTAGGTACATGTTCAAGGGTAACTAGAGAAAGGGTCAGAAACGATCATGAGGATATCCCCACATCAAAGTTAAAAACTCGCATTCACCGAGTAACCTGAAAAGAAAATTATCTCATTGATTTACTCTTTTCTTTGTAATTAGTGTTGGATATGATACACTTTAAGTGACTTGTGACTCGCTTTACCAATTCAACCCCGCATACTGTATATTCCATTATTCGATTTTAGCTCATACACTATCGTCGGTTGCAAAAATATATCATATGGAAAGTTATATGTATTTTTCCTAAAACATCTTTGTAACCAAACGTTCAAGGCATTTATCATTCGCTAATTATACGTGCTTCTACATTAACTTGATGTTGTCAATGCGTGTTGCATGCTTGAGAGAAAACAAAGTCAATGCTAGTTTAAGCACTTCAATTGTGATTTTTAATAGTATAAGGTACCGGATCAAATAGAAAGTGCCTTTTTTTAAAAAGTAAAAAAAGCATTCTAAACCGTTGGATCATAATACAACATCTGATCAAATTAAAGATAGGCATATACACATAGGGGTATACTAGTCATTCCACTAAAAGTAATAATCCATCTTCTTTATATCATCTCCTTTCCCAGATCCTCTCTATATTTCTCACCGGATCCGAAAATGAAACGGTGATCTTCATCAACGTCACCACCGTTGCACCGCCACCGACACCGTCTCCATCACCATCACCATTTTAATCAATTAGAAGCGTTGAATGATGGAACCCAACTAGCAAGTGAATCGGTCTTAAATCACAGGATGATCACTACGTTTGCTTTTCAAGAACAGTAAAACGACATCAATCATTTTACATCATCTAAATGGAAATCTTTGAATTCTTGTTATAAATGGAAAATTTAATGATTTTCAATGTTGGAGAGTTGATTTGGTGATGTAATTAGTAATGCATTTGGGGTTATTTTTTTTGTTTATAGTATAATTTTTTAATTCTTTCGAAGCTATGAGAAAACTGAAACCGAGCTCAAGAACGGTTTTTAATTGTACTATATGAGTAATATGTTTGTTCGAGCGTGCGGTGGAATTTTATAAGTAGATTTTTAGATGATAATACAAATTTTATGTGTAAGTCAATTTGTTTTTCTCTAATGTATTTCGGTATCCTTTGCATTAAGTTCTAAACATAAGCCCAAGACTATAATTCGTATTTGCTCAGCAAAAGTGATTTTTTTTCATGCCATTATAATGTTGCTACATTTAAATCGATACAAAGTATACAAAAGCTTAAATGATATTTGATTCAAGTCTCATACATTGGCCATGATTCCTCAATAGTCACAAACACCTGATATGGTATTGTTGGTTGAGTTATAATCCTATTATTGAAGCAAGACAAAGTAAACAATGTACCACACATCAAATACTTATTCATCTTTATTGACTTCACTAGTAATTGGCGTTTCTTCTTTTTTAATTGTAGCTGCGTTTTCTGATGGCTCATCAGCAGCCACTGCAGGCTCAGCAGGTTGGGCTGAAGTGGACTCAGCAATGGGCTCGGCAGGTTGAGCTGCACTTGATTCGGCGGGTTGATCAGCAGTTGATGGCTTGGGTGCAGTTTCCGGGGTTTTGATGGTGCCAACCTTAGCATACTTGCTCATGAACTTGTATTCCCAGTCTCTTAAGGCGTCAAGTTCGAATAAACCAAGACCAGTGATGTCACCCGTCAGGTCTTTCTCTTCAAAGGACATTTTAGCAAGAGCTCTGCTAGCATCTTTCCCGGCAAACAACGCATAAGGACCACCTGGTCCATAAAACATCCTGAAAGAAACAGCGGTTAGTAACTAGTCAAACTATTGGCGCAAAGACTTTTTTGTTCTTCATTTCTATCAGAGTCAAGAACAGGCGCAATAAACTCTCTTTTGCTTTTTCTTTCTACATGTGCACATAGTTGCTTATCAAAACGGCTTATCTCGGTATTGAGCTTCAAAAATAGAAGTAGTTTTGAGGGTGTTTGGAATTGCTTATCCAAACTACTTATTTCCAGGTGAGATAATTTGTTTATGAGCTCATAAGCAATTTGGATTGTTCGGATAAAAGAACAATAAGTTTGATCCACTAACCGGAATCCAACTAACATCCTAAAAGTGCTTGTACCCAAAAACTCAACATAAACTAAGTATATAACTCAGCTCACAAACTTTAACTTAAACTAAAATGAATTTCAATAATAATTCAAATATAAAAAGTATACCTGCTTTGTGAGACATCATAAATCTGACCCTTGATAGCCATAAGAAGAGGCTTTTTAGGATCAGTACCATCATACTCCTTCAGCTCATCAGCTGTTACTTCACCTAGCTGAACAGGTGGAGGTAAAGGTTCCCTTTCTTCAAAAGAACTAGACCTTGTTTGTTGTTGCATATCAGATGATATGTCACCAAACAAACTTGAGATAACATAGTATATTGTCAGAGCTAAAGCAACTGCTGTTAAGAAAGTTGTTGGAGATAGTCCTGTGTATGCTGTTATTGTTTCTTCTACTTGGGTTGCCATGGTTGGTTCTTGGTTAATGATGTTTGTGTGTGTGTGTGTGTTTTGGTGTTAATTATATATTGACAAAATATTCACTAAGATTCCATGTTCAACATTATTAGCTAAGTTTTCCTTCCTTGTTTTGAAAAATGTTGAATTTTTAATAAATATTTTGATATATAAAATTGCCATGGGAGGAATATTCTAGAATTCCTAGGCAACTTTTGTTTACTGAATGTATACTCCTTGCACCATGAGCAAATAATTAGTACTGGTTTAAATTATATCTGTAGTAGTATGTAATATAATAGTACAAGTTTGTGAATATTTGTCTATGAATAAAAAAACTGTCTTTCTTCTGAGTATATGATTATTAAGTGTCTAAAAGTTATGTTAAAATATACAACCATACACAATCCCGCTTGAGTGAGGTATGATGTAGAGGGGTGCAAAGGGGCTGTTTACAGAAATCCTCAGGCATGAGTCTACGTAAACATTTGTTTGATTCTCATACTTGAGCAACAAAGTTCACCGGTGAAGTGACCAATCGAAGTTTTATTTCCTTCTATTCATGTGGAAGTATCTAAACAGAACAAAATGCACAGCATTTACCAAAATAAAAGCTTGTTTAAAAGAGCAGTGATTATAAGTAACCAAAATATACAATATATTTTTTACATAAAGACTAAATTATGAAGTCAAATATACAAAATCAAATTAGTATATTGGTCAAAGAGGGATAGCAGCGGTCCAATTTTGACAAAACTCACTAGCACACCCATAGAGTTCAGCACCTACCTTCAAGATCCAAGTCATCTAACCTAGCAAGTGTCTTTGCATATCGCAAAGTAACCAATTTTACACAGTCAGTATGTGGTCACACGCTAACCAATGTAATACCCGATACTCAAGCCTCCTTTGTACTACTTTAACCACCTTATAGGTTTTCACCAGAAAAAAATAAGTTTGTATAGCTCAAGTACATGCATGTCACATTTTAGACGCGGATCTGTCAGCAACACCAGACATTACAATCTACAGTTTCGAAGGAAAAACAAAAAGATGAAACCAATAATGACCCATGGTTAACCAGGATATAAAACTAGTTCTTAAATAAAAGAAAAGAATGTCTTCACAAACTTGTTCTAAAAGCAGGAAATAGTATGCAAGGCAGCAGCAGAACATCTCTTTTCGGTGTGATGCAACCTAACACGTTGATTTATTCTCCTTTATCCTCACACATATATACAAACTAAGAAAAAAAAATCCTTCAATAGTTCATATTCTTGATTTAAAACCTCAAACTGCAAGAGACTTTACCTCGTCTTCCTTCCACAGTCCATCATACTTGTACCACCTCATAAGTCCTTCATCAGCCTTTGATCTCTGACACATGATGCACGAATCATCCAAACATGTATAGAACTCACGCAGCCTTTTACCCTTCTCCATAATTGTAGAATCAAGCTTCTCGATCACTCTTCTAGAAGCAGGAGGGGGCGGGACCTCTACAATGAAGCAATGAGATATGTTGAGCACCTCAAGGTTCTTTAAGCCATTTAGGATGAGTTGCAGGGCTTCAATGTTAAGAATAGAGCAACGGATGCTTAAGACTTTGAGATTAGGAACACAATGTATGAGTGTCTGAACGAATAACATGTCACATGGGCCCAGGATTTTAAGTTCAGAAAAGTTCTTGCAGTGTTGGGAGATTGCTTCCATGAGATAAGGTGGATTCGCTACGCTTGGCATTGTGAGGGATTCAAGATCATTCCACAAGCTAATTGCCTTGCATATTCCCGTTCTCTTTATTCGATTCCATGCAGGTAACACCAGGCGTTTCAGCTTTGGGGTCCTGAATTCAATATAAAGAAAATATTAGAGGTGGCAATTTCGACCCGTTTGTTATAATAATGGTTTGATGCACGTTATGTCTAATCTCTAGCAGGTCAAACATGTCACTTACAAAATTGGCTTACAAGAAAACGGATCAAAAGTCGCACTATACCCTCCTAAATCATGTTATTAAAAAGAATAGATTTTTGTGATCATATTTGAATATTTGATACACTAATTATATATAAACAACTGATAATTTAGACAATAGCCCATTTTCTCAAGTACCAACAGTTTCTGTTTTGATTCATTAAAAAAACCCGCCCGGCCGGCCCATTTTGCCACCTATATCATGTTTATGCATTGCCATACTAAATTCTTTTAACAGACGTATATATTACTTCTTCTAATCTGCAACAAACTGAATTACGATCGAGATAATACCTTTCAGCTGTGTATGTCAACTGAGCATCACTGACATACATATAGTAATGGAAAAGCAAAGTTGTTATACTTCCACGGCTAAGATTCAGAGAAAGCTTCAAAACTCTTGTGAGATGTATATCAGATCGTCCATCCACATAAACATAAGGCTCTAACGGGATTTTTATGAAGTTGGATTTTAACATTGACAGATCAAGTGTTTTCCACACTAGTGGATCACAAGCAGCATTACGCCATGAGCTACAGGTATGAGCTATACCAGAAGTCAACTCAAAAATGTCAAAACCCCGAAAAATCTTCGCAAGAATGTTGGGATCTAAGTCCTCCCATCTCCTTGAATCACCCTCTTCCATTCTTGAGCTTTCGGGCACATCAACGAACCTACGCCCTCAACTAGTAGCTAATAAAAAGTAGCTTTTAGTTACATAATGTTTAAAACTAAATAAATGACTACTAAACTTCTATGTCGAGTGATATTCCATAGCTCGAGCCAGTAATTAATAAGGTAAAATATTAACTTTTAGGTCACAGCATTTGCCATATCTGAAAATGAAAGGATCACATTGATATATCAGAACATATTATCAACACCAAGGCAGGCAGATAGTAGCATGATAAATACAAGACAACGCCAAGTTCCTACTTAACGAAGAAAAATCATCTTTAGTACCGTTAACGTGAATTGTTTATGAGTCCTATTCTTATAGAATCAATACAAATATCATAAAATTACGCAACATTAAGGCAGGATAGAAATATAAAGAATTTTCCTCATGGGCCTATAATTCCTTCTTAGATCAATCGAAACACGGTTGCTATAGAAGAAATTTCTAAAAGGCTATTACTTAATTTCAAGAAAGTAATACTAACTGTCTTATCAGATTTCAACTGAGTTTTTTTAAGACAAAACTCAAGTTATCCTAACTTTCACCCTCAAAATTCATAACACTTATTCCCAAACAAAAACTATATCACATTTAGAGAAATTGCAGAATTCGATTCAAAAGGCGACACGAAATAGCACAAATTCAGTCTAATTCAACTTTGTGATCCCCAATTTTAGAATCAGCCAACATATCAAGTACTAAAAAAATAAAGGGCTTAGGATGAGACTATTTAATAAATAACTTTTGTACTTGACTAGATACCCAAAAATACGTCAATCGATACACAAGTTTAAAAAGTTAGTTACCAAATAGTCCTAATACACAACTAAAAAAAAACGACAAGTAAGATACATTTTTTCAGACTATTAACCACTGAAACAAAATAAAACCCTCAACAGATTGCTACTAGTGTGAGCAACCCACTTATCTTCATTTAGGCCTCACGTGTGCCACATCACTCCAACACACTCATTTAAAAATACCCTCCCAATCACAACTAACTCACTTCTTTTCATTTGGGCCCCACCCACCCTCACAACTAACACACTCACGCAAACGTTATTTATGAATTGGTTTTGTCCTTTACCGTATCGTTGTAACAACGAGAGGCCAAGTGGCGAATGAGCATGGTGTGGCGGCGAGAGGCAAAACGAAGTGGCGAAGGCGCCACGTAGGAAACGGCGAGGGACAAAACGAACCATACCCCATGCTCTTAGTATTTTTTTTAAGGCCGAGTGTAATGGTCAATTTTAAAATCATCTTCATTTTAGCGGCGCATCAGATTTTCAAAGACACTACTTAATAGTCATAGCGGTAACCACTTAACCAGACACATAAAAATACCAATTTATATAACATACCCCACAATATACCCTACACTCAAACATACGTGTTTCCTTTCTTTTATGTTAGGTGAAAGAGACCACCTAACCAACCTCATTGTCCTCCCTTCGCACGCCAACCAACCCCATCCATCATGGTCTTCGCGCGCTAACCTTGGCCTTCACTTGTGGTGAAAGACCACCATAACGGCCGGACTAAGAGTACAATTACAAAAAAAAAAAAAAAAAAAAAAGAGGTATACAATGGATGAATATATGATGGGTGTAGCGTGTGAGTCTTATAAATGGTTAGGTCACCAACTTGACCGAACTAATTTTATTTGTTTGTGTGTGTGAGTGTATTGTGCAGTATGTTTGTATTTAAATAGATATGTTTGTGTGATTGGTTTGGTGGTTGATTTTGTTAAGAAATGGATGTTGATGTGAAACTGAGGTGACTATGATGAATATGATCAACACTATACCAAGTCAAATAAATAACATTGAAAAATTGAAATCATAAAACATACATATAATTATTTCAAAAAAGAACTCACACACATTCACAACACCTATGTTGAAACGTTGTTTGGTTGATAACACCAATCAAATATGATGTGAAGTTGTACATTAATCTTATAACGCCGACTAAAACTAGCCATTAAGTTGAGAGATGTCAATTGGTTAATTATAGTAACAAATTATATCAAAGAGTAGGTGGTCATGTAAAGCAACACATAACTATAGTATAACTGCAAATAGAAAAATCTATAAATACAAAGTGTCCTTATGACATGCATAAAAACTACCAGCGATAAAAAAGCTACTACAACAACAACAATAACAACAAGAACACTTTATTCTGTTGATGAAGCAAAGCATGAAGGAAGTAAAATGTAGACAAATTATATTTACATCTTAAGAAAAACTTAAACAAATTTCCCACAAGTATACGCGTGTGAGAAAAGTCTGCTCAAATATGTATGTATGTGTCATATATTTAATCAAACTATCTAAAGATTAATAAGCGTTGACCGTTTTGCCTTTGAGTCAGTCAATCGATGAAAGAAAAAATCGAAAGGGGGCAAGGTCATTTCCTTTATGAACCCGTTAACGAAAGGTTCCGATGATCTCGTAGCCAGCAGTCAATCAATCCACCGGTTCATTTTCTAATCTATTAGAAAGATCAACCCCGACCCTAATGAGAAGAAGAGCGGCGTGTTCCGAGGTGTAAAGTGGGAGAGAAGGGATGTTATAATTGGGTTTTTGATTAAGACGACATTTTTATGCCATTTTTTTTCATATTGAAAAAGTATGAAGAACGGCAGGTGTAAAGTTTTTTTTTATCATCCTGGCGTCGAGCTATTTTTTCTGCAGGACCTCCCCTACAGTATCGTCACCGAAGTAGAGTTTAACCATTAAGTTCGGGATGGATTGGTGTGGTTCCTCTACGCCTAGGACACTAGAATATGGAACCATGAACGGAGAAAGTCATGAGAGAAAATAGTGATTGCGAGGCCCCAATTCTTGACTGGGGGGGACACCAAAGGACTCTGCCCTTCCATCCCTTGGATAGATAGAAATGGAGGGCAGAGCTTTTGGTTTTTCATGTTGTCAAAGAGTGTGCATGCCCCCGTCAATTCCTTTGAGTTTCGGACTTGCGACCGTACTGCCTAGAGTGTTTCACGCGTTAGCTGGCCATGATCCGCGTAAGTTTGGGTTCAATTAGATGAATCTGTCAAGTCAAGGTCAATGTACGCAGCAACAAGGATGGTGCATCGCCTATTCTCGTTCTTGCTCGGGAGCCTAGGACAATAGGTTCAAGAGATGAGAGAATTATAGGAACCCCCCTTTTGATGTGACTAAAGGGGGGTTTTGGTCAAACATTCTTTTGTCTCCTCCTTGTTTCCAGTACAACACAATTTTTTGTCAAGTTGTGTTTCGTATTTTTGACATTTTAAACATTTGACTTATTAAACTTTATATTTTATTTTCCGTATTTGCAGGTTTATAATTTTTTGATATAAATAAAATTATAAAAAAAAAATAAAAAAACGCAAAAAATGGAGATGCCCTTTGTGAAAAAAACGAGTATGTAACCCGCCGCGTTGCGGCGGGGTGTTTTTCATCTTTTTCGTTGGTTCTACTTGTTCCGTGTTTCATTGTCTTTTCTGATACTTGACACAGTATAAGCTAAAACATGTATGTTTAGTTACATTAAAAGTCTTTATATTGATAACAAAGTATAGATCTGGAACTAAGTACATCGGCTATACTCAACATATACATCAGGTTAACAAACATTTATTTTACTTTACCACGTAGTGTGAATCTGGTAATGGTTCAAAAGTTACGTCATACTTTTCCCTTAGTTGCAAGTCACGCCGAGCTTGAAAGTTACGTGGCGTCGCCCGACAAATTTTGAAAGTTCTAGTGCATGCGTTTTTCTTTGGATCTTGGAACATTAAACATGACATAATTAGGTAAGGTAAGCGTCCAAATAGAGTTCAAACCTGAAAGGAAATAATATATAGGATAAGAATAGCATATAGCTTCGTTGAGTCTAATGGTATGTCACTTCTATTTACGGTTTATATTTAGAATATGTTGCATACCTCAAGAAATTGATACTCCAAAATGACCCGTTTAAAGAACTGGGTTTATACGGTAAACGCAACCAAGGAAAACCTACGTATGCACAACGCTCGTGTTTTACAGTAAGTGAAAAAAAAGCAAATGGCCAAATTACTACAATAAGAGCATTCAATATTGAAAGAACATTAACAATGAAACAACTGATAGAATAAGTATCAGGAAAACAATACAAACGCAAACATCTATGGCAAAACTTATGACTAAATGACAACAACCAACCTAATACCGAAACAAACTGTAACTTCTAAAATACAGAGGCAAGACTGAATTAGTGATTAGTAGATTAATCCTTAGATACTATTGTCTACTGAAAACATTTTTAAACCGCCAATAGCATCTGATACTCTAAAATTAAAAGCTAAAACAATCATGATTCCCAAAGCGCATACCCAAAATACAGGCCGCATGTCACGAAATGATTGTAAAGCAGAGAATAATACAGAAGTTTATAATAGGGTCATATTTATCAATAGTCAATTTCAACTGTATGTCCAAACACCCCTTTACTCATATGTGTAAACCTAGATAAGGGCACTTACTTATCAAGAATTACCCATCTTGCAAGCATTTCTGTTGCTACCATAGGAATTGACCCAACTGGAGAATACGTCATGACTTTTACTTCAGTGTCAACCTGCATTCATTAAAAGCATTAGATTAGCATATGTTATAACCTGTCACATTATATGGGGTGTTTGAATATGGGTTAGTTTAGAGCGTTTAACAAAAACTGACTAACGATTATAATTGTTTGGAAATTTAGGTCGACATAATCAGAAATTGAGTTTTGTATGTGTAAGTAATTACCGAGCAATTCATAATTCTAATTTCTAACACACTTGATTATGCAGTTAACTGATTAGGTTAGTTGTTTATAACGTTTCAAGCCACAATAATTAAGTTTAACTGCACGTCCAAACACCCCGTTACTCACATTTATAGACGTAGATAAAGGTACTTGTTGATCAAGAAATACCCATCTTGCCGCTTTTTGCTGCTATAGCAACCTGATCCAATGGAGAATACGCTACAACTTTTACTTCAAGATGAACCGATTCATTATAAGCATTCGATTAATACATTTGAATGACTAACAATGGCATTTGAATCAGAGAGTGCATATATACCTTGACTAATTTGTGAAGGGAAAAAAGATCGTGTATCATCTACGCATACACATCGTAAGCTCAGTGTGACATCTCATGTCCTTCATCTACAAACCCATCCTCATCAAATGCATCATTTTACCAGTTGTACTCCTTTTTCCCAACAACCATGTTAAAGCGCAAACTTCCGTCGTAACCGTCATCCTACACTTGAGTCGGTAAATGTATGTGTGTGTCGAAAAGATAAGTAGTTGAATGACATGGTCGAGTTCGGTGCACGTTCGTTGTTTGTATGTAAAATTGAACAACACTTCTGGTTGTCCGCCTACTGCAGTAAACACATGTGTTATAAAATTCTTAGTTACTATTTTGTAACTTTCAATATGTCGCAAAGACTTCTATTCAACAGGGCCGATCAAACAGCATTTTGGTTTTTTCTAATATTGAGTAAATTATTAGTTATGCTATTAGGTTTACTCAATATTAGAAAAAACCAAAATTGGTCAGGGTCGATCAACAGGGCCGATCCAACTTGGAACTATTGTTAGTGACCTCAGGTGGGCCAACAACACCATTATGTATCGATGTAACTTGAGCATGTACGTCTACAACCCCTGAACCCTGGCCAACAATATTTTGCAATCATGTAGGTAAGTAGTAAGAAAAATTGAGTTTTGAAATTAACTACACAAAGAAGACAGTCAGACATGGTTGATAAACTTACAAAACCATTACGTTATAGCATAAAAGATAGTTAGGTTAATAAACTTACAAATTTGATTTCATGTTTATGAAAGTGTTGATGAAGAGAATCTGCAGTTGTACACCCTCTTCCTGTTCATTTAGAAAAAAATGACCATACTTTAGATCATTGTATACTTGAACTATAAATCAAACTTGTAACCTTTTAAATAAAGATATGGATTCCATCACCATTAACATGTCCTTGTAATTATTTGCAGTACTTATTGTGAAATTGAATTTCGTGAAAGAATACGTTTTGGTTTTTTAGTTTTATCAAAACCCTGTCGACTTGAACTTCAAAAGTCATAGCTGTTGAAGATAGGTTCCATTTATAGAATTTACGAAAGCAAAGCTAATACCTTTGGATGCCTTGTAAGCTCATTACCATGTACAATGACGGCTTGATTTGTTCGACCATATGCTTGATATTTACTATACCTGCACAACACACGTAATCAAGTTATGCATTCACACAAACCTATCTCAGAAAAATATGATTTAATCTAACTCCAAAATTTGTCATCCGATTAAATGATGTAATCGTGTAGAAACACTGATCAACTAAAACAATAATATACCTTTGAGAATTCCTCACTGCAACCCGTAACTTCTTCTGCACGATATTTTCTCAAAGTAGTGTAATACAATGAAAACATAACAATAAAATTACAGATCTAAAATAACATCTCATAATAGGTAAGACGAAAAAAAATCCAAGCTTGGTAACCATTAGCTGCTGTGAGGTGCACAATAAGCGAAGACAAATCTTCCACCGACGGAACAGATGCAAACACGTGAGCGTAACATTCCAAACACTCCTAAATCCTCATTACTATAAAAATGGCCGTGAAGAAAATTGCCGCATTCATTGTGATATTTTCTGTTTTTTATATTATTATGTTATAGAATAGCCGCAAATTAATGAAAAACTGCAATCGTTAGCCAATAGTTTAAAAAACTTATTAGGTTGCCTTATTTTTTTGGTTATAATATTATCATCGTCACCTCATGTGCTATGAATAAGCCATAAGCGTTAGCATATGTTACAACGAAAAAAAGATCGTACCTATTTCATCATTCCATTCATAACATCATCCAAAGAGCCGTAATTGTTGCTTGCAACATAACCACATTCCCAGGTACAGTTAACTCTAATCTGCGACCTCATTCGGGATCCCTACATATCATATGAAAATACAAACTCAGTACATATTGCAAATGTAATAAAACCCAATAATCTTGGAAAGTATATATTGACATATAAATTCTGTACAGGGTTGAAAGATGCTTAACATGTCGCTTTTTATAAATATCATATTAAAGTCCCTCGTGTTTCACAAACACTCATCAAATGGTCGTTGCTCCATCCTCATTTTCCACCTCCTAACATATTTGCCCAAACACACAATCAAAACCCAAACTCAAATTGAAAACACCATGAACATATAAGAACATAAAAGACCATAACCTCAAGTATTTTCGAACTTTTGAGTGTGAAACGTTTTATCGAAAGTTTATCAACAATAAAACATTAAACCATGAATAAACGCCAAATAATTAAACTAAAGCGGTCGAAACGGGTGTATAAAAACTCACCAAACAAATCGGGATGTGGTGTTGTGTAAAGACATGGCCAATTATTCCGGTCATCAAATTGTATGCCGCTCGTCTTGAACATCTCAAATCTTTGTTTGCTTTTCCACCAACGAATCAATAATCGAAGTATGTATTTTTAGTAGGTTGTTTTAGATGCAAAAGATGAATCGAAAATGAGCGGTGTAAATGTGTGGAGTTATCTAGAAATTGATAGTGTGTAGAAGAGGATATATGTACCGGGTAGGAGGGCAGCAGATATATTTGGGAAAGAAAACAGGCCGGTGCAAAGAAAACAGGCCGTTGCATGGGCTGACCGAAATGGGCCAATGGCACTGTTCATCGAACGACGTCGTATTAAATGACTTTTAATATATATAGTAATGAGGTTTGTATAACCCTCCCTAGTCATGCTTTTAATCCTCTCTTTTTTATTTATATTACCTAGACCAGTTATCCTAGTCCAGTAAAGGACTACTTTTGGGCCCATTAAATAACATAATAGCAAACAGAGATACGGGTCATAAAAGGCCCAACCTATGAACACAGTATCAGCTAGTAAAAGCCCAGCTTTACAAATTACGTGTTTAAAAGTGTCACAACCACATTTGGAAAACTGGAATTCTGGAAAGATGGTGAACATGGCATCATCCTGTTCTCTTGCAGTTGTGAATACGTATCCACTGTCGAGTTACACGTTTGGAACAAAAGAACCAAAGATGGAAAAAGATACTTCTGTTGCTGCCCGTCTCGCTCGAATGAAACACAAGTATGTATCATTTCACTTCTTCCTTTTCTATTCATCTTTTTTTTGAACTACAATTTTTTCACGCCTTATACCACCTATCTCACAAACGCTTTTAGTTTGGCTTGAACCTTCAACCTTTAAGGCGGTGGGCAACTCACATACCACTAGACGAAAGGCTGTTTTTATTTATCCTTTAATTTTATATAAAAATCTTAAACTATGTTTTGTAACATTTAATATTATTGTTGTGCTTTTTCATAATGATACTAGCTCCATCTTTATTGATGAAGTGTTTTATAATCATATTTTTTCCCGTTTATTTTGAAACGTGCTTATATAAACTTATTATAATAATAAGTTTATATAAGCTTGGAAGTTTCAAAATAGTGTAAGCCTTAAAAAAAACAGGTTTATGTAGCTTGAAACATATGCAAAAGACACGAGAGGGTATGTTTCGTGAAACTAGCTTGAGCTTATATTATAAGCCGGAAGTTTGAATTTAGTTTTTCATATAGTTGTTTGGCGGATTAGTTGAAGTTAAAACTTATTATTATAAATCATATGTACATCAACTAATTCATATATATTTCAAGGTTTTGCGTGTTAATCTATAGTATTTTTAAGAGTATATAAGTAAACTATAAGCCCCTATAATACCCCATAAGCCTGTTTCAATTGGTTTGGGCTTATGGAAGCTTATGGCTAATAAAAGCTTCTGTAAGCTTGTGTGACAAACGGAGCTTATTTTATAAGCCCAAACCCTCATAAGCCTGTAGCCGTACACAACCATAAGCTCGTAAGCTTAAACAAACACCCCTTTAGTTTTTCTTATTGTTTTTTAACGACAAATTTTTACAAACATATCCTACCTCATAATATCTCACTTATGGGTCCAATGAAACTACAATCTCTTTGGTTGATGGACCACTCACATACAGCTAGGCGGCCTTTGGTATTTAGTACATTAAGTTAAGCTACTAAAAATAATTCAGATGCTATATCTTTAAGCTAGATCCCATTATGCTCATAGTAATAACAGAACTAATTTTACCAAAACACCACCGTAAAGGTTAATGGGTGGTCATAGGCAGTGCTTGTCTTACCTTATTTGATGGGCTTATTGAAAACTTCATGAGCTCATGTTTTATGGCCTATGAGCTTATTCACTTGAGCTTATATGCTTGGATAAGCTATAAGCACAAGTTGATAAGCTCATAAGCCATAAAACTTGAGGTTATGAAGTTTTCATTAAGCTCGTAAGCCCATCAAATAAGCTCACACAAACATCCCCATCAAAAGTTTACCCAAGCACTCATTGGACTGCCTTTTTTTTTTTTTTTTGGTTTTTATTGCTTAATAGATATAATTTATATTATTGTTTGATTTGTGTTGCAGCTATATGAAGGAAGGGATGAGGACTAGCGTTGAAGGAGTTTTGCTGGTCTTTCCATCTTTTACTCTATTGTATATTATGTCAAAGTGTTGTTTATGTTGCTTTATTGTTTCAAGGCATGTATAAATGTTTGATTATGGCTTGAGCCTGTTTGCTAGTGTATGTTTGTTTAATTTGTGTACATTGTTGCCAATTTCTCGTGGCCTGATATGTAAATTGATAACTTGTATGATGATATATGGAAATGGCGATTTTTCATGCCCCTTTTTGTTGTTCTATGTTCATGTCTATTTATCATTTTATGTTTGTATCAAGGATGGATCCATACGCGGTGCTTGTGTGTCTTGTTTATGTCGCCTTCTGAAAATGGTTAAATTTAACAGGTTCAGGAGCATAATCATCCTCATATTTTGCTTTTACAAATTGGGAATACTTTCTGCAAACTTCCTGGTGGTCGTTTGAAACCAGGAGAAAACGGTATTTTTATAACTTCTTTGATCTTTTCTCTGTTACGGTCCCATGTTTTGCATACCATATCACGTAGTTATGTTTGTAATTTTGCAGAAGTTGAGGGGTTGAAAAGGAAATTGACTAGCAAACTTGCAGCTAATTCTACTGAACTTCAGCCCGATTGGCAGGTATCTTTATTTTTCAGATACTTTTTTGAGTTTGCACAGATCTTGGATTTTCATGGGTGTGTTCCTTGTAAATTATGCAGATAGGAGAGTGTGCGGGTGTATGGTGGAGGCCTAATTTCGAGACGATAATGTACCCATACTGCCCTCCACATATAACCAAACCAAAGGTGAAACGAGTGCTCATTTGTGTAAATGCATCTTTATTATATTCATCTTCTATAGTAACAATCTTTCTCGTCTGGTTGATCATGCAGGAGTGTAAGAAACTTTACGTTGTTCACTTGTCTGAAAGAGAGTACTTTGCTGTGCCAAAAAATTTGAAACTTCTTGCTGTTCCGTTGTTTGAGCTTTATGACAACGTTCAGGTAAGCGGAATTATATTATATTTCTGTTTTTTCTTTTCTTGGGTGGATTTAATCAGAATTGTACATATCGATGCAGAGATATGGACCTGTCATATCCACCATTCCGCAGCAGCTGTCTAGATTCCAGTTCAAAATGATTCAGGCATAAACTCTATGGGTCGATATTTGTGGATGATATAGCTAGAAGGATGTTTCTCCGCAGAATTACGATTTTCTGCATTGCTGAAGATCAAACTGGTGTCTTTTATTGTTCATTAGCTAGTCTTAGTAGTTTAACCAAGTTAAAATATGTACTGTGTGTAATAAGCGTTTTACCAGAGGATTGAGCTTTTTAGATGTCATGTTCGAGCATCTAACATATTTGTTGGATGTGATAATATTAATACCACATTTGCAGAGAACGTCATTATATTATGTTTGAATAACCGCATTTGCAGCTCTTCAAATTTCAATGATCAGTTAATGACCACGGCTGATCAGTTGCTGCAAAATAAACTTGTGTACATAATACAGAAAAAGTCATATTCTGCAATTTCACGCTAACTCTTATCACATCATCTCTTTTGTTATTGATCTCATGAACCATCACACAAAAAGTCTCGAGTATATAATACTCAAACAACATGTGGGAAAACAAAATTAAAGGTAGATAGCGACAATTTATGAGCTTGGAACAAAACGTAAGCCTGAAACATGCTGCTTACGTTGCTAGGACCAGAGAGTGAGAACCCGAGATAAACAACTAAGTAACTTGTGTAGGTGGCATTGTAGTTGGTAACACAAGGTATTTGGTAATTAGTTGGTAACACAAGGTATTTGTTAATTAGCTTATGTCCAAGTCTTTTTGTGTTTTCTGAATAGATTGTCACACCAGACATAATATATGTAACGTAAAATAAGAATCAGTCAAAAATGCACTTGCTACTCCCTTTTATATATTCATTTCTAAGTTGACAATTGGACAGGCTGCACCTATTTCAGAAGGATGAATATGATGGCTTTGGAATTTAACCACCTTATAATGTCATTAGTTGACTAATGACCCTTTTACTTGATGTTAATCATAATTAAGCACATAACAGATCAAGTTAATAAATGATACAGTTTTTTTTCCCCTTTTTAAAAAGTAGCCATGTTTGTGTCATGGTTACCTACATACTTATGCATCAGCAAGAAAACGAACTTTAGTTGAATAAACACTTATACATTAGTATCTTCGAAATTAAATCGAACGTATTATAGTGACAGTAGAAATTCTATGAAAGGAACAGTAAATCGAGTATTTACTTCTTCGTGTACTTAGAAATATTCACACTTGTAATTATCGTATAAAAAATGTGAACAGAGGTCTGCCAACTTCATTTTTTAATAAAGACTACATTTTTAAGGAACCTTTCCTTTATTTTATAGTACAGTTATAAAGTCATAAGGATGGTTTTTATCAGATAAACATTTCACAATGAGATTTAATTCAACAGAAAAGCCAAAGCTAAAGCATAAGAGGGGCTTATGGTCACCCGATGAAGATCAAAAGCTCAGAGACTACATCATGAAACATGGTCTTGGCTGCTGGAGTTCGGTCCCCATTCATGCAGGTAAGTTAATATCAGTGCTACACGATCGATATAAACATCCATATATGCCTGCTGGTAATTAATGTGTCCATGACTTGCTGGCTTGCAGAGGAGTGGGAAGAGTTGCAGGCTAAGATGGGTCAATTATCTAAGGCCGGGATTAAAGCGAGATACATTCACCTTTCAGGAGGATGACATCATCCTGACTCTTCATGGCATGCTAGGCAATAAGTATGCAAACATTATACACCACATATTTATGTTTCCATGTTCACTGTACCAAGTGAATATGATATTCCGTATTGATTTAGTTGCACTCAATTTGCACAGGTGGTCTCAGATATCGCAACATTTGTCTGGAAGGACAGATAACGAGATAAAGAACCACTGGCATTCTTATCTGAAGAAGAAAGTCGACAAACAAACAGATTCAAGTCTCGAATCTTCAGAAGCATATGGGTGTAGAAAGTTGCCTAAGATTTTATTTGCTGATTGGCTATCACACGAACAATTTTACAATTTTGGCACTTCCAGCCATTTACTGGTTTCAACGGGTGCATGTCACTACGCTTTTGGCTCTCAAACACAAGTTATGAATAAAATACAAGAAGGATCAAGCTATAGTTTTGCTGATTCTGTGGATCATCTGCAATTGAAATACGTGCATCAACATGTAGAAAGTAACTTTTATGATATTATCTCTGATGATAATACATGTCAAAACTTCAACAATATTGACGTAGCATATTATCTCTGATAATAATACATTTCAAGCTTAATAACTTGTGATGATTTGTAAATATATTGAACTAAAATCACGTGTATTGTGCCGTGATAATAAAAAAGTGCAGTATATATGCTTTGTATTTGTGTTCCATATTTGCTTAAATGGGCTAATAATGTTAATCAGTATTGTCTTCGAAAGAATTATGCCAACAATAGTGACCATTGATAACCCGCAATTCTGTGCAGTGTGTAGGACACTCGTACATGAGTGGACCTATAGCAAGACATGGCATGAACAACATATTTAAACATGCAAAAATTCGAGTGGGAAGTCAAAATTGAATATGTTCCTCCTAGCCTCAGTTGAAAGATAAGTACATCAGGCTACGGGTCAAAGTGGGTAGTTTCCCCCATTTAACCCGTTTTCATAATGTGCGTTTATAATGAATGGGTAAAAAACATGACCATGTCTGGATATTAACATGAAAAAGCACAAATGGGCTTTATCTTACCTCCCTTTTCTAAGTAATAATGCCCAGCCTTACTAATTAACAGTATATTCAAAGAAAAAAACGATAACGAACAAGCAGAAAATAGATCAACACCTAAACTCTGTCCTTAGATATTGAGTATTAAGAATGTGCAGAAAACAAATTAAAACAGAAAAAAAAAAAAAAAAAAAAAATGTTGCAAAACTGAAATATTATATCATAAAAATGAACCAAAGGTTCTATTGAGAAAACCAATCCAGTTTGATCTTAATCGGGTTGGCCAATGTGTCAAGAAGGTTTCTCGAAGAATTTGATATAGATTCCCAATTTCCATTATGAGGATCTTGCACTTGAATATCTTTCAGTTCATTCGTTTTCTTTTCCATCATCTCTTTCACCGCTAGCTTACTTGATGCGGTGCAATTCGGGGAGGATTTTATGCAGAAATTGGATCATCCGAAGCTTTTGCGGAAGTGTTGGAATTCGACAAAAGCCTAGTGTTTTCCATTCAGAAATGGTTAAAATCGCATTTTATCAGCTTTTGGGCACTTTTTGTAATTTTTAAAAGTTGTTGGACTTTGTTTCGTAATTTATTTCTATTCCAGAAGTTAGGGTTTACATATTTAAACACTTGTTCGTTGTTTTGTTCAGCAGTTTTTGCTTGATTAATAAAAGACGAGGTTTCCTCATAGTTGTCAATTTTCGGTATTCTTTGAATCAACAAGTTTTGACAGTAGTTCATCCTGCTAACCACGTACGCTGCATCAGAGTGGTATCAGATTCCAGTCGTTCCTGAGTTATGCCGCCCCGGAGACAAACTCGCGCTGCCAACCATGGTGATGATGGTGCTGATAACGCTGATTTACGACGTGATAACGCCGATTTGAGGCGACAGGTTGAGTTTTTGACGCAGCAATTGGCTGCCTCTGGCAACATGAATCTTCATGATGATGATGTTACGGATACGGATGACAACCCTTTCGCTGTTCCACGGAATCGTTCGCCAGAACGCCCTAATCGCCGTTGGGAACACGGGTTCAAGGTGGAAATTCCACAGTTCGATGGTACTCTTCCGGCTGAAGAGTTTATCGATTGGCTTTCACAGGTTGAAGAGATTCTGGACTTTAAGGAGGTTCCAGATGATCGGCGTGTTTCACTAGTGACAATCCGTTTGCGTGGTCGTGCGCAAGCTTGGTGGCAACAACTGAAACAGACTCGCATTCGCAGTGGCAAGGCCAAAATTTCTAGTTGGGATAAATTCAAGAAACACCTTAGGGCTGCGTTTCTACCCTATAATTATGGTCGCGAATTATACCAGCGGTTTCAGAACCTTCGCCAAGGCTCTCGTTCTGTTAATGAGTACTCCACTGACTTCTATGCATACCTTGCTCGTGTTGATGTCAACGAATCACCTCTCCAATTGGTTTCTCGTTATATTGGTGGCATGCGCCTACAATTACAGGATATTCTTAACATGTTTGACCCTTTAAAAGTTGCTGAAGCACACCAACGTGCGTCCCAGGCAGAAAAAAAGTTGGCCAGACGTAGCACAGGTAGTTTCCGACAACCTTCTGGATCAACTAGTGCCCCGAGCTCTTCTACACAGGCTGTTCGGAGTACTTCTAAGCAATCTGCCCCGTCACCCACTCGTGGTTATTCCACCCCTGCCCAAGGGCGTACTGGCAGCTTGCGGTGTTTTAATTGCGGTGAACTTGGCCATAGACAAAGTGATTGTCGTAAAGCTCCATCTGCTACTCGTGGTCTTTTTACAGATGCCTCTGCTCCGGTTGATGATAACCCAATTTATGATGACTGCATTTATGACGACGAAGTCTAGGAAGAGATTGTGTCGGGTGATATCGGTCCACTTCTGATGTTACGAAGAACCTTCTTGGCCCCGCGTGCTCCGAAAACAGAATGGTTGCGCAACAACCTTTTCCATTCGACATGCACCATTGGTGGGAAAGTTTGCACTTTCATTATCGATGGAGGTAGTTGTGAGAATGTTATTTCCGAAGTGGCAGTGTCTAAATTGAGTCTTTGTATGGAACCACACCCGAAACCTTATAAACTTTCATGGCTCAGTCAAGGTACTGATGTTACAGTTTCGAAGTGTGCGCTTGTGAATTTCTCTATTGGTCCAAGTTATAATGATGCTATATCCTGCGTTGTGGTTCCTATGGATGCTTGTCATTTATTATTGGGGCGCCTGTGGCAGTACGACCATACTGTTCAACATGATGGCCGCTTGAATACTTACTCTTTCCTGTTTCGTGGCAAGAAAATTGTGTTGCTTCCGAACAAGCCCAAAGGGAGTTCTACACCTTCAGCTCTACCACCAACATCGACGAATTTATTATCTCGAGCTCCTTTCCAGGCCGCTATGGAGGAGTCAGGCATGGTTTTTGTTCTATTTTCTCACCCAGTAACAGCCCCTCCGTCTGGTGGTTCAGCTGCTGCAGTTCAACCATTATTACAAGAATTCGCGGACGTGTTTCCTGAATCTTTAACTTCGGAATTACCACCATTATGGGACATTCAACATCAGATTGATTTGGTTCCAGGGGCTGCATTACCTAATCGACCCCACTATCGTATGAGTCCCAAGGAGCACGAAGAGTTACGCCGGCAGGTGAAGGATTTACTCGCAAAGGGGCATATTCGTGAGAGCCTTAGTCCTTGCGCTGTCCCAGCCCTCCTTACCCCAAAAAAGGATGGTTCTTGGCGCATGTGTGTGGATAGCCGTGCTATCAATAAAATTATGGTACGTTATCGTTTTCCCATTCCTCGGTTGGATGATTTGCTAGATCAGTTAGGTGGTGCTTGTGTGTTTAGCAAACTTGATTTGAAAAGTGGGTACCATCAGATTCGTATTCGTACGGGGGATGAATGGAAAACAGCCTTCAAAACTCGTGAAGGCTTATATGAGTGGTTAGTTATGCTGTTTGGACTTTCCAATGCACCTAGTACTTTTATGCGTGTTATGAATCAGGCCCTTCGCCCGTTCATTGGGAAGTTTGTTGTCGTTTATTTCGATGACATCTTGATTTATAGTGGAAATCCTGTTGTGCATCTTCAGCACTTGCGTGAAGTCTTGATGATTCTTCGCCGTGATAAGTTTTTTGCTGCGTCTGCTAAGTGTGTTTTTTTTACCGAGTCTATTCAGTTTCTGGGTTATGTGGTTTCTCGCGATGGGCTCAAGGTTGATCCTGGTAAAATTGTTGCTATAGAACACTGGCCACAACCCTCTTCCACCACTGAAGCACGCAGTTTTCATGGTTTGGCGTCCTTCTATCGGCGTTTCATTCCTCACTTCAGTGGTATTATGGCCCAATTACTAATTGCATGAAAGGTTCTAAGTTTTACTGGACGCCCGAAACCGCAGCTGCGTTTCTGGAAATCAAGCGTCGGTTAACCTCTGCCCCTATTCTGGTGCTGCCCGATTTTTCGCAACCATTCGAACTCCATTGTGACACCTCCAAAACTGGTATTGGTGGTGTTCTTAGTCAGTCTGGCCGGCCTGTTGCTTATTTTAGTGAGAAGCTATCTAGTGCTAAACTTCGTTTTAGTACATATGACATTGAGTTTTACGCGGTTGTCCAGGCCATCAAGCATTGGCGTCATTATCTGTTTCAACAAGAATTTGTTCTTTACACGGACCATGACTCCCTCAAGCATCTTGGCAGCCAGGATAAAATTTCTCATCGTCATGCTTCTTGGATCTCTTATTTGCAGCAGTTTACTTTTGTGATAAAGCATAAAGCGGGTGTTTTTAATCGTGTCGCAGATGCGTTGAGTCGTCGCCACAGTTTGTTGACTGAGATGCATGTTCACGTACCCGGATTTGATTCCTTTTTGGACTTATATGTCGATGATCCGTTCTTCTCCCAGGTTCTTGCCCGCATTCAGCAAGGCAAGCCAACTGAATTTATCTTGGAAGATGGGTTTCTGTTCAGAGGGGTTCAGTTGTGCATCCCGGAGTGCAGCCTGTGTTTGAAAATGATCCAAGAGCTTCATAACGAGGGTCATGTGGGACGTGATCGTACTTTTCAGTTGCTTGCAGGTTCCTATTATTGGCCTTCTATGCGTAAGGAGGTGGCTCGCTTTGTTGCTCGTTGTCATGTGTGCCAACTGGCCAAAGGGGTGTTTACTAATGTCGGGTTATATCTGCCCCTTCCTATTCCCACGCAGCCTTGGTCTGATGTTAGTATGGATTTTGTTCTTGGCCTTCCCCGTACCCAGCGTGGAAGTGATTCTAACTATATGGTCGTTGACCGTTTCTCCAAGATGGCTCATTTCATTCCATTTTCAGATCGTGATACTCGTTTTGTGAGTCACTTCTGGTGGAGTTTATGGCGTTTGGTTAATACTCAGCTGAATTTCAGTAGTGCGTACCATCCCCAAACGGATGGACAAACCGAGGTGGTCAATCGCTCCCTTGGCAATCTTTTGCGCAGTTTGGTGGGAGATCATCCTAAAGCATGGGATCAGAAGTTACCTCAGGCCGAGTTTGCCCACAACCATGCCGTTAACCGTACTACTGCATTTAGTCCTTTTCATGTGGTGTACGGGTTATCACCGCGGGGACCTCTTGACTTGCTTGCTCTACCCAGCAAAGTTCGCACGCATGCTACTGCGGAGAAGTTCGTTGATCAGTTGGCTCAAGTTCATCAGGCTACCCATGCTCAGTTGGTTGCCAATACCGCAAAATATAAGAAGCAAGCTGATACAAAACGGCGGGCTGTTACGTTTGAGGTCGGTGATTTTGTATGGGCTATTCTAAGTCTGACTAAAGATCGCTTTCTTGCTCATGATTATAGTAAGCTTGCTGCTAAGAAGATTGGTCCCGTGGAAATTGTGGAAAAGATCAATCCTAATGCCTATCGTTTGCGCTTGCCCAGCCATATTCATACTGCTGACGTCTTTAATGTGAAGCATCTTGTTCCATTTGCTGGTGATTCTTCATCTGAGGATGGTGATGCGGTTCCAGATTCGAGGTCGAATCTTCTCTATCCTGGGGGGAATGATGCGGTGCAATTCGGGGAGGATTTTATGCAGAAATTGGATCATCCGAAGCTTTTGCGGAAGTGTTGGAATTCGACAAAAGCCTAGTGTTTTCCATTCAGAAATGGTTAAAATCGCATTTTATCATCTTTCGGGCATTTTTCATAATTTTTAAAAGTTGTTGGACTTTGTTTCGTAATTTATTTCTATTCCAGAAGTTAGGGTTTACATATTTAAACACTTGTTCATTGTTTTGTTCAGAAGTTTTTGCTTGATTAATAAAAGACGAGGTTTCCTCATAGTTGTCAATTTTCGGTATTCTTTGAATCAGCGAGTTTTGACAGTAGTTCATCCTGCTAACCACGTACGCTGCATCATTACTGCACTTTATGTAATGAGGACGGCAAATCGAGAATAATGCATATAAAAATTGTGTCATCTCCCATTCCCATATGTGTACATTGATATAACTTACAAGCGATACTTCTTCCACATTCGTAACCGGAAACGAGACCCTTTTTCTGAGATCTTCAACATCAATGTTCAATCGTTTGGAATCCCAATCTTTGATTTCAATATTAAACTTGCTTGATGAGTTGAGTACTCCCCTCATTTTCAGAAAGAACGAATTATCCAAGGGTCCAATCAAGTGATAAGTTAGCTTAATTTGCTTGGGAGCAATAGTTGGAAATAAGAGACCATGTATTGTTTTACTTCTACCGTTATAGATGAAAGAAAGTAATTTTGGAGCATACATTTGTAGATTGACTTGCCTGTTGTATTCCCATAAATGTAAGGTCAACCATTTCAGAGAAACGCTTCTGATAACCAAGCTTTCGAGCTCCCAAAACCCAATATCAAGTCTTAAATTCTCGAGCAAAGGAAATTTTTATTCAATTGTTCTGAAAAATTCATTGTCTATCATCATACCGTGTAGAGATAATTGTGACACACTTCCTAAGGAATCCATATTAAAAGGTATAGGTCCGCCTGGTCCGCTGTAATTAAACGTGAGAAGCCTTGGTACATTGTTGATCTCCCAGAGACCATTCTCTTCTTTTGAATATACCATGAATTCGCGAAGATGAGGAAGGTTTTTGACCTTATAATTCTTCAAACCCTGACAATTTAAAAGCGTAATCTTTTCAAGCAAGCTACAAAGAGACAATAATTTATCAAGTACCTCATCACTTATAATCACCAAGTCTAAGTGCAGTACACGTAGAGAGACGCACTTGATAACATGATTGCTACAAATTCGAAGGGAATAGGACACCCTGGCTGTTAAACTTATTGTATTGAGGTTTTCACTAGAAAATAATTCATTAGGTAATGTAAACGAACTATTCCATTGCAAGGTCGTTAGGAAAAGCTCTTTAAGACAGCTTTTGGAAGCTACACGTTGAATCCATGTTTTAGCTAGGCAACCCCAGGATCGGTTCTTAATGTGGCATTGAAGATCTAAACTTTCGATTGGTATGTTTTTTCGGTGATACCTTCGCAGAGTATTGTCAATCAGCTTCTTATATTTTCTTTCTTGTTCCTTCGTTACAAATGTCTTCTCAAGTAGAGGACGGAATCTGAGGGTATGGGTGGTAGACCAAGCATGCAACCATGACTTAGACAAGATACACGTGCGTGTCGCTTCTTCTACCAGCAACAATGATTGTATACTATGGATCAACTCCGGAACATCTTCTAATTGTGGTGTGCGGATCCTGCTTGTAGTCCTTTTCTCCATCTCCAAAGCAACTTTGTCAGCCATCGGTTTGTCATTCTTTGACTCTCCAAAACCACACTTTTAGTTCCATATGGGTGCTTATCATTCTGCTCCATAGGTTTGTCACCCACGGTACGTTTTTGGTTGGTATCTATATAATCCATAATCAGTTACCGTTGATTTACAAAAGTTGCATAACATAATGATAACCGATGAACAGAAGAAGATACCAAGATTTTATATATGTAACATACATTATTATTAGATAGTTACATTACATAGATAAAATTATATAAAAAGTACATTACCTTGAATCGAAAGTCTATAATGTCTTCAAAATCTCCCTATTGAGACGACTGTTTTTGCTTTTGTAAACCTAAGAAATGATGATAGCCGACTTCTCATTATACATTCTCTTATCTCAGTTTTTATTTATCAAAACTTACACCACGATCACTTCAGTTATATTTTATGTCATTTTTAACACATATACTATTTTTTTACTCTTCATCATCTACATGTTTAATTTTTTTTTGAACGGCAATTGTGGCTACATGGCTCCTAGCCCAGAAGGCGTAGCGAGCCCACACAACCAGGTTGGTCCAGCCCAGAAGGCAATGGCACCCTTCCCTTTACACACGCGGGAGGAAACCCCTATCGCCCTAAACAAGACTTGAACTTGAGACCTTGCCTAGGAGGGCAAAACCTCCATACCGCTAGACCAGAGGCCCTTTGGTCATCTACATGTTTAATTACATCAAATAGTTAAACTAGAGCATTGTTACATCAAAGAATAAAAAGCTTGTCATGGTTTCCCCCTAGTGAGCTTGTAGTTAAACATATTCGATCTCATGCTTTGAAGTTGCGCCATTGAAGAACAAATGCAAGAACGAAGATGATTGTCACGTTCGGTGTCCACTTCACTGCAATAACCTGTGATATATATAAGCTATAATTAGCTGTTTTCTTAGACATTTTTTCTTTTAACATTTTGACATTGATGGCAATAAGTTGTAATCTTTATATAATTTACCTCAAGATTCTTGGATCCCCACACGGGGGAAGTACTTTTATGTGCTTTCATCATCCTTTCCAGCAAGTCTGGTGATTAAAAATAGATCGATACATAAACAAAATAGACAACTTATCCAATTTTCGCAACTGCTAATTGAATTTACCTGCTTTTCTCCTCCTTTCAACAACTATAGACATTTGTTCAATATGAACATCTATGTTGGGTTTTAGGTTCCTTGCATCAAGAATTACTTTAAGTACTGGAACCACGAACAGGCTTGATAGAAACCGCGGACGAGAAGAGTGTAACCACGGATGAAGATAACCCATAGTAGTAATGTGTAACCAGCGATGATATATTGTAACCACTGCTAGTGTTTTGTATAGTCGGTTAGATAAATATGGAAAAGATATTTATCTTGTAGGTTACGTATTGTATAATGTATAAGACTCCTTAGCTTATAAAAGGAGGTTCTAGGTTTGATTAGATAAGTAAGTTTTATATCTAAGGTTGATACACTTCAAGGTTGCAAAACCCTATCTTGTAAGAGTATTAGTATTAATAAATAATATTGAGGTGTTGAATGTTAGCGTTCTTCTTCTTGGGTTAAGTGTTAAATTCCGCATAATACTTAATAAGTTGTTATTCTAAGTCAGGTTCTATATTAGATCGTTTGCTCAACTAGGATCAACAAATGGTATCGAGCTTGTGATCTAGAAGCGTAATCAAGAAGAGGTTAAGTTAAGTTTTGTTCAAGTAAGATAAGATGTCGACAAACTCACATGGTGGCCCTTCAGGTACCCATGCTCAAGCATGGTGAGTATCAAATCTGGAGAATGCGAATGAGGCAATACATTCGCATGATTGATTATGCTCTCTGGGATATCGTTGAAAAGGGAGACACTCTTCCTAAGAAGGGTGAGGATGGCAAAGAAATTTCCATTGTTAGTGAAATTTATAAGGCTAAGAGAAAGGCGGAGATCAAGGCTCACTTATTCTCTCCATGGGAATACCGATGATTATGCTTTGGATTTTGAGCAATATGAATCGCTAAAGAGTTCTTGGATGCTCTTGAGACAAGGTTCTTGCGGCAATGAAGCTACCAAAGAAGTCCGGGATGAATATGCTCAAGCATCAATTTGAAACCTTATTTGCTCCGGTGGAGAAAAGATTGATAGCACATACAATAGACTTCAAAAACTTATTAGACAACTAAAGTGCGTAGATTATAAGGTTCTTTAAGAAGATATTAATTTGAAGTTCATTAGGAGTTTATCATCTGAATGGGCTATTCATACAATTGTGTGGAGGAATAAAGAGGACTTTCCTAAGATGACTTTGGATAATCTCTTCAACAACTTGAAGGTTTATGAGTCCGAGAATAACTTTGCTAATGCATCTTCTGCTAATCCAAACATTGCTTTTGTCTCCACAAATCACAAGAGCTCACAAGATGTATCCACTGCTGCCTATGGTATATCCTGCTATTGCAAACAATAATACTGTTGTTAGTGATAATGTTAGTGATGGTGCAATTTGTGCACGGTGATTTAACTACTAGTGTTACTTGTGTTGAATCAAGATGCGGATCAAATTGATCGATGATCTAGAAAGATTAATCTTCAATGGCAAATGGCAATGTTAACTCTCCAAGCAAGAAGTTTTTGAGGAGGCGGAAGACAAGTTAAGTATGATGGTCAAAGGCGGGGTTAGACAAAAGCAAGATGGAGTGCTTATGCAAGAAGAAGGGTCACTTTGCAAGGAATGTCGAAGCTCCTAAGAGGATTGAAGGTGTTAAGAAGATCCTTGAAGAGTGCGCTCCTTCTTCATTGGTGGCTCAAGATGGTCTTGGTGATTATGATTGGAGTGATCAGATTGAAGAAGGACCCAATGCAACTTTTCTTGCTAGTGAAGCTTCCAAAGAGCATAACTTTGCTCTTATGGCTTATGCTTCATCTTAGGTTCGATCCACGAGGTATCTAATGAGTCTACTTGCTCTTTTAAATCATGTAATGATAACTTAGAATCTCAAAATATCACTTGAAAGTATGAGGAAAGAAGTAGAACGACTAACTATGGATAACTTAGGTTATAGGGTTGGTCTAGAGAGTGTGGAAGAGAAGCTTAGATATTGTATTAAATGTGAGTTTGAGTATGTAGATAAGATCAATATATTAGGTGGTGAAATTGATCTTAAAATAGAGATAAAAAATGCTAGAAACTTGAACTAGCAGAGAGTGAAAAACAAAGGCCCTAGATGAAAAAGAAAAACATGTTGTTAGGGTAGCTAAAACACAATTTGCTTACGATCGGTTCATAAATCTATAGAGTCATCAATGAAAAAGGGTTACGGGATAGGATACAACAATATGCCACCAACTCTTTAACATGCACCACCAGAGCTGTCATTTAGTAGTGAATTGGTTTTAACAAACTGTTGAAGGAATAAGTAAGGCTGAGACACCTAAGATAAGTTCGATATGTCATCGATGCTCCCATCATTGATGATTGGGAATCGGTCGAGGATTAGTAAAGTATCAACACGACACGAAAAGTTAGAACCTATTAAGAAAGTTGATACTAGACAAGCTAATCTTGTACCTAGATTTGGATCTAAAGTTACCAAGAATGTAGTAGAGTCTGAGGAAATACCTAGGAGCGAGATGAAACAATATAAACCTAGGGGTAATCAAAGAAGCTTAAATGGTTTAATTTCTAACAGATTAGGTGATGAGTTTCAATGTGTTAAAAGGCTTGTTTTATATGTGGTAGTTTTGAGCTTCTGAGAGAATTGTAATAAAATAGACCACAAGTTTGGAATCCTTGGAGGAGGGTAAATCACCAAAAATTTTCAAAGAAAACAAACCCTCATCCTAACAGAAACATGATTCCTAAAGCGGTGTTAATGAGGAATGGGAATACAAAATCAATTGTCCGCTGCTTCTGAAATGGGTTCCAACATTTGCTAAGCAAAGTGTAAACACGGCTAAGCAAAATCAAACCAACGATAAGCCAAAAATCACCAAAGATAACAAAGAAGTTTTAAAAATTCCAAAGGTGATAAGCGTCAGTGGTTGGGAATCATTTTATCTTTGTTAAGGCCTCGGCTAGTTGGCAATGGAAACCTAAGACCAAGGTTTTACATCATGTCAGCTGTGCATCAATGGACCTAACCAAATTTGATTATATTGATGCCGCGAGGCGGACCAAGTCATATTGGCTTGGTCCACAAAGAACTAACTTGTTTAATTTCATATGCAGGGCAATCTACAAGATGAGCTAAAAGACAAAGGAGTTTTTGATAGTGGTTGCTCTGGACACATGACTTGGGATAGGAGCAACACGGAAGATTTTGAAGCTTTTGATGGAGGATATGTGGCTTTTGGCAATGATCCAAAAGGAGGAAAGATACTTGGAAGAGGCACAATCAGAACATGAAATTTGGACTTTGAAAAAGTCTACTTGGTCTGAGGGCTTAAGTACAATTTATTGAGTGTTTCTCAAATGTGTGATAAGAAAAAGCTTTTTGGTGCAGTGTGAGTGTGGTGTTGTCTCACGAGTTTAAGATGCGATGAGAAGTTTATACAACTTAGGGTACCTAGGAAGGAAAATATATATTGTTTTGATCTTAAAGATGTAATTCCTAATAGGTCATTAACTTGTTTATTTGCTGCTAAACGTGGATGAGTCTAAGTTATGGCATAGAAGATTAGGCCACCTCAATTACAAAACAATCAATAAACTGGTTAAAGGGAACTTAGTGAGAGGGTTACCTTCTAAGGTTTTGGGTGCATAAGGAGCTGATTTACTTGCTATATCTCTTGGTCATTTGGAAGAAGTGATCCCATGTATCTGCTGATGGTAATGTTGTAACCACGGATAGTAGTTACGGAACGGCGGATAGCATGGAGTCTAGTTTTGAGGATAGTACGGGCGTTTGGTAACATTGGCGAATCTATATCCTCTCCCCACTCACGGACGGATCATTTATTTGATTCTCAAACCACTTCAATGGCTCAACCTTAACCCTAATCACTTTCCTTGCAAAATTCACCAACTCACATCATTATTTTCCTTAATCAAAATGGATGAAAAGTATTCCACTTCACATAACCTAGTTTCCATTCTCACCAAGAATGCTGGATTACGAGCGATTTCATCAAATGATTGATTTCTTAGTTCGCAGTCCCATTCATTATGCTTTAAGCTGTTACACGCTATTCTTAAAGCCTACATACATCGATTACGGAAGAATGCTACACTTACAGCGGGTTGATGGTGTGGAGATGTTTCGATTCGAAGTAGATGAGCATGTTATTTACATTCGAGGATATCATTAGAAGTTTTCTGATTTGATGATCTTTGATGGGGTTGACAATCTTTGAGATGTTGAGATTCTTCTTGGTTTAGAGATTAGGATATACACATAGAGGTGAAAAGGTACAATTCTTTAAGAGTTTGTTTTCACACCAATGGAAGTTTTTGATTCACACCTTGTTGATGTGTATGAGTAACAAGACCCGCAGTTTTAATGACTTTCCTTCAAAATTGCTCTTGCTATTATTTGTTTATCGAGGAAGGAAGTTTAATTGGTCTAGAATGATTTTTGAGGGTTAGTACAAAACATTAGGAAGAAGGGTAAATACTATTTGTATCCTCGGTTTGTTCAACTGATTGTAGCACATCAAATTGTTGATCTATTGAACATTCTAGAGAGTATGAAGTACATCATATGCTTCCTAAGGTTTTTGCACATATGAGGAATCGACACGGCATGTACAAATTAGAGATGTTCCTTTATTTCCTCATGCATTGCCCTCGCTCCGATTTTAATGAAGGTCTTGCAACTCAACGATTGTCAGCTAAAGTACACCTCCACCAGCGATACTACACCTCAATCACTAATAGTACACCTATTATGCGGACTAGGAGAAAGAAGAGCTAAGCTTCCTTAGGCTAGTGCTAGTGGTGTTGTTAATGAAACGTCACAGAGTCTGAAGGTGACATGATTGGAAGGGCTTCCATTCTTGATACATGCTTAGATCTTCGTCGGGGATAGTGGAAACATAAATAAGACAACCATTGGCAACTTCTAATGTGGAGTTCCTTGGAACTTAACACGGTGGAGGAATCCCAGCACTTGGCTATCAGGGGTGCATAGATGTTGGGCTCGATGCGATGCTGTTCTATATCCAAAGATTCACCTCTGGAGCGTTAACACAACTCGAAGTGATGAGGATAGGTTGGATCTGAAACATGAATTGGCGGTTAGAGTTTGTACATCTTGACTTTTCCAATGAACCACCTCTGCGTACTAGTTCACATAGGTGAAGTGGGGAGGATATTCTTGCGCTTAAATGAATTGGCGGCCAAATGTACCAAGATGGAGGAGGCGATCTCTAATCTCAAATTGGGCTGGTTTCATGAAAAGGATATTCGGCGCTTGAAGCCGAGGGTTTTGTTTTGGAGAAGATAAGGCACGACTGGCGCTGAAGCTAAGAGAAAAGAAAGGCGAACTCTCTCCACTCTCCGAATATGGAGGATGTATCAACGGGGGAGGAGTGAAGGCAAAATTGAGGGAGGATGTTAATGTATCTATGGAAGAAGATGTTGATAGTGGAGATCAAACATTTGTGGTATCTGATAAAGATGAGAATGATGCAGTTCTTGAAAATGTGAAGAAGGGTTGTAGAAGATGTAATGCGAACACAAACACGGATGGTATGCGAAACCACGGTTAGTACAATTCTAACCAGCGATCTTTGTAACGGACATAGCAACTATAAACACTACAACTATACCTTCGGCAATCATACCCTTGCTATTATAACCACTTCCCTTTGTTGTAACAACTCTACCATATTACCATCTAAGCCTAAAGGAGAAAGAAGCTACAAGTACATTGATTAATCTGAGCAAAACATCATCTATTTCTACACCCATCATTGCACGCTTTATGCACGTTGAACTACGCTGCTAAACCCGAAACCGGAGGAAAAACTTTAGTTATTGGTGAACCAGCGAAGAAGAAGGTGATTCATGCGATGTTGGAAAGGGTAAAAGGTATTGCGATACGAGTTGAAGTTTAAATCTAGAGCGAGACAAGAAGCTTTTGATGATGCATTTGTAAAATATGGTTCTTGAAGAACAAGCGACTTTGGATAAAAGAAAGAGGAGAAGCTAGTGAGAAATGGTTAGCTATACGGTATAAATCACAAAACTATCTTCAAGCTTCTTTACAAATTCTTGATGAGTTTACTGCACAAGAATGAGCAGCTTTGTGAATGATGAGGAAAGCTAGATTGATGAATGAATGGGCAAGGAAGTTTAGCAAAACAAAAGCGAGGTTATAAGAAAAACCCTCTACTATGGCTCGGATGAGGAATGTATTGATGAAAATTATTAAAATTGAGGCATTTATGTTTACGATAATCTTAGTAAATGTTCATTTGAAAGAATTTTGGAAATTTATGAGAGATGTATGAGAATTAATGTAGATGATTCACCGTCGAGAATTGAGAAGGAAGAAGAAGTGGATAAAAGAAGCATGATGAGTGGATGCTAAGTAAAAGAAAGAAAGCGAGATTGAAACATCGATTCTAAAAGATTAAAAGCGTAGATGTTAATCAAATTGTTTCTTATGAGTATAAACTTAATGATGGAAGTGAAGGGGTTTGGAAAATTCAAAGACTCAACAATGAAGTTTATGAGTATAATAAATTTTCACAAATGCTTCAGTATTTTGAAAGGGATGATTTGATGGATCTCTGGAGACTTTACAAGAACAAGTTTGGTGAAGTGCATCAAACGATAATCATGAGAGGCGGTCTATTATAATTTGAAGATTTTATTTGAACCAACTCATGATGAACCTGAATGGAAAGGACTCTATAATGGTACTTGTAACAAGCTGGTTTTATATCAAACTTGTGGAGTTCATGTTTTAACTGTTTTACGGAAAAATTATTCACATGCTTGTAGAAGGTGAATATCCTCAATTGAATAAGTATCCGAAATTATTGTTGAGATGTTGAAACACGGTATTATCAGATCTTTGTTACCCTATGATGGTCAAGCCTATGATTTGTTGAAGAAGTATGAGACAATTCTTAAATCTCATAAGTGTTTGGCTACATCCTCTATTTCAGGATGTTTTTGAGCTTAAAGGAAACTTGAGAATTCTGTTGGAATGTATCAAGTTTAGGGGAGGATTGTTGGGTTTTAGGTTCCTTATATCAAGAATTACTTTAAGTCTGGAACCACGAGACGGGCTTGATAGAACCAGCAGAAAAGAGTGTAACCACGGATGAAGATAACCGCGGCTAGTAGTAATGTGTAACCATGAATGATATATTGTAACCTTTGCTAGTGTTTTGTATAGTCGGTTAGATAAATATGGAAAAGATATTTATCTTGTAGGTTACGTATTGTATAATGTATAGGACTCCTTAGCTTATAAAAGGAGGTTCTATGTTTGATTAGATACGTAATTTTTATATCTAAGGTTGATACACTTCAAGGTTGCAAAACCTAATACTTGTAAGAGTATTAGTATTAATAAATAATATTGAGGTGTTGAATGTTAAGCACTTCTTCTTAAGGTTAAGTGTTAAATTCCGCATAATACTTAATAAGTTGTTATTCTAAGTCAGTTTCTATATTAGATCGTTTGCTCAACTGGGATCAACAATCTAGTTCATCTAGTCTATGGTTATTAAGCTTTGATAAGTTTGCCTGCAGTCCTTGTATCGACATATTGTCTTCTGTATTGCAAATAATATTATCTGTATAGTTAAACAGATTAGCCGGGAGCTTAAGAGGATGAAATCTACGACTTTCAATTCAAACACCACAGTTGTAAGGCTAGTTACCGAATTTTTGAAAGCTGTATGGTTCGGTTATCTGGTCCCCGCCATTCATGCAGGTAAGTTAATATCAGTGCTACACGATTAATATTAACATCCATAAATGTCCGTTGGTAATTATTTATGTGTCCTTGACTTGTAGGCTTGCAGAGGAGTGGGAAAAGTTTCAGGCTAAGATGGACCAATTATCTAAGGATGGGATTAAAGCGAGATACATTCACCTTTCACGAGGATGACATCATCGTGACTCTTCATGGCATGCTAGGCAATAAGTATGCAAACATCATACACCACTCATTTATGTTTCCATTTTCACTGTAACAAGTGAATATGCTATTGATTTAGTTACACTCAATTTACACAGGTGGTCTCAGATATCGCAACATTTGCCTGGAAGGACAGATAATGAGATAAAGGACCAGCGGCATTCTTATCTGAAGAAGAAAGTCGACAAACAAAAGCGATTCAAGTCTCGAATCTTCAGAAGCATATGGGTGTAGAAAGTTGCCTAAGATTTTATTTGCTGATTGGCTATCACACGAACAATTTCACAATTTTGGCTCTTCCAACCATTCACTGGTTTCAACGGGTGCGTGTCGTTACACTTTTGGCTCTCAAACAACAGTTTTGAGTAATATACAAGAAGGATCAAGCTATAGTTTTGTTGATTCTGTGGATCCTCTGCAATTGAAATACGTGCATCAAAATATAGAAAGTAACTTTTATGATATTATCTCTGATGATTATACATGTCAAGCTTAATAATAACTTGTAAATAGATTGAACAAAAATCGCACGTATTGTGCCGTGATAATAAAAAAGGGCAGTATATATGCTTTGTAGTTCTGTTCCATATTTGCTTAAATGGGATAAAATTGTTATTATATCAGTATTGTCTTCGAAAGAATTATGCCAACAATAATGACCATTGATAACCCGCAATTCTGTGCAACATATTTAAACATGCAAAATTTGAGTGGGAAGTCAAAGTTGAATATGTTCCTGCATCAGTTGCCACCAAAAGGTATTTTCCTCCTAGTCTCAGTTCCTATTTTCAATTTCATTGGAATAAATTGTTCACTGAGGTTGAAAAATAAGTACGTCAGGTAATGGGTCAAAGTGTTGGAATTCTAAGTTTACTGCCGTCAAAAGAAGTTAATTTCAGTATTCTAGAAGCACAAGTCATCACCTATGTCATAACCCATGTGGGAGTATTAATGACCCATTATACCAATATACCTAATACACTAACTTATAACAGAACCGAGATTCTTTGAGTTTTAGAGGTTATAAATAGGTACCTAACAAGGTTTATCATCACAAACACATACAAGCGGTGTATATACATGTAATAGGTTTTGAGCTATTTTCCTATTATCAATCAAAGAGTCATTTTGGTTATCTGTGTTTATACAATATCAATCTTGAATTGGTATCAGAGCTTGTGAAAAGAAGCTTTGAATACTTACCAGGTGAACTGGAAACATGTCAGATGTTGAAGATGAAGCGGACACACTACCGGTGAGGGTAAAGGAGGTCGGAACAACCACCGTAGCATGTCCAATGCTCACATCCACCAACTACAGCGTGGGCCCCTACGAATGAAGGTTGTACTCGAATTCATAAAGCTTGGTTAACTATTGAACCAGGAGCAGACGAAAGTGAAGAAAAGAACAACTGGCGATGGGTTTGCTGTACCAAGCAATCCACGAAACTCTGATAATGCAAATAGGTGATGTCGATAGTCAGAAGGTCTGTGGGAATCGATCAAAGCTCGATATGTAGGAGCTGATAGAGTAAAGGAAGCACGTCTGCAAACCTTGAACTCTGAGTTTGACCGATTGAAGATGCACGAGACCGAGGCCATTGATGTTTTCGCCGGAAAACTCGCGGTATAAACCCGAAGTCTGCGTCACTGGGAGAAACAATTGAAGAAGCGAAGCTTGTGAAGAAGCTGTTAAAGGTGGTGCCCAGAAAGTTTATCCATCTTGTTGCCTCCCTCGAGCAAGTGCTCGATCTGAAAACAGTTGGGTTTGAAGATGTGGTCGGGTTTGAAAGCTTTGAGTATTGAAGTGATGGCGGCAAAGGGTGATGTTTACTCGTTCAGTGGTGGTGGTGAATCGAGTAGCGATGGCCGGAGTGTTGGTGGTGATTTTTCGGTGTTTACGGTTCTTGAGAGAAAGGGAAAGTGGGGAGCTAATAATAGAGGAGGTGACTTTTATAATAAAGATGGGTTTGGTAGATCCGGTTCATCAAGTGGATCCGGGTCAAAGGCCCAAAGTTATAACAAACCCAACGATAATAAGTCCAAACGGTCCAATAACCGACCCATTTCAATTGACTCAAGCCGAAACGGAAAAAGATCATGTCGAAGATTATATGCTACAGATGTGATAAATCAGGCCATTACGCGTCTAAATGTCCGGACCGACTCCAAAAATTCCAAGAAAGTAATTTTATGGAGCAGAAGATCTTGATGGCCTGTATTTTTACATGAAGCAGTATTTTTGAGCGAAAAGAATGTGATACCGTCTCCGATACAACGCCAAGAAAATGATGTGTGGTATTTGGACAGCGGGGCGAGTAATCACATGACGGAAATCGATCGTTTTCTCCGAACTTCGGCGAAGGAATAACCAGGAAGGTTAAATTCGGTGATAATTCGTGTGTCGAAATTAAAGGGAAAGGCTCTATTCTTTTCCAAGGAAAATGGGGACAACAACGATTGATGACGGAGATTTATTTCATACCGGATTTGAAAAATAATATTTCCAGTCTCGGACAAGCAACTGGCCGGTGTGATATTCGGATGAAAGATAACTATTTGACGATGCATGATGCGACAAGCGCGCTTATTAATGAAGGTACAAAGAACTCCAAACCGCCTTTATAAAATAAATTTAACAATTGGAGTACCTATTTGCCTTCATTCGAGACTAGGTGAAGAACGTGGCATTGGGCATGCAAGACTTGGGCACATCAATTTCAAGTCAATGAAAAAAGATGTCCAAAAGAAAGGTCTAGTCAAAGGGTTACCTCATTTTAAAAATGAGAATCAATTGTGTGTATCTTGTTTGGTGGGCGACGCAAACAAGAAAGTCATTTCCATTGATGACGACGTACAAAGCAACACGACCATTGGAGCTCGTTCCGCGGTGATTTATGCGGTCCCGATCACACCGTCAGCGAAAGTCAAAATCGGTACATTTTCACACTAATTGATGATTATTCACGATATATGTGGACTTTTCTTTTGAAGGAGAAAAGTGAGGCATTTTTACACTTCAAGAAATTCAAAGCTTTGGCGGAGAAGGATCTCGGAAAGTCTTTGAAGGTATTTCGAAGTGATCGAGGTGGAGAGTTTACTTCGCTCGAGTTTAATTCCTTTTGTGGTATAAATGGAATCAAAGCGACGACTTACCGCCCCATATACACCACAACAAAATGGAATTGTGGGCGAAGAAACCAAACACTCATGGACATGACACGAAGTATCATGAAGGCGATGCATGTTCCAAATTATCGTGGGAGAATTTGTAAGACACTCTACAAATTTGATCAACCCAGCGTTTACACAAGAGTCCTTGGTGATACAACTCCGTGCAGTTGTATAAAAAACCAAATTTGGAGAATGTTAGTATCTTTGGGTGTCTAGCATATGTGAAAGTTGAACGGTGAATCTCAGAAGTTGGATGCAAGATCAAGACCACTAGTGCATCTTGGTTCGAGCGGGTACAAAAGCTTATCGGCTTTTTAACCCGCTACACAAAAATAATTGTAAGTCGAGATGTTATTTTTAACGAGACCAAATGGTGGGATTGGGACAAAGAAGCAGGTACCAACAATGAAGAACTGGGGTCATTCATAGTTCCATGGGACTATCCGGAAGATAAGGCTATAAACCAAGGAGATGATGTAGCAATGATCAAACTGAACCGATTGAATGGGATCACGAGATTGAAAAGGAGTGCGAGAGTGGTTCAAGACAACGAGCAACCAAGTCCGGTCAACAATAACGTGAACAATGTCCAAAACCAAAGGCCTACGAGAACAAGGAGACTTCCAACTCGACTGCAAGATTTTGTGCTTAACCTTAATAATCTTGATGAACTTCTCCTAATAACCAATGACGAACCAGTATCGGTTGAAGAGGCGAAGAAAGAACCAGAGTGGGTCAAAGCCATGAATGCAGAGATCAATTCGATCAACAAGAATAATACTTGGATTCTTGTGAACAAGCCTATGGGGGTGAAGGTGATTGGACTCAAATGGGTGTTCAAACTGAAGAAAAATGCAGACGGCACCATCATTAAATACAAGGCAAGGTTGGTTGCTAAAGGGTACGTGCAACAACCTGGTATTGATTTCCAAGAGGTATTTGCACCGTGCTTCGAATCGAAACCATCCGGTTTCTTATTGCATTAGCCGCAACAAATGGGTGGGAGCTTCACCACTTAGGCGTCAAAGCGGCTTTCTTACACGGAGAGTTGAAGGAAACCGTTTATGTGTCACAACCGGAAGGCTATATAAGGAAGGGCAAAGAGCATAAAGTGTATCGCCTTAACAAAGCACTTTATGGTCTAAGACAAGCACCTCGAGCATGGAACACGAAGCTTGATGGAATTTTGAAGGGGTTGAAATTTCACAAGTGCTTGAAAGAACCATCGGTTATGTAGGAAGCGAGAAGGAACTAACTTGCTAATTTTAGCAATTTATGTTGATGATTTATTTGTTACAGTACAAATTTGAACATGATCAAAAGGTTCAAATTCGAGATGTCCAAGAACTTCGAGATGTCGGATCTTGGAAGATTGACTTACTACCTGGGCATTGAAGTCAAGCAAGAAGAACCGGGGATTACGATAAACCAAAAGAAGCCTATGCTCGGCGCATTGCGAAGGCTGGTTTACAAGATTGCAATCCAACTCATATTCCCATGGACGACGGGAACCAAATTGTCAAAGGCGAAGATGAACCGAAATCGACCCTACACAATATCGAAAGGTGGTTGGATGCCTTAGATATCTTTTGCAAACAAGACCCGATATGGCATACTCGGTTGGAGTTATTAGCCGATACATGCAAAGTCCAAGAGAATCACATGGTCGTGCAATTAAACGCATTCTACGGTACTTACGGGGAACAACGGATATGGAATTAAGTGCAGAGGATGGGTCAAAAGAGAATCATTGGTTTTAGTGATAGTAGTCACAATGTTGATCGGATGGGGAAGAAGAAACTGGTCACATTTTCTACTATGGGTTATCTCCGATAACATGGTGTTCGCAAAAGCAAGATACCGTTGCTTTATCATCTTGCGAGGCGAGAGTTCATGGCAGCCTCTACTCGCTTTCAAGCAATATGGCTTCAGGATTTGCTTGGAGAAATTATGAACAAGAGCAAAGAAAGAAGGTGGTTCTTAGGGTTGATAACAAGTCTGCTATCGAACTAACTAAGAATCCTGTTTTTCATGGAAGGAGTAAACACATTCACACGAGGTTTTATTTCATTCGCAATTGTGTTGAGAACGAGCAGTGGAGGTGGAGTACATTCCGGTGAAAGCAGAAGGACATTCTCACGAAACCATTGGCACGAACCAAGTTCAAAAATCGGAGCTTGATTGGAGTCAAAGACATCTCTAGAAGGACTTAGAGATTCGGGGGTGATTGTTGGAATTCTAAGTTTACTGCTGTCAAAAGAAGTTAATTTCAGTATTCTAGAAGCACAAGTCATCACCTATGTCATAACCCAAGTGGGAGTATTAATGACCCATTATACCAATATACCTAATACCTAACTTATAACACTAGAACCAGAAGTTGCTGAGTTTTAGAGGTTATAAATAGGCTGCCTAGCAAGAGGTTTATCATCACAAACACATACAAAGCAGTGTATATACATGTAATAGGTTTTGAGCTATTTTCTATTATCAATCAAAGAGTCATTTTGGTTATCTGTGTTTATACAATATCAATCTTGACAAAGTGGGTATTTTCACCCATTTAATCTGTTTTCGTTATGTGTCTGGATATTAACAAGGACAAAATAGACCAACACATTAACTCTGTCATTAGATATTATTAAGAATATGCAGAAAACAAATTAAAACAGAAAAAAAAAAAAAAAAAAAAATGTTGCAAAACTTAAATCTTACTGTATATCATAAAAATGAACCAAAGGTTCTATTGAGAAAACCAATTCAGTTTGAACTTGATCGGGTCGGGAAACGCGTCAAGAACGCTTATCAAAGAACTTGTTAGAGATTCCCACTTTCCATTATGAGGATCTTGCACTTGAATATCTTCCAGTTCATTCGATTTCTTTTCCATCATCTCCCTCGCTGCTAGCTTACTGCACTTTATGTAATGAGGATGGCAAATCGAGAATAATGCATCAAAAAGTTGTTTCTCCCAATTGTGTGCATTGAAATAACTTACAAGCGATACTTCTTCCACGTTCGTAACTGGAAACGAAACCCTTTTTCTGAGATCATCAACATCAATGTTCAATCGACCAAAATTCCAATCATTTATTTCAATCTTAAACTTGCTTGATGAGTTGAGTACTTCCCTCATTTTCAGAAAGAACGAATGATCTAAGGGTCCACTCTCATAAGTTAGCTTAATTTGCTTGGGAGCAATAGTTGGAAATGAGAGACCATGTATTATTTCACTGTTATTTTCATAGATGAAAGAAAGTAATTTCTGAGCACACTTGGACATTGACTTGCCTGTTGTGTACCCATAAATCTAGGGTCAACCACTTCAGAGAAACACTTTTGATAACCAAGCTTTCGTGCTCCCAAAACCCAATATCAAGTCTTAAATTCTCGAGCAAAGGAAATTTTGATTCAATTGTTTTGAAAAAGTCACTGTCTATCATCATACCGTGTATAGATAATTGTGTCACACTTCCTAATGAATCCATTTTTAAGGGTATATATCCGTCTAGTGCTCTGAAATTAAACGAGCGAAGACTTGGTACATTGTTGATCTCCCAAAGATCGTTCTTTCCTTTTGAATATATCACCAAGTCGCAAAGATGAGGAAGGTTTTTGACCTTACAATTCTTCAAACCCTGACAATTCGAAAGCATAATCTTCTCAAGCAAGCTACAAAGAGATAATAATTTATCAAGTACCTCATCACTTATAATCACATAGTCTAAGTGCAGTACACGTAGAGAGACGCACTTGATAACATGATTGCTACAAATTCGAAGGGAAAAGGTCCCCCAGGCTGTTAAACTTATTGTATTGAGGTTTTCACTAGATAATAACTCATTTGGCAATGTAAACGAAGCAGTCAAAACACAGATTTTAAGCAAAAGCTCTTTGAGACAGCTTTTGGATGCTACTGACTGAATCCAATTTTCAGCCACAAAAGCCGAGTCTTGGTTATGAATGTCACATTGAAGATCTAAACTTTCGATTGGTATGTTGTCTCGGTGATACCTTTTTAGAGTATCGTCAATCAGCTTCTTGTGCTTTCTTTCTTGTTCTTCTGTTTCAAACTTCTCAGGTTGAGGAGGAAATCTGAGGGTAGGGATGGTAGACCAAGCGTGTAGCCATGACTTGGACAAGATGCATGTGCGTGCGGCTTCTTCTACTGGCAACAATGATTGTATACAATGGATCAACTCCGGAACATCTTCTAAATGCGGGGTGCATATCAGCTTGCTTCTAGTCCTTTTCTCCATCTCCAAATCGAAAAGTATTTTTTTTTCTCTCGAAATCTTTTATATAACAGTATCCTAGAGGTAATTTACAAATTAATAACATCAGCAATTGCATTATATAGCTAGTAAACAAAAGATTTATATTTATAATTATATGTTTGATTGAAAGCATCGGATTCACATGTAAAATAAAGTATAGGATCCTATATGAACAAATTTATTTACATAAAAAGTAAGGTACCTTGAATCCAAAAGTAGTCTATAATGTCTGCAAAATCTCCTTTAATTTTAAAAGGGTTTATGCTTTTTAACGTAAGGAATTAGATTAACCTACTTTTCATAATACAATCTCTAATCTCATAATTTATTTATAAAGTTTATTAAAGGTACATTCAGTTTTTATTTTCAAATGTCTTTCAACCAAATATCAACAATAAAAATAAAATAAAAAATAAATAAATAAATTTGAACAAGTACATACAGAATCAATGTCAACGAATGTAAAAAAGAAAAAAATAAAGTCCAAAATAAATCCCTGTGGTTTGTCCCGTGTCTCGCTTTACATCCCTAAACTTTTTTGGCACAAAACCATCCCTCCGTTAGTAAAGTTGGTACAAAATGAGGACTAACGGTGCAAATATTTCTCCGTTATCTCCTAACGGAAGAGAGAATATTTGCACCGTTAGTCCTCCACCACCATCACCACCACCGCCACCCACCACCTTCACCGCCACCTACCACCCAACGCCGCCACCACCACCACCACCTACCACCCACCACCTTTTACGTACACCACCACCACCAGCCGTCACCGTAACCACCTCCCACCAACGCCACCACCACCCACCTCCACCGCCACCACCACCCAACGCCACCACCACTATCAACAACCTTGGGAGTGATGGGTGGTGGTGGTGGCAGTGGTGGCAATGAATGACGGTGGTGGAGGTGGTGGGTGGTGGTATGATAACATCAAATTATCATGAATATTAAGTGTCAATTTCCCCTGATAATGCTTGTAATTGATATCATTTATATGGATTTACGTTTGTTTTTCATTATATTCCACTTTCGGGTAAATTACGAAGCATTAGAGCTAAAGAGACGCGGAATTGGAGAATTATTAAAGATTTATCATAGTATGCTTACTTTGAAGAAGTTACTGGTAACTCATCTCTCACATACGCAGTAACTAAAGCGTGACTCTTAAAGCCAACTCATCGAAGATTACGGCGTAACTCTCCTAAAAGATTACGACGTAACTATATTAGGTCAAATGAGGTTCGCGCTTCCATTGATAACTAGTAACTTCGTGCATAAACTACGGCGTAACCAAGAATTATTGAAGATACGGCGTAACTAATTCTAAGGTTACGCCATAACCAGCAGATCTAGTGCAATTTAAGAAGAAATAGAGGATTACGGCGTAACTATTTTATTAGTTCTGCCAGTAACCGAATCGGCCTATAAATACCCCATGATTTCCAGCATTTCAAAGCATCCCATTTCACACACCACAACCAAAGAACGTGGGAAGAAGCCAGAGGAAGGTCTAGAGGAGCATCTGAGCTATCTCCAAGGAGAAATCACTCCTCGATAAGCATTAGCATTTTATCTTTTATTTACTTCGATTCATGTATTTAGTAACATTAAATATTGAATTGATTTGTATAGTTAACATGGCTGGCTAAGCATCTCTTGTCTGGCCTAGTTATGATTCCTTAATTGTTTTGTTTGCGTTTATATTACTCGGTATAATTATTTCTAAGTGTATGCATGCATAGTTTATTGGTAGCTACCCTTGTTTCGGTAGTTTTGAATGGCGGTATAGGCTAGTTGCTTAGGAGATATGACCAACTGACCCTAAGTGAGTAGATTGAGACGGGAAGGGTAAGTAATGACCAATTGACGACCCTTTCTACTTGTGCGATTTGACCAACTGATCACCTACCGTTTGGATGAACTTAAGAATTAGGGGGTGAGTGTTTAACTTGCTAACGCCCGGGAACTCACTATTATAAGTCTAGCATGTAGCGGAACTTAATGACTTGGCTTAGGGGACCAGGAACAACTAGACTTATTAAGGGACACCTGACTTCTCAAGTGGTGGCATCTTTGCTGATAGGTTAGGGCGAATTGACCAAATGTTGTCCTCTCGACTTTGACCCCACCTGAAGTAATTAGAAGTAATTAGACGTAGACATTACTAGCTAGGATGAATAACTAGGTTAGAACCACTCTCCTCTTTTGATTACACCTTTTCCTTTACTTGCTTTATTAGTTAATTAATTAAATCATCTTAAAATTTGTGACACCTAGACTTACTATTAATCCAACACACATAGCTCTTGGGACGACCTCGGTTTTACCAAATACTACACTACACACGACCGGGTACACTGCCCGTTAGTGCATTATGGTAGACCATAGGTATAACGAGACATTATAAATATTAAAACCTGGTCAGTAAAACCTGCATCAAGTTTTGGCGCCGCTGCCGGGGAGTTATATTAGGATTGTTATTAAGTCTTTCATTTTTGTTTTGTTTTAAAATTTCTCAAATTCTCACGATCACTATTCAATATTTCAGGTACCATGGAAGTTGTTAACATTGATGGCCTCACTCTTGAGAAATATTTGGCGTTGACAAGAGCAGAGAAACAGTAGGGTCTCGTAAGACCGGCAATTGGAGCTGATGTGCGTTTCGAAATTAAAGACCAATTTATGAGGGAGCTTCGTGCTAACCCTTTTTCTGGAAACAAGGACGAAGATGCGTATGAGCACGTTGAAAATGTCTTATACGTCGCAAGCCTTTTCAACATTCCGTGTGTCTCATGACTATTTGTTATGCTAAGGGTATTCCCATGACTCTTCGGGCGCCACAAGATGGATTGAAAGATTGCCGTAGGGCCGTTAATACTTGGGCTCTACTAAAGAAGCACTTCATTCAGAGGTGTTGTCCTCCGTCGAAGATTTCTAACCAGCTTTTGGAGATCCATAATTTCAAATAAGAAGACGATGAAAGCGTTGTATCAGGCACAGGATAGATACAATGATTTCCTTTACAAATGTCCCACACATGATCCGAACAACCGGCAAAAGTCAACATCTTCTACAAAGGAATCAAGCGTGACTACAAGCAGTCTTTGGACTATCAAGGACCGATCCCGAACATGACTCCTACTTTAGCAATTGAAGCCATTCAAAAAATGGCCGATCACTCCCAAAAATGGCATGATGGAGGAAGAAAAAGAAACTAAGGCGGAAGTTTTGACGGAATTGCAGCCATCGCTAGCAAAATTGAAAATCTAAGTCGAGATATGCTAAAAGTCAGAGAAACCGTTTATGCCATCCAAGTGGGTTGTGAAAGCTATGGGGGAGGACATCTCACCAAGAATTGTCCTCATGTTAACGAAGAAAATATAATTGAAGAAGCCAAATATGGAGAAAATTGACTGTTTTACGGAGATAATCGAAATAGTAACGGGTATCGTGGAAATTACAACCGTGGGCCTTATGGAGAAAGAAAACCCAACCTTGAAGAGACAATAAACAAATTCCAATCACGACAAAACCCTAAAATACCTTGAATCCATGGTGGAAAAGCTTAGTGAGAAATTAAGGATGAATAACACTAAACCGGAAGGATCAAAACCCACATTGGAATGTAAAGTGATTTTTGCTGATAATGACTTCGAAGATCTGAGCTAATTCTACACTTGAAGATACGGATTACTGCGAAGATTCCGTCGGCGAGATCGAGTTACGCCATAACTAACACAATGTCGAAGAGTTACTTCTGGCGTAACTATGTTTTTGCAGCGTCGTGGGGTTATGAAAGATATTGATAAGGGCGATTCAAGCGAGTTACGCCGTAACCAAACATCGATTCTGGCGTAAGCGGGATACGTGGGCGAACAAATTTCTTGAAGTGGGCGAATCAGAACACAAGTAATTAACGGATGGTCCCACGACATTAATTTATGCCCTCTGTCCCCATCTAAAAGAAATATCACGGTGTAAAAAGATACTTGTAGCTAAGGGGGTTGAGTATGATCTATGGGCCTCGTGTGACAGAAATGAGATTTCGCGATGGAGGAGCGATAAGGATAGGGTCAAAAATAACAAATTCATGTGGCTGCATATCTGATGAAGAAAGATTGGAAAAACTCTCCTTTGAGGAAGAAGAGGAACCGCCTATCACTCACTGGTGTACTCCGATAATCATAACTGACGATGAATCCACACGAGCATTGCCTACGTGCGACCCTTTCCGAGAGTATTGCAATGGTGGTGATAGTTTAAAAGAAGAAGAATGGACGTGCCCTCACGAACTTGAAAGACATAATATCAAGTTTGGAGATTTGACATTTGATGATTGGTACGCGATACAATTCGGGAATGCTAAAATTAACTCGAATCTTCTTAAAAGCTCAAGATTGACTACGAGGATCATAATCGAAAAAGGAATTGGTTAATGATGACATCTACGCATGGAAGATCTGTGCTTGATAACAATGAAACCGAAGTCATTGGTGTGAAAAGATAAAATCTCTGGGGAAGTCTTCGGGCATCATGCAACCCTTATGACGATAAATGTAATGGGGAAGCGACTTAATGAGAATGGGAGAGGATGAATTCTTTTGGACCTCAACCAACGATAAGGAAAGGACAAGTTTGCCTTGGTTAGACAACTTGGGATTTGACAGTTGGGTAAAGATCAAGTATGGACAAGTAGATGCGTTAACAAAGGAAAAGATTTGGAAAGAATACATTAGTAAAGAAAATTCAAATGACGAGAGTCCTAACAACTCGAGTGAAATAACAGTTGAGGATGACAAAGAGTTGATAAGAAATGAGAAGGAAGAATGCAAACGTGTACTGGTGGACAATTTGCTCGATGAGGAATGGTTTAAAGGTACGTAGTCTAACGACGATGACATTGAAGGGGTTTTAGATTACCTTGAGTTGCAAGGAAATGAGGAGTTCACTGACCCCGATGATGAAGCATATGAGCAAAGGAGGTGCAAACTCCTTGGGATTCCATATATGAGGCCACCACCGATTATTAGAAAGTATGAGTTCACTCGATACCACTTGGGGCCGGAGGAAAATTTTTGCAAAATTCAGAAGATCGAGACTAAAGAATACCTCCGCACTGCCACAAATGTCGCTTGGGTCAGGCATAACTTGATGAAAGACATGGAGGAAGTTGGCCAAGTCCAAAGGCCACCATAAAGCCCCGAGGATCTGAGTCTAACTTAAAGACTCGTAAATAAATAAAAGTGCTCTTTCGGGAGACAACTCGAATTATCCCTTTCTTTTGTTTTATTTCCATTTTTGTAGGGTTTTGTGTTTTCTAACCATTTTGCAGGGAAGCGAAGAGTGATTCTTCTTTGCAACATGCTGATCGACTATAGTTACGGCTTAACTCATCTCAGTGGTTACGCCGTAACCAACCCTTGGCAGAATTTCGGATGCATCACCAATTGGCGTAATTCCATCTCGTGGTTACTCGTAGCTACACTTTTGCAAGCGTCGCCGGGGTTTTGCCTAGTTACGGCGTAACTCCTTCTAAGAGTTACGACGTAACTATCCTCTAATTTACTTCTTTCATTTTAAACACAATAACCATATATTAGAATTTTAAATGAACTTTGTGGGTGTGTTCCCTGTAAACCCTCACGAGACTTCACTCGTCCACTTGGGACACCAAGTGGTTTAAAAGGCTTGTTTATGCTAAATGCAACCCGTGATTCCTCGAAAGTGAGTTAGGTTTGTTTTTCATTTTTATTTTTCTTTATGCTTGTCGGTAGTGTGATTTCGAGGGGATTGAAGTTTGCTCGTGGATGCTTATACGAAGGCACGGCTCTTTTTCGTGGGCCTTCTTTCTTTTTGGAGCAAATTTCAGGGAAGTTCTCTCTCTAATTCTACTTTTCTCTTCACTTTTATATAACGCTTAGTACTAAAGGGACTTTGTACAATTCAAGTGGGGGGACGGGAGTAGAATTGTCTCTTGAACTTTATTTTGCCCTCGGTTTTCTAGTTTATTTTGAAAAATTATGCCATTTTTAAATATTTGACATGTTTTTCTTAACCTAACTAGATTAGACCTTAGCCGAGCACATACAACCCTTGATATTATATGGTGAGATTAGCCTTATCCGTTTCCAATATTTTACCCCAAATCCACCAAAATTATGAGCGTGCCGGTAGCTTGTAAACTTTAGAACTTGGCCTTTGCATCATTTCGAGACCATAGACGAGGTATGTTGAGTTAGCTCGATGTATTTGGACTTTTCAGTTTAAGAAGGCAGTATTATAGGATTATCACCCAAATAGCCTACCATTGTGTGTCTATCGATTAGTCACCTCGACTTCTCGACACCCATGTAAAACCCTTTTGTTGCACTCTCCTTTAGTGCAAGATACCCCTAGATACACCCATTTGAGCCTTTCCTTTCATTTTGTTAACCCTATATACTGTTTTGATACACCTTAGCCTACCCTGTAGTCTTTATTTGTGATTGGGAAGTCATCATTTGCCTAAGTTCAAGGTTCAAGTGGAAAGGTTTGGAAATCACTCTTTCGTCAACGACATATTCTCAAAGATCATTGAAGACCCCCCGAATTCCCATTGTTCATCTCAAGTGGGGGGATATTATGTTTAGTTGTTATATTTATGTTGAAAAAAAAATAAAAAAAAATATAGTTATGTTATTTAGTTTATTGTAAAGTGCAATGTTATAAGCACTATGTTATGAGCTTTACATAGATTTAGTATCGAGGAGGCCACCTCGGTCACATTCGAAGATTGGAGTTGGTTAGTGTGCCAACAGTTGGAGAAAAGGTAGTGTGCCCATCATGACATCCTCTAATGACACATCTACCTAGTATTTCATGATCCGGTTTCTTAACTTCAAAGCATGAAATTTGGGCGGACGGTAAGTGGTGATGACTTGGTTATAGATTTAGACTATCTACTTGATTTTTATTTTACACCATTTATATATCCTATGTTTTATCCTACCCTTTAGTCATGAAGCTTGTTTAGGTGATGCAACGAGCAATCTTTGGTGTCTTGGCCATGGATTTGGTCATGTATCATTGATTTTGTCCACTTCGTCGTGACATGTTAGTAATGACGAGTCACCCTTAACCTTTGTCGTGTCTACCATTATTGCATTCGAAAATTGTTTAGCCCTTAACTCTAGTGGTGGAGATTTGTGTAACCGCCAAGCTTATGATAGAATACATGCTATGACTGTGCGATTGAGTGATCACCCCGAAATTGACACTTAGAATAGTTGAGAGATTTGAATGTTTCGTTCCCATTTCGTGAAGTGTTCGGCTTTGTTTTATTATAGCATAAGGGATTTGTAAACTTATATTTTCCAAGTTATGGGAGATATCTTTTTAGGAATCTATCTAATAAGATCTACTTGAAGGCAAGTAGAGTTCAAGTGGGGTATATTTGATAACATCAAATTATCCTGAATATTAAGTGTCAATTTCCCCCGATAATGCTTGTAATTTATATCATTTATATGCATTTACTCTTGTTTTCCATTATATTCCACTTTCAGGTAAATTACGAGCATTGGAGCTAAAGAGACGCGGAATTGGAGAATTATTAAAGATTTATCATAGTATGCTCACTTTGAAGAAGTTACGGCGTAACACATCTCTCACATTACGCCGTAACTAAAGCGTGACTCGTAAAGCCAACTCATCGAAGATTACGCGTAACTCTCCTAAAAGATTACGAATTATATTAGGTGAAATGAGGTTCCGTGCGTGATAACTACACCGTAACTTCGTGCATAAACTACTGGCGTAACCAAGAATTATTGAAGATACGGCGTAACCATTTCTAAGGTTACGTCGTAACCAACAGATCTAGTGCAATTTACGAAGAATAGAGGATTACAGTAACTATTTTATTAGTTACGTAGTAACCCGATCTGGCCTATAAATGCCCCATGATTTCCAGCATTTCAAAGCATCCCATTTCACACACCACAACCAAAGAACTTGGGAAGAAGCGAAAGGCAGGTCTAGAGGAGCATACGGAGCTATCTCCAAGGGAGAAATCACTCCCCTACGATAAGCATTAGCATTTTATCTTTTATTTACTTTCGATTCATGTATTTCGTAACATTAAATATTGAATTGATTTGTATGGTTAATATGAGCAGCTAAGCACCACTTAGTGCTGGCCTAGTTATGATTTCTTAATTGTGTTGTTTGCGTTTATATTACTTCCGTATAATTATTTCTAAGTGTATGCATGCATAGTTTATTGGTAGCTACCCTTGTTTCGGTAGTTTTGAATGGCGGTAGAGGCTAGTTGCTTAGGAGATATGACCAACTGAGCCTAAGTGAGTAGACGAGGCGGAAAGGTAAGTAATGACCAATTGGCGACCCTTTCTACTTGTGCGATTTGACCAACTGATCACCTACCGTTTGGATGAACTTAAGAATTAGGGGTGAGTGTTTAACTTGCTAACGCCGGGCACTCACTATTATAAATCTAGCATGTAGCGGTACTTAATGACTTGGCTTAGGGACCGGGAACAACTAGACTTATGAAGGGACACCTGACTTCTCAAGTGGTGGCATCTTTGCTGATAGGTTAGGGCGAATTGACCAAATGCTGTCCTCTCGACTTTGACCCCACCTGAAGTAATTGGAAGTAATTAGACGTAGACATTACTAGCTAGGATAAATAACTAGGTTAGCACCACTCTCATCTTTTGATTACACCTTTGCCTTTACTTGCTTTATTAGTTAATTAATTAAATCATCTTAAAATCTGTGAAACCTAGACTTACTATTAATCCAACACACATAGCTCTTGGGACGGCCTCGGTTTTACCAAATACTAAACTACACACGACCGGGTACACTGCCCGTTAGTGCATTAAGGTAGACCATAGGTATAACGAGACATTATAAATAGTAAAACCTGATAAGTAAAACCTGCATCATGGTAGCAGTGGTGGTTGTGGTGGGTGGCGGTGGTGGTGGTGGTGGCAGTGGTGGGTGGTGGTGGTGTAGGTGGTGGTTGCAGTTGTGGCAATGGATGGCGGTCGGAGGTGGTGGCGGTGGAGGTGGTGGCGGTAGATGGCGATGGTGGAGGTGGTGGTTGTGGTGGATGGGTAGCGGCGGTGGAGGTGGGTGGTGGTGGCAGTGGTGGCGGTGGGTGGCGGCACGGTTTGGGTGGGGGGTGGTCGCGTTGGGTGGAGGTGGCGGTAGAGGTGGTAGGTGGAGGTGATGGTGGTGGAGGACTAACGATACAATTTATTTTCGAAAATAAATTGCATAGTTAGTCCTAAGGACTAACGGTGCAAATATTCTCTCTTTCTTTAAGAGATTATGGAGAAATATTTGCACCGTTAGTCCTCATTGACTAATTTTACTAACAGAGGGATGTATTTGTGCCAACTTTACAAACGGAGGGATGATTTTTTAGCAAAAAAAAGTTTAGGGATGTAAAGCGTGACACGGGACAAACCACAGGGATGTATTTTGGACTTTACTCAAAAGAAAAATAAACAGGTTGTTAGATAATAAATGCCCGTGCATAGGGTTCGGCCCGTTTAACATTTAGGGTTTAGATTTTTATCTTTTTTATTTAACGTCTTTGTATTGTAACTAGTTAGTTGAATCCGAATAATATATTATTAATTTTCCCTCTGATTTCTAAATGGTGTCAAGCTATGAATCTATGTTTGTTTGGTTATCCTTACACCTTGCAGCCTGCTAAGAAAAAGAAAAAAAAAGGTTTGCTTGTTGACTGGTTCATGTCGGCGCAAGTGATCGAATTAAATCGTTTGCTATTTGTACCATATACCCTTTGTCGTAAGTGTTTGAATTAATTTGACTGGATCTTTTATTCATATATTGGAGTTGGATATTCATTGGATAATTAATGAGTGGGATGGTGGGAATTAATTTGCATGGTATATATTGTTTGAGTTTTGTTTGATATTACTGCATTTAATTGGAGTCGTCTTGTTTAAAGAAAAAAAAAATTACAGCCATCATTTGATACTTTGAAAGTTGGTTATTTGATTATAAAATAACAAGGTTCGGTGTAATAAACGTTACTTGATTATTTTATATATGTTTGGAATTTGGTTTTGATTTCAAGTGAGTATAAGTCTTGTTAATTTATAAATTTGATTCGGTGATGTTTGGTGGTTATATTGTCGTAGTTTCTGTTTGGTATTGGTATTGGTATTTGTACGGATATTGGTGATGTTATAGTTTTAACTAATCCGACTATGTCTTGAGTAGTTATGTGTTGCATCTCAACATAAACTTGTTTTGGATCTACACGTGGTTCTACATCTGGTTCCGCCTGGTTTCGCTCTGATTCTGCCCGGTTTGCATTTGGTTACATTTCGCTTTGCATCTGTCTGGTTTCATCTAGTTTTGTTTGGTTTTGAATCTGTCTGAATTTCACCATGCATTTGGTACTGTTATGGTTCTCCATCTGCCTGACTGTCTGACTGAATATGTTGTGTCTGCATGTCTGCCTAAATCTACATCTGTTTGTCGAAATCTGCTCTGCGAATGCGACTATGCTGCAGACCGTCAACCGCTTTCGTGTTAATCTCCGTAATTTTGTTTCTCTGATTTTGGTTTTGCAATGACTTTGGTCCATTTGTTTCAGACTTGACTGTTGTTGTCTTGTTACAGTTTAGATTGCATCGCATTGAAACTCCGTCTAGCACCGAGTTTGCACTCTAGGACACTCTGCTTTTCGTTGTTTTTTAGTTTTAGTTTATTTTCTGTTTGGAAAACTCGCAATGTTTACTGCTGTAAATTGTGAGTTTGAGAGGGGATATTAGATAATAAAGGACCTTAAGCCCGGTGGGTTTGGCCCGTTTAGCATTTAGGGTTTAGGTCTTTGTCTTTTCTATTTAATGTATTTGTATTGTAAATAATTAGTTGAATCTGAATAATATATTGTTAATTTTTCTGTGATTTCTACAAACAGGTCAGTTTCCTTATAGACTCAGTTCTTCTGTGTCAAGTAGGTAACTGGGTTTGAAAAATAAGCAGGCGGCTGGGCAAGGCCGTCCCGTGGATTTTGGGTGCCCTGTCCCACTATCGCAAATTGGGCCCCTTAAACACGAACAACTTGTGGCTCCATTTGAACATACTTATGCATAGTTCCATATTGAGACTTATTGCATTGTCCGCTTCTTTGTTTCTCTAAACACTTTTGATATCCTGATTTTTATTTTCTAAAAGTCTTAGGAGGCATAGTTTGTCTAAAAAAATTCAAGAAAAAAACGACGTGGCTAGTGCTTTACACTTATACTTATCACACATGAAAAATTATTACTATAATATGTAAGATATTGGTTTTCATAAACACATAACAAATCACAAATGAGGTTCGAATGAGATAGATTTTAGAGAGAGAAAGTGGAAGATGGGATCCTTTCTAGAGAGAGAAAGTAAACAAAAGAAAGAATGTTAGATTGAGTGAAAGGTCCAACTCTCTACCTTGGGAGGTAGAGGGTATTTATAGTTACATACTACACGTCCTCGTTCGGACTGTGGATCATGCATACAGTGGGTAAAGACCTGTCCTTCCTCCACAGTGTTACTTAAACTAATAACTAACTAATAACAACTAAATAACGTAAAGTCTACGAGCTAAGATATGCTAAACACTATTTGGGGTGACCGACACTTCCTTATGGAATTTCCAATTCCTAACAATCCCCCCTAAGGGAGGTCCCCCCATGATTTACATTTTAAATCCTAGCATTCTATCTTTGTCTTTATGCTCGAGCTCGTAGACTTCAATTCTTCAATGTCCGCTATCTTTGTGCTTTAGCAGTGATTCTTCAAAGTCCAACTACTTTGTACTTTAAGTGGAAGTCTTTGTGCTGATCAACGTTTGGTGATTCATTGAGCCAGGTTAGGGATCATCAGCCACAACAAATCTCTGACTCATCCATTGTAGTATCGCCATTATGTGAAGTTGTGAATTTTGGACTGACATGCTCACATTTTGGATCATGATATATTCTCATCAGAGTAGCGGAAGCTTTGTTGATTCATGATATTTGCAGTAGCGTAGCAGAAGCATGGGTTGCAAATATCAGAGTCAATTGATGAAGATATGCACTTATCATGATTTCTTTAAACGTGAATGTAATTGTGTGAGCATGCGGTTATGGATTGACTCCTCAATTCTGATCAGCTGCAACCTTCGGGTGTTCCAGCATACAACAGTTACCAATAAAGCGCACGAAAGTGTCTTTGATCACTTTCATTGAATTGAGGTGCACGGCCCACGGTTCTTCATTGATCAGTACAAGTACTGCCTGTGATCAGGTAGGATTCCGAAGAATCTCCTTGACGAGGTTTCGCGTTGCTCTAGCCGTTCTCAAACCGGAACGTCTCAAAGAAGACAACACGAAGTGAGTGAACCAGCGAATTGAGATTCACTGATTGATGAAAAATTAATTTGAAAACAATCGCGTATTGCTTAGAAGTAAGAGTTTTTCAATACGACGAAGGTTTTATGAGAAAGATCAATTTTCAATCAGAAATACTTTTTGCATTTGAAAATGAATACACATTCGATGTGCTAGAGAAAAGAAGAGGTTTGCACATTAAACGGTTTTTCCAAAAGTATTTTTTCAATCAGAGATATTGTTTGTGTTTGAAAACATGAGTACACATTCGATGTGCTAGAGAAAAGAATATTTGCACATCGAACGGTTTTTCCAAAAGTATTCGTCAATTCATTTCCTGGACCAAGGTTGATTCAAGAATGAATCGCCCCATTGTTTCAATCCAGTTGTCACAAGTTTGATCTTTAGAAAAGATCTCACATGTCACCCACCAAGAGCTTGTTTGATGTTGGCTCTTGAAGGATTTCCATCTTCATTGTGAATATTTTACATATCACTCGGATGTTCTGGCAATACCACAAGGATAATGCGTAGGACTCTCAATATATTCTTACTTTCCACATTGTGTGAAACAGCAAGTCTTTATTAATTTTGTGTCCTAATGAGATATTGTGGATGATCTCTTGGCTCTAGACTCAATTGTGCACATTTGGTTTCCTATGCCGGAGACTAGGGAGATGGTCTCCTTCTTCAATATGAACGATCTCTAAGAGAAAGTCGATAGATTATGTAGGTTCCCCGTAAGAATGAAACAAGTCATATTAAAAGGAACTTGAGTAGCTTGGGAAGTTAGGTGCAGTGCGTCACTGGGTCCATGACGTCTTTTCTTCAATACCAGTGTTACCTTAGTAGACACAGTCGACACTCTTCCCATTTCTCACTTTTCTCCTTTTTTCATCATACCTAAGCACTCTACACTATCTAGTGGATTGTCCCTGAGTAGATCCATCCGGCTCTGGCGGGATCGTGGGAATGAATACCTAACCTAACCATCCTTCTATCACCATGCATAAAGTAAATTGGTCGGTCTTTTGGTATTGTTCTTTCCTTCATGAAACCAATTGAAAAATCAATCAAGGTAATTGTGATATAAAATCAAAGCATTTTGTACCTTAATTGTTTTGATCATTTAGAAATGTTCCCCCTCAACATGTGCACATGATTTTAAATTGTTTAGCACATGGAGGCAAGAGTTCTTTGAAATCTTTTCTTGATCACAATTTCCTTAGGAAAAGCCATTTGATTTTCTTGGTAAATTCCCCCCCTCAAAATGTGCGTTGGTTATTTGAAATCATTTAACACATAGAGGAAGGAGATATTTGAAGTACTTTCACGATCACAATTGCCATAGAGAAAACCTTTAGAAAATCAATCAAGGTACTTAAGATAAAACGTAAAATCATTTGTACCTTGATAGTTTGTTTTCTTTTGAAATGCTCCCCCTCAATATGTGCTTCGAGATTCGAAAACATTTAGCACATATGGGAGAGCAGCCTGCACTTTGAGTCAAAACGATCATCATTTATCAGATTTCATATTAAATCACAAATTCTCCCCCGATCAAAAATATCAAACCCTTTGAGATTTTGGATCCCAAGTGATTTAATAAGGTTTAGAAAACATGGGAGAAAATGTGGCCTTGTTTAAATACTCTTCTGGTTTTTGGTTAAATGCTCCTCCACAATCATGTGCATTATGTATTTGAAATCGTTTGGCACATAAAGGAATGAGTGCTTTTGAAACAACTACCCTTTAAAACCGATTTGAGATTTAAATCACGATCTCTCTCCCGATCAAAAATTTCAAACCAATTGAGATTTTGGATCTCAATTGATTTAAATCATTTAGAAAATTTTAGGGAAAGACGTGGCTTGATTTAATTTTGAAAAATGACTGATATGGACCAATTTCGACTTTAAAGATTGTTAGTGTCAGGTATGATAGATTTTTAAGAGATCTTTAAGTAAAATAAAACTGTTTCACAATCAAACAAGAACAGAAAAAAATTCATTTTGAAAGATCTTTGTGTTTTAAAGAAAATCATACCATGACATAACATTAAATCTTTAGATCACCACATTAATTCATACAAACGGACTTTTATGAAGAAATATCATTTGAAAATACTTAAGTTTGAAATCACTCTCCCGCTCAATCAATGACCGTAGTCATTGATTGAGTGACTTATGTTTAAAATGAAGTCCGGTTGATTTCCAAAATTTGAGTTCAGTTTATTTTCAAAACAATATTTTTCCATTTTCAAAACAATTTTTCATCAAATTTGTTGAAAAATGGTATTATTCACTACTTGTCCTGCACAAGATACGTTAGGTGGAGAAACACAAGTTGCTTCAGTTGTTGCTGTAGGGCTTGAAGAAAACCATTTGCTGATGCAGCGAGACCTCTGACGTTGCATATATCATGCCAACTCTTAATCGAGATCTAATTAAGCTCCGTTTCTTCTTTTGTCGACCCAAGATATAGTTACCCTTTCCTTTCGGCATCCAATCATCATCATTTGTGGGATCCGGATCGGGAACATTCTTATAAACCATCTTATCTGCATACGTTAGTCAACACAAACAGATTTATGGTGGTCGACAACACCCAAACAGAAATCGACTAATAAAAGTCAATTCAACATATCAATCAGATCATAAAAGGCATGAGAATTGTGTATTTATCAAACTCTAATCATCTAATCCTAATACTCATATCCTAGATTCCTAGTCCTTTGACATAGGCCAATATCTTTTTCAGTTAAGCACGTATGATAATTAGATAAGCCCGATAGATGATATAAATTTGAAAAACATTCTCCCCCTCAATCAATGACTCATTTCATAAAAAGTTTTAACAATGCTGAAGTCATTGATTGGGTTTTGCAAATTTAATGAAAATTCCAAATCTGATTGATTTTAAAACAACTTATTTTCCACCATTTTGTTAAAACAAATATTTTTCTGAAGAATTTTAGAAGGAAAAATATTTGAGTAGGAACAGCAGTCCTTCAACATACTTTCCTCATTTTGTTTTAGGATAAGTGCACGAAACATTTGAAAATTGGTTTAGCGCAGCACTTTCCTTTCTTGAAGAACGGGTTGCTATCTGAAATAATAGCAAACCATGGTTAAGCACGGGTTACAATCTGAAGTAACTGTAAGCCATAATTTTAGACATGTTTTGAAAAAAAAATATTTACACCTCCTGCTCGAACTTCATCTATGGTCCCGTGCCATTATTGAATGACATTTCTAAGACCGTAGATGTTATCGATACCAGAAGACATGTCTTTGAAAAATAATATTTTTTAACTTTTTCAAATTTTCTGATTTTTATGGATTTTTGTAGGTTTTATATTTTTCTATTTTCTTTTTGTTGGTTTTATATTTTTGTATTTGGTTTTTGATAAATATTTACAGATAGATTAGATGATATAGTTTAAGAAGGATGATGATACGAGTACCGAGATAAGGATATCGAACAGCCTCGTTGTAGAAGAAAGAAGTCATCATCTCTTAAACATTCACCACCAAACCTTCCAAGGCTCTTGAATCGAAGAGAGAAATTGAGCCAATTGAAAGTGACTTTGGTAGCTTCCCCCCAAACCGTAAATCTTCTTATTGAGCAGATTCTAAGCTTTCTTTCAAGCTTGCCTTAGCCAGATGCACAAAGACGCACACCATATCATCGATCTTGCTGCTCCAAATAAGAATGATAATCGTAAGTCTCCGTTCGGGGTTATATCATCTAGTAGAACAACAAAAAATCATCCTACACTTGAATAATCTTCTCAAATTCCTTTTCCACTGAAGTCTGAAGTGATCCATACCAAAAAGTTGTCAAGAGACAACTTCCCCCAAGTAGATGAATTGATGCAGTCAGTCTCTTAGACTAGAGCTCACGAACCCGAATACACATATACCCGAAGACAGAGAAACTTATACAATCGAAGTAGCAGATTAAGTTTGATAGCTAAAGAATAACCCCGATGTATACTTTTTTCTCCCCTGAAGAAAGTGTATGAAGCTCAAGAACCCCGAAGTACCCGAATGCCCAAAGAGAGAATAACCGATAACATTGAAGAAGCGGCCGAATAAGCTGATTATCTATGCGGATGTCAACTCCAGAATAAGTGATTATATCTCTGAATCACTGATTAAGCTCTCAAGTGAAACAGCTGAGCATCCCCAATGTACACAATCTCTCTCCCCTGATGATTTCGATAGCATCGAAGTCATCACACACTTGTGTACCTCTTTTATCACCAGAAACTAACTCTCCCATCTCTTCTCCCACATAATTGGAATAAACACTAAACGCCATGAGTCAAACCTTGAGTTTCTCGGCGGTAATGACATTTGTCTTCCCGGGATATCTTCAATCACTTAGAAGTATTAAGTTCATCAAGTTTACTCGCGTTTAGATGCGTGTCTCCTTCCCCCTTGCTGGTTTAGATACTTCAGAATCAGCAACACATTCTAAGTCCATGTACCCGAAATCTTTTGAGAAGACCATTTGAAGTCTTGTGAGAATCAACTTGCTGAAGTAGAATGTGAGCAAGTCTAATTGGGGATTAAATCTGGCTTTTCACTCTCCCCCAATTAGTGCTCTCCCCTAAACTGACAATCTTTATGATGAATGGTTGAATTAAGAAGAAGTCTTTAGATCATTAAATGCAACTCGTCTTTAGTCTTCTAACATGTAACAGAAAATGTAGAACCGACTGTAGACTCGACCTTCTTCAAGATTGTCCATTTGGGGAATAGAAAGTCAACATCTTCAACTCACCAAATGCATTCCTGTTAACTTGTATATAGAAAATCCCCTTAACTCAAATCCCTCCCAATTAAACAAGAACAGAAAGATGTTCATCAAGAAAATCACAACAGGAAGCACTTTGTCATTTAATCATATCAGCCCGTATGAAGATGTCAACCAACGGCTCTTTAGAAGAAACTACATGTGAAGATGATCCGATAAGAAGAAGCTCGGTTCTTACATGAGTTAGGAGCCGTTTGACCATATATTATAAAAAATAACTCAACATTCAGCAGTTTCACACTTCTTCTCCCCCTCAAAAATTGACGACGGAGTTGCCATTATTGATTGAATAAGTGAAAATCATCCAAATGTATTCTATTCACACTTCTCCCCCTCAAAAGTAGCATATGATGTCGCCATCGTTATTATAATTGAGAACGTAGAATAAGAAACCAATCAACAATAGTTCGGTTCACTTGATGAATTAGCGTGCATGGAAAAAGTATGAAGCATGTTGATGAGAATGGTCATAATAAGAAGATTTCTCTTCTCCAGAAGATAAAGCGCACTGAAGCGTACACTTTTCTTTTCTTTGAGAAACGAGGCTTGAACTGTTGTGTTCAAACGTCATAAGAAGATTTCTCTTCTTCAGAAGATAAAGCGCACTGAAACGTACACTTTTCTTTTCTTTAGAGTACGAGGCTTGAACTGTTGTGTTCAAACGTCATCACCGATTGAATATCAAGGTTGAGTTACTTGGACCCGTGTGTTATGAGATATCAATCCATTTGTTATCCATACTTTAAGCCAGTCCATGTAATGAAGGATCGAAGTATCTGCAACTGAGTAAGGACTACCTGCACTAACATTACAAGCTTGATTACATATATATTGGTTAGTGACATTCGCATCGAAACCCTTTGGGGTTTCACAGTCAACCTTGATTTTGTCATCAGTAAACCGCTTTCTGGTAGGTATCCACCTAAGTCCAACATCCTTAAACATTCTACCAGATGGTATCCACTTATGGCAAGGTCTAGGATTGTTAGACTTCTTATGCATAGTGGAAGACTTATCCTTATTCCTAGTTTCCAAAGATTTAGCAGTTGGTATCCATCTAGGCGAAGTTTTCGGTTTGTTTTGCTTCATATACACAATAGATGACTTAGTGAAAATCCTAGACTTAACAGGTTGAACCTTTGCATGAGCATTTACTTTCTTTAGGGATTTTGAAAAACAATTATCATGATGTGCCTTAAAGATGCATTTCAGAAAATTTGAGCAAAGCTTGTTTGGATTGAAAATGATCTAGAGTTCTTAGAGTAATCTGCTATGGGAATAGCTTTATTTGAAACGCAACTACTCTTAGATCCAAGCCAATCCCTAATGTTTAGTTGAGTGTTCCTAGGTAATGGTTTAAAACTACTAGCAGTGCCTTGAAATCTCGTAGAATTCATCACCCTAGGTCTAGCACCTAAAATTTTATCTTTTTGAATCTGTGCCTTTTTCTTAGCTTCTTCTAGATCATAGTTCTTGAACAAGTCATTCATATCATGTGAATTCTTAGGCAAATAAGGTGAAGTAACTGGTTTTGACAAAACTTGTTTCACATCAACTTGGGAGGCAAACCGTGTTTTAGAAAATTTTGTTCTTTCGGATATAAGTGCGGCCTAACAATGACCGGTCTCTAATTGAATGAGAAGCTGGCTTCCCCACGGTTGATGGTTTTGTAAACTTAGTGTTCACACTTTTCCCTACAGTTTTTCTAAGCTCATTCTTTAAGGCAACTATCGCAAAACTCTTATCCTGAATTTGAGCTTTGAGTTCATCAATTTTTGATATCAAAGATTTTGTTTGTTCCACGGACTTAGTTCTAGTTTCATTGATAGAGTTTCTTAGGTCCTTTTGATGCTTTTTTGATGTCTCATTTTTCTTAAGTAATTTAGCCAGATAAATTTCCAATTCATTATTTCTTGTTTTAATAGCATCGATGTCTTGTTTAGTCATGACTGAATTACTTTTTAAATTCAGGACAAAAATATGTTTCTTCAGATTGTAAATGGTTGACTCTTTGTCTTGAAGCTGAGTTTTCAAAGTGTTAATTTCAAAAAGTTCACGGAATTCAGGAAGTTCTGGATTTTTACATGGTTTGTTAAGTTGAAAACTTTCTTCTTTATTCTGTATCACAATTTCAAGTGAAATGCAATGTTTTTCAAGATTTGAGAATTTGTTTGAAAGTTCATCAAAAGCCTTTTTATCAACCATATCTTTTGTTTTGAAACACTTAATCTCGGACTCGGTCTCGATTCAGAACATTTATAAAAGTCATGTTCAGCATCATGATCAGTTTGTTTAAGTACTTTAGCAGATGCACTATGTTGAACAGTTAAGGGTACCTCATTACATGACACCTGTTTAATTTTCAGCCTGATATCTGAGGCTCTGTATTCAGTGTCAACTGATCCATCATCTAGTACTTTACCCGACTCAACACTACAATCTTTTGATTGTGCCCGACATTCATTCCCCTTTCGACGATTCTGCATCTACTTCTTGTGTGTTAGGAATAAGCTGACAATTTGGTTACATCATTATTTGTTGTCTCTGACATTATGCTTTCAGCAACACCCGATTCTTCAACTGATACATTACCCAACTCATCACAACTTTCTCTCAACTGCAGCAGACTCTCATCCACTTTTTCATCTTTCTGAGTAACTTCCTCAATATACTTTTCCACATTATCCATGAGATGGATGAGTGTCTCAATGAACACGCTAATTTCCATTCCAGTGTGTCTCTTGAAAGACATTTCAGTCATGTCTTGATCATAATCTGATGTAAATTCCCCATTGATGAATGACTGAAATTGGTTGTGGATCACTTGAAGTGCAGCACTGGAACTATCCGTTTGAACCTTTTCTTTGTCAAGTTGTTGTTCCAATTGTTCTAAGTTCAATAGTAATGTTCCCGTTAATGTGGATAAGTCTTGACGGAAAAGGGCATTGCATGTTCGTTCCATTCCTATCGGTGTGAGTAACATAAGGTGTGAGTGAAGTTGTTGATAAGGTTCAATGCTACTTTCCTTTTGCATGGCATTCTATAGTCCAAACAGGTGCATTCTTTCTCATTGGACTTAGAGCATGAAGAACTCAAATCATCATTGATTGATTCCATCATCTGTAACCGTTCAGTATAGCTAATATTCTCATGGTTGTATACAGCATCATACAGTTTGAGTACTTCTGAAATCACTGAATCAGGAGTGTAAGACATGATGTTGATGTATACACGGGATTTTACAAGTCTGTGATTTTAACCGAGAAATAGAATCTTTCGCAGGATTTTACTAAAATCAAGACCAAACCGTAAGAAAGTGAGAAGTAGAATGTAGTAAAGGAACTAGAAGATGATAAGGAAGTGAAGATAAATTGGTGCTATGGTTGAGTTTGTGATATTCCCTAATTCTTTATATCTATACCCCCTGTTCCGCGGATTTTGTATGTTAGGTTTAGAGACAAATCGCAGGAATTGACAAATCTCTTAGCTAGATAACTCGCATTCAAGACAACTCGCATAGGCAGATAAGTCGCTTAGCAGACAAATCGTTTAGCAGACAACACGCTTAGCAGACAACTCGCATTCAAGACAACTCGCATAGGCAGACAAGTTAAACAGCAGACAATTCACTTAGCAGAAAACTCGCATTCAAGACAATTTGCATAGGCAGACAAGTCGCTTAGCAGACAACTCGCTTAATAGATAACTCGCATTCAAGACAACTCGCATAGGCAGACAAGTCGCTTAGCAGATAACTCGCTTAGCAGACAACTCGCATCAAAGAAATACATTCCGTGACTCAACTCGCATCCAACAAACTTTCAAAAACACCACTTTTCAATCCAAAAACAACCCAACCACGATGATTCAAACCTTCCAAATCAAAACCTAAACACTTATAATGATTCTAAACACAAAAGTACTAACAAAATCCAAACTTTAACACAAGAAATGATCCAAATGATGCTAACTACTCTAAACTCATTCAAACCCAAAAACCTTATGAAAACCACTAGAAATCTAAGAACATGAAAGATGAGTGATCAAACCATGGCTCTGATACCAATTGTAAGATGTTGGTTTTCATAAACACATAACAAATCACAAATAAGGTTCGAATGAGATAGATTTTAGAGAGAGAAAGTGGAAGATGGGATTCTTTATAGAGAGAGAAAGTAAACAAAAAAAGAATGTTAGATTGAGTGAACGGTCCAACTCTCTACCTTGGGAGGTAGAGGGTATTTATAGTTACATACTATACGTCCTCCTTCGGATTGTGGATCAGGCATACAGTGGGTAAAGACCCGTCCTTCCTCCACGGAGTTACTTAAACTAATAACTACTACTACAAAAAGGATTATATGGAACGCATTTTTTGGAACGGTTTTTAGTTGAAGCGTTCCAAAAATTCAAAAAATGCGCTTTATAGATAAACATATTTTATGGAACGCATTTATTGGAACGTTAACTAAAAGAAGCATTCCAAAGATTCAAGATGGACCCAAAATATTTTTAAGGATCGGTTCTTTTGGAACGGTTTCTAGTGGAGCGTACCAAAATTTCAAAGGTAGGCCCAACAAATTTTATGGATAGGTTCTTTGACTAATTGTTCCATAAATTTAGTGAGTTGTTATTAAATTCCACCACAAGTTGCATTTCAACTTTACTCTACACTCTTGCAACAATACTCATTCACCATAATCATTTTCGTCAATCAAACCCCTTTGATCATAGCAAAAGCTTCAAACAAACCAAAGCTCTCAAAGTATGCCTATTTAACTTCGAATCTAAGAAGGTACGCAAACTAATATCCTTGTTTATTTATGTGTGAATGTTTACCTTGAATTTGGTTCTATTGAGAAATATTTTAGATTGAGAAAATTGAAAAACAATTGTGGCAATAAAACTATATGTAACTTTAATGCCTTAATTAAACTATTATGAGATTAAGAAGGGTAAGAAGGTAATTATATCAATTACAAATCAAATAATGAATCATAAATTCCTAACATTAAGCTTCCATACATTCCTATTTGTTTACACCAAGAGTAGGGTGACAGTTTATTCCGTCAATCTATTCAAATCAAGTATTCTTAAATTTTAAAATATTCATGCTATATGTGAATCATTCGTTTTTTAGCAACCTATTATAACGATAAATATTGAATTGTAGATAAATCTTTGAATTTGAATATCCAAACTACACTAAAAAAATTATCCATAGATAAATGATTCATTTTTTACAACTTACTCATGTATATTGAGTTTTCAAATCATCATATATAATAGATTTAAAGAATGTATTGTTAAAAAAGTGTTTTGAGATTTGAACCATCAAACACTTTTGTTTTATAAATACTGAATTATTGAAAAGATATGTTTATTTTTATTTTGAATCGTTTTTAGAATTCTTGGATCGAACATCAATGTTCGAAACAGTTGTTTGAATTGATTTTTTTATTCTCGAATCAAATGTTAAACTAGATTTCTTAAGTACTTTATTTTGAATCATATTTCAATAAATGAATCATAATCGGATGAATGAACGCTAAATATTTGGATAGGTGAATCATGATACCAATTGTGAATAGCGAATCATTACAAGAATATGCTTGTGTTTAATTTTGAATCATATTCGAATTCGTGAACTAATGTTTAATTTTTTTTTGAATCACTACGTATTGAAAACTCAATGATTCACAAATCATTATTTTAGTCTTTTTAAATCTTTACTGCATGATAACATAATAATTCATTATATACAAAAAAGAGTAACGTATTTATCAAGGTTGTTAAGATCGGGATCCTACCCAGGATCGTTTTCGTCTTTGCAAGATCGTGATCGTAAGATCGGATCGGGATCTTAAGATCCTACTCTAATGTTATTTCTTAATAGTTTATGTAATTTTATACAAATCTACAAATTCTAATACATTATAACCATAAAATACTATGAATGTTTCATATAAATGTTGTCCTAAATTATGATTATAAAATATTTAAAAAGATTAACATGTTGTTTTTGGAATTCTACAAACAACCAACCTATAAATTTGTAGTTTTTTAGTTTGTAATCCGAGAAAAGTAGGATCGGATCGGATTAGATCGTAAGATCGTATGGTAAAGATCGGGATCCTATAAGATCTTAACAAAGATCCTATGTAGGATCCGGATCGTTTTTGCTTTGCAGTATCGTAAAATCGTAAGATCCTAAGATCAGGATCGGGATCCTGACAACTATGGTATTTATGAACAAAAACAAAAGAGTTAACACATACAATCATGAAGAGATATGTATATATCAATAAACAAATGTAATTTGGATCTAATGGCTTTTTCAGTGGGTTATCGTTTTCATAAAAGAAGAAAAAAAAACCATTAAATGTAAACATAATTAATGAATGTTGTATAATGCCCATCATACCTTTGGTTATATATATTATATATTATATATTTTTTATATATGTATGTAGGTCAATTGATATGCTTGCGTTTTTATATATTAACGAATGACTTAACTACAAAGTGATGTAAGTTGTATATTTTCATAAAGTCCGAACGCTAGTCATTTGTTGCATTGACGGGGTTACGTAGTTAATATAGCACAACCATTTATAAAGAATTAAATAAAAGCAGTTTGTACTTGTATATTTTTTCAATCTCATGGAAACAAAAAGAGAATATATTATCACCATTTTAAATATTAGACCAAGTTTTATGTCCTAACTAATCATTGATAATTTACATACTTTTTTTTAACAACTACTAATAAGCATAAGCTACGACCTTTTGAAAATAAAGACCTTAAGCAATTAAGCTACAATGGTTCCTTGCCAAGTTTTACGAAAGAAAATATGTAAACATTAACTTAAGCATGACTTAAGAACAGTTTATTGTATAATATAATTGTTGCACTTGTAGATATGGTAAATAAAATGTATATGTATATGCATATGAGACACGCATTATTCAAAAGTAGTTTAGAAACAAGTCAAACAACTATAACCACCTTTATTCTTATTATGTGTATGATACATACATTCTATTATTATTGTTTTCTAATTTCAGATGAATCGTAGTAAATGGATGTACGATATTCGACGTTCTGATCCAGCTTATTTGAAAGGCATGAAAGATTTTCTTAAAATTGCTGAGAATAATCGGGTGAATAGTGGAGGTGCTAAAATTTATTGTCCATGCATAGATTGCAAAAACTTTGTAAGACTTAAAGATATCAAAGATATTGAGTTGCATTTGATTACACGCGGTTTTGTGTAAAAGTACACATGTTGGTCAAAACACGGTGAATTACTAGGTGATAACAACACATCGGTTCGTACATCTTTTGATAATGAAAATGGCGATTCGTACGTTAATGACGACTGCGAAAAATCAAATGAGATGTCTGATAATGTGGAGGATACGACTGGTGAAAATGATCAAGAAAATTTGCAAACATTGCTTGAGGACTCACAAAAACCATTGTATGCTGGTTGCACAAAATTTTCTGTTCTTTCTGGTGTTTTGAAGTTGTTTGGCGTAAAAGCAAAACATAGATGGACGGATACAAGTTTCATAGACCTATTGGGAAAGAAGTTGAATGGCTAGAGGATATGGCAGAGCTAGTTAAAGAGTACCCAGACCTAGCGGGGTTGCAGTGTGTTCGCTCAGTGAAACATGTTTTAGGCCGTTTAGTACGTAACAACGACACTGGGAAAAAGGAATTGACGGAAGCTCATGGTCAAAGGCTTAAACAGTTGGTAAGAACTATATATCTAACTATTACATTAACCAAATGTTCCAACTTCTAAAGCTTATATCATCTACACATGTAATATGTTTTCACCATTGTTTCAATAGGCAAGAGCAGAGCGTGAAATGACCGCTGATGGTACTATACATATAGCAGGACAAGATCCGCTTACAAGGGTGCTGGGACCAGACCACCCGGGGCGAACCAGGGCAAAATCATCAGTTGTTGGGAAAAAGAAGGGATTAGGGAATGCGGGTGTGAAGAAGCGTAAGGTGGTAGTTGACGATTATGATGCATTTGTGAATAAAGTAACACTGAATGTGTTGGCTTCCATACCCACATTACAACAAGACTCTGGGACAAGTCAACAAATCAAATCTACTCTTGCTTCAGGTGGATCATTGGATGAGTTTAATGAAATCGAGGTAACTTTGTACATGTAAATACTTTGTGTGAGTACTATGTGTAGTGTTATTGTCGGTTTTGTTGTTTGCTTTTATTTTTAGTTTGCTGCAAATATTGAGCTTAGTGAGCTATGTTTGTATGCATAGTATTCATAGTATTCAACTTTGCAAGTGGGGGAATACTATGTTATCTAAAATATTGTCGGTTTTGTATGCATTAATATAATACAGTATGTTTTACTGAGCTATGTTTGTAGAATGGAATACTATATATACATAGCAGGAGTATCTTTGTATGCATTAATATAATATGAATTAGATGAATTAGGAGCTTATATACTGAGTTTTGTACATTATAGTATTCTGTTAATATAAATTAGAAATAGTATATTGTGTTGAGTCAATATAGTATTCTGTTAATATAGTATTCTGTCAATATAGTATTCTGTTAATATAGTATTATGTCAATATAGTATTCTATTAATATAGAAATAGTATATTGTGTTGAGTCAATATAGTATTCTGTCAATATAGTATTCTTTAAATATAAGTTAATATAAGTTATAAATAGTATTATGTTAATATAGTAATCTGTTAATATAGATGAATTAGTAGCTTATATACTGAGTTCTGTACATTATAGTATCCTGTTAATATAAGTTAGAAATAGTATATTGCTAATATAAGTTAGAATAAGATATTGTGTTGAGTTCTGTACATTATTATGTTAATATAAGTTAGAAATAGTAACAAAATTCTATGTTGTGCAGGAATGTGAGTTGATAATCGAATGGTTTGGAATAGAAAAAATAGTAGCTAGAGGGCAAGTTTATCCTAGTAGAGATGGGATGCTACATGGATTACCTATGAAGCCGGGTTTCGTGAAGGTACAAGTAGACACGGTGGAAGAGGGATGCTCGACATTCCTTGTTGCTAGACCGACTGATGAAGTGAAAACCTTGAATGAAGCGTTAGGTGGCCAATTTATCCAATGGCCACGAAAATACATCAGGGTATATATCCATTAATTATATGCGAGTTTGTGCAGTATTATAGTATTTCGTAATTATTAACCTATACATTATTAAATGTAGGTTTCCAAGAAAATTTCATCACACAAGTTCATAAGTCCTCCGTCTAGCAATGGGTTATCGAGATATCAAACTACAAGTGCACGTGTTTGTCATACACCGGTAAACGCTCAATCATTATACTCTATATACACATGTGGATAACTTAGTTTAAAGTACACGAAGTCAAATTCCTGCGTTGTTTTCCTTATAACTACATCAGATGTTTATATATATGCAATCATCAAAGTTTTATCATCTTGCAACCATACTATTCGTATCTAACTAATTTGATTTGAGTTAATGGTTTTTTTATGTAGATTGATGTACCTATGCCATCACAAGCACCATTAATTGGACATGGTCACCATCAGATGGTTTGGATTAATCATATTATACTTAAACTTCGAATCTATATAAGTTAATAGATATATCACCTACAACTAATTGATATCATAAAATGGTTTGTTAATGTAGATTGAAGAGCCATTGCCATAAAAAACAATCAAAAGAGCTATGGCGATGTTACCAAATATGCCACAAAAGATTCAAGCCTTAGCTAATCGTTTCATAAACCGCAAAGACCGAAACGAACAGATCCTTGTTGCATCTCCTGATGGAATGTATGATAAAACCATGTACGAGTATATTGAATACGATTCTTTGTTAGGTTGGATGACAAACGACCGGCTTGATGGTACAATACTACATTGGTGATGCATGTAAGTTTTTTAATGTTTTAATAATTATGATAACAAAAATTCTTTCTAATCAATTATAATAATTATTATATTCTTGATTTAGGCACATGTTTGAGATGGTAAGCAAGGAAGAGTTTAACAAATGTGCATTTTTCAACCCGATAATCGTCCAAGGGCGTGTGTGCGATCTTGAGAGAGATTTTGCCATACAACATATTCTCACTACTGTTGAAGAACATAAAGAGAAAGATATATTCCTTGCACCGTATTTGCAAGAGTACGCTATTTTCTTGTTATAATATAGTTTTAATTAACATACTTTGTTTATACTAAGATGTTTAAACTTTTTGTGTAGTTCTCACTGGGTGTTATTTTTAATATTCCCCAAGACAAGGTCCGGATACATATTCGATTCATACAATCGAGATAAGAAAAAGACCCCGAACATTTTCTATTTGAGCAAGACAGTGGAAAGGTTAGTACTTGACTACTTGCTATTCTGTATGTATTTTTTAGTTAACCGTTAAGAAATAAGAAAGAAGCGCACCTTTGCCATTTTCTTATAAGCTTCCACTATTTGAAATCCTGTTTTAAGCTTTAGTTACTGTTCATGTAAGCTTCCTTAAGCTTATTGAAGCTTATGTAAGCTTATTAGTATTTTAATTTGTTCAATTTCAAGTTTTTGCAAAAAAGTCAAACTAAGTCAGAATTTAAAGTCAAAATCAGTTTTGTTAAATTCTGCTTTCTAATGGTTCAATAATAGTTTGAAGTAATGGCACCGCCATTACACATCCTGTATCTAATACATCTGCCCATATTTTGTTCTCTAAAAATAAATTCTTAACACTATTCTTGTTTAGGGCTTTTGGCAATTCATTCAAATGGACTATGCTTGAGGTAAATCATCCACTATTTGTGTGTATATTAGCTTTTAAATATATATATATATATATATATATATATATATATATATATATATATATATATATATATATATACATATAATATGTAACGTATAGCTGTTATTTGATCATAGTGTAATCAGCAAGTAGATAAATGGGAATGCGGTTACTACGTGATGAAGTTTGTTTTTGAAACTTTGTTTGTAAAACAAAAAACCTTCCCGGATCAGGTAAATGTTTATGCACTTTTTTTATTTGCATTTAATCGAATTACTTATGTGAAATTATTAATGTTTTATCTTATTATGTTTACAGCTTCATGACTCTAGAAGAGCTTTAAGGAAAGATGAGTTAGACGGATGGATAATCAATGGGGGAGGAAAGTTTTTCAAGGATTATTGCAATGACGATTAGGCGAATTGATGAATTCTATAAGATCGGTACGTGGGAAATATTTGGTTTTCACCCAGTTGCTCAATTGGTTTTCTAGTTGCTGTTGTCGGCGGATTACTTTAGTAGGTTCAGTAATGGTATTTTATTTGTTTTCTTAGTGTCGTTAGAAGGTTTTAGTGCTTGTGTCAAGTCTGTCTTCAATCAAGTACGATGTTTGTTTTCATTTAAATAGGATGTTTTGGATCTTTTATTTGCTGATGGCTTTGCGCCTCTTTGTATGGCTAGACCTTTTTGTTTATTTAATAATATGTTGTTTTTAAATGAGATTGTTGAAGCACTTATTGTTTTGTGATTGTTTAATAATCTGTCCAATAAAATTTAGCATTCAACTGTCCAATAACATTTAGCTCCAGAAAGCAAATTAAGGTGCTTTTTGCTCCAGAAACCAAAACGTTCACAAACCCATACCATTTTAAGGAACGCTACAACAAACCCATTTTATGGAACGCTCCAAAACCAAAATTGACTTTAAAGAAAAACCATTTTAAGGAACGGGTAAAAACAACCGTGACTTAAAATTAGTTTTTAGGAACGGTTAAAAGACCGAACTAAAAAACAATTAATCTTTTGGAACGCCATTTGTTAAGACGGTTCAAAAACCGTTCTTAAAAATCCTTTTAACCGCTCCTAATAATCCTTTTTCCACTAGTGTAACTAATAACAACTAAATAACGTAAAGTCTACGAGCTAAGATATGCTAAACACTATTTGGGGTGACCGACACTTCCTTATGGAATTTCTAATTCCTAACATAATCACTTAAAGGTTATGCGTAGATCATATAAGTTTTGTTTTGAATCAGGGTATTTGTGCCTCACCTCAAAGCCTATAAATATTTGTTTCCTATACAATCAATCTTAAATCCTAAAAATTAGACTTAGTTCTATTTAAGATATTTAAATCGAAAGTTAATCGGATGCACTCATGTCATTCATAGTATAAGGCATATGCATATTTTCCTTGTTAACCGTCTTTAAAACTTAAACTAAATAAAACAAAAGCAAAGACCAATAAATAAAAAGGGATACCTGGTGAAAACTTAAAAGTTGTTTATGGCTGAGATGGTCTTGAAAGTCAGAAACAATGATCGATGTTGAAAAAGTAGCACTTTAATTTGTATAGTTGGACAAATAGAAAAGGTGGACCGTGAACATGACAATACAAATTTGTGATGGACTTGGATAAAAATTTGAGCTTCACACTTAAGATACGGAGTACATATTAATTTTTTGGTGCCCCTAAAACATGATGGGCCCTGTTCCATTGCACATTGTGCACACCCATATATCCGGGCCTACGGCTGGGTACACTTTGGTTAAAGGAGCATCATCTTACCTTCCTTTTTAACTCGAGCAATGATACATCCACATAAAACTATCCACAAAAACAATACACTCACTGAGTTGTCAGCGGGTGATTGGTTTTTTGTGGGATCCACATCCTACAAAAACCAATCATCCGCTGACACCTCAGCGAGTGGATTGTATTTGTGGATACTTTTATGTGGGTATAGCAAAATTCTTTTAACTCATAGTCCTGCCTTACTTTACAATATATATATATATATATATATATATATATATATACATATATATATATACATATATATATACATATATAAGGGTGCGTTATATGCAGTACCATTCTTAGATACAGTACCATTTTGGAGCAATCTAGACCATTGGATCATTTAATCAATGGTTAATAATTGATGATGGCATTTTTGTAAATAATTTATATTTTTTTGGCTGAAAATGTAATAGTAAGGGTATGATAGTAAAAAATCATATATATTTTCTTTTTGATTTTTTCATTAAAAAACGTTTTGTAATTTTAATTAAATTTTAGGAAGTTGAAAAAATTTAAATTTTCAATAATTTTTTAATGTCCTTCATCGTAGAGTGTTTCTAGAATTTTTTTTTTATGAATTGTGCATATATGCACCTTTTCATTTTCTGAATCTCATTAATATTCTATATAAACAATATTTTCTATTATGGCCAGGGAACACGTCGATAACATTTAGCATTCAATTCTTTAGAATTCAAACTATAAAACGAAAATCTAAACATTATGTATAAATTTGATATCTCATGAATACAATTCAAACACAAATGTCTAAAAGAAAAAACAACTACATTTTATTGATTATACATGTGTGCACTCTCATGATCTATTGTATATACGTGTATTCACATTCGTCAAATGCACTTGTATCTGCAGTAGTGGCTTTACATCTTTGTCATAATCAACTTCTCTTTAGAAAGTATGTATTTGTTGAAAACATATGTGCACTCTTTATATTAGTCATGGTTATCATCATTATCAAACATGCTCAATACCTGAAAGTACAAACAATTGTTAGTATTTTTTATCATAAATATACAGCAAATATATATGCACAATTTAAACAGTTATGCACAATCAATTACATATATGCATACATCTTTTTTTAATTTTATATTAATCTTAAAACATATATGCACACCCAATGATTCATCTAAACATGCACACCAACACTCCAACTTGTGATAAATCAAATGAAACTTTATCTATAATAAACCACAATATCCATTAGCACTGTGTATATTATTTTTCAATATACAATACTTTTTCATCGATACATTAGTATAAACATCAATGTTACTTCAAATAACAATAACACTTTCATTAACTTTTACCCATATCCAAACACTCATGTTCATCACTCATTAATAATCAGTTTATCCTTTTTTTTTTACCCGTATCCAAACATCCCTGTACTCCTTACATGATTTACATACACTTTTAACTATATCCAAACACACATGTACATTAATCATTAATAATCAGTTTTATCCTATTTTACAGTATATAGATGTTGATATTCCTTAAGAAAATTGATGTTTTATATTTAAAACATACAAACAACTATAACATATATGCACATTTACCATAGCATATATGCACTCTTTACCATAACATATATGCATTACTTTCAAATTGACCAAAATACAATTTTTTATACAAGAACAATTATAAAGAGAAGAACTATAATTTTTTGGGTATGAGAATATCTCAAAGACAACCTTTACTTGATGGGACATACTTTATACAGTTGGACCATAATGATGGGATTCTATACGTGAAGCTTAAGTTGTTGAAAGATATAGTTAGAACAGTTTTAGTGGCAAGAGATTACATGTGGAGAAACTTTTGAGTTGTTACGGCTCAATTACAAAGATGAGGTCAAATGGTTGCATCAAAGACTTATACGATTTCTTATGAATGCCAAATTATATAGCAGGTACCATCACCATACTTTTTGCTTATGTAAAACAAGTAACTTAAGAAGTTATACATTGAATAGAATATTGAAGTACATATCTTTCAAAACTGATACGGCTTAACAGGAACACGACCACCCCTTCACTCTCACAATAACCCAATTTGTACAGATACTTAGCACTAAGCATACATAAACAAATTCATCTCCACCATAACGTAGTGTTGCCCAGGTGGTATCACGCAACCAACCAAGTTTTATTTTATTAATGCGAAACTAGTCATTCTAACAAATTGTATTATTTTATATTTTTCGTTTTCACATTTTTAAGAAGGTTGATCAACTTACAGCGAGAAATCAGGTACTATATTCTGTTATGACTCTTGGCTCGAATCAGTTAGTCAGCAACTACACGGGTCATTCCATATCATCTACTTGTTGCTTCCAGCACCATTGTTGATGACAAGTTACAACCCTATATCAACCACCCAAATTTGAAAGATCATAGCTAAGCAAAAATACACTGCAACATGAAATACGTTTCACATTAACTGAAAAATTGAACAAAGAACTTGTGACAAAAATAACCAAGTCATCACAAGATTGTTGACAGTTCCCAACTGCTTCGTTCAAGAGTTTCTTCGTTTTATTTTCTTCTTCTACGTTGTTATTACTGCGAAGTCCTGCCACAAACAAAACTGAGTTCTTAAAATTTGCCGTGTAAAAACATAGATTAAACAACTTTGTTTAGAGGATCAGCTTTAATGGTTACAACACATCAAAAACCATATATTGTTTTTCAAATACGATATCAAAACCACCATTAACAAATAAGACATGACTACACAATAAAAAACACATTCCTTAAAAAAAATGTTAAAATGACGAACCTTTTTTAATCCAAGATGAATCCTCAACCCCTTTTAAATACCAAAACCCGAATAAAATTGTTTTTTGTTTTATAAATCTTTTTAACCGAACAGAAAACTGAATAACATTGTTTTTGTTCTTATTAACTAATAATTATTTTTCATAACCTTATCATTTGATTTATCACAAATCGGACTAAAAAACTTACACAAAATATACACATGATGATAGAAGAGGCGGCCAACATTAAATTTCATTATACTAGATAACATGTGATAGATCTAGGAGAATAATGGGTTAACAATCATTAGGCGAATAAAGGGTTCACGAGCAATTGATATATCAAAAAGAGATGAAGTTTATGGCAGTTTTTTTGTGATCGAATATTAGATCTAGAAAAGAGAGGCTGCAGGTTTTTGAGGTGGGTTTCTAGGTTTCTAGCACCTTTTTAGCATATATACAGTTATTTTATTTGTTATTGATATTATTGATATACTAAAATACCATAAATACCCTTAAAAAATAAGATGATTTAAATAAATGGAAAGTAATTTATTAAATTCTGATTGGTCTAGAATGGTACTGTAAAGTACTGTATCTAATATTGGTACTGTATAGAATACAACACTATATATATATATATATATATATATATATATATATATATATATATATATATATAAAGGGCAAAATAAAAGATAATGATCACGGTCATTTGGTCCTATGAATTGAATTGCTTACAGGTGCTCTAAACTTTAGCATTACAAGTAAGTGCGGAAAAAATATTGAGATTGAAACATAAGCACATTAGGTATCGGGTCAAAGTGGGTAGTTTCACCCATTTAACCTGTTCTCTTTATGTGTTTGTATAATAAATGGGTCAAAAAATTGACCATGTCTGGATATTAACATGAAGATAACAAATATATCCAAAAAATAAAATAAAAATGAAAGACAACAAAGAAGAGCAAAACTGTAAATTACTACAAGAATGTGCAGAAAACAAGTAAACTTGAATAAAAGTTTGGCAGAACTATAACATAAATAATAATAATAATAATAAATAAATAAATAAAGAAAAAAAATCCAAAAGGTTCTATTGAGGAAACCAATTCAGTTTGAACTTAATCGGGTTGGGCAACGCGTCAAGAACGTTCATCCAAGAACTTGTTAGTGATTCCCACTTTCCATTTTCAGGACCTTGCACTCGAATATCTTTCAGTTCATTCCTTTTCTTTCCCATCATCTCCCTTACCACTAGCTTACTGCACTTTATGTAATGGGGATGGCAACTCAAGAATAATGCATCAAAAAATCGTGTCTTCTCCCACATGTATTCATTTTGCTAAGGGTGCGTGCCGGTTTGGGATGGGGTGCAAATTTGTCCATGATTCTAATGCAAAACCAACTATACGAATGGGTACTACAAGTGGGGTACCAATACTGAGGAAATTATCCTCAAACTTTTAAGCAAATTAGTTTTTACTGGACACCAATCCACACGTCCTATGGCTACTGGAAATGGACCTGGACCTTCGGCTTATTTCACTCAGGCCCAACACTACACTCAAAGCTCATGTGCTTATCCGAATATGCTTAAGCGATACTTCTTGCACGTTCTTAACTGGAAACGATGCCTCTCTTCTGAGATCATCAACATCAATGTTAGGTGGATCCCAATTACAGTAAGTTATATCAATGTTAAACTTGCTTGATGAATTGAGTACTTCCCTCATTTTCATAAAGAACGAATGATCCAAGGGTCTTCTCATCTCGTAAATTAGCTTAATTTGCTCGGGAGCAATGTTTGGAAATACGAGACTATGTAGTTCACTTGTATTCTCAAAGATGAAAGAAAGTAATTTTGGAGCATAAACTTGTACGACTCGCCTTCTGTATTCATAAATCTAGGGTCAACCACTTTAGTGTAACACTGCTGATAACCAAGCTATCGAGCTTCCAAGGCCCAGTTTTAAGTCTTAAATTCTCTAGCAAAGGAAATTTTGATTCGATTGTTTTGAAAAAATGCATCATCTATTATCACACCTTCTAAATCTGATTGTGTCAAACTTCCTAACGAATCTAATTTAAAAGGTATAGGCTTCGTCCTACTCCTATTCCCGAATACTACACAGTAGTTGAACGAGAAAAGACCTGGTACATTTTTGATCTCCCAATGATCGTTCTCTTCTATTGAAAATATTATCAATTCGCGAAGACGAGGAAGGTTTTTAACCATACAGTTCTTCAAGCCCTGACAACAAGAAAGCGCGCCCAATCTTCTCTAGCAAGCTACAAGTAGACAAGAATTTATCAAGTAACTTATCACTTATAATCACTTTGTGTAAGTCCAGTACACGTAGAGAGACACACTTGATAACATGATTCTTACAAATTCGAAGAGGATAGTCCATCACGACATTCTCTGTTACATTTACTGTATTCAGGTTTTCACTAGAAAATAACTCATTTGGTAATGTAAACGAAACATTCGATTGCAAGTTCTTTAGGAAAAGCTCTTTAACACAACTTTTGGAAGCTACACGTTAGTTGAATCCATGTTTTAGCAAGGCAACCCCAATTTAGGTTCTTGATGTGGAGTTGAAGATCTAAACTTTTGATTGGTATGTTGTCTTGATGATACCTTTGCAGAGTATTGTCAATCAGCTTGTTGTATTTTCTTTTTTGTTCCTTCGTTAGAAACTTCTCAAGTTGAGGAGGGAATCTGAGGGTTATTGGATGATAATTCATTAATCCATGTTTAGGGGTCGTAGTGTAATTAGTTATGTATTTAGAGTCGATTTTGTAAAGTGTATAAGTTTAGGGTCCAAATATGTCAAGATTAAAGTTACTAACCGAGTAGCGGTTATAGCGGTTATAGGTAGTTATTAGCGATGGGTCGCGATGGGTCATGGAACCTGTAGTATCTGTTCGTATAGTATATATAGATGTCAAAGTGTATTGTAAAAGTTAACAGATTTCATTATATACAAAAGCGTGAGTTTGTGTGTCATGAGTTTTGTTCATAGAGATGTTTTGATTCGAACCCACGATGATCCGGATGGGACCAACATTGGTATCAGAGAGTCAGATGTTCGAATCAAACCCGGTGTTTCAGTTTGCGTTTCATGCAAGAAACTAAACAGCAAGACACCAATCAGAGAGAAGAACAAATTGGTTCAAGGAATCAAGTTCAATAGCGATTCAGGGAATCGCTTTTAGAGAAGAAATACTAATGATTCAGGGAATCGTTCCAGAAAAGAGGAAGAGACAAATTGATTCAGGGAATCAATTAAGAAGAAAACCGATTCAGGGAATCGTTTCAAAGAAGAGAAAGAAGTGGTTGATAGTACTAATGTAAAAGATCCAAAGAAAGAAGTGGTTGATAGTGCTATTGTAAAAGATCCAGAGAGACCGATTGATTCAGGGAATCAATCAAGAGAAGAAGAGACCGTGCGCATACCGGTCAATCAAGAAGAGAGAACAAAGACCGATTGATTCAGGGAATCAATCAAGAGAATAGAGAAGAGACAGAAACTGATTAGAGGATTAGTTAATTTAGAAAAAAAAGAAATTTGATCAGGGATCAAGTTTGGAGATTAGACAAAGAGAAGAGAGTTGAAATCGATTAGAAAAATCGATTAACAGAAAAAGAGAAGACATCGGTTAGAGAACCGATTCAGAGAAAGAGAAGTAGCATTTGAGAAACAAATGCAGAGACGTTAGAAAGTCGAATTGAAGAACAGAGAAAATGAGAGAAACCTATTCGTTAGGCTTTGGAGTCGCGAACAGGAGAGATGACAAAGAAGAAAAGAAAACTTACCAGTTGTGTTACAACATCAGAGAAGAAAGGTACACAGGAGCAATCACCAGAGAAAAAGGAACTACCATGTGCACTTGCAGCAAAAGAACCAGAAGCAGAAACCCTCAGTTGTTGGGTGGTTGTGAATTAGAGATTAAAGGAGATTGTTATTGATAAACAAGATACTGGAAATGATGACATATGCTGTTAAGAATGAAGATGGTATGAAGTCATCGAAGATTGTATTTGAAGACAAAGATGAGAAGACCTGCTACAACATGTTCAAAAATAGAGATGATCGAGTTGAAGACATGAAGATGTTGAAGACACGGATTAATAAATTAGGGAGGAATATTGGATGATAATTCATTAATCCATGTTTAGGGGTCGTAGTGTAATTAGTTATGTATTTAGAGTCGAGTTTGTAAAGTGTATAAGTTTAGGGTCCAAATATGTCAAGATTAAAGTTACTAACCGAGTAGCGGTTATAGCGGTTATAGGTAGTTATTAGCGATGGGTCGCGATGGGTCATGGAACCTGTAGTATCTGTTCGTATAGTATATATAGATGTCAAAGTGTATTGTAAAAGTTAACAGATTTCATTATATACAAAAGCGTGAGTTTGTGTGTCATGAGTTTTGTTCATAGAGATGTTTTGATTCGAACCCACGATGATCCGGATGGGACCAACAAGGGTAGGGATGGTCGACCAAGCGTGCAGCCATGACTTAGACAAGATACACGTGCAAGCGGCTTCTTCTACTGGCAACAATGATTGTATACGATGAATCAACTCCGGAACATCTTTCAAATGTGGGGTGCAGATCAGCTTACTTCTGGTCCTTTTCACCATCTCAAAAGCAACTTTTTAGTATTGAAATCTCTAAAGCAACAGGATTGACACATTAATTACATTAGCCTTTGTATTATAAATATAAAAGATCAACATTTAAATTAAGAAGCTAGGTGAATACAGAACATATTATAATCCAAAAGCCAAGGTTGATTATATATGAAAACTATTCCATAATCTATATATGTCTTCAAAATCTCTCTTAATAAATTTTTGCTTAACGTAAAGGAATATAATGACAGATGACTTCTCATTATACGTTCTCTAATCTCAGTTTTTATTTATCAAAACTTACAATACGGTCACTTTTAAATTTAGAAACTACATAAATACAGAACATAATTAACTTGAGACTGATTTATAATCCAACGGAGAGAAAATTAATCATCTTGTGGCCACGGAAGTTCACCTGTGCCGCTATCCAAAAGGGTAGTCACATTGGGATTAGTCGGCTCGCACTGTGAAGTAATATGCATTATTATTAGATAGTTACATAGATAGAATTACATGAAAAGTAAATTACCCTGAATCGAAAGTAGTCTATAATGTCTTCAAAATCACTCTTAATAAATTTTTGCTTAACTAAAGGAATATAATGACAGATGACTTCTCATTATACGTTCTCTAATCTCAGTTTTTATTTATCAAAACTTACAATACGGTTACTTTAGTAATATTTTATGTCATTTTTTACACATACACACACACACACACACACACACACACACACATATATATATATATATATATAGAATCTAGATCAAATAAGATCAAACTTAAAGTTGTTAAAATGAGATCGAACTAAAATTTGAAAAGAGATACTCTCCTTACAATAAAAATAATTTTTTTATTTACTACAACTAAAATTGTTAAAGTTTCGATAGTTTTTTTTTTAAATTTGCGAAACCTATGTGATACACTTTGATTAGAAGTTTAATGTGTATCAGGTTTTTGTATGTGTATCAGGTTTTGGAATATTTATTAGTGTAATGTGTATTAGGTGTATCACTAATCCAAACTCATGTACCATTTGGTTATGAGTTGCTAAAATGTTAATTTGTATTAAAATATTATTTTTTTGTGTATGATTGCTAAAATTGTTATTTATAAATGTTTTAGTGGTTTTTTAGATTTGATCTTATTTTTAGAACTTTAAGTTTGATCTCACATTAACCCTCCCCTATATATATATATATATATATATTATCTACTCTTCATCATCTACATCAGATAGTTAAACTAGAGCATTGTTACATCAAAGAATAAAATGGTTGTCGTGGTTTCCCATAGCAAGGTTGTAGTTAAACATATTACATCTCGTGCTTTGAATATATTCCATATAAGAAAAAATGCGAGAACGAAGATGATTGTCACGCTCAGCTCGGTGTCCACTCCACTGCGATAACCTGTGAAATATATAAGCTATAAGCTGTTTCCTTAGACCAAAAAATAAATAAATAACATGCATTATTATTAGATAGTTACATAGATAGAATTACATGAAAAGTAAATTACCCTGAATCGAAAGTAGTCTATAATGTCTTCAAAATCTCTCTTAATAAATTTTTGCTTAACGTAAAGGAATATAATGACAGATGACTTCTCATTATACGTTCTCTAATCTCAGTTTTTATTTATCAAAACATACAATACGGTCACTTCAGTAATATTTTATGTCATTTTTTACACATACACACACACACACACACACACATATATATATATATATATATTATCTACTCTTCATCATCTACATCAGATAGTTAAACTAGACCATTGTTACATCAAAGAATAAAATGGTTGTCATGGTTTCCCCATAGAAAGCTTGTAGTTAAACATATTACATCTTGTGCTTTGAATCTATTCCGAGAACGAAGATGATTGTCACGCTCAGCTCGGTGTCCACTCCACTACGATAACCTGTGAAATATATAAGCTATAAGCTGTTTCCTTAGACAAAAAAAAAAACAATTCTATCTTTTTGACGTTGTTGGCAATAAGTTGTAATATTTAATTGATTAATTCATTTACCTCAAGAGTCTTGGATCCCCACACGGGGGAAGTACTTTTATGCGCTTTCATCATCCTTTTCAGCAAGTCTCGTGATTAAAAATAGATCAATACATAAACGAAATAGACAGCTTATCCAATTTTCGCAACTGCTAATTAAATTTACCTGCTTTTCTCCTCCTGTCAACAGCTGTACACATTTGTTCAATATTAACATCTAGTTCAGCTTGTATATGGTTGTTAATGTTTCATAGGTCTTAAACTTCTGATTTCTAGGATCGTATATGATCAAACATAATTCATGCCTCATCATACAAACAAAGAATCAATAAAACGAAACAAAGAGAAGATGGGTGAACCCCTTTTAATCTGATATATAAAAAGTAAAGAGGTTAACATTTGTTACAGAATCCTACTCTACATATATACATACTGAAATGTTTCCTTCATAAAAGACACAACGATTCATAAAACGTTATAATTATTCTAACCGTTGTAACCCTAAAACTATATAACCATTTATGCCTAATGGGTTTGGTGGCCCATACCAGAAACTTGCAGGCTTTATATTTTCACCCATAACTAATCTATTTTGGCGTCTAAGACATTAAACGGGTCTAACAGTTAAGCTTTGATAAGTTTGTATGAGTCCCTATATCGACATGTTGTCTTCTTATATTGCAAATAACTTTATTTGCATAGTAAAATATATTAATCGGGTCAAATTACGAAGAAGGTAAATTTTAGAACCTTGATTAATGATAGTCGGGTTGATAACCATGATATTTTGTTGCCTAAGGAAGCAACGAAGAGCGTTTTGGGCAGGTATGAGAACACACTTGTTGGGTGTTTTATTGGTATGGTCGCGTTTCCTATTGTGCAAAATTATGTAACAAATACACGGGGTAAGTTTGGTTTGAAGAAGCTCATGAAAAATGACGCCGGTGTTTTGATGGGGTCGAATCCAACAAAATTAAATCCTACTTCTCTTATTTGTATATAGCAACAAGTAGGGTCGAATCCACAGAGATCGGTTTAGATAATTCTTAAATAACCAAACAATTTAACAGGGGGTTTTGATGTTTGACAAACAAATAACAAGGAATAAAACTAAGAGATTAACTAAGTACCATAAAGAGACATAATTGATGAGTAAATACAATCTAGTCAAAGGTGCAATCTAATTATGAATCCATGGTTAATCATTGACGCTAAAACGCTTCATAGACTTAAGAATATATTGGTTATGGTCATTAACAAGCTCTAACAACCTGTCTCTCCTTAATGTGTCCTCCTTAATATGTGGATAAACAAAACAAGCTCTTTGATTATTCCCTTCCCAAACAACCAGCCTTAAATAAGCTCTTAAGACTTAATTTTCGATAGCAATAGACTCTAGAGAAACCACGAATTCTAATTGACAAACACATAAGCCCGGTTCATCTAAACTAGATTACACATTCCGTTAACAAGAATCAAAAACTTGACCATAATCAATATTGTTAAGTGCTACAAGTCTTAAAACATTTAAGCAATTACGGACTTAAACTTCTAAATAGCAAAGACTAATTTCGGTAATCAAATAACAAAGATTGATAATTAACTAATCAAAATAAGTTCAAACATCACTGAGAATATGAAAATATTCCTAAGTTCTGAATTCAGGAAATTAACAAGTCTCATAGCCTAATTGGATTCAATAACATAGGCAATCCTTCAGCTAGAAAGTAAAATAAATTAGCTACTCATGATGAGGAAGAAACCACAACTATTCAATGTTGAGCCCTTCGTCTTTTCTCTTGCGTTATGTGTTTTTTCTTGGTTTTGTGATGAGAGTATTTGAGTGACTCCTTCCTTTCTTTCAACCACCTGGTCTTTTCGTAGTTTTAAGTGTCTCCCGGCCCCACTTTTGTCAACTGATGCCACGATCTCCCATATGCCCTAAAGAATCGTTCCCTTCTTCTTGCCTCAATGAGACCCATGATCTCATGTTGTGTTTTACTTTGGGTACTTGTACAACAAAATCCTCTAACTTTCAAACTCTTATCAAATTAGGCCTCATATTTTATACCTACAAGAACACATAAGTTTGTGAGGTATTTTAGTCTTTTAAAAACCAACCTTAACATATAAAAATGCATCAGTATCTAATTTGCTTCACTTAGCATAAAATACAAGTATAGTCCATCATTTAAGGCCATGTCTATTATAAATAATGAAGGAATAGGTATAGATAATATGTATATTACAAATTCCCCCACACTTAGCTTTTGCTCGCCCTCAAGCAATGCACAAACAATTAATCTGGCGAGATCAAGTTTACCACAGAGAAGTAACCAAGTCATTGAGAATACATAATAGGTCAGGAACTACCGTACTTAAGCAACTTACATCAACTTTGAGAACATTTTTACTTGAAAATGAAAGGAACTAAATATGGAATCTCTCATAAGTATTTATGCTCACCTCTCAAGTATTTGGTGTGTATGTGTTTCACTCAAATTCGTTTCAAAGAAGTGACATACCATAAGCTTGTACAAGTTCTCATTCTCCACCACTTAGAAGTACATATAAGATGAATCTGATGGACTTTATCAGGCTGTTTGGCTTTGGGTCAGGGTAGGAAAAGAGTATATATGTGGGTTACAAAAGTAGCAAAGCATATATATTGCGTGGGTAATCGAACACTAAGGGCTAATAACATTAACTTCTGAAACTACTTCAACCACACCTTAGTACTCAATTCTCAATTTCAGATCTTCAAAAGATGATACAAACCAAAGAGACCTATCCACTCAGACAACATCATCAATAATCTTAAAATATCTACAACTCAACATCCGATCTGATCGTTTTTTTACTCAACAGTAATGTATGTATTGTATGTACAACTAAGATATCAGCTCTAAAAACTTCTACATTAAAACACGTTTTTTTTTTTTTTTTTTTTTTGCAAAATAAAAACAAGAAAAGTCAAGCTACACTTCTATAGAACAACTCAACGGCCTATACTTCAACCAAATAATGCACCCCCACACTCGTTTCTTTTTATCTTGTTTTGCCCGTAATCACATACATGCCCTGCTAACTTCTTGGGTCAAAAAAATGGTAAATATAAAGAAGGCTCGGGTTCTATTTGAAGGGTGTAAGTAAAGTAAAGTTATTTAGGCTCAAGGTGGTTTACTAAGTGGGATAATTATTGTAGCTGGTCGTAGGCTTGTAGGATTTTTTTTTTGTTTTGGCTAGTTTATGTAGGATTCAACTTGAACCTAAATGTATGTTCAAAAAAAAAAAAAAAAACTTGAACCTAAATGCCATCATCATTTTCATGCGTATCTTTACTACATAAAATGTAAAAATGGTCAAAGGTGAAAGTGAAAACTTGAAACTTGAATGTTGAAAGTCAATTGTTGAATATATATTTAATGCATTGTTGAGACACTTTAATATATTACTTAATTTGATAATTATCAAATCACGTTTATTTACTGCATTAATTTATCTTGGTAACCTTTTAATTTTGAGGAGTTTGTAAAATTTTGAATTTGACAATTGGTGTATCGCAGAATTGATAACATTATGATCGAGCAGGTTGCGAAGCGTGGCCAATAAACTTGTAAGTTATTAACACAACACTAAAAAATTGTGTCAGATTGAACAATCATGGGTGTTTTACTTGAAAATACCCATAAGAAGAAATGACTTTTATTTTCATTGTATTTATTTAGTTAATGAGTTTGTTGATAATAAAATGAGCAAGGAAGGAACTTTAACATTTTTATTGGGGGGCGAATCGAAATTTATAACTAATTATTTATTTATGAAGAATAATCGATCAAAACCAGACAATCCAAAGTCCAAACAATGCTTTTTTGTCTATTATTTTTAGTTAGGGTGTTCACGGATCGGGTAATATCTACAGTAACCGAAAATCAAATCAAATCGAACCGAAAAAAGTTAAACCGAATTCGTAACCGAACCGAATTAGTCAAAGCGGGAACAGAACCGAACTAATATTCGGTTATCAGGTTAGATATGGTTTTGATAATGAAAACCAGAAACCGAACCAAAAACCGAAATTATATAATAATATAATTCTTTCTATGTATTTATATGTAAAAAAAATCACTAAAACTCTTTCTTAATATAAATATAACATTATTTAAAGAAAAAAATTGTGCTAAAAATACATATAATTAAATAAAAAAACTAATTAAAATTATGTAATTCGGGTTATTCGGTTCGATTTTTGGTTATAGGGGTTCGGTTTTCGATTAATCGCTTCAGTTGAATCAAATTTGAATTCGGTTCGGTTCTGTTTGGTCTTTGGTTATACCTAGAAAAAAAATTTTAACCGAACTAACCGAACCAAATAAACCAAGTAACCCGATAACCGAACCGATGAACACCCTTATTTTTAGTAGATATCATTATATTTTTATCTTTACAACATAAAATGAAAAAAGGGTCAAAGGTGAAAATGAAAACTTGAAACTTGAATGTTGAAAGTCAATTGTTGAATATATCATTAATGCATTGTTGAAACACTTTAATATATCACTTAATTTGAATGCGGAAATCATGCGTCTAGATGTATCAATTTTAAAACCACGGTTAATATATCATTGTTGAAACGCTTTAGTTGAAAGTTAATTTTAATTAGTTAATGAGTTTATTGTAAAGATGGGAAGTCAGCATACAAACATAGAAAATATTGCAAGTTAATTGAGCTAATGAGTTAATGTTGCTTTTCGATTTCAAATATCTTCCCTAATGTTCAAGGCGGGAAAAATCAAATTGAGCATTGCCTATTGCCTATATAAACAACCCCCAAGAGAGGTGCGTATCTCACTACAGGAAAAGAAAAAATGGAAATGCAAAATAGTCAACCCATCAATCTTGGTCGGAAACGAGTTTATTGTTAGAGTTGAATTATCGCGTGTTACAACCATTTGCTATTACATTTTGATCTTTTCACATTCTATTTTGGATGATATACGAAACACTTGCCACAATATCGCATATCGTTAATTGTCTACCGTTAAGAACTGCTGCCGCCAGGTGCGGGTACTCGTGTGTTGTTAGTTAATATTTCATAATTGATGTAATGTTTTATTTTAAGTTTCATTAAATATTTTTATATGTCGTTTGATATATGTTAAATTTTTTTGCTAGAGTTGAATTATCACATGTTACTACCGTTTCTAATTACATTTTGATCGTTTCACGTTTTATTTTGAAGGTTATACGAAACACTTACCACAATATCGCATATCGTTAATTGTCTGCCGCTAGAAACCGATGCCGCTAGGCACGGGTACTCGCCTAGTGTATTTAATGTAGTCTCAAAGAGAACCAATGCAAGTTCTAGATGACCAAATCAATGAAAGAATAAGGGGGTGGCAACCATGCCTACCTCTTTTTTTCATGCCTAGTCATCTACGTATCAATAATATCCCTTCAACTCACCTCATACCTAACAATAGATTTTTAGTGGCAACCATGCCTAACTCATACATTTTTTTTAAATTATATTAAACAATTTAATAAAAACATAACATTTTATTAATACTTAAAAGAAAATTACATAAACTTAATACTTAAAAGAAAATTACATAAACTTAATACTTAATCTAAAAATTACAATTCCATCCATATTTTGCCGCGAGCTCACGTTTTTTGTCAAGAGTGAACGTTAATATACTTGGGTCGGTTATGTGATCATGCGGTTCATTATAGAACTTCAGCGCCTTCCACATATGTTTTTCTTCCATTAAAGCCATTTTTGTCGCCAATAACTTTTCGGCCATTTTATTCTTTGCAACTTTTGTAGCCACCGCCTCCTGCAATAGTTGTGTCTTATTTGTTGTGTATGTGTCGAAGGAAACAGCTACACTATTTATTGTCGACGACTCGGTTTCGGCCTTTTTGCCCTTTCTTTTCCGCATAGGAGTGTTGTCGACATTCAGATCAGGAAGCACAGTGTTGTTTTCATTGCTTCCGGACTCGTAGTGGGCGGATTCCGACGACTTTTTTCTTTTGTCAGAATGAGAGGTAGATCCTTGAGCTATATCTGGTTGTTCCAACCATTTGTCTTCTTGCTTAACAACGTCCCAAGCATCAATATGAATAAATGTCTTGCCAGTTTTGGTCTTGTAATCGGCCATAGCATTTGTCATCACGTTAACATCGCTACACCCACTCTCACGAATACGTTTCTACAATTATAAAAGTAATAATTATAAATTCATATAAATATACAATTATAATAGTAAAAAGTATAAATTAATAAAAGTATAAAATTAAAAAAGTTTAAAATTTACTTGTTGGATGTATAGCCCAGTAAAAAGTATAAATTAATAGAGTAAAGAGATGAGATTTAAATTGTGTTATAAAATTGGATTGATGTTGGTAATTTATGGAGGGGAGTATTTTTTTTTTTTTTTTTAAAGCCAACGGCTACATTTTAAAGTCTCCAACGGATACATTTTTTTGTCCAACGGATACTTTTTTGTCCAACGTTCAAAAAGGAGATTCATACCAATTCGGGGATGTTTGCCAAATTTGTGTTCCCATCATTCATGCCGAGTAAAACCGAACAGGAAGCAAAACTCAAACCGCTAGGTATGGTTCATGCCGAACACCATACCGAGTCGACTGCCACCACCCTAACTCTCATGAAAGAAAGAAAATGATTGATATTGATATGATAGTCAAAAAGGCTCAATACCTCACATGGTTGTGTCTGTGGTTTACCAAATCTAGCCCTAATCATCTTCAAGAAAAACGACTACTAGTTAATTGTAAGTTGAAAGATTTATAGCTCAATCGTGTTATGAACCTTTCAAACTCAGTTAAATCTTCATGGCAGACAATCAACAACATCAAAAAAAGTATGTTTGTTTTCTTTTAAAACAAATTACTTATTTATGATGGCTTAATCTTGCATTTTGATAGAAAATGAAGCAATCAAATTAGAACTCCCTACCCTTAAACCATACATCGTCCTCGATGTATCCAAAAAGAAGTTTACGAGCATATTAAATAGGAACAGTAAAGCGAAACTTCCCTGGATTTTGAGCTTTAAAGTGAGATTTTCTCCTTTTTTGCTCCATAAACTGAGATGCAACCAGAATAGGATTGACGGTCTTTAAGCCTTGTCTTGGTTCCAATGAGCTTAATGAAGCCATGAGTAGCCAAGAGTTACTGAAATAAAAGCAAACTTAATTAAACTAAAGCAAAGATAAAAATTAAAAGCATAAAACATTGGGTTGCCCCCCAATCAGCACCTTTCTTTTACGTCTATGGCTAGACTTAGGTATGCATCAAGTTGCATAGATCGAAAGTTCCAAGCTCATTTCCTCCTTGTTGCACACTTGAAATCCTTCATAAAAAGGCTTCAGGCGATGACCGTTGACCTTAAAGATTTTATCAGTACTAAGACTTTTGATTTCAACTGCGCCATGAGGAAAATTGTTAGTAACAACAAAAAGCCTGACCTAGCGGGAACGCAATTTACCAGGAAATAACTTAAGTCTCGAATAAAAAAGAACTTTTTGGTCAACACAAAAATTCTTTCTAGAACTCATTTTATCATGAAAAGCTTTAGTTTTTTCCTTGTAAATTCGTGAGCTTTCATATGCATCGTTACGAATTTCTTCCAATTCCTGTAATTGTAACTTCATGTTTGCTCCAGCATCATCTAATTTTATATTAAAACTCTTTATAGCCCAATAGGCTTTGTGCTCTAGTTCAACAAGAATGTGATACGCTTTACCGAACACCAAAGGAAAAGGAGACATACCTATAGGTGTCTTATAGGCTGTGCGATATGCCCACAATGCATCGTCAAGTTTAACACTCCAATATTTTCTGTTTAGGTTGACTGTTTTCTCAAGTATACACTTAATTTCTATATTAGACACCTCGGCTTGTTCGTTTGTTTGTGGGTGGTAGGCTGTTGAAACGCGATGAGTCACATTATACTTCTTAAGCAAAGCCTCCATTACTCGATTGCAAAAATGAAGGCCACGACCACTTATTATTGCTCGAGGTGTGCCAAACCTGGAAAAAATATTAGCCTTGACAAAATCTGCAACAACTTTAGCATCATCAGTTTTTGTTGCCTTAGCTTCCACCCACTTTTAAACATAATCAACAGCTAAAAGAATGTAAGTGGTATATGTGAAAACATATACCTTTTTTTTTTTTTTTTATCAAAACGGGCCAAATAAACCGGAAACTAGCTGTTAATGCTTAATATCTTTGTGTTTCTTGAGTTTATGCATGTGCAGGTACGGATATCACAAAACAGACAAAGAAAAGACAAAACATAATAAAAACGAGCACGAGAAAGAAAAGAGTGCAAAATCCGGAGCCGGGGATTCATTTTTCTTCATTTCACGGATTTTGGATCTCGATTGCTCAAATTTGCAAATTACACCCTCATCTTACCCAAGTTTACACTTCACATCCTTTACTTTACCAAATTACACTTTGCCTCCCATCATTACCCAAGTTACACTTTTGGTCCTTAAATGGATCCTTGTGGTAAATTACACTTACATCCGGATATAAATTAAACTAATAATACCAATCTACCCAATTCCCTAGCCTATTTACACCCCAAGCCCAAAGATAAAACTAATCTTACCCATCCAAAACCCACTTACCCGTTATTAAAACCATCCATACCCAAGTAAAAAAATCAGTCAAATAATATTAATAAAATACCCAATTACCGTTTACCCGCCCTTTATCCCAACACTATTCATCTTTCTCTACCACTGAATTCCCAACTGTTCCCCTCTCCAAGCTTGGTACTTAACATCTTCTGCCATGTTGGCAATCCAAGACACCCACGGGAATGACACGATGGCAGAAGGGAGCAATCTGATTGGAGGAAACAAGTCACAAGAATGATCCAAGGGTTGTAGATGATTAAGGTGATGTGATTGATAATCAAAGGTCAAGATAAGAGATGCTAAAAGCTTCACCCTAAAGAAGACCTCATGCTCTGCTATAAAAACCCTCCTCCTCACAAGTGTTGTCCAATTTTTAAGAATTGAGTCCATAGCTTTAAGGTCGTTTTTAAATGTCAATTTTAATTTCAGATTGTATTTAGTTTAATTTGTCTTTTAATTTCAGTATTAAGCTTGTAACCTTCTTTTTTTATTAATAGAATTTAAAGTTTGCCTTCAATTTCAATTGTTATTTCATATTTCTGCTTTTATTATTGTTCTCAAAAGGTTTATTAAGTTTCAAATCACCTGTAAACAGCTCATCACAGCTTCTCAACAAGCTTATAAAAGCTTTTTAGCTCTTTGTAAGTTTTGTTTGAGTTATTTGTTCAATTTTCCAAAAAGTCAAATTTTTGGTCAAGCTATTTCTCAGCTTATTTTATGATTAAAATCTCATTTTAGAAAGTCATTTAGTCATTATTTGTTATTTAGGGTCAAAACCAGTAGAATTTTAAGTCAAAAATAGTGTTAAAGTTAAAACTGTCTAGTTAAAGGAGTGTTTGGATATGTAGTCTAGTATTCGTTTGAAGTTGTTTTCCATCTTTTGGTCATTTGTTTCACTTTAGATATAGGTTTAACTCAGTCAATTCAGCAGTTTTGAGTTAAATTAGTTAGTTTTGAAAGTTTTCTGTTATAATCTTAAGAAACAAAAACATAGGGTCATTTTAATTAGCTTAATCTGTGTAACTTATTTTAAGTCTCAATTAGGTATAAATTTCTAGAACTAGTATGTTTTTAAACCATTTGAGTCATTTAGAGTTTAGGTATTAGAGTCAAATTGTATCTGTATATGTTTTTTTTACAAAAGTCAAAACTAGTCTCACAAGTTGTTTGATATCTTTTTCACAGCCCATTTTCCTTGATCTAAATTGATCCAGAATCCAAAGCATTTATTTCTATGATTTGTTTATATACTTTACTTAATCTGTTTCAACTTGGTTCAGTATTTAGATGTTAGTAGCTAGCTTAAAATTAGCTTTAAAAAAGCTAGGACATATCTGTTTTCAATAAGGGTCATAAATGCAATTATGACCCACCTTCTTTCAAGCTCATTTTTTTAAGCTTTTACAAGCTCACCAGGGTCTGAGTTTTGGTCCTAAAGTAGATTTCCAGCTTGTTATCATTTCTAGTTAAGCTCTATTCCTAGCTTATTGTGCTCTAGCTTGAACTTAGGTCCTTTGGTCTGTTTGGTCTTGCAGAATTGCTATTTGGATTCTTTTGCTTATCTTGCTTATTTCCTATGCTTATTCTGTTGCAATTAGCTTTTTAGTTTTGCATTTAATGTCTTTAAAGCTTATTCACTTAATGTTAGCTTTATCTCTAACTTATTCCCTTATCATCCTTAGCTTCTCTAGTTTATAAATAAGTTAGCCCAGCTTATTTCTGTTCCCCTAAGTCTTCCTAGTTTAATTTGACCCTGAGTAGCATTTCCCCCCAGGTTTTAGCTTAATTTAGCTTGTTTGAACTTATTTTACTTTGCATCAGATTTAAAAAGGTTGTTGTAGCTTTTAAAACCAATCTGTCAAATCTAAATCAGCTTTTATCTAGCTTATTCTATATTTAAAAAAAATCTCTTAATTCAACTTATTTGTAAGTTTGCAAAAAGAAAAAAAAAAAGAAAATAAAAAAATTTTCAAAAAGGGTGAGGCCAGGGGTCGAACCTAGGACCTCCCCTTTTGCAAACAAACACAACACCAACACACATAACCATCTGCGACCTAGGGTATTTAACATCACTTTTTATTTTGTTTTGTTGAGCTCTAGACAAATCATCAAGTAGAGTTTTTGTAACTAAGTAATTCACAAGATCAGTGAAAAACCAACAACCACAACGTTTTTGTTTATTGTCAATAATTGATGAAGGGGAATGCTAGATCTACATAAATAATCCACAAAAAGAATCCACACAATGATGTGGCAGGGTCTAATTGGTCTAATCTTAGAGAAAAAAGAGAAAGTGTACCAAAATAAACCAATCAGCCCCTATCACATCAGTATGTTGGATGTTTATGTGGTTCTAGCAATCCCCATTGATGAATTGTTGTAGAATAAAGACTAAAGCATGTTTTATGTTCTAACTTAATGCAATTTGAAATGTACAATAGTAACTTGTGTGAAAAGGTTAATTTTGGTTTTACAACATACAATTCCGGCTCATTTTAGTCTTCATTGTTATAGAAATTAAAATAATAATAATAATAATATAAATAAAAATTCATACTTATAAACTAATGAATAGGTAAAATATTGTTCATACTACACGCATGTTTTCAACATTAGTGTTGATTAACACTCTCTAACTTTTGATTTGCTCACTTTAATGTACAATCTGCAAAATTAATATATAAAAAATGTATAATTATTTAAAGCATAGTTTGAAATATGCAAATCAAAAAATAAAAATGTATAAATCACCTCTTTTTCATCACATATACTGGTTTTTTGCAATGATTAGTTGTATAATAATCATTTAACATGTATCAAATCAACGTTTGAGTCTATAATTGGACAAGTAGTGTTTTCCTGCCAACAAAAAATAAAATAGATATGGACAGAAGTTTCTTTCAGAGTTCATAATTGGAATTTGGAAGTTATCATTTCAAGTAAGTCAAATATACTAGCCAATGACATGCAATATAGATAAGAGAATTCGGTATATAAGAATGTCAACTTAGTTATCATTGGACGTACAAGAGTTAAAACATTTTTATTTAATTCGATATATAATAAGATTTAAACAGTACTAAGTGTTTATTTTCTAAAGTTATTTTAACATATTTGACCATAATGATTATATAAGAATGTCAACTTAGTTATCATTGGACGTACAATAGTTAAAACATTTTTATTTAATTCGATATATAATAAGATTTAAACAGTACTAAGTGTTTATTTTCTAAAGTTATTTTAACATATTTGACCATAATGATTATATAAGAATGTCAACTTAGTTATCATTGGACGTACAAGAGTTAAAACATTTTTATTTAATTCGATATATAATAAGATTTAAACTGTACTAAGAATTTATTTTCTAAAGTTATTTTAACATATTTGACCATAATGGTAAGTTATTTAAACAATTAAACTACTGTGCGATCTAGTTATTTAACTTTATATCTTATTATTAATATTAATGTTAGACCACATGATAGAGAAATGTTATTTCTTTACCAACCCCCGATCTCTTAATACATATAAAATAATGTCCGATTGCAGGGGCGGAGGCAGCTAATAAGTAGTGGGGGGACATGCCCTCAACAAAACTCTTCTAGACACACCAATTCATATGAAAAAATGTCAAATTTGTAAGAAAAAGCTTGAGTGCCCTCGTCACAAATTTCCGAATGCCCTCAATAAAAACCTTTCTTCTGGTTTGTAAATCGGAAATCATGGTGAAAAGTGACTACCTAATTAATCGGGAAGTGGGAAAAGGGTGAGTGGGGGGATCTCATGGGAGTATGTGAAATATGAGGGAGTGGGTAACTAAAAGTCCTTAATTAATTACGAGTAATTATTTAAACAATGTAGCGGGTAACTTTATACCGAGTATGGAGAAATGGTTTAGAAACAATATCAGGTAATGGATATTTGGGTAATCACAACAATTCATGTATGTCTAACTGTGGAGTAATACTTATGAAACTTAAGTTGCGTTTAATATGAACTTAAGTTGCGTTTAATATGTCAATACATTATGCATAGTATAAATTTAATTAAGTACAAGATTTGGTATGGGTTTTTCCAACTTTTTAATCCAAGGTTTAAACATATTAATCACATTGATTTCGATAACGTTATTTACAGAATTGGTAGCGCTCTAGAATAATGCATGCCAAAATGTTTATCTTTTAAATTTCATTTCGTGTTCGACCTATAATTACAACCTAAGTCGCTCTCTTAATAAAATGATTGATGCTATAAATGAGCTTCGTTTATAGACATGGCGTACAATCTTAATTGCATCAAAATAATTTTTGGCTTGCTTTTAATAAAACCCGACCCGACCGATTTTATATTACGCAAAAAAGAATTTTTTTAAACATGTATTGCTCAATGCCCCTTTGATTACATTTTCTAGCTCCGCTACTGCGATTGCTGTTTAGGTTGTTTTCTGCTCTCTAGTTAATTGCTCGCTAGTACATGCAATTAAATTTAATCGTTAATTAATAAGTATAATTAATGCAACTTGAGTAAACAAACGTCATGTATGTAGATAGAAAATTAGAAATGATAGTTTGTCATGTATGTATACAGGCATCTATAATTGTACGAGTAAACAATGATAGCAAAGTTCAAAGCAATGTAAAACGTCTTCCATTGATGTATAGATTTATATTATTGAATCATGTAGGGGTGTTGATCGGTTCGGTTATCGGGTTGTTCGGTTTGTTTAGTTCGATTAATTCGGTTAATTTTTTTAAGGTCAACCCGAAAATCGAACCGAACCGAACTAGAATTCAACCGAACCGAACCAAAGACCAAAATTGAATTCGGTTTGGTTCTCGGGTTGACCCGAATAACCTGAATTTCACTATTTATTTTTAAAAAAGAAATAATTACATAGGTATTTAACAAAAAAAAAAAAATATTTCAAGCATAAAAAGTGTTTTTTTATATTCAGATAACACTTTAATAGTATTTATATATATATATATATATATATATATATATATATATATATATATATATATATATATATATATATATATATATATATATATATATATATATATATATAGGTTTGGGTTATTATGAAAAGTTTCTTATAATGAAAAGAATGAGAAGGCATGTGGAGGTGACATGTGTCACCTTTGCCACATCATCATGCCACATCACCATACCCCCCCCACCCCCCCCCCCCCCCGAAAAAAAAAATTTTTCCCGCCAAAAAAATTTTTTTTTTTGGGCAAAATTTTTTTTTCCCGCCAAATTTTTTACTGCATCACAATTGTCACACCCCCAAATTACCTGTTTTGCAGCGGAATGGAATTCCTGGGGATTGACTGTCATAGCATCACAATCACAGTTATAATGAACGACCTAAAGTGTCGTTTGGAAAATACATCGTTTGATTTAATAAAATAATCAGAGTTACAAAGTATAGGTCCCAAATGAAAGTTACTATGCACGGAAAATAAGTTTAGTACAAGTCAAACGATGTTTTTAAAGTTCATAAAACCCAAGTGAGACGCGTCGTCACCGCGACTCCATGATGTGTCCAAATGCATGCCATGAATTGAATGCCTTAGATACCTGAGATAAAACATGCTTAAAAGGTCAACACAAAGGTTGAGTGAAATCCATATGTTTAATTAATTCGTTTGAACACAATCATCGTAGTGTGAGTTAAATGGTTCACACTCATCGTTGAAAACAAAATCGTATTTATTTCACTAAGTTCATGACACCAAAGCGTAAACATCGCACCAATAAAAATTGGTAATCATCGTTTCATCGCCGCCCTAATAGGTAACTTGCCAAATTACCTCACTGATTCAAATATAGTGCGCTCGATTTCCCCTAACTGGGTCAATAGGAGCGAGAGTGTTAATTCCAATAGGCCTATTCACAATATTCGCGCTCACTCGCAAGTGACTAATGGTGCATGATGTAGGGACTTCGAACATGGCAAATACTTAGTGACAATAAAACATTCGGATATAGCATACAGTTCAAAGCATTTGTGTTCGGTTAAAAATGTAGCATGTATCTCCCCCAAGAGTTTGTAAAACAGTTAAAAGAGTAAAAGTGGGGCTATGAACTCACCTGTTGCAATGATTACGATGACAAAAGTGGGTACACTGAAATATAGCGTGAATCTCGAAAATGACCTATTATGGATGATATGATATGTAATGAGTTGCAATGTAATGTTATGCATGCATTTCGTATGTTATTTATACCATTTGCGAGTTTTTGGAAAAATAATAATTTTCGTCGAAAAATACTCTTTTGACGTCTTGACCAATCTTAAATCACTTTACAAGTATTTACGTCAAATTGTCATCCTACAATTGTTTCGTAATGATTTATAGTGAAATATTAACTTTTCGTCGTAAAATAATGTCGTCGGAAATTTCATGAAAGTGACAAAAATGGCTCCGAAAAACTAGTCGTAAAATGGTGTACGTCGAACGTTAGGAAACGAACTCGACGGTTTTGGAAAGTTTGTATCAAAATCTAAAAGTTTCAGTTCATGAGTTTTCGTCATAGAGGTCTCGAACATAAAGATAATAGGGGTTAAATATGGTGATTTTAGTTACCGTAACACTTATCTCGTAAAAATAATATAGTTTTTCTAAAAATAATAGTTATGGCAAGTTTATGAAAACGTGTATATCTTAGTCGTTTCAAATCCGTTTTCTACGTATTATACGTCCTTAGCTTCGTATCAAAGTATACTAATATATTTTTGATAAGTCGAAATAATTTGTAAAGCTTAGGACTCGTTTTTGACTCGTACAAAGTAAAAATAGGTTGCTGAAATTTCAGAAAATATATATTTCGCCGTCAAACTTGAAAAATTCATAACTTCTTCGTTATAACTCCGTTTTAATCCGTTCAAGCGGCCACGGATTCGTTTTAAAGTATATTTTCTAAATATCAAGGCCAAAATTTCGTGCCTACTGTCGGATTTTCCAGAAAATCAAAACAAGGACAGAACACTTTTATATACTTGTCGAAAATAGTTTTTATCGTACTAAACCTATTCCAATCCCTTCAAATCAACTCCAAAGCTAATCTAATCCTACCATACACCTTCTTAGGGTGTCATGGGTTCCTAAACATCACCAAGACCAACATATACCAAGGGGATAATTATAGGATGACCTTTATATATATATAACTCTAAAATCATGTAAAAATGGTATAAACAACACAAGTCTTGCATGTTTGCTCCAAAAATGAAGAGATACTTATGAAATAAAAATGAAATATGTAAAATGATAGAAATATGCTTACAAGTTAATATGATGAGGTGCAAAGAACAATGTTAAACCTAAATACTCTAGATTTTTATTTCAAAATCTTAATAAGAGTATTATCTAGATTGTGATACTTGAGCTTAGAAATATTTTTGATGATCCCTTGTTATCTACTTGTAGAACCGGTCTTGAGATGAAAAAAACAAAGAGAGAAAAGCAACTATACTAACTATTGAAAGAATGAGAATGAAATAAGTTAATGAATGGAGTGTAAACTTATACATTCAAAGAAGAATTTTTTTACCATTTCATTTAATGCTACCCCCCTAAGGGCCGGTTTTTGGGGAGTATGTTTCTCCAAATATCTTTATTTATTTTTTTTTTTTTTTATATATAATGTATGTACTTGTATACTTGTAAGAAAATGTAAGTAAATGTGTAAATTAATAATAACTCGTAAGGTTTTGGTAGCTTTTAGGTACAAGTAAATTTTTAATAGATCAAAATAGAGTATAATGATATTATAAAAATTGTAAAAATACATTCCTTGTGAAATTTGAGTGATATAATAATTATAGTGTAGTTTTTAAGAAAAACGTCGTAATAATATAACTTTAACGATTTATATACAAAATAAATTTAAAACACTAGGTAAACCCAAAATATAGTTTTTATCAACTAAATGTAAGTATAAAAATATCTCGGGATCATTTTTGAAAGTAATGGATTAAATGCTCAAAATAATAACTCACGCGATAACGTTTATTTAATATAAAATTCACGCGATTAATGTGAAATGCAATGTCATGAATGAACTAATATGATGCAAATGATGCTAATGAAATGTAGACTAAACTTAGTCCATATGAAATGTTCGTGATGATATGATCATGAATTCGCCGCTAAACCTTTAAGGTTACGCGAATTTGGAACACGTAAACCTAGTTTACGATAAATGTTGAAATAGTGAAGCATAAATTGTTTTGAGAAATGACCTGAAAGTACGAAGTGTCACATTCACCAACCAAAAAGGAATTCAGTCCCTGAATTCAGTCCATGTTGTTCTCTACGGTTTAGGGTTTGATGAGGCAAGCCTTCCCATTCTCGAGCAAAACCCTCAAAAGACTTTTTGGTAACCGATTTTTACTTAATCTCACAACTCATCAAACAAGAACTGTCATGAGATTAGGCTAAATCGGTTTGAGTAACGGGTCTTTTGAAAATTTGGCTCGGTCATAGAATTGCTTACACATATAAGCCTACTACTCCCTTCATTGCATGATTCTTTCTGAATTAAACATAGGTGATCAGGCTATGTATAATTTAGGAGTAACTATGCAATGCTTGGACTAATCGACTCATATGATGTTTGGTATTAAGTCATAAACCCGCATGTACAATGAGTATGCACTTATGATGAAATGATGAGATGCTATGATGATGTAGTTATAGTCTAGGGTCAATGATGCAACCTAGTTCTCTATAAACGAAGCTCTGATGCCAATCTGTCACACCCCCAAATTACCTGTTTTGCAGCGGAATGGAATTCCTGGGGATTGACTGTCATAGCATCACAATCACAGTTATAATGAACGACCTAAAGTGTCGTTTGGAAAATACATCGTTTGATTTAATAAAATAATCAGAGTTACAAAGTATAGGTCCCAAATGAAAGTTACTATGCACGGAAAATAAGTTTAGTACAAGTCAAACGATGTTTTTAAAGTTCTTAAAACCCAAGTGAGACGCTCGTCACCGGCGACTCCATGATGTGTCCAAATGCATGCCATGAATTGAATGCCTTAGATACCGAGATAAAACATGCTTAAAAAGGTCAACACAAAGGTTGAGTGAAATCCATAGGTTTAATTAATTCGTTTGAACACAATCATCGTAGTGTGAGTTAAATGGTTCACACTCATCGTTGAAAACAAAATCGTATTTATTTCACTAAGTTCATGACACCAAAGCGTAAACATCGCACCAATAAAAATTGGTAATCATCGTTTCATCGCCGCCCTAATAGGTAACTTGCCAAATTACCTTACTGGTTCAAATATAGTGCGCTCGATTTTCCCTAACTGGGTCAATAGGAGCGGGAGTGTTAATTCCAATAGGCCTATTCACAATATTCGCTCACTGCAAGTGACTAATGGTGCATGATGTAGGGACTTCGAACATGGCAAATACTTAGTGACAATAAAAAATTCGGATATAGCATACAGTTCAAAGCATTTGTGTTCGGTTAAAAATGTAGCATGTATCTCCCCCAAGAGTTTGTAAACAGTTAAAAGAGTAAAAGTGGGGCTATGAACTCACCTGTTGCAATGATTACGATGACAAAAGTGGGTACACTGAAATATAGCGTGAATCTCGAAAATGACCTATTATGGATGATATGATATGTAATGAGTTGCAATGTAATGTTATGCATGCATTTCGTATGTTATTTATACCATTTGCGAGTTTTTGGAAAATAATAATTTTCGTCGAAAAATACTCTTTTGACGTCTTGACCAATCTTAAATCACTTTACAAGTATTTACGTCAAATTGTCATCCTACAATTGTTTCGTAATGATTTATAGTGAAATATTAACTTTTCGTCGTAAAATAATGACGTCGGAAATTTCATGAAAGTGACAAAATGGCTCCGAAAAACTAGTCGTAAAATGGTGTACGTCGAACGTTAGGAAACGAACTCGACGGTTTTGGAAAGTTTGTATCAAAATCTAAAAGTTTCAGTTCATGAGTTTTCGTCATAGAGGTCTCGAACATAAAGATAATAGGGGTTAAATATGGTGATTTTAGTTACCGTAACACTTATCTCGTAAAAATAATATAGTTTTTCTAAAAATAATAGTTACGGCAAGTTTATGAAAAAGTGTATATCTTAGTCGTTTCAAATCCGTTTTCTACGTATTATACGTCCTTAGCTTCGTATCAAAGTATACTAATATATTTTTGATAAGTCGAAATAATTTGTAAAGCTTAGGACTCGTTTTTGACTCGTACAAAGTAAAAATAGGTTGCTGAAATTTCAGAAAATATATATTTCGTCGTCAAACTTGAAAAATTCATAACTTCTTCGTTATAACTCCGTTTTAATCCGTTCAAGCGGCCACGGATTCGTTTTAAAGTATATTTTCTAAATATCAAGGCCAAAATTTCGTGCCTACTGTCGGATTTTCCAGAAAATCAAAACAAGGACAGAACACTTTATATACTTGTCGAAAATAGTTTTTATCGTACTAAACCTATTCCAATCCCTTCAAATCAACTCCAAAGCTAATCTAATCCTACCATACACCTTCTTAGGGTGTCATGGGTTCCTAAACATCACCAAGACCAACATATACCAAGGGGATAATTATAGGATGACCTTTATATATATATAACTCTAAAATCATGTAAAAATGGTATAAACAACACAAGTCTTGCATGTTTGCTCCAAAAATGAAGAGATACTTATGAAATGAAAATGAAATATGTAAAATGATAGAAATATGCTTACAAGTTAATATGATGAGGTGCAAAGAATAAGGTTAAACCTAAATACTCTAGATTTTTATTTCAAAATCTTAATAAGAGTATTATCTAGATTGTGATACTTGAGCTTAGAAATATTTTTGATGATCCCTTGTTATCTACTTGTAGAACCGGTCTTGAGATGAAAAAAACAAAGAGAGAAAAGCAACTATACTAACTATTGAAAGAATGAGAATGAAATAAGTTAATGAATGGAGTGTAAACTTATACATTCAAAGAAGAATTTTTTTACCATTTCATTTAATGCTACCCCCTAAGGGCGGTTTTGGGGAGTATGTTTCTCCAAATATCTTTTTTTTTTTTTTTTTTTTTTTTTTATATAATGTATGTACTTGTATACTTGTAAGAAAATGTAAGTAAATGTGTAAATTAATAATAACTCGTAAGGTTTTGGTAGCTTTTAGGTACAAGTAAATTTTAATAGATCAAAATAGAGTATAATGATATTATAAAAATTGTAAAATACATTCCTTGTGAAATTTGAGTGATATAATAATTATAGTGTAGTTTTTAAGAAAAACGTCGTAATAATATAACTTTAACGATTTATATACAAAATAAATTTAAAACACTAGGTAAACCCAAAATATAGTTTTTATCAACTAAATGTAAGTATAAAAATATCTCGGGATCATTTTTGAAAGTAATGGATTAAATGCTCAAAATAATAACTCACGCGATAACGTTTATTTAATATAAAATTCACGCGATTAATGTGAAATGCAATGTCATGAATGAACTAATATGATGCAAATGATGCTAATGAAATGTAGACTAAACTTAGTCCATATGAAATGCTCGTGATGATATGATCATGAATTTGTCGCTAAACCTTTAAGGTTACACGAATTTGGAACACGTAAACCTAGTTTACGATAAATGTTGAAATAGTGAAGCATAAATTGTTTTGAGAAATGACCTGAAAGTACGAGTTGTCACATTCGCCCAACCAAAAAAGGAATTCAGTCCCTGAATTCAGTCCATGTTGTTCTCTACGGTTTAGGGTTTGATGAGGCAAGCCTTCCCATTCTCGAGCAAAACCCTCAAAAGACTTTTTGGTAACCGATTTTTACTTAATCTCACAACTCATCAAACAAGAACTGTCATGAGATTAGGCTAAATCGGTTTGAGTAACGGGTCTTTTGAAAATTTGGCTCGGTCATAGAATTGCTTACACATATAAGCCTACTACTCCCTTCATTGCATGATTCTTTCTGAATTAAACATAGGTGATCAGGCTATGTATAATTTAGGAGTAACTATGCAATGCTTGGACTAATCGACTCATATGATGTTTGGTATTAAGTCATAAACCCGCATGTACAATGAGTATGCACTTATGATGAAATGATGAGATGCTATGATGATGTAGTTATAGTCTAGGGTCAATGATGCAACCTAGTTCTCTATAACCGAAGCTCTGATGCCAATCTGTCACACCCCCAAATTACCTGTTTTGCAGCGGAATGGAATTCCTGGGGATTGACTGTCATAGCATCACAATCACAGTTATAATGAACGACCTAAAGTGTCGTTTGGAAAATACATCGTTTGATTTAATAAAATAATCAGAGTTACAAAGTATAGGTCCCAAATGAAAGTTACTATGCACGGAAAATAAGTTTAGTACAAGTCAAACGATGTTTTAAAGTTCATAAAACCCAAGTGAGACGCGTCGTCACCGCGACTCCATGATGTGTCCAAATGCATGCCATGAAGTGAATGCCTTAGATACCCGAGATAAAACATGCTTAAAAAGGTCAACACAAAGGTTGAGTGAAATCCATAGGTTTAATTAATTCGTTTGAACACAATCATCGTAGTGTGAGTTAAATGGTTCACACTCATCGTTGAAAACAAAATCGTATTTATTTCACTAAGTTCATGACACCAAAGATGCATCTACAAAAATGGATGTATCTCCCCTAAAAATTCTCCCCCTATTTGAAATGTGTGGCTAGAAATCATTCTTATTCTTCTCATTTTAGTTTTTCTTCTTACTGGATCCATATATATATATATATATATATATATACATATATATATATATATATATATATATATATATTTATATGAAATCGGTTTTCATTTCAGATTGCCAAACCCATATCCAACCCGAGAACCGAATTATTAGTTCGGTTCGGTTCGGTTTGGTTTTGATTTTCGGTTTATTCGGTCATTTCGGTTTTATCGCTCACCCCTAGAATCATGTTAATAATATGGTCTAACATATTAAATTTATTTTCTTGCATGTTATCTTTTGAGTAGTATTTTATTTTATTGTTTAGAGAATATGAAGTATCTTGTTATGTAAGTTTTTCCGCCTATGTAACAAGCTGATATATAGGATTTACCCATATCATTTGTTCTTAAACGTTTTTTGAAGTAATACATTTACCGGGTCTTTTACCTTTTACCAAAAATATATATATGAGTGGATGGCTATCTAGCAATTACATGCAAATCATGCAACACCCATTTATCAACAATATATATATGCACATTCACATCTTGATATTATGTCAAGTTCTGTAACTCTCGCTGGATATTACACTAGTTTGAATTACATACTGATATTGTCCAAATTAGCATATTTTTGGGTTTGAATAATTATTATTAGTAGCTCATGCGCAAGTGAATTAGTGTATCCAAATATACATTCAGTACATGTTGCATATCCTTAAGATTCCTATTTAAATTTTATTAACATCCCGATCAAATCTGTTAAGCTTTACTATAGTGAGAAAATTGCAATCAGGGGCGGCTCAACCTTCACGAAGGCCTAAAACAAAGCTGTTAAACGAAGCCTTTTATCAAAGTTATATGTTATCAAAATGTGAACGATATAAGAAACAATATTCTGAAAAGTTGTTAAAGCTATATGCAATAAAACCCACGATTCTCTCTCTGGCGATTTTTTAAAACCCTAATATCCCTAAATCTTTTTTTCACCTTATTCGATCAGAAACTTGTATTTTTGCAATAGATTCGTAAGTTTAATTGATTAACTATTGTGTTACTCATTAATATGATAATATTTGCGGCTTTAACCTCATTGTTTCTTGATCCTAAGTTAATCATTCTTTTAGGGTTTTCAAAATTGTTTTATTGTACCGAATTTTAGGGTTGTTGATCGCACCTCCATTCTTTTGATAGCAAGTCGGTTTAACATCCCTCTTAAGGCCTTGTTATAGTTGATTTATCCTAGTATTGGTGTGCATCATGATGGAAGCAGATATTCGGGTTGTCTTGATTTAGACCCTAACTGGTCAGTTAGTTTCTTGGTTGTCGTGTGGTGTTTTATATGTGGGTTTGAGAGATGATAAAGAAGGGTTCTCTTAATAACAACAATGCGTCTGGTGTTACTAAGTCTGATGGGAAGGGTAATATTTATATCAATGAACTGGCTGCTCGTATGAATCGCTTGATGGGAGTAGACGAAGGTAATTCTGATATTGGAGCTGATTATATGAACATGGATGAAGGTACGACTGGACTGAGTTCTAGTCTTGGGGAGTTGAATTCTGACTCAATGATGTACCCTAGTAGTTCTCATGGCTGTGATGTGGTGGATAATGCATGGGCTGTTAAGGATGGTGGTGGTGTAAACCATCCTAGGCAGCCTCAAGGTCAGGTGAATCCAGTTTCACTTGCGTTTAATCATTCACTTGGGGTTATGGATAAACATGATCATGTGTCTAATGTTGCGCCTAATGATGTGATTAACCAAGCCTATGGAGTTGACCAAGTTGTGTTGGATGCTTGTAGTATTACTTCTTTGGGGATTAACACGAGTCATGAATCTGAATCGATCCCTACTAGTTTTGGTGAGCCTAATGTTGGATCAAAGAATAACCATAATGGTTTCAACATGGTGTTTGGACCTAATGTTGCGCATGCTAATGCACCTGTTGGGACTGCAAAGGATGTGAACATAGCTCATCGGTTTACAACCGGTTCGTAACATACTGTTAGCCTTGGTGAGTCGTTTCTACAATCGACAATGAACCCTAGCAGTGGGAATGAGACTGCGTTGAATTGTGGTATTGATCCGGTTTTTTTGGAGGCGTGTAAGACTATGCGCGGTGTTGAAGTAACGAATGTGGCTAATATGGATAATGGTACTAATGTTGCTTCTAATTTTTCTATCAAATTTCATAATCAGCCCCTTCCAACGGGTGTCCCGAGTGTGAAGCCGGTTTCATATGCGGGTGCTACGTCAATTGATTCTCCGAAGTGCAAGTCTAATTTTTCGTAGGTAGGAATGTAGTAACAAGCCTAATGGGTTGAGAATACCTTTATGGTTATTTTCTTGGTAAACGTATTGCGTTTCTGGTTGTTGATTATTACGTTTGTAATACGTGGGCCAAGTATGGTATTCAAAAGGTTATGATGAATGCTAAGGGGTTCTTTTTCTTTAAGTTTTCTACTCGTAAAGGTGTTGATGATGTTATGAAAAACAGACCATGGATGATTAGGAATGTGTCAATTATTCTTAAAACTTGGACGTTGAATACTAATTTGCTTAAAGAGGATTTGACTAACATTCCGGTGTGGTTTAAATTTCATGATGTTCCTCTTGTTATGTTCTCTGATGATGGTCTCAGTCTCCTTCCTACGTTGATTGGTACGCCGAAAATGTTAGATTCTTACACTAGTCAAATGTGCTTGGATTCTTGGTGCCGCAGAAGCTTTGCTAGGTGTTTGATTGAAGTTCAGGCAGATAAGGTTCTTCGAGATAGTCTCACTGTTGAAATACCCTTACTTGATGGATATGGTTCTACTATTGAAAAGATCCGGGTTGAATACGAATGGAAACCGCCAAGGTGTGATACGTGTAAGATTTTTGGTCATACTCTAGGGGATTGTCCTAAATCTGTTCCACCTCCTACTCGGCCTACACAGAGTGTTAATGATGGTTTTGAAACGGGCAATAACAAGAATAGGGGTAAGAATGGTGGTCAAAATGTTTCGGGTAAAGGGAGATTTACTAAACCTATTTTGGGCAAAAATTTTCGTTATCAACCAAAAGCGCTTCCTCTTGAACCCAAGAGGGTGGATGTCACTAAGAAGAAGGCCGCGGATGTGGCTAGTACGAGTGGATCAAAGGTTTTTATATCGAATCCATTTGATGTCCTTAATATGGGCGATACTGATGAATGTGGTGTTTCTACTAAGGAAGTGACTAAAGATGTGGATAATGGTAGTACAAGGGAAGAAAAGAAGAATGAGTCTCCAAAGACTATTAATACATTGCATGAACCCGCTTGTGAGTGATTCAATAGAAGCTAACGAGGTTGGTCCTACCTCTATTGTTGAGAAAATTGGGGAGTTTGAAAAGCTTCTTATTGACGGGAAAGTTACTCTTGTTGATGATGATGGTAATCTTATTAAAAATGTTGATTATCCGGATAATCAAAAGGATTTTGAGTCTACTTCTTCTACTTAGAGGGTTAACCCATTCTCTAAGGTGGGAGGGATTGTTGATTCCGACAGTGATGAAGTGGAGGTTGTGAACACTTTTGATGAGTCAGTGAACCTATTTGGTGGTGGTCATGATCGTGAAGATGATTATGATAACTATGCGGATAAGGTCTACGATCTTCCAGAGAATTTGGATGCTCTTTAAGACATGTATGGTATCAAAATAATCCAAGGCTTTTGTAGGAAGTAATTTTTTTCTCATAGGAGTCTAATGTTTCTTTTGAGTAGTGGTTTATTTTCTTGTTTAGAGAAAAGGCAGTATCTTGTTATGTAAGCCTTTCCGCCTATGTAACGGGATGAGATATGGGATACACATATATCTTTTGTACTTAGACGTTTTTTTGAGTAATATATTTACCGGGTCTTTGACCTTTTACCTAAAAAGTTATATGTTGAAAAATTGTATATATGAAATTTACTTTTCTTGATTTTTTTTTATGCGAAATCTTCGAGTAATTTTCTAAAAATCAATATGATATAATATTTCATGCAAAATGGGCCTTTCATATAGTTGATGTATTCGGCTTAAATTTTCACGACTTGTTTAGCATAAAAAAAGAAAAGAAAGCAAAAGATGCCCAAAATCTTTGAGATTTACCTTTGAGCCACCCCGAATTAGTGCAACAATAATAACGTGAAGCGAATATACAGTAATAGAAAAACAAAAAAGTTGACCTGGTTTAATTGATCCATGAGATCAAAATGGTTAACGCACATTCATGGACATAAATGATCAATCTTTTGTTATTAAGGCTGCACATATAACTTCTACTTATCCAGTCAAAATCATCCATCTTCTGATGATATTGCAATTTTAGAATAGGTTTCATAAAATCCCATATAATTTACCAATTACTATATTGTTAACAGGTCATGCAATAACTAGCTGACATCAATTTTCTGTTAACGCATTCTTAAATAATAAGAGTAGTTAAATAGAAAACATTTTTGGTTTTAGTAAACTTCCACGCCAAAATGATTGTACATTTTTTCTCTCGCTAAGTCGTTGTCATTAACCCTAATGCTACTTCTTTAATTGGCATTACCAATTACAGATGGGTTACGATGTTTCCAAGATTCCTTCTCCATTATTTAACTGAATCTTCATGTGAAAGATACTACCTAATTATCTTTCGTCATTCCTTTGTTTTCTTTGAGTTCTAACAAACTTGTTATAACATATTAAACAATCAACACAGCAGATGTATAAGAACTACATTAACGCATTGATGGTCGTCAGTTCATCACATGTAATTTAACTAGAAAAATTGCGTAGGATTATTCCTCCTCAATTGGCGCATAATTCTCACACGAAAGCCACACCAATATATGCTTATACACACATTTTGCGAGTGTTAAGTTGTATGAAAAGCACCTTCAATCATGTGGTTTTGGTCTAGAGATATGCTCGAAAATCCGAATATCTTTACTTCGTTCATTTACATTTCAATATATTTTTTTTTATGTAGTTTGGTCCCATCTTTTCTTTGAACGGCAATATTATTTGCACCAACTAGCAAGTACTAGCGGGCAAAACAAGATGAAACACATGAATTACAACATATTACTACAAGCCGCAATTGGTTCGGTAATCCAAACTTGCCAAATAAGAGATTTTCATGTTCCATGGATAGAGTATATAATCCATTTGGTAGGATCACAACATTGAGACACAATTTTGTGGATTCATCAAGATCAACCATCATTTAGTCCCAAAATCCATTATGTGAATTCCGAATTAAATATGTGTATTTGCAGATATTTTGGGTTTTATTTCTAATAATTTAAGTATAATTAATAGAAATTTTTGTCAACATAATAAGATTAAGATTAAGATTGTTTAAGTATAATTAATAAAAATTTCTATAAAAGACTTTATTTTGAAACTTTGTTAATATTTTCTAATATTTCTTTTTTATATCCGACATTAAGATTAAGATTGTTTCACTCTAATAAGTGATTTAAACTAATAGTACATGTTAGAAAGAATTTGCAGACCCAACAGTTTTCTGGCTTTATTAACACATCATGAAATGTAAATTTTATTATCATTGTTGATAATTAAGTTAAGATGCCATTTGCAAACTTGTTTAAATATCTTGAAGGGACTAACTAGTGATGCATGCCAACGCAATTTATTTTCTAATCTTTTGTCGATGTTGTCTTATGATAGAGCTAGTAACATAATTTATGCATTATGCCATGAAAAAGACCTAGGATGAAAATGTTCTATTGTTTGTCGGAACTGAACTAAATTTCAGAGACACCGCTTCAGTGAATGCAAGCTCAGATCACCGTTAAACAGTTAATCAGAATCAAATGCAGATCTTTTTCTTCATCAAACTCCTACTGCTAATCTTGCGTAATTAAAAATTTACAGAAGCTGATCTTTTTCTTCCATGCACACTAAACGATTGATACTTTAAATATCAATTGTTGTTCATTCACCAGAAGTAAGTGTTTTTTATACGCTTAATAATCTTCTGTAATCTGCGTTTGTAATCAAATTTGTTAGGATGTTTGTTGATAGAGACCAATCATACTTGTAATTGGTTCTATATATAATTTAGTCAGATTTAACAATGGTCAACTCTTAGCTCTAACATTAATAAATATTATGTGTCGGTTCATTAGTATTCACTTCTTAACGAGTGTGGGAACCCGCGCGATGCAGCGGGATTGCTTTTGTAGCCGTGAATTTGGATAGGGACTATTTTTGCCAAATTGCTATAAAGGACGTACTTTGCAGCGACACTTAAACCTTAGGGACTATTTTTGCCAACTTGGACTTACTTTGCAACGACACTTAAACCTCAAGGACTATTTTTGCCAACTTGTGAAAGTTGGCAATTAATGTTTGCATTGCAAACACTGTTGCTCGCTCTATAGTATATATAGTAATTACTCCATCCGTCCCAAAATTATAGTCCTCTTTTGATTTTTTCGGTCTTTCTCTTACAACTTTGACCTTGAGTATTTTTGTTTGTGCTATATAATACTTGATGCAATATATGTGAATTGATTGGGGTTTTAAATGTATTTTCATTGGTATAATTCTTATCAACTATTGTATGACACAAATAAAAATATTTAAGGTCAAAGTTGAAAAAGAAAGACCGAAAAAGTCAAACGGGGACCATAATTTTATGACGGAGGTAGTAGTATTCACTCCTCGTGTTAGCTTTACAGAAATGATTTGAACACCCCATCAATTTATTTGCACATTCAATAATTTGTGTGATGACATTTATACCTTTAATATTTGTGTTTTGATTTGAACATTCCACTAAATAATGTAGAGGTATAAATGTCATAACATAAACATTTTAAGTGTGCAAATCAAATGATGGAGTGTGTAAATTCACTTCCCTTGTAACATATAGGATTTCACAAACACATCAATATAATAAATATGGGCGTATGAATATATGGTTTTAGAGAGAGAAAGTGGGATATTCTAGTGAGAGAAACACATGGAAGGTTAGATTCCAAATGAACATCCAACCATCTCCCTTGTGGGGAGAGGGCTATTTATACAAAGTATTATGCCCTCCTACGGGCTGTGGATCAGGCATACAATGGATAAAGACTCGTCCTTCCTCCACGGTGTTGCACTAGACTATACTATGCTAATAACTAAATAACGTAATAAACGATATGTCTACGAGCTAACTTAAGCTAGATTATATTTGGGGTAACCGATGCTTCACTATAGAATTTCCAATTCCTAACAATCACCCCCTAAGGGAGGTCACCCCATGATTTACAATTTTGCATCCTAGCATTCTATTTAATCATCAGTCTTGAGCTCGAAGACTTCAATTTCATCCTAGTATTCAGACTTTGTGATTTCTTGGTGATTTCTTCATGGTCCAACTACATTGTACATTAAGTAGAGGTTATGGAGCTGATCCACATTTTGATGAGTGTTGAGCCAGCTTAGAGATCAGCAGCTTCAGTAAATCTCAGTATCACCCTTTGTTGTGTTGCCCTCATATGATGTTGTGACAGATGGACCGACATGCTCACATTCTGGATCATGATGTCTTCTTATCAGAGTAGCGGAAGCTTTAAGTTGATTCATGATATTAGCAGCAGCGTAGCAGAAGGATGGAGTGATAATATCAGATTCGTTGATGCACTTATCAAGATTTCTTTAGAAATGAATGTGTTGTGTGAGCATGCGGCTATGGATTGACCTCTCAATTCAGACCAGCTGCAAACGTCGGGTGTACCTGCACACAACAGTTAGTAATAAAGCGCACGAAAGGTGTCTTTGATCACTTTCGTCGAATTGAGGTACACGGCCCACAGTTCCCCGTTGATCAGTACAAGTACTGCCTGTGATCAGGTATAATTCCGAAGAATCTCCTTGACAGGGTTTCGCAGCTGCTCTAGCCGTTCTCAAACCGGAATGTCTCAAAGAAGACAACACGGAGTGAGTGAACCAGCGAATTTGGGATTCACTGATTGATGAAAAGAGATTTGAAAAACAATCGTGTGCTGCTCAATAAAGTGTTTTTGCAATACAACGAAGGTTTTAAGGAAAATCAATTATCAATCATAAATACCTTTTAATTTTGAAATATTAATACACAGTCGATGTGCTAGAGAAAAGAATTTTAGGCACAACGACCGGTTTTTCAAAGGCATCCGTTAATCCATAACCTGAACCAGGATTGATTCATAATTTTGAATCTCCCCATTGTTTCTGTTCAGTTGTCACATGGTTGATCTATTGGATAGATCTCACATGCCACCTACCAAGAGCTTGTTTGATGTTGGCTCTAGAAGGCTTTCCATCTTCATTGTGAATATGTTTGCATATCACTCAGATGTTTAGGCAATACCACAAGGATAATGCGTAGGACTCTTAAGATATAATCTCTCTTTCCACATTGAGTGAAACAGAGAGTCTTTATTGACAGTGTCCTAATGAGATTTATTTGATGATCTCGTGGCTCTAGACTCAATTGTGCATATTTGGTTCCTATGCTGGAGACTAGGGAGAGGGTCTCCTTCTTCAATATCAACTATCTCTAAGAGAAAGTCGATAGATAATGTAGGTTCCCCGTGAGAATGAAACAAGTCCTTTTAAGAGAAACTTGAGTAGCTTGGGAAGTTGTAGTGCAGTGCGTCACTGGGTCCATGATGTCTTGTCTTCAATACCAGTGTTACCTTGGTAACCACCAGTAGCATATGTATTGAACCCGGTTTCAGCCCTAAGGTTGAAATAATGGACGGCTATTTCTTTTCACCCTATTACACATTCATTTCTTTTTCATTCTTCAACCCCTTCAGTGCTTACCGAGGCTTCATAACTAGAACCTTGTTTGGTTTATTCCAGTTCTAGCTCTATCTCAGTCCGCACTCTTCCCATATCTCACTTTTCTCCTTTATTCATCATACCTAAGGACTCTACACTATCTAGTGGATTGTCCCTGGGTAGATCCTGCCGGCTCTGGCGGGATCGTGGGAACTAATACCTAACCTAACCACCCTTATAACACCATGCATAAAGTAAATTGGTCGGTCTTTTGGTATTGTTCTTTCCTTCTCGAAACCAATTGAAAAATCATTTAGAAAATCAATCAAGGTACTTTTGATGTACATGGAGGCAAGAGATCTTTGAAATATAACCTTGATCACAATTTCCGTAGAAAAAGCCATTTGAATTTCTTTGGTTATTTCTCCCCCTCAATATGTGCAAAGGATATTTGAAATAATTTTTTTTTCACATAGAGGAAATAGTTCTTTTTAAATAACTTTCACGATCACACAACCATTTAGAAACCATTTAAAAATCAATCAAGGTACTTTATGTTAAAACATAGAAATCTTTGTACCTTGAAAGTTTATTTTCATTTTGAAATGCTCCCCCTCAATATATGCTTCGAGATTCGAAAAGAGTTTAGCACACATTAGAGAGCAGTATGCACTTTGAGACAAATTGGTCACTTTTTATCAGATTGCATATTTATATCACATTTTCTCCCTCGATCAAAAATTTCAAATCCTTTGAGATTTTGGATCTCAAGTGATTTAAATATGTAAGAAACAAAATTTGTTGGAGAAAAATGTGTCCGGTTTTATTTGATCTGAAAAGGACTACTCCTAAGTTCCCGTTTTGACTAAAAGGGAACAACAATTTATAACCTATCACTACAATATACATTATAGTTATAGTTGTTTATAGTACAATCACCACATTACACAAATCATAATATATAAACAAAAACTACTCCAGGAAGATGTCTTCATTCAGTTCGTTGAAGTAGCTTGTAATGACCTTCACGAAGTCTACCACCCACAAAACTTTCAAGGCTGCGATAAATCTTTCTAGTCTTTAGTCTTCGTCCGATCGCAGCAATGAACTCTTCACACATCTTCAAATCCTGTTCAGACCAGAATTTTGTTTTGTTCCACGGCTTCAGGTCAAGTTTGATTTCCTTCACTCTCGAGTTCAATTCTTCTTCGGCCATCTTGAGTGTACCATCACTGAGCTTGAAAAGCTCGCACAGTCTCATTAGCATACGTGACCCGTATCTGTCGGTAAAGAGGACGGCTCTAGGGGTGTCAATCACTATATAGTCGTGACGAAATTCATGTCCTGAGGCTTCCCATTGCGGTCTTGTTAGGTTGACCCGAGTCTGGTAGCTTTCCATGCCTAGCTGAAAATCCCCAACTCTTTGTCGAATGACCAAGCCTCTGATCCAGAGATTGACAACAACAGAGAGAGCCTTGTTCTCACGAACAGGTAGATGGTCAAGGTGTCCTTGGAGGTTCAGAAGATAGAGATCTTCAAAGTCACTTGGCAGCAGATGTTTGAAGTCGTTTTCTTCTATAACATGATCTTTCAAGTCTGCTCTTTGAATTTTATATAACTTTAAGTGATTTTAGGAATTTTTCTAGAATTTTTACTATTCATTTTTTATTTATTAGAATTTTACTTAATTTAAAAAGTAATTAAATAGTAATTAATTAATAATAATTAAATAAATAGTTTAAAAATAATTTTCTTTTTCTCAAAATTTTCTTTTATCATTAGGTTTATGAAAATTTCATTTTTATTTTTAGGATTAATACTGTTTCAATTTCACATTTTCTTTTGTACGTAGACGTTTATTTAAACATAAACGTACGCGTTTTAGGTTTTAATCGTTAAACGATTTTAAATATAGAATTAGAAGGACTTCAAAGTCTTTATTAGATTTAATTTCCTTAGTATAATCAATCATAACCCCTTTCCTGTTCAATATCACCCGATCACTACGCGTTTAGCTATTCAATCGCACAGCTCGTTGGGACTTAACAACCTGGGGAAACACTAAACTCTCCTGGATAATTGCATTGCGTTCTCAAGCTGTTTGACTTTTATGGTTGACCATTCACAAGTGGTTGACTAATAAAAGATAGACCGTTCGGAGCCAATCATGGAGCTTCATAGTTGGATATAATAGTTGTGGCCCAATTGTTGTCAGGGATTATCGAATCAGACTCAGGAATGGACTATGCAGGTTCAGGAGATTGAGGTTTATCTTTGGTGTGCCAGCTTTGAATTATATCCTTTGAAGGTGCAACTCTAGAGGTTTTAGCGCGTTCACCCGAAATGTATGCATCAAACCAATCCTCATCTTCAGACGGCTTGGGGATATGTTTGGTGGATGCATCATCGTCATTGGATTCTGACTCTGCCATGACATAAGACTCTTCATGTAGTACCTGGTCTTCCGGGATAGTGGAGAAGGTGGGTGTAAACCTTGAATCAACCGTGGTCCATGCTGTAGACTTCTTCTGAGTGCCCTGGTCACCGGATGAACTGGATTGATTTGAAGGTTTTTGAGGAGATGTTGGTGGTTTTGGTGAAGGTGTAGTGGTTGTGCCAGAAGATCCACCAGCACCAGAAGTTCCAGCTCCTCCAGTTGGAGGCGGAGGAGGAGGAGGTGGGGATTTGGGGCCTTTATGTAATGACTCCAACAGTGAAGTCCTCCTTTTCTTCTTAGCCTCCCTTTCTCGAATGTCCTCCAAGCTGTTTGACTTTTATGGTTGACTGGATAATTGCATTGCGTTCTCAAGCTGTTTGACTTTTATGGTTGACCATTCACAAGTGGTTGACTAATAAAAGATAGACCGTTCGGAGCCAATCAAATTTTGGCGCCGCTGCCGGGGAGCTGTGCTAATAGTCTTACGTTTAGCAGATTAGTGATTTGAATATTCACTCCTTGTTCATACCATCTATATATATTTATATTTTCTTATCCAAAAATCCAAAAACATCTTAAAATATATAAAACACAAAAATATTGTTCTTTTGTTTCTACATATATATAAAAGATAAAAATACAAAAAGATTTTTCGTTTTCCTTGCTAAATAAATACATAAAAATCAACCACCGCAAACCAAGGCAGAACACCTACCAACTGGGGGTGTGAACATTAATAAGTTCCCAATCTTAAAGATCAAAACTTGCCTTTGTATCCTTGTGAGTGGTGTACCTTTTTCAAAGAAGCCATTCATCTTGTGATTATTGGTTCAAGTTCACTTGTCGTTTTGCCTCGCATTTGTTTTTGAAAACTGATTTTTATACTTAGTGCATGCGCACTCGTTCTTCCAGCTCCACAAGTCCACTTTCAGAGCTTGTAAGTATTCCACGTAGACGTAGAGGACGTTCTGCTCCTTCAGCCGTGACTGAGGAACGTCTAGCACCACTACCCCCTGTCGTAATGGCAGAAGATAAACCGATGAAAGAGCTTCTCCAAGCACCCATCGAGGGTTACGGAGATGCCATTGTTGTCCCAGCCATCGTGGCTGATACCTTCGAGCTCAAAACCGGGTTGCTTAATCTTGTAACCCAAAGCCAATTTTATGGTTTTGAGCAGGACGACCCTCATGCACATATTCGATGGTTCAACAAGATTGCATCGACCATCAAATACAAGAATGTCCCACATGAAGCAATTAAGCTTCTTCTGTTCCCATTCTCTTTAGAGGGACAAGCCCGGATTTGGCTTGAGAAACAACCCCTCGTTCCATTGAGACATGGGAGGATTTAGTCACTAAGTTTGTTAACGAATTCTATCCTCCATCCCGAACTACAAGTCTTAAGAATGAGATAATGAAATTCACTCAAAGATTTGATGAATCATTCGGTGAGGCATGGGATCGTTACAAAGAGTTGCTCCGGAAGTGTCCGCATCATGGTTTTTCCGAGTTAATGCAAATGGATACTTTCTACAATGGTCTGAGCCAAGCTGACCAAGACTCTTTAAATGCCTCCGCGGGAGGTAATTTCCTGAGCAAGACCACAAAAGAAGCCTTGCAAATCATAGAAAACAAGTCCCAGGTCCGCCCTGTACGAACAAAGACATATCAGTCTCAGTCTAATGCAGGACCTTCTACTTCATCTCACGTGAGTACATCTAGCACCGATGCTAAGATTGACAAACTCACGGATGCTATTCAGGCTTTGGTTCTTGCTAACCAAAAGAAAGTCACTTTCACACAAACACCATCACATGGTGAAGTAAAGAAAGTCGAGGTCTGTGTCACTTGTAGTGGCCCTCATGCATACTACAACTGTACTGCCACAGATGGTAGTCCATTTGAAGCCAATGCTATAGCCGGTACTTCACATCAGGGAGGTAATCAATACCGTCCTCAAAATGAACCAAAATATCGTGCTAATACTTATCGGGACCACCGGTTTAACCAGAATCCTAACATGCAAAACCGGAATCAGAACCAACCTAGAATTAACCAAGGTTATCAAAACCAAGGTAATTTCTATCCCGGACCAAATCAAGGTTTCCAACATCATGGAAACTTTAATCAAAACAATTTCAATCGAGGGAATCAATTTCAAGGAAATGTGAATCCTACCCAAGGGAATTTTCAACAACAAGGTTATAATCAAAACATACGACCTCAAAATTTCCCTCCACCTCCTCCAGTATCAACATCTGATGAGCTTTTAAAACAATTCATGAAGTCTCAAGAGGAGACAAACAGATTGTTGATCACTCAGATCGCTGAACTAAAGAAGTCTTTAAATGATCAACCCTCGGGCTCAGGAAAACTTCCAAGCAACACGATCGCTAACCCGAGGGGCGATGCTAAAGCGATCACAACAAGAAGTGGTGTATCATACGAAGGACCCATTGTTCCTCCTACCTCTTCTTCTTCTTCTCCTAAGGTAGTGGAACGTGAACATGAGGCGGCAAAGGACAAGGAACTTCCTACTAATAACGGAGGTACCAACGATGTCCAACCTCAAGTTGTCCTGAAACCCAAGTCTAAGCCAGGAGTTGTTTTTGATTCACATGACATCCCGGTTGAAAACCAGAAACCCAAATCCTCTATTCCTTACCCATCACGTTTAAATGAACAGAAGCTCCGCGAGAAAGCTACTCAACAAATGGAAAAGTTCTTCCAAATATTTCAAGAACTACACTTTGAAATTAGCTTCGCGGATGCTATCATTCTGATGCCCAAGTTTGCATCAACAATCAAACAGTTGTTAAGCAACAAGGAAAAACTGTTTGAGATGGCGAAAACTCCACTAAACAAGAACTGCTCAGCAGTATCTTGAAAAGCTTCCCGATAAGCTTAGAGATCTGGAAAATTTCTCTTACCTTGTGTATTTCCAGGAATGGTTGAATGCTTTGCCTTAGCCGATCTTGGTGCAAGCATTAACCTGATGCCTCATTCACTATGGAAGAAACTTTCTCTTCCAGACCTTACTCCTACATGCATGACTCTCGAGCTTGCAGATCGTTCAATATCCCGTCCACTTGGCATTTCCGAGGACGTATTTGTGAAAGTAGGAAAGTTCCATTTTCCAGCTGACTTTGTAGTCGTTGATTTTGATGCTGATCCACGGGTTCCTCTCATTGTAGGACGAGGATTCCTAAGGACGGGCCATGCCCTTATTGATGTATTTGAGCATGAAATCACATTACGTGTGGGTGATGAAGCCGTTACCTTTAACCTCGATCAAACTTTGAGGTACTCCTCAAACTATGATGCTGAATCGATGTAATTGATGTAATTGATATTGCTTCAGAGGAGTACTCTCAAGAGTTTCTTGGGTATTCTCATAATTCTGTGAGTAGGGATCCCACCACATCTTCTCAACCTATCATTTCCGACCCTTCCCCTTCTCTCACTCCGTTTGAGGGAAGCGACTTCATCTTGGAAGAGATTGAAGCATACTTGTCTAGTGATTCGGTTTCATGGGAAATTGATCACGCTCCAATTGACATTGAGGGGGACATTCTTCTCCTTGAAAAGTTGCTCAATGATGATCCATCATCAATCTCTCACAAAAATGATTCAATTCCAGATGAGGTTAATAACAATGAGATTAATCTGGAGGGAGATATTCTTCTTCTTGAGAAGTTGTTAAATCAGGACACTTCTCCTCCACTCCCTCCTGTTGAGCTTCATAATAAGGAAGTTAAGTCAGTTGAGAAAACTGAAGAATTTCCCGAGGTTGAACTTAAGGACTTACCACCTCATCTCGAGTATGCATTTCTTGAGGGTGATGATAAATTACCCGTCATTATTGCTCGAGATTTGAGTAAAGATGAGAAGACTGCTCTCATAAAGGTTTTGAAGTTGCATAAGCAAGCAATTGCTTGGAGACTCTCCGACATCAAGGGTATTAACCCTGAATTTTGTACGCACAAGATTTTATTGGAGGATGATTTCAAACCAGCAGTCCAACATCAGAGAAGGGTGAATCCTAAGATTCATGAGGTTATCAAACATGAGGTTCTCAAACTTCTTGATGCCGGTTTAATTTACCCGATCTCTGATAGTCCTTGGGTCAGTCCCATCCACTGTGTTCCAAAAAAGGGAGGCATAACTGTTGTCACAAATGAAGAAAACGAGTTAATTCCAACTCGATTGGTTACGGGATGGCGTGTGTGTATTGACTATCGCAAGTTAAACGAAGCCACCCGCAAAGACCATTTTCCTCTACCCTTCATGGACCAAATGCTTGAGAGATTAGCAGGGAACGAATACTATTGTTTCCTAGATGGTTTCTCGTGGTATTTTCAGATCCCCATTGATCCACAGGATCAAGAAAAGACCACATTCAACTGCCCATACGGAACTTTTGCCTACAGACGTATGCCTTTTGGCCTATGTAACGCTCCTGGCACGTTCCAACGATGTATGATGGCAATTTTCCACGACATGATCGGGGAAACAATGGAGGTGTTTATGGATGACTTCTCGGTCATTGGGGACTCATTTCAAACATGTCTCTCCCATTTAGAAAAAATGCTCAAACGGTGTGAAGACACCAATCTTTGTCTAAACTGGGAAAAGAGCCATTTTATGGTCAAGGAAGGAATTGTCCTAGGCCATAAGATTTCAAAAACGGGATTGAGGTTGACAAAGCGAAAGTGGATGTCATTGCCAAATTGCCTCATCCTACTACCGTCAAAGGAATTAGAGTTTTTAGGTCATGCCGGTTTTTATCGCATATTCATACAAGATTTTTTAAAATCGCTCGGCCTATGACTCATCTCCTTGAGAAGGATGCTCCTTTTATCTCACTGAGTGCATCGAAGCTTTTGAAACATTAAAGAAAAAGCTTACGGAAGCACCCATTCTCGTTGCCCCCGACTGGGATTTACCTTTTGAACTCATGTGCGATGCAAGTGATTTTGCTATCAGGGCAGTCCTGGGGCAACGTAAAAACCAACATTTTCAGCCTATCCACTACGCGAGTAAGACTATGAATGAAGCTCAAACCCATTACACCACTACAGAAAAAGAGCTACTAGCCGTGGTGTATGCGTTTGAGAAGTTTAGGCCATACCTAATCTTGACCAAATGCGTGGTGTATACGGATCACTCGGCTCTCAAATATCTCTTTGCAAAAATAGATGCAAAGCCGAGAGCTGTTGGGTTCTCCTCCTGCAAAATTTGATATCATTATACGTGATAAAAAAAGGAGCTTTGAGAACCGGCTGCTGATCATCTGTCCCGTCTAGAAAACCCTCACTAGGATGTGTTCGAGAAAAAGGAAATAAACGAAACATTTCTTCTCGAAACACTCAATGTGGTTTCTTTTCATAGAGACTCTTCTACCCCATGGTTTGCTGACTTTGCAAATTACCATGCAGGTAACTTTGTGGTGAAAGGGATGTCGTCCCAACAGAAAAAAAATTCTTTAAAGATGTAAAACATTACTTTGGGACGACCCTACTTATTCAAAATTTGCGCGGATCAAATCATCGGCGATGTGTGTATGGTCAGGAAGCCAATGACATTCTCAAGGCTTGCCATTCTGGACATCTTGGGGACATCATAGCCCCAACTACACCTTTGCCAAGAAGGTGTTTGATTCGGATTTTATTGGCCCACGATTTACAAGGATGCCCCGAATTTTCAAAACCTGTGACGCTTGTCAACGTCACGGAAATATCTCACAAAGAAATGAAATGCCGCAAAACGCCATTCAAGTGTGTGAGATTTTTGACATCTGGGGCATTGACTTTATGGGGCCATTTCTTTCATCTCGAGGAAATAAATACATACTCGTGGCCGTTGACTATTTGTCAAAATGGGTTGAAGCGAAAGCTTTGCCTACCAACGATGCCCGAGTTGTTGTGAAATTCTTAAAATCTCTTTTGGCTAGGTTTGGAACTCCACGAGCTATAATCAGTGATCGTGGCAGCATTTCTGCAATGACTAGTTTGATAGAGTCATGCAAAAGTATGGTGTAACTCACCGTCTCTCTACTGCGTACCACCCCCAAACAAGTGGGCAAGTGGAAGTTTCCAACCGAGGGATTAAAAGAATTCCGGAGAGGACAGTAGGCGAAAACCGTGCCTCTTGGTCGGATAAGCTAGATGACGCACTATGGGCCTTCCGTACAGCTTATAAAACACCCATCGGGTGTACTCCATACAAGCTAGTGTACGGAAAGGCGTGTCATCTGCTGATTGAGCTTGAGCACAAAGCATACTGGGCCTTGAAACATGCCAACTTCGATATTCAGACGGCTGGTGATCACCGGAAAGTTCAAATAAATGAATTAAATGAACTACGTGATCAAGCATACGAGAACTCTTTGATCTACAAAGAAAAGACAAAAAAGATTCATGACTCCAAAATCAAGAACCGCGTTTTCAATATCGGTGATCGAGTCCTTCTTTTCAATTCAAGATTGAAGATTTTCTCAGGAAAACTAAAATCCCGCTGGTCTGGACCATTCACCATCACTAAAGTATTTCCTTATGGAACCATTGAGTTATCTCAACCCAATGGTCCAAATTTTAAAGTGAATGGTCATCGATTGAAGCACTATTTTGGAGAGAACATTCCACCTGTGGTTGTCCCGAATCTACAAACTTTCCCTATGAACCAATGAATGCGGGGATCGAGTCAAGCTAGCGACTCGGGAATCAAAAACAGTAGCACACCATATGGGTTTTCACCCATATTTCTGACTTCTTTCTACTTTCTACCACCCTAGTGTGTGGGAGTTGCCCCTATTTTGTTGTATATAAGTTTAAAATATATATATATATATATATATATATATATATATATATATATATATATATATATATATATATATATATATATATATATATATATATATATATCACAAAAATAATGGCCGTAGTATTTCCTTTTACGTTCTATGTTTCGGCATAACCGCCGGTACTTTGAATATTGAGGGCAATATTCATTTCTAGTGTGGGGGGGAATTCTCACGAATTTTATCATGTAATTATACCACCCAATTCCCCCATTTTTGCCAAAAAAAAAAATAAAATAAAATAAAAATTGGAGTAAGGGTTTTGTACTTACTCAGCTTACGGTTATCAGTCCGCCATGTCTAATAAACAAAAGGATTGGCTGATCCAGGAGCAAACGGCTCTTGGTAAAGATATCTCAAATCCGTTGACTGCTTGCAATTTGCCCAAAATTGTATGGTGTTCAGCTCACCATATCTTTAATTAGTGAAGAGTTGGCTAGCCCGCAAGTTTATGGCTTGTGGTAAAGGCAGTTGGAAAACCATAATTGGTAATCGACTCACCAAAGATATTTTATCTAAGAGTTGGCTAGCCCGCAAGTTTATGGCTTGTGGTAAAGGCAGTTGGAAAACCATAATTGGTAATCGACTCACCAAAGATATTTTATCCAAGAGTTGGCTAGTCCAGAAGAAAACGGCTTCTGGTAAAGACAAATCAAAACCGTTGAAAGGTGGTGATTTGCTCAAAATCATTTGGTTATCATTGTACCAAGGTTCTTACTTGAACTAAAACAATTGGCTACTCAGAGTAATGGCTTTTGGTAAAGAGACTTAAATCCATTAAATTTTCATAAAAGATTGCTAGGGACTAGCAATAGTTTAGTGTGGAGGATTGATGAGTGTGTAAATACTCATCATTTTTGTCTTATCTGAGCTGCCAAAACACTTAAAAACACTCAAATAGGCAGCAAAATACAAAATATATCCAAGGATTGTATTTTATATGTTTCAGATGCAAAATGTTTAAAAACAGATGAAAAACGAGCTAAGTTTGCATAATTGGCAGTTTCAGTCCCTCAACTTTTAAATCCTGACAAAATCAGTCCCTGAGCATTTGTTTTGGAATAAAAGTCAACCCAAGTCCTTTTAAAATCAAAATTTATCAAAAATGATCCTTGAGTAAAAAGTTTGGAGAATTTACAAGTTTGGTCCTTCAAGTTTCAAAATTGGCAAAAATAGTCCTTGGAAGTTTAAAAAAAAAGGAAAATTATCTTTTATGGTCCTTGTACTAATGAAACTTGGCAAGATTGACCCTTGGAATAACTTGGAAAAATTGGCAGGTTCGGTCCTTGAGAATCCAAATAATACACCATTGGTCCTTGGGCTCTATACTACTACAAACCAACCGGACCCAAAATAAATAAAACCCAAGCCCAAATCAATCCCAGCCCAATCCCCTTAAATATAAAACCGGGGTCAAACAGTCAAACCCACGCCCTGTTCATCCCTTCCCTCCCACACACTGTAACTCCAATACCACCATGGTTTCCACCACCTGCTCCTACCACCTCATCACCAACTCACTTTTTCCAGTCCCCCTACTCTCCCCTCTCATCCCTTACACCTCCACAACATACCAAAGTGCATTAATTGTAAAATTTCGGCCACAAGTTACATAAACCACTTTTGGCGCCAAAAGTGGATTTGAAGGCTGAGATTGTTTTGACTCATCCAACGGTCAAGATTGTTGATGGGAAATATTCAGAAGCAAGTTGGAAGCCCAAAAAGTCTATAAAGATGGAAAAAGAAGCAGTGAAGAAAAGGCTCTAGTGTAATTTTAGTTTTCATAGTCGAATAGCTTAATTTTAATGTTTTAGTGTATTTTAAAGCTTGAAAGTTGTATTTCTAAGTTTCTCAATGCTAGTAAAACTTGTTTTCATCATCAGTTGAAGTTTTTATCACATTTTCAGTTTATGCAAAATTGGTACTCAAATTCTCATATAACTTTAATGTTGTTGATACTTGTTGTTAGGGACCCATAAGCTCATATAAGTTCAAAAGTAAGCTTCTGTAAGCTTTTAGAAACATTAAACCAGGTTGAGTTTGTAAAACTCATAATTACTCAAAAATACTAGAAATTCAATCAAAAATCAAAAATCAAAGAAGATGATGCAGAGCTGAAACTTGAATTGGAATGGGTAATAGAGTCTTGTGGAAGCCTATAGGATTGTTCTCTGGTTCTTGTTCTATTTCAGCTTGAAATGCAATTTGTAAGGAACTTCCTTAAATTTCTTGTTTTACTGTAGCAGTATTTAACTTTGATCATTTCTGTGTTAGTTCTGCTTGTTAGGTGTTTTAAAGTGAAATTAGAACTTAAAATAATATGCTTGTTTGAAAATTCTCATTATTCTTGAAATCTTGTATTTATCTGCCATTTTAGCATAATATAGAATACCGAGTATTTGTAGTTTAAGCTTGTGCTTTTGTGTTTATTTTAGCTTATTAAGTCATATTCTAATCATGTGAATCAGTTTCTAGTTCTTAATCTTGTTTTTCTTTGAAAAATCTCCAAGACAGTCACTAGAGGGTGTGTTTGGATTTGCACTGTTCTTGGCCTTTTCTTGTTGTTTTGCTGTTTCTGTGATTTAACCATGTTTTGCTTTGTGATAAATAGGTCATAGAGAAACATAAAATCAGTTCTTACCTAGTAAAAAGTCAACCTTGCCTTTGATTGCTACCTACTGTCTAACTGTCTAGGAATTGTGGTGCCAAATCACTCATATTTCCTCATTAGTTGTTAATACTACTTAATCTAGTCTCATACAAGCTTGTTATAACTTATTCAGTAGATAAGAAGTGATCAAATCTCATATAAGTCAAAATTTGAGTTTCTTATAAAAAGTCAAAAAGTATGGTTAGTAAAATTGGCTGATCTTGTATAATTTTTATAGAGCTTATTATTGAGATTGAATGCTTGTGCTTTTGGAAATTCACTTAGTCCCAGCTTGTGTACTCATTTCTATTTTTACACTATTTTTGTGAATTTTTGTGTGGGCTCCACACTCCCCCAAACACAGCTGCAGGGGAAGTGATCTCCCCTGTGCAGCTGCTGCACCACCACCACAGTAGCCATCACCACCCCTTTTTGTGGGTCCCACATGCCACATAAGTGGACCCTAGGGGTTGTTCTTGGTTCCTTTGAGCTCACAACCCAGCTGGCTATCTGTTTCAGCCAAGTTTGAGAGCTTAAACTCTGTGGACCCCACTTGTTTTGCCTTTCAAACTCTGTCCCATAAGTGTCTCAGAACACAAAGAAGCTAAGTGCTTATTTTGATCCATCAGCTTATTCAGTGAGCTATTTTGGTTGTTTCTTGCTTAAACCTGTCCAAGTAACTTGTTTACACCTTAATCCATCACTGTGGACCCCACTTGACCCAATTCAGCCCTTTTCTAGCCTTGGTCAAAGTTTGGTCAACTGATAAGGGTTTTTGTGTCCAAATTGCTTATTTTTAAGCACTGATTATTTTGTCTTTTCAAAAGTTTCATATTTTAGGTATTAAAATAGTTTTATAAAAGAAAAACAACAAAAACATCATTTTTTAGGAAAGTAATAGCTTCTATTTAGGAAGCTTGAGCTTATTAGCTTATTTCTCAATATTTTTTTGTTGAGCACTTTTCATTTTTATAATTTTCCTAGCTTTCTGCACTTATAATAGATTTTTAGAAAAAGTTATAGATTTTTCCTTTGTCATTTAGTATTTTACTAGAATTAATATTAGTTTAATTAATAATTAATTAATATTTAAATTTTAAATAGCAAATTTAGTTTTTATTAAGCACACCCTAGTTTTTATATAACTTTAAGTGATATTAGGATTTTTTCTAGAATTTTTACTATTCATTTTTTATTTATTAGAATTTTACTTAATTTAAAAAGTAATTAAATAGTAATTAATTAATAATAATTAAATAAATAGTTTAAAAATAATTTTCTTTTTCTCAAAATTTTCTTTTATCATTAGGTTTATGAAAATTACATTTTTATTTTTAGGATTAATACTGTTTCAATTTCACATTTTCTTTTGTACGTGGACGTTTATTTAAACATAAACGTACGCGTTTTAGGTTTTAATCGTTAAACGATTTTAAATATAGAATTAGAAGGACTTCAAAGTCTTTATTAGATTTAATTTCCTTAGTATAATCAATCATAACCCCTTTCCTGTTCAATATCACCCGATCACTACGCGTTTAGCTATTCAATCGCACAGCTCGTTGGGACTTAACAACCTGGGGAAACACTAAACTCTCCTGGATAATTGCATTGCGTTCTCAAGCTGTTTGACTTTTATGGTTGACCATTCACAAGTGGTTGACTAATAAAAGATAGACCGTTCGGAGCCAATCATGGAGCTTCATAGTTGGATATAATAGTTGTGGCCCAATTGTTGTCGGGATTATCGAAATCAGACTCGAGGAATGGACTATGCAGTTCGGAGATTGAGGTTTATCTTTGGTGTGCCAGCTTTGAATTATATCCTTTGAAGGTGCAACTCTAGAGGTTTTAGCGCGTTCACCCGAAATGTATGCATCAAACCAATCCTCATCTTCAGACGGCTTGGGGATATGTTTGGTGGATGCATCATCGTCATTGGATTCTGACTCTGCCATGACATAAGACTCTTCATGTAGTACCTGGTCTTCCGGGATAGTGGAGAAGGTGGGTGTAAACCTTGAATCAACCGTGGTCCATGCTGTAGACTTCTTCTGAGTGCCCTGGTCACCGGATGAACTGGATTGATTTGAAGGTTTTGGAGGAGATGTTGGTGGTTTTGGTAGAGGTGTAGTGGTTGTGCCGGAAGATCCAAGCGCACAGAGTTCCAGCTCCTCCGGTTGGAGGAGGAGGAGGAGGTGGGGATTTGGGGCCTTTATGTAATGACTCCAACAGTGAAGTCCTCCTTTTCTTCTTAGCCTCCCTTTCTCGAATGTCCTCCAGAAACTGTAAATGATTATTATGCTTAATCAATTCTTCAAGGGCCACGTACAGTTTCTTATGGACCTCATCCATATGCTCATTGTCTTCATACATTTTCTCTGAAAGGACTGCTCTCATATCAGAGATGGGCAAGTCTTTAAATCGTTTAAGAAGTGGAGCTTGCATTGCCCATTATACAGCATCTTTAACCTCGGCTTCAATGACGTCTGCAACCCCTTCATCGAAGTTAAGGTTCTCCAGCTTATAGGCACGACGCTCGAGGACGTTGATGGATTTAGGCAATTGCCTCTCAAGATCTTTAATTCGTTTCACTGCCTTGTCGAGCAATTGATTAGATGTTAGAATTAGAGGTGGTGAAGCCGGTGGAGTGTCCGTGTCATTAACTGTAACAACTGGTTCAAGTGATAGATCTTTAGCAGGTTCTGGTGGTGGAAGTGCGGTTGTTAAAGCAGGTTTGGGTGGTGGAAGTGTGGTTGTAAGAGCAGGTGCAGACATCGGAGGGATGGTTGATGTGTCTTGCTGGATGTTGACCGTGTACATAGACTCAACTTCCTCTTTCTCTTCATTTTGCTTGTAAGTCTCGGTGTCTGAGGGTTTGTCATTCAAAAACTAATCACCAAATCAGAAGTCAGCATCTAGATTCTTAAGAGAGGATAGAGATCTCGTAGACATGTTTGTATCTTCTAGTCGCCTGTGTTCTTCAGATCTTGGCTCAAGGATCTCCTGTGGATCTTTCAGCAGCACATTTTCCTCATTTACAGTTTCAAGCACCGGAATCTCCTTAGTAAAAGGTGTTGTCTCCAGACTTTCTGACTGAGTGTCACTAGATGCAAATGTATCTTCCTGTGTATCTGACACATCCTTTTCCATTCCAGTTGGTTCTTGAGCTGAAGATGATTCCATGCTTCTTTTCTTCAGCTCAAATTGGGTAGTAGTTTTTGGAGGTGGAGAAGAGATGGTCAGAAGCATGTGAGCGGCTTGTTCAACTTCAAATCCAGCAATCCCTTTGCCTTTGTCATGTGTATCCGGTGTGGTTTGTTGTGGTGCTGATACTGGTTCTCGTATCACAACTCCTCCTACGGACGGTCTCTGAGACATGTATAGGGGATCCAGGCTATGTTGAATCCCTTATTGTAGTGCGGCCTCATCTTCATCCATTAAGCTCATGTGTCTCTCAGTATCCTTGGAACCTTCATCTTTTCCCTTTCTGGCTTCTCTCTTTCTCTTCTTTGGAAAGGCAGCGTATGATGTTTTCGAGGATGATTTAGTGCTAGAAGTAGACTTTGTAGACTTGGGTTGTGAGGGATTGGGAGCGTCATCAACATTGGATCTGGATGCCCATTTCTTGTATAATCTGAAGTAGTCAGTCTTCTTAATATCATCTGTGAGAAGTGCATCAGGAATTGGCATTCCAAAGATCACTTTATTAACACCTCTGGTAACATATTTGAGGTTACCAAGTACAAATTCATCACTAGCTTTATGGAGGACTGACTCACTCCTTGGATTAAAATGATGAGTCTGTTGCAAGAACTGAATAATAAGCTTCGAGAATCTTATGCTAGGAATTACAAGTTTTTGTACTTTCTTCCTTCCTTGGGCTTGATTATGAACATTTGTTCTGTCGGTGATGAAAGTGTGCATAGATAGCGAGAATTCTTCCCAAATACGTTATGTGACATCAATGTTCACCCCTTTGATGAGACCCCATAAGATTTGCAGAATAGGTGTCCTCACTTTATCGAACCCTGAGGTTTTGCCAGATAAGCATAAGTTGAGAATAGTAGTAATGGCTCTCCAAGGTTGATACATGTGTCCGGTGATGATATCTGAAGCCCTTGTTACGTTAACTTGATAACCCAAATCATTTAGAAAGTCTATTAGTTCTTCCGCACTAGGTGGAGGGACAGATTGTTTGGTAGGGTCACATGCTGTGATTCCTAGGGCCTTACTGAGAATGTCAGATGTGATTTCATATTCCTTATCATCATGCTTACGAGAATAAGTGGCGGTGATCTTGTCCCATGTAATGGTGTTCCAAAATTGTTGTAGGTAAATGGAAGGGATCGTGCATTGCTTGGTCAAGGCACTAAAGAAGTTAGTGTTTTTAAGAATATCAATAGCAACCCTGAAGATTGGATTTTGTTGTGTTCTTTCCATGTCCACATAGCAGTTGCTTTTGCCTATCTCTACCCATTTATCTTCTGGAAAAATTTCGTTGTCAGTAAGAACTGTGGGTGGAATAGAGGTAGCAAGGTTCTCGGATGAGGTTGTGTTTGCCATTGAAATTATGTAGAAACACACATACAACAACAATGTTCGAGAGCATGTTAGGTTAGACATGGTTAGCTAAACAAATTTAATGCAAGCTCATGACATAAGCACAATGAGTAGCATACATGACAGATTAACAAAAAGCATATTGAAATACATAGAAAATAGGTTAAGATGCTTTAGTAATTCTCAGAGTAACAAATCATTTTGACAAGGTTTTCTAGAGACAAGTTGCTTGAGCAAAATTGTTAAAACTAAATTGCTTTAATATGATTTCATGAGACAAGTCGCTATAATGGAAGTGTTATAACAAGTCGCTAAGTCAAGTTGTCAAATCAAGTCGCTACAAGAGAAACCAGATACAAGTCGCTTTAACAAAAGTGTTATAGCAAGTCGCTATGAACAATTTGTCAAGATAAATCGCTACAAATAAAACCTGAGACAAGTCGCTATCATGAAAGTATTATAGCAAGTCGCTTTAAACAACTTGTCAAAACAAGTCGCTATAAGAAAAACTAGTGACAAGTCGCCTTTGTGAAAATGTTTTAGCAAGTCGCTAACTTGTCAAGACAAGTCGCCTCTTAAAAAATACAATGATAAGTCGCTACCAAACAGTAGCTACAAATATCATCCAAATGTATAACAAGTCGCTATCAAGAATGTCTAAAATAATGACAACTCGCCATCAAGATTATATAATACAACTAGCCACAAAGAACAACCTGCAAAGATGACAAGTCGCTATAAAGAACGTATGAAGGCACAAACCTATAACGTAAATCCAACACTCAAATACAACCCCAAAAATGCACAACCAAATCACTCTTTCGATCAAATACAACCACGACGCAAGCATAACATGTAACATCAATCCAACAAACTCATAAGAATATTACAAAAAATACGTGCAAGGACAATCATTTAACCACACAAATGCACCATCAAGACTAACCCAGCGAACCCTAACAACAACCTATTCAATATCAAGTACTTCCATTAAACATAGCCATTAACAAACCTAGATATGGGATCAATTGTCGAAGGAAAATCGCTCGGTGGAATTTGTTAATAGAGGTGCGTTAGAGGAGGTATTAGATATAAAAGATTCGAAACAAAAACATTAAAATCAACCTACCACACACAAATCGCTACAAAACCGGTCACGAGAGCTAGAAAGATAATATTTTGGGATTTTGAAATTTTATCAAGTGTGACAAGTCGCTAGATCATTAAGTACAGTTTTCAAGTTTCGCAAATTGACACATTCAGTCCTTGTATTTGGCCTAATTGAGACAACTCGCTAGCTAGAGGTTAGGAAATGTGAGACAAGTCGCTACCCCCTTAATTGAAACAAATCTCTACACTTGATTGAGACAAGTCGCTACAGTTTAAGAACCATTCTCAATTTTCAATAAATGACACGTTTGGTCCTTGTTATTATGATAAATGGAGACAAGTCGCTACCTATCTTAGTATCACACATAAATTTGTACTATTGACACTTTAAGTCCTTGTGCTTAGCAAATTGCATGCAGATACGGTGGATAAGTAACATTCATGTTGAATAATATGAAAAGTACCATATATGACATAACATGGATAAGCTATCTAGCACAGTGAACATAAAGAATCATGACTTAAACATGCAGCAGCAAACAAGTAAGCACATTACATATATCAAACAATGATGCAGAGATAAATTGAAAGATTCTCCCCCTCAATCAATGTCACCAATTAAAAGTGAACATTGATTGAATTTCAACCCCCCGTATTAAAATAGAATATAACTTTTGTTCGAACTTCATCTATGGACCCGTATCATTATTGAATGACATTTCTAGGACCGTAGATGTTATCGATAACAAGAGATACATCTTTTATCAAATTTTGGGTAAAGATTTAATTAATTAAAAAAAATTGATTTGATTTGATTAATTTTTTTTTTTTTTAAATACAAATGAAAAATAATTTGTACACGGATTCATGAGAACGAGTTTGATTCAAGTCGAACAGGAGTCAAAGTACGAGGTACATCAATTCTGACAAGCTACAATTCCTGAGTGAGCAATCTTCATTTCTATTGGAAACCAGGTCATGATGTTCATGATTAAATTGAGCATTGTACCTGAAAAAGACTGAGGACACTTTGCACTTATAGCACATGTAGTATTGCAAATAGATGAGTTAGTGACATGAGTATCCTCATTATTGGATGTCGCACAGTCTGGTCTAGGAGTATCATTAATAGAAATCCCCTTTAGGTTCAATATTCTTGAAGATTTTTCTTGTGGGCATCCACTTATGGAAAGATCTAGGTGTGTAAGTCCGTTTGGATCCTGTAAACTTAAATAATCTACCAGTAGGAATCCATTTGAAACAACTGCTAGTAGATTTGGATGTAGCCACTTCCCTGTTTTGAACATTGGTCCTTTTGTAATTACTTTGTTTCTTAGGGGATTGATCAGTCATTTGATGCTTCTTATATGAACTAGACGATCTCCTAATATTCCTGATCTTAGGGCTTCGAACATTAAGCTGGGGATTGTTATTCATCATATCAGAATGAATTAGTGAAGTGACTGGTTTTGACAAAACTATATTCTCATCAACTTAGGAGGCAAGCTTAGATTTCGATGGTTTAAATCTTTCTGTTTTAAAAGCATTGGGCTACCTAACTACAGCTCGTTCTGTATTATTCAGTACAATTGGCTTTCCCAAGGTCGATGGTTTTGCAAACTTAGTGTTCACCCTATTTCCAATAGATTTCTTAAGCTCGTTTTTTAAGGAAACAATGGTGAAGCTCTTATCCTGAATTTGGGCTTTCAGGGCATCAATGTCTGCCAACAAGGAGTTAGTTTGATCTATCAGCTTGGAATTGTTCTCTAATAAGTTCTTTCTCAAGGACTCATTTTCCCTTAATAGGTTGGTCACACCTAGAGCCAATTCATCATTCCTAGATTTAAGCGGATCACTCCCCTAATAGTTAGGATTGTTCATCCCTATATTACATTTCTTATGCAGATCTGAGAGTTGTAATTTCATATTACATATGGTTGAATCTTTGTCCATAATCTGGGTTTTTAGCTGATTAATTTCAAAAAATTCTCGAAACTCTGGGAATTCCGGATTTATGCAAGGTTTTGTAGCAAGAAAACTTTCTTCTCTTTGTTGTATTGCAATTTCTAAGGAAATACAATGTTTTTAAAGAATTGAGTATTTGTTTGAAAGTTCATCAAAAACCCCTTTTTCAACCATTTCATTTGTTTTAAAGATTCTAGACTCAGACTCAACCAAGAAACATTTATCAATATCATGTTCAGAATTAGGATCATTTTGTTTAGGTACATTAGCAGATGCATTATGTTGATCAGTTAAGGGTACCTCATCACATGACATCTGTTCATTTGTCAGTATGATATCTGCATTCACATCATGCATAACAAGAGTCACTGAACTGCAGGCTGTTTCAAGCTTATCTGACTCTGAGCCTCTGTATTCAGTACAGCCGGTTTCAACGTCCTTTGTTGTATCTGATATTCTGCATTCAGCATCACCCGACCTTTCAACTGAATCATTACCCGACTTATCACAACTTTCACTTAATTTCACTTTACACTCATTCAAATTATCATCCTCTTGAGCAGCTTCCTTAATGTACTTTTCCACATTATCCATAAGTTGAATAAATGTATTGATGAACTCATGAATTTCCATTCCAGTATGTTTCTTGGAGGAAATTCCAGTCACGTGTTGATCGAAGTCTGCGGAATATTCCCCATTGATAAATGGCTGAAATTGGTTGTGGATTACCTGAAGTGCAGCATTAGAATCATCCTTTAATACCTTCTTTTTGGTAATTTGATGCTTCAGTTGTTCTAAGTTCAGCAACAAGGTTCTTGTCAATGTAGGTAAGTCCTGGCGGAAGAGAGCACTACATGTTCGATCCCCAGTTGTGGATAACAGCTGTATGAGGTGCAGATGAAGTAGTTGATAGGGCTCAATGTTGCATTCCATTTGCTTTGCATCATGTATCATTAAAAAGTGTAATTCTTTGATATTTGACTCAGAATGTGAAGTGTTTTGATCATAATTTGCTTAATCAGTCATGGTTAAACATTCTGAGTAGCAAACAGTTTCTTTGTTCTGTGAGGTATCATAGAGTTCGAGCACTTTGGAGATTAAAGGATCAGTGGTGTAAGACATTGTGTTGATGGATATTAGGCACAAGTCGCTTGCATTAATTCACCAAGTCGCTAAATACTTTGAAGATAAGTCGCTACTCATACAAGTCGCTAGAGAGAGATTGCTTGTGAGACACAAATCGCTATAAGTACAAGTCGCAAGATACTAATAGCCAGATGCACAAGTCGCTAAAGTAACAACTCGCTAAGTAGACAAGTCGCTAAAGAACAACTCGCTAAGTGGGCAAGTTTCTAAAGAACAACTCGCTAAATGGGCAAGTCGCTAAAGAAAAACTCGCTAGACTGAACAGTACGGCCACTACTTTGTACTATATGTAGCTTTGTCTCAAAAGACAAGTCGCTAGTGCTCAAGTCGCTACCTCAACAACAACAAGTCACTGGATAATATAGAAACAAGTCGCTACTAAGAATACTTTTCCGAGACTCAAGTCACTAGCTAGAAAGATTCAAAAACAACACTTGTCAATCCAAAACTAACCCAACCACACTGATTCAAGCCTTCCAAATCAAAACCCAAGCACTTACAATGATTCAAAACACAAAAGTACACTCAAAATCTAAACTTTAACACAAGAAATGATCCAAATGATGCAAATACCACTAAACTTTTTCAAACCCAAAAACCATATAAAACCACTAGAAATCCAAGAACATGTAAGAGAGATGATCAAACCATGGCTCTGATACCATTTGTAACATATTGGATCTCACAAACACATCAATATAATAAATATGGGCGTATGAATATATGGTTTTAGAGAGAGAAAGTGGGATATTCTAGTGAGAGAAACACATGGAAGGTTAGATTCCAAATGAACATCCAACCCTCTCCCTTGTGGGGATAGGGCTATTTATACAAAGTATTACGCCCTCCTACGGTCTGTGGATCAGGCATACAATGGGTAAAGACCCGTCCTTCCTCCACGGTGTTGCACTAGACTATACTATGCTAATAACTAAATAACGTAATAAACGATATGTCTACGAGCTAACTTAAGCTAGATTATATTTGGGGTGACCGATGCTTCACTATAGAATTTCCAATTCCTAACATCCCTTTTGATAAGCATGGTTACTTTGCAGTGGCGGAGCCAGGAAAACTAATCAAAGGGGCATCACTTTTTTTTCAAATTAAACGATATAGCGCACCAACGTGTTAATAACTACTACTTGTTAAAACAAGTCGGGTCAGATCTTATTAAGTAAAAAAAGAATGTTATTTTTTCTGACGCAATTAAGACATCAAAACGTATAAAAGGAATTCTAATTGATAATCTTAACTGTTTAATTCTAAAACACTCGCTTATTTCATATACTGTATCCATATACTATAATTCTATAACATGGTTCAAATTGTACGAAAAGCACTTGCATTTTTTAAGTACTATCAACTAAGCTATGTGATCATTACATCAAAACTCTAAAGCATTAAAAAACATAAGAAACAAATTACAATCACATTTACAATCTTTAACCCAAAAAACAGGTCTTCTCCTTCAGGTTGATATTAAAAGTAAAAGCATTCATCTCGTTAATGCCCATTAATATAATACTTTTGATAAAAAAAAAACACAACTTTCAATTGTTAAAAGGCCCTACTATATATAATATTCTATAAAGATACTTTTTGGTACCCACCTATGACCCACAATTTCACATCTCCGTCTTCCCACTCACCGATAATGAACAAGTCTCGTCTCCCATTTTTTTCGACCAACAAATTGGCGGAAAACGTTTTGCAAAAACACATTTGTTTCTTTTATTGAGGACACTCAGGTCATTATGTCAAGGGCACTTCACATTTTATCAACAATTTTGATTTTTTTCCTACATAGTTTATGAGTCCGCAAGAGTTTCATTGAGGGCATCGCCCCCACTCCTTTTCATATGGCTCCTCCCCTGTTACCTTGTGAATCATACAACTATAATTGATGCAAGAGGCATAAACGAATTTTGATAAAACCTTAACCTAAAGGTATATTTAGTCCAAGGTACGAGGATGAAACCTCAAAGGAGTAAAACTCTAACAAGAGAAAACTCTTAAAACTCACAAGTTTATTAGAGAACAAAAGATCGACTACAATAATAGTAGGCCCGGCATATAGATAAGAAAAAAGTTATAATTCTTCCAAAGACTCCTAACTAAACCAGAAATATTAATTCCAAATTTATCCCTAAATAAAAGTCAAGGGACAATAACTGTGACAACTGGCAATTAGGGAGTCTATTTTAGGTAACCGCATTATGTTAAACTAAACCGAGATTTTGCCTTTATAACTATTTTAATCGACCATAACTTGATTTGATATCGTTTATTGGTTTTTATGATTTATTTTATTATTGTATGAGTTATTGATACGCGTACAACGCGCGTTCGGGGTCAAAGGAAACTTCCTTTTCTTCGAGCAAGTTTTTCAACCACCTAGGATGTGAACCTAATCGTTGTAGTGTAGTATTAGGGTAAGCCTCGGGATTGATATCGTTCTCTAGGAGAATAGGAATGCTAGTGAGAAATTACTACGCTAAGGTTGGGGTTGAGGAAGATTATTTTTTATCTTTTTTATATTTTTTAGGAAATTGAAAGGTACGAATCTCGGGGTATTGGATTTGGGGGTTTTGGTATTTCTACCGATTACTCTACTATTATCTATTCTAATTAACTAAGCTAAGGGGTAGTCCATGTCTTATTGATGTGTGCTCGTATGATAACTAATGATGTGTTTACCTAGATGCTATTACTCCCTAGTTATCTCCTATTGATGATTGAATTGTCACGTCCTTATTCTTAACGCGTTGTGTCTTCTAAGGTCGTAGGGTATGCTTTCTTCCCTAACTCTTTGAGACTACCTTAAGGTTATTGCCTACAAAATCTCTAGGATTCATAAACTAACTCTAAGGTTATCTTTGGATTTTTAGCCTACAACAACTCTAGGCGATTATAAACTAATGTTCACAAAGACTACTCAAGCATTAAAAACACAACGATGACCTATCGCAATCCCAGGCCAATTACAATTAAGATAAGAGACAACCAATCAATATTCAATACATAGGTTTCATAGATCTAAGCAAACACGCAAGTAAATTAGCCGGACATGGAAAACATGTAAGCATACACACATACAATTGAAGACATAATTGAATCAATGAAGTAAATTACTTATCTTGTTGTAAAATAGGGTATGAGAACCCTAAGATACTGTCCAAGACAGCCAAAAATCGTTATTAGGTTTTACTCCACAAAACTACCTCTCTAAAAGTCTGAAAATTCGAATTCTATACATAGAGTTACAACTTGCGACGACGTCACTCTTTAAATGTGACGTTGTCGGATCGCCGCCATTAGGGTTTCGTCTTGACCACGTCAACCTTGTGACGGCGTCACCTTGTGGTTGTGACGCCGTCAACTTCATCTTCTGACGTCGTCGGGATCTGAATCTAGGCCGTCTGAGTTGTGACGCCCTACTCCTTAAAGCCTGATGCCGTCAGGTACAAAATAGCAAATTCGCTACTGAGCCGTAAAAATTTTGGAGCACGTTGCGACGGCGTCGCCCTCTGACTGTGACGCCGTCACCTTCAATTCCAGCAGCTTGAGTGTCTCGATCTTGACTTGGCCATTTTCTTCATATATTCACGCATTTTCGTCCGAATAAGTGTCATTCCGGCAATTTGCCTTCGAAAGACCTAAAAAGTGAAAAGGAACAAAATTAATCTCAGAACGGATATAAAAATGGTCGATTAAGGGCTTAAATGACCCCTCAAAAGTGTACCTTTTAAATCCTTATCAGTTATCGTGTGAGTTTTAACTCTTTTTTATAAGCACTATTCGATTCGGCACAATAAAAGCCTAAAACAAGAAATAACGTAACTTTTAAACCGTAGAAAAACATAAGTAAACATAATAGAAAGTTGAAGGAATGTCGTGGGACATTCGTAGGACAATATATGAGCTCAGGATTGGGTAAACGAAATAGTTTTACAAAAATCACGACTTTGGCCCCCCAAGAATCCCTTGGCCGGCGCCCGCCCTCCACCAAATCTAATTATTTTTGAGGTCCCTGAGTCCAAGTAAAAAATCCCCATCCCACCACATAATCCTAGTTTACTTCTCTCTCAATAACACACACATAACACCACTTTCTCTCTCTAATATTTCTCTCTACAAACCCTAACCCTAAAATATAAACCCTAGCAGCCTCTTATAAATTCCGGGCCACCTTCGGCCATTTTCCGGCCACTCTCCGGCGAGTGGTATCTCACCTCCACCACCATCTTGTAGATTTCTCTTTCCTCTTTCCATCCATATATATATATATATATATATATATATATATATATATATATATATATATATATATATATATATATATATATATATATATATATATATATATATATATATATCTCCTATAGAAGCCTTCATTAACACCTCCAAATCTTACAAAAACGATTCGTGATTCTAGGGTTTTCAAGTAATCTTGTAGATCGGGTTTAGAAAAGGTTATAGGAACGTGGGTCAAGCTCGTTTGAGCCTTGAAGAGTCACGTATGAGCTTCTTTAGGCTCGTACATGGCTCGAGTGTAGTGGGTTTTGGAAGAAACTTGGGTTTAAAACTAATTTACAACTAATAAAACATGTAGCTAGTGATTTGGTATCGTGTATTGTATCATATTTGTAACTTATAGGATTTCACAAACACATCAAAGCAATAACATATGGGGCGTATACAAATGTTTAGAGAGAGAAATTTCTAGAGAGAGAAAGGGAAGAGAGTTGGGAACTATGTGAAACAAAGAAAAATGGTATTGAAGCTCCAACCCTTTACCTTGGGAGGTAGAGGGTATTTATAGTTTTCTTACAAGACTCGCCTCCTACGGGCTGTGGATCAGGCATACAGTGGGTAAAGACCCGTCCGTCCTCCAAGGTGTTGCTTAACTAAATACTAACTAATATTAAATGACTACGACTACGAGCTTTCTAACGATTACATATACTTGAGGTGACCGACACTTTAATGACTGGATTTTCTAAATCCTAACAATCTCCCCCTAAGGGAGGTCACCTCAAATTACACAGAATACAAACAGATATTACATTAAGATTGTTCTTGGAATCTTGTTTAAGTTCATTGCTCTGTAGCCCGAAGTCTTTGATTCTTCATGTTTTGCATGTTTGGATAATTCAAGTGGAGGTCTTTAACTGATCCACGTGATGATGAGTCTTGAGCCAGCTTTGAGATCATCAGCTTGCATAAATCTCTGAATCATCCTTTGTAGTGTTGACATTATGTGATGTTGTGAGTGGACCGACATGCTCACATTCTGGATCATGATTTCTTTTCATCAGAGTAGCGGAAGCTTTAGTTAATTCATGATATTTGCAGCAGCGTAGCAGAAGCATGGAGTGAAAATATCAGAGTCGTTGATGCACTTATCATGATTTCTTTAGAGATGAATGTGTTGTGTGAGCATGCGGCTATGGATTGACCTCTCCATTCTGATCAGCTGCAAACGTTGGGTGTACCTACATACAACAGTTAGCAATAAAGCGTACGAAAGTGTCTTTGATCACTTTCGTTGAATTGAGGTACACGGCCCACGGTTCCCCGTTGATCAGTACAAGTACTGCCTGTGATCAGGTACAATTCCGAAGAACCTCCTTGACAGGGTTTCGCAGCTGCTCTAGCCGTTCTCAAACCGGAACGTCTCAAAGAAGACAACACGGAGTGAGTGAACCAGCGAATTTGAGATTCACTGATTGATGGAAAGAGATTTGAAAAACAATCGTGTACTGCTCAAAATAAAGTGTTTTTGCAATACAACGAAGGTTTTATGGAAAATCAATTATCAATCATAAACACCTTTTATTTTTGAAATATTAATACACAGTCGATGTGCTAGAGAAAAGTGTTTTAAGCAAAACGACCGGTTTTTCAAAGGTATCCGTCAATCCATAACCTGAACCAGGATTGATTCAAAAGAATGGATCGCCCCATTGTTTTCGTCAGTTGTCACATGGTTGATCTATTGGATAGATCTCACATGCCACCTACCAAGAGCTTGTTTGATGTTGGCTCTAGAAGGCTTTCCATCTTCATTGTGAATATGTTTGCATATCACTCGGATGTTCTTGCAATACCACAAGGATAATGCGTAGGACTCTTAAAATATATTCTCTCTTTCCACATTATGTGAAACAGAGAGTCTTCATTGATCGTGTCCTTAATGAGATTTATTGATGATCTCGTGGCTCTAGACTCAATTGTGCACATTTGGTTCCTATGCCGGAGACTAGGGAGAGGGTCTCCTTTTTCAATATCAACAATCTCTAAGAGAAAGTCGATAGATAATGTAGGTTCCCTTGTGAGAATGAAACAAGTCCTTTTAAGAAGAACTTGAGTTGCTTGGGAAGATTATTAGTAGTGCGTCACTGGGTCCATGACGTCTTGTCTTCAATACCGGTGTTACCTAGGTAACAGCCAGTAGTATATGAATTGAACCCGGTTTCTGCCCTAAGGTTGAAATAATGGAGGGCTATTTCTTTTATCCCTTTTCACATTTATTTCTTTTTCATTCTTGAACCCCTTCAGTGCTTACCGAGACTTCATTACTAGACCCTTCTTGGGTTTATTCCAGATCTAGCTCTATCTCAGTCCGCACTCTTCCCATATCTCACTTTTCTCCTTTTTTCATCATACCTAAGGACTCTACACTATCTAGTGGATTGTCCCTGGGTAGATCCGTCCGGCTCTGACGGGATCATGGGAACGAATACCTAACCTAACCATCCTTATATCACCATACATAAAGTAATTTTGGTCGGTCTTTTTGGTATTGTTCATCAGCCATTGGTACCAATTGAAAACCATTTGAACTATCAATCCAGGTACTTGTGATATATTATCAAAGCATTTTATACCTGAATCGTTTTTGATATTTTAGAAAATGGCACCCTCTTAACATGTGCATCGTATGTTTGAAATCAGTTTGACTCATGGAGGCAAGAGAAGGAATTCACTTCTTTGATCAATTATTTTCTAAAAATATCGACATTACTTTCCCCGATCAAAATCAGAGTTTCACATACAGTTAAATATACTTTCGGGAAAGAATGTGGTTTTCAAAATTTTGATCCCCCTCAATATGTGCATCTGATTTTGAAATTGTTTAGCACATATTAGGGAAATACTGCACTTAGAGACAAATCAATCACGATTCAATCCTTATTAGTTTGATGTAAATGCTCCCCCTTAACATGTGCATTAAAAATTTGAAATCATTTGGCACATGTAGGGAGGAGAGCTTGTTAATCACGTATAAAACCATTTATCGAATTATCAGTTTAAATCCAATTTAAATCACAAATTCTCCCCCGATCACAATTTTCAAATCCTTTGAGATTTTTGATCTCTATTGATTTAAATTAAATTTTGAGAGCTTTTAAGGAGAATAGTGACTTGCTTTCGAAAGATATTTTAACTGATAAGGATTAGATTATGAGTCTTTAAACTCCATTGTTTAAACATGCATGAGTATCTTTTGAAAACAAAACAATAGCCAAGGTCTTGAACCACTTGTATAAAACATTGTTCATTTTGATTATCCAAAAGTAGACCTTGCTCGTTTACGTGCCAATTGTTTGAAAAATACACTTTTTGATTCGATTGAAATCATTCTCCCCCTCAATCAATGACATAGGTTGTTGATTGAGAGATAGAGATTTTGACAGATGATAAGCCCAGATGATTTTCAAAAATATAGAGTCCGAGGTATTTTCAAAGCAATGTGGTTTTCATAAGATGACAAATATTTTTCAGAAGAATCATTAGAAAGAAAAATATTTGAAAAGGAAATATTTGTCTTTTTGGTGACAAACATTTGTTTTTAGAATCAGAGCATGAGATTTGAAAAATAAGATTAAGCATGGCTCTGTTCTTTCTTTTAAAAACGGGTTACTGTCTGAAATGACAATAGACCACCATTTTTCTCCGTCTCATTTTTTTTTCTTTTTTTTTCTTTTTTTTAAAGCAAATTATGTACATTCGAAGAACATCTAAAAACCCGTGACATTCTTTGAGTGTCAACACAAAGTCCGTAGATTTTATCGAATTAAGAAAAATCATGACAAAATAACAATATTTTTGGGATTTTTCATGATTTTCTAATTTTTATGGATTTTGAAAATTTTATATTTTTCTATTTTCTTTTGTGGGTTTTGAAATTTTTTATTTTTCTTTTTGAATAAATATATACAAGAGATAGATGAAGAAAACCATTTACTCCTCGTCTTCCTCTTGAAGACGTTTGAGTGTTTCCGATTGTAGACTATTTAGACCAAGTCGTGGAAGGATAAACTCAAAACGTTCTCTAGGAAGAGCTTTGGTGAAGATGTCTGCTAAATGGTATTCAGTCCTCACAAAATAGAGTTCTACCACACCTTTTTCCACTTGTTCCCGAATGAAATGATGTCGAATGTCGATGTGCTTTGCTCTTGAATGTTTAACGTTGTTGCAAGAGAGAGCAATAGCACTTTTGTTATCACAATACAGAGGGATTTTGTTGAATTCAAAGACATAGTCAGATAATTGGGATCTCATCCATAGGATTTGAGCACAACAAGATGACATGGCTATGTATTTAGCCTCTGTAGAGGATATAGAAGTACTCATTTGTTTCTTTGAATACCAGCTCACAAGCTTATCACCCAAAAATTGAGCACCTCCAGACGTACTTCGACGTGTATCTTGACATCCTGCATGGTCAGCATCTGCATAGGCTGTTAGTGACATACCGGTGTCCTTCGGGTACCAAAGTCCCATGTTGATGGTTCCTTGGAGATACCGAAAGACCCGTTTGACAGTTTCAATGTGCTTTTTGGTAGGCTTAGCCTGGTATCTAGCACACATGCATACAGCGAAGAATGTCAGTCTATGGCGTGAGGTACATCAGGATCCAATCATACTTCGATATTTCGTTTGATCTACCATGATCCCTGAGTGGTCCTCATCCAGTTTGGTACGCTTCACCATGGGAGTGTCAACGGTGTCACAAGTGTCAAATCCAAATTTCTTTAAAATTTCATTAGCATATTTAGATTGATTGATAAAATGCCTCCGGGACTTTGTGAAATTTGTAATCCCAAGAAAAATGACATTTGTCCCATCATTGACATTTGAAATTTGTAGCCCATCTCCTTAGAAAAATGGTCACATTCATTGGGGTCAGTCGAGGCAAAAATAATATCATCAACATAGATTTGAACGTGAATTAAATTTTGCCTGACTTTCTGGTGAACAATGTCGGATCAACTGCACCTTTGCTGAATCCAGTAGATAGAAGAAACTTTGATAGCGTATCATACCATGCCCTTGGAGCTTGCTTCAAACCGTAAAGAGCCTTCTTCAAGTGATAGACATGAGTAGGATGCTCTGGATTCACAAAACCTTCAGATTGGCTGACGTATATAACTTCTTTAAGATCTCCGTTAAGAAAAGCCGTCTTTACATCCATCTGATAGACTACCATGTTCTTACTTGCAGCATTAGCCAGGAAGATTCTCATTGCCTCGATGCGTGCAACTAGAGCAAATGATTCATCAAAGTCAATATCCTCCTCTTGACGGTATCCTTTTACAACCAATCGAGCCTTGTTCTTTAACACATCACCATGCTCATCAAGTTTTACTTTGAAGATCCACTTCAGAGCAATGATCATAGCACAGTCAAGAGCAGGTACTAATTCCCATACATCTAGTCGATCAAACTCATGAATTTCTTCTTGCATGGCATTGAACTAGCTGTCTTCATTCATGGCAGTTTTAACTTCTTTTGGTTCGATCTTAGAGAGTACAGAGTTGAAGAAGCACCATAAGGCATCAGTTCAAGTTTTTTACGAGTGGATACTGGACTAGAAGGATTTCCAATGATGTTGTCCAATGGATGATCATGTGTCCATTTTCTCAGGTGTTCGTGTGGTTGTTGTTGAGGAACTGAAGTAGCAGAGTCGTTTTCTCCTGATGAAGATGGTTCTGATGATGATTCAGGAGAAAATATGTTCTCAAAGGGAGCATCTTCGGGAGTAGCAAAGGGGTTATCTCCATCATAGGAGCCAGAAAAAATTCCATGATGTACATTTGATGATTGATGAAATGAAGATGATACAGAGTGATCAGCAGCAGGTGCTTCTTGACTCAATGACATAGAAACTGAAGGGTTATCTACATTGACAGGGATAGGAGCAGTCTCTGTTGATGGATTTGATAGATCATTAGCAATTGGCTCATAGTGTTCATCAAACATTGGATCAAACAATTTCTTCAAATCATCTTCTGAAGGTGGTACATATGGAGTTGCTGGTGAGGGATTTTGTACAAGAGTAGACCTGATGGGACTACTTTATGAAGGTTATGTTGCGGGTCCAGAACTGGATTGTCCTGGAGCCATTTGACCGGTCAGCTCATCGAACGTAACGTGAATTGTTTCCATGATATTTCGGGTTCTTTTGTTGCAGATTCTATATCCTTTTCTGTTTGGTGCATATCCTACAAATACTCCAATCTCCGCTTTAGCTTTCAGTTTACCTAAATCTTGACCCTCATTAGTTGGATAACACAATGCACCAAACACACGAAGGAATGATAGATCAGGTTTTCGATTGTGGACAAGTTCATATGGAGTTTTTCCATGAGTTGTGTGAATTAGGGATCGATTTTGAGTGTAGCATGCAGTGGCAATGGCTTCAGCCCAGAGAAACATTGGAACCTTTGAGTAAATCAGCATTATTCTTGCGGCTTCCACAAGAGTTCGATTTCGTCTTTCAACTACACCGTTCTTTTGAGGAGTTCATGGAACTCTTCTTTGATGACTGATTCCAACACTTTCATAAAACTCACTAAGTTCTTTATTGACAAACTCAGTTCCATTGTCTGTTCGGATGATTCTGACAGTTTTGTTAAGTCGAACCTGCAGCTGTTTGATAAGTTTAATGATGATATATGGAGTTTCATCCTTTGTCCTTAAGAACTTAACCCAAGTAAATCGAGAGTAATCATCAACCACCACTAACACATATTTCTTCCCGTTAATAGTCTGCACTCTCATGGGTCCACATAAATCCATGTGAATGGTATGAAGAACTTCCATAACTAAGTTTGTAGGTTTGGGTTTGTGGGCATACTTCTTGCTTTTTCCCAATTGGCACGCTGAACAAAGATGATCCTTTTCATACTTTAGTCTAGGTAAGCCTCTTACAAGGTCCTTTCTGGAAAGATCATTAATGGTGCTGAAGTTCAAGTGATTGAGACGACGATGCCATAACCATGACTTTGTTTTCGAAGCCTTTGACAACAAGCAGATTGGAGAAGAGTTCATCATGTCTTCGATAGAGATGGTGTATTGATTTGAACCCCGTGTTCCTCTTAAAAGTTCCACGCCATCACGTTCTCTAACGAAACAAGTATGTTTTTTAAAAGCCACCTCTAGATCGGAATCCCAGAATTGACCAACAGAAAACAGATTATGACCAAGACCTTCTACATAATATACCCTGGAGATTACACTATCACCAACAACATAGTCTCCATAACCCATAATTGCACCGAAATGATCGTTCCCGAATCTAACAGTCCCGATGAATTTACTCACGAAGTTCATGAGTCGCGACCGGTCTCCAGTCATATGGTTGGAACAGCCTGAGTCCAGGTACCACAGAATGATTTGAACGATCTGCAGTTGAACATAGACAAGAATAGATAACTGGATAATTGGGATCCCCATGCAAGAATGGGTTCCATTTGGTTAGTAACAATGATTGGAACACCCACATCGGAAGTAGAAACAATGGAATCATCAGGGATTGATGCAGTGCTAGTGTATGCATTAGACCTATTCAAAGTATGTTCACTTCTAAAAGGAATAGTTCTACCAGTAGGCATCCATTTCCTAATGGGCATTGATCTGGATAATTTAGGGCACAATATATTAAGACTAAATTTGTGTCCAGTAGGTATCCACTGATAACCTACATTACTAAATTTTCTTCCTGTGGGTTTCCAATGTTTTCTAATCTTCTTCCGCCTTTGCTTTTTAGCCTTCTTAGCTCGATTTTTGGCATTAACAGTTTTAACTGGGTATTTAACAGCATTAATCAAATCATTCACACCACATACATGATTAGTAACAGAAACCAAGCAATCATCATTACATGTTTTGCCAAAATTAGCAGAATTTGAATTAATTACAATAAGCTTATACCTAATACTAGAATCAACACGATTCGTTTTATTCAACTCAAACTTAATGTTCCTAGGGTGGTCTTCTACTCTCTTCCATTGCACATTCTTAGCTTGCGAGGTCCTATCTTGCTTTGTATTGCCTGGAGGCTTTGACCCGTTTGCTTTTGTGTCACTGATTACTCCTGTAGAGGGAATTATGGGAACATTAGTTGGTTGGGCTACCTTTTGCATTCCTGAACTAGAAGTGCAGGGATCTGAACTACTTGAAGGCACTTTAGGGTTCACTTTCTTAACACTGGGCATAGAACAAGGCATCATAGCTTTATCTTTCTCACATAAGGATTTAGGGCATGTTGCTCTTAAACATTCTAACAGCTCCTGAGATCGTTTGGCCTGAATGCAAGCAAACCTAATTTCTCTATCAAGTGGCTTATTTATGAAATCCTCTTCTACAATCTCACGGAGACATTCTAGACTATCCTTAAGGTGAGCGAAATAGTTATGAAACACAAGTTCGTTATTCCTAAGATGAGGAGGAATGTATTTAACAGTCACAGTATATTTAGAGTCTGCAGATGACTTTGATGCAACATTCTCATTAAAGACAAGTGGCATTTTCCCTTTTTCCTGACTCCTCAGATTCTCAATTTCCTTTTGTAAAAACATTATTTTTTCGTTGTTCTTGTCACGAGTGACTTTCATTGAATTATATAACTCTTTAAAGTGTCGTTTAACCTTTTCATTTTCTTCTAAAAAACTCTCACTTTCCTTTTGTAAAACATTAACCAAGTTTTGAAGATGAAAAGTTTGAGAGCACTGAGAATCTAAAGGAGGAGGCATTTGTGAGCCAGTCACATTGTTCTTTTCACCCTTTAATTATGAAATTTGGGCTTTCAACTTTCTGATCGTGTTACAGTGAGCTTGAATCTGTTCGTCATGTTTGTTTAATTCAAAAAGTGCATCAAACTCTGGAACATTTGAGGATGTCTTGATGTTTGAGGTTTTGACATTTTCTTTGAGATGTTGATATTTTAGTTGCAAATCAAAATGTTCAACTTCTAGCTTAGAAAGATGTTTTACCAGATTATCGTGATCATCCTGATCAATTTTCTCATTTAGTTCTGAGTTTTTGTTTTCAAGCTCAATGACACGATCATGGGAAACTTTCAAGGCAATAGTTAATTCATGAAATTGAGAAGCAGTAATAGAATGCTTAGTAATAGTATAAAACACATCTTGAGCCACACAACTCAATACTAAGTTCTCATTTAAGATATGCAGGTTCTTCCTTTCAATTTCATTATATTTGAGTTCCCGTTCATAATCATTGACCTCAACTATCATTGCATCAAATTTCTTTTCCATTTCTTTAATATCTGAGTCTATCCCTTTTTGAAGACTCTCAAAATGACCTTTTAATTGTTTAAAGAAAGGCATGACTTCAGTTACATAGCATTCTTTAGTTTGCTCAAAACCCCTCTCCCCTTCAGTTATCCCAGTAGGTGTGATTCTTTTCTTACATGTCTTCTCAAAATCAACAAATAGTTGATAAACAACATACAGGCTAATTAAGGTCTTGCTCTTAGTGGGAATAGATCTAGGAACTAAATGCATTGGTGTATTCGGAGGATACACAGTTGCTGGAGGCATTTTCCTAAGGGGAGTGTTAGTTTTAACAAGTGCATTAGCTTTTTGCATATCTATGTCCTTTTTCCAAAAACTTGTTCTGGGGTTAATAGAGTTTGAGGCTTAAATCTGTTCAGGGAAATCCAATTTTTTTTAGTGTAATCATGGGGTTTGAACATTATGTTTTGCTTTTCACACTCAGGATCTTTTAGCTTCTCATTCATTTTCTCCCTAGTGACTTCATCTAATTGTCTATCTTCCTCAGTGCACTCAGCGCAACTAGGTTTCTGCCTAGGCTTAAGGATTTCATTACCATCATATATTACCTTGTGAGCTTCTCTAGCCACTTTACCATATTCAGGATTGGGTTCCTTTACGAGGGGAATGCTATGCTTATCGCTGAGAACTCTATGCTTAGTGATCATGTGAGCAGTCTGAATGGGATTTCCTTGTATGCACAACTTATTTTCAAGCTTGTTTTTCAAAGTTTTTAGATTGGAAAAGTCATTCAAAAGTTTTGATTCCTTAGCATTAAATTCTTGTTTAAGCACTTTAACATTATTTTGGAGTTCTTGTTTTTGTTTAACAGTTTTAGAAAGCTTTTCTTGTAAGGAGTTTAACTCTTGTTTTAACACTTCTTCTCTAAAATTACTTTTTCTAATAATTGTACGCATTTGGTCATCCATTTCTTGTTCACGTGTAGTTAACTCAAACTTAGCACGTTGTTCATACATAGCAACTTGTTTTTTATAGGCATTCAGTTCAGAGATAACAGAATCATCAGGGGCACATGGAGTGAATTCATCAAAAACATAGTCATCATTGACTGCAGAAGATGCATCACTTGGTACAATCTCACTTTCACTTTGTATCACATATTGATCATATGGGACAGTATTACTATTACCCACATTATCCATATATGATTCATTAGTTACATGTGATTGTACTTTGTTATGCATCTCTTGCTCATCAACTTCATCGTATAGTTTTAATACCTCTGAAATGATTGAATCTTTGGAAGGACCAGCCTGATGTGGTGATGATACCTTTGGAGAGACCATTGGTGAATTGCTAGCCATGAAGATTGTCTGGGCAGTAGGTTCATCATCGACATCAGAGTCAAATGCATCACAGTTAGCTACTTGAAAGGCATTTTGATGATTGTGACCTATTTCCTGAATTGGCTGCTCATCCACATTAGCATCATAGGTTTTGGCATTACCATCCGCAAGAAACAACAACTCTTCTTCATCCAAAACTGCTCCACTGTCCTGAGCTTGCACCAGCAGCATCTTGTCCCAGAAGTACTCTGCATTTTGAGGGCGTTTTGGAGATGTGCAGTTCCTTGCAATGTGTCCATCACCACCGCAATTGTAGCACTTGATTGGCTTCCCTTGTACTTGATTGGCATTCCTTCTACGATTCTGATTAGCCACATATCCTCCACCTACTCCAGTATTACCATAACCTGCTCCAATCATCCCTTGTTCATACCGTCTTCCTTGCACATTCTGCACCACTACCTTTCCATCTCTGACAGTAGCTTGATTGTGTGGATTGGATGTTGTTCTGAGGTTATTGTTGGTGTGTGGAGTGGGATTCAGATTTTGACTAACCATGAGAGACAGTTGATTGATGAAGTTTTCCATGAGTGTGTTAGAATCTGGAGGCTTATATGTTCGATCAGGAATGAGCTTGTAATTACCATTACCCGTGGGTATGACTTGAGAAGCTTTGGTGGTAATTTCTACATTGGTGTAGAATGCAGTTGAATCATTAGATGAGCTTGCCTCTCCCTGTTTAGATTTGAACTGTTCAAGAATCATTCGTTCAAACATATCATGTCTCTCATTCTGAAGCATGAATGCATACAATTGCTCATAGTTAGTGTTCCTCAAACCCTTAGTTAACTTGACTGAAGTGACAAATTTGTGTCATTCAGGATTCATGTTGTTCACAAACTTTGAGTTTAGCTGAATATTTGGCATAGTCATTTTGATATTCCTCATGTCATTCACAAGCTTGTGGAACCTCACATAATATTCAGTGACACTTTCCCCTGGCTTCATCTTGAAGTGCTCAAAGTCATCATACAGTTGAGATTCTCTGTCTTCTTTAGTTAGTTCAGAACCAGATAGAAGCATCTTGACATTGTCCCAAACTTCCTTGGCTTCAGTGTTGTGATTAATCAACTTGTAGATGTCTTTTGGAAGACCCTGAAGTATGATGTTTGAAGCCCTGATATCAGCATCGTATCTCTTTTTCTCCTTATCATTAAGCTCATTATACGTCTTTGGTCTGTCCAAACCTAAGATCATAGTACCATCCGCAGCAGTTTCAAGAACATCTCTGGTAGTTTCAATTTGATAAGGTCCTTCGTCAATTGACTTAAGAATGTTAACACCATTCTCCTTTCCCAAGAAATATATAACCTAATTCGTTGAGCCCAAGAGTCATAATCAGTTCTATCAAGCATAGGTGGACGAGTATCTGATCCAGCTGCTTGAACGTCCTCAGCTACAGTAGAAACAATAGTCGGTACGTTGTTAGACATGATTACAAGTTCTACGGGATTTTACTATTCTTTGATTATACCAGGAAATTGATTCTTTCACAGGATTTTACTAAACCAAAAGAACAACCGTAAAAAGTGTAGCACGAAGAAGTGACAAGTCTCAATAGACAAGTAGCTAATCAGTCAACTCGCTTCGGTATCAACTCGCTAAAGAGTCAACTCGCTTCAAAGACAAGTCGCATAAAACTCAAGTCGCTGAAAGAAACAACTCGCTTAAAACCCAAGTCGCATAAAGAGTCAACTCGCTAATTAGCCAAGTCGCATACAGAGACAACTAACTTAACAATCAAGTCACATGAACCAACTCGCTGCCAATACAACTCGCTTAATAGCCAAGTCGCTTTAGAACTCAATTCGCTTAAAGAATCAACTCGCTTAATTGCCAAGTCGCATAAACCAACTGGCTTCCAATAACAAAGCAACTCGCTTCTTAGAAACACAACACCCACTAGAACAAAAAGTGGATTTGGCCACACCGAATATGTGTGATGATATACATATAGTCACACATGATTTTTCGGCCGTGTGTGACTAAAGGTGCCGCGACCATAGGTACTCTATGGTCACGTGTTTGACTTTTTTTTAGTCTCTATTGCAAAAGAGTAACCAAAACCGTAACATGTGTGACTAATTAGGTACAAATTTTGTTGGATTAATCCGTATTAGTGACCATAAACACTATATAGTCACACAAAGCATGTTTCTTTTGGGTATTTAGTCACATACAATTAAGCATAAAGTGGCCAAAAGTGTTAATAAGTGTGACCATATGTTGTTTAAGGTGAATAAATATGTCTTTTGTGTGACTATTGATCATCCAATGGCCACTTGAATTTTATGTTTGTGTGGCCTTTTGTAACATTTAGTCACACAACGCATGTTTGTTTTGTGTATTTAGTCACATACAATTAATCATAAAGTGGCCAAACGTGTTAATAAGTGTGACCATATGGTGTTTAAAGTGAAGAAACGTGTATTTTGTGTGACTATTGATCATCCAATGGCCACATGAATTTTATGTTTGTGTGGCCTTTTCTAACATTTAGTCACACAAATCATGTTTGTTTTGGGTATTTAGTCACATACAATTAACCATAAAGTGGCTAAAAGTGTTAATAAGTGTGACCATATGGTGTTTAAAGTGAAGAAATGTGTGTTTTGTGTGACTACTGATCATCCAATGGCAACTTGAATTTTATGTTTGTGTGGCCTTTTCTAAGATTTAGTCACACAAAGCACGTTTCTTTTGGGTATTTAGTCACATACAATTAATCATAAAGTGGCCAAAAGTGTTAATAAGTGTGACCATATAGTGTTTTAAGTGAAGAAATGTGTGTTTTGTGTGACTATTGCTCATCCAATGGCCACATTAATTTTATGTTTGTGTGGCCTTTTTTAACATTTAGTCACACAAAGCATGTTTGTTTTGGGTATTTAGTCACATGCAATTAACCATAAAGTGGCTAAAAGTGTTAATAAGTGTGACCATATGGTGTTTAAAGTGAAGAAATATGTGTTTTGTGTGACTATTGATCATCCAATGGCCACTTGAATTTTATGTTTGTGTGGCCTTTTCTAACATTTAGTCACACAAAGCATGTTTGTTTTGGGTATTTAGTCACATACAATTAACCATAAAGTGGCTAAAAGTGTTAATAAGTGTGACCATATGGTGTTTAAAGTGAAAGAAATGTGTGTTTTGTGTGACTATTGCTCATCCAATGGCCACAAGAATTTTATGTTTGTGTGGCATTTTCAAACATTTAGTCACACAAAGCATGTTTGTTTTGTGTATTTAGTCACATACAATTAAGCATAAAGTGGCAAAAAGTGTTAATAACTGTGACCATATGGTGTTTTAAGTGAAGAAATGTGTGTTTTGTGTGACTATTGATCATCCAATGGCCACATTAATTTTATGTTTGTGTGGCCTTTTCTAACATTTAGTCACAGAAAGCATGTTTGTTTTGGGTATTTAGTCATATACAAATTAAGCATAAAGTGGCCAAAAGTGTTAATAAATGTGACCATATGGTGTTTAAAGTGAAGAAATGTGTGTTTTGAGTGACTATTGATCATCCAATGGCCACATGAATTTTATGTTTGTGTGGCCTTTTCTAACATTTAGTCACACAAAGCATGTTTGTTTTGGGTATTTAGTCACATACAATTAAGCATAAAGTGGCCAAAAGTGTTAATAAGTGTGACCATATGGTGTTTTAAGTGAAAGAAATGTGTGTTTTGTGTGACTATTGCTCATCCAATGGCCACATTAATTTTATGTTTGTGTGGCCTTTTCTAACATTTAGTCACACAAAGCTTGTTTGTCTTGTGTATTTAGTCACATACAATTAAGCATAAAGTGGCCAAAAGTGTTAATAAGTGTGACCATATGGTGTGTAAAGTGAAGAAATGTGTGTTTTGTGTGACTATTGATGATCCAATGGCCACTTGAATTTTATGTTTGTGTGACATTTTCTAACATTTAGTCACACATGGAATTAAGCAAACTGTGACCAAAAAGTGTTAATAATTGTGACTATATGAATCTTTTAGTCACATATAAGAAATCAATATATATCAAAACAAATTCAAATATATATATATATATATATATATATATATATATATATATATATATATATATATATATATATATATATATATTAAAAATATATTCAAATACAATAAAATTGGAATGTATATAAAATTGTAATGTCGTACATAATAAAATTCTCAATAATTTAACGACTTCTGACTCTTGATCTTCTTAGCTTCCTTTTGCATGGTATCACTAGAGACGTAGCGCTTCGTTTGCATTTTAGGTGCAGTTCTGTTCTCACCAATCAGTTTTATGGTACTTGGTGGTGTTACCTGTAGGAAACAAAAGCCGGGGTATCAAACACTTACTTAAATATGAAGAATGATATATGTAGGTTTATAAAACACATGCATGTATGTACCTTTTCATCGAAAACCACTTGATCCTTTGGCCATGCATAAAAACCACCTACTGCATCCTTAACTGTTTTGAGACCGTTATTTCCTACATCCGGTATGCACGCTGCATCCACTAAAGCTTTTTCAATAGACACTCTGTAGCAATCCTTTGGGAGTGGTTTGTTATGAAGCATTTGTTTTCCATCAGTTTTGTACACGTTACCCTCCGCAATAATAGTTGATTTCTTTAAGTACCACACCGCACTTAATTACCTAAAAAGATAATTTGTTGCATGTATATATGTATCCGTAATTAATTAAACTAAAGAACATATGAAAATGTTTAAATACATACTTGTGGTAGTACTGTTAATGGAGACTCCTGTTCTTGTGATCCGGAAAGTTGACATGAAGAATCCTTTCGTTTTGATCTAGTTGATTTCTTAGATGCATGATTTAACAGTTTCCTATATGTATAATACACGGTAAATAATACATGTATGTAGAATTCAAAAATCCCAGGGGGGGTGATTCATTATTTACACTTATTTCCATTTCCTTTTCCAAAGTTGCAAGTCCATTAGACTTCTCAATGCTCGCAATTTTATCACGCCCAAAGAACACGTGTTCTCGGCATCCTCATCAGCACTGCTATTTATAAGATTAATGTTCACCGGAGACACCTGAAATATAAATTGTTTAAGAAGACTGCAGCAGTATTTAAAAGGGTAAAAAAAGATGGAATGTTACTTTCTTATGTCTTACTTCCTTTTGTGTCAATGAAGTTGCAGTTGACTGCAATCGCCCCTTTGTGCGCCAATTGTTTCATCAAATCAGTATTACCGCCTCTTTTCTTGACGTTGGCGCCTCTCATTATCAAGTTCACTTTGAAGTGACACCACTCTTTCATCGATGCTTGTCTCGATTCGAGGCAGATCAAAATACCTCTTGTAGGTTACTCCACCTCCCACTCCTCTCGCATATCCTCCCTTTTCCTTACCTAATACAAATGTCATGGCATCAGTGCCATGATCAAGCTTCAAGGTTCCTTGTTTGATCTTCTCCTCCGTCTCTTTCTGCACAATATGGGAAGTAGGTTATTTAATTCTACCAGTATTAAATTTTAAATAATAGTATTAACTTATAAATAACAGTATTAACTTATAACTAACAGTTTTAACTAATACACACTCAGTTTTAACTAATACACTATCAATATTAACTTATAACTAACAATAAACATAATCATAAAATGAGTCAAACTTACAAATTTTTGTCCAACTGCTTCGATATCATCATCGGAAATTCTCCGTCTTTATTCACCCTTCCTTTCAACCACAGCGTACCACGCGGTGGTTCTTCATCTAGTTCAATTTCTTTATTCTCGATCTTATAAACATCAAATACATACACTTGTAAGATAAACCAATATAAACGAAAGTATGATGCTATTAAATGCAAATTTTAATGTTTAATGTTACCATTTTATCCATCACACGGGCGTATCCACCTCGTCCCATTCTATGCTGATAAACGACTTGGAATGCGCCTACTTTAGATGCAACTGATTTCACCTTGCAACACAAAATAAAAAAGGTGTTTAGATGTAGTAATGCTGATAGTATACAACTAATATATATGGAAACATCAAATGTGACAGATATTTGAACTTGAATAAAAATGAATAATTAACACCTTGTATTCCTTGGTGGCCGTGTAGTTTACAAAATTTACCCAATCTTCAGCTTTTATAATTGCACTATACTTACGGACTTCATTAAGTTTTGAAAGGGTATTTTGGTTGGGCAATATGTAGTTCTCGGTCAATTTCCTTCTGAAATTCCTTAGAAGTTGACCAAGACGATTCATTATCAACTTTCGGACTGTCAAGTCAACATCAAAATATCGCTGCAAAGATTAACACAATGTTGTTAATTAGTTGCACACAATGTAAATGCAGAGATAAACTAATTAACACCTTGTACCTACGCATGACCAAGCCACTACTAGTTAAAAAAAATATATGTGTACCGTGATTTCGTCCCACATTTTATCTCTTGCTTCTGAATCAACCTTCCTCCGTGATAGAATCCCGACACCTATATGCTCACGAACCAAATCACCCAAAAAACTCGAAAACAATGCCCTTTTTTCCTCGATATCCTATTCAAGGCATCGAAGGTTACACCGACCTTTATTCCGTCGGTTTTTCCATAATCCCTGCGAAACTTAGCTAACCTAGTTATGCCCCTCTTAACAACATTCGCATTTGAATGGTTGTTTTCAGCATCCTCATCCTCATCAATCGCCTCGATTCATATCCAAATGAGTTATCATTTTCACGATCGAATAAACCAAATCATCCCGACAATTGGTTTGAGTTGCCATGATTCGTCCGAAGTAATGTGTTAAAGAAAATTAGTAAACTTAATTGGTAAATAATGGTGTAAAAATTGAAGTTCTTGTTGTTTTGCTTGAATCCTGATTTATTGGAGTAAAATTAGGTCTCATTATGGGGCACTTTTTCAATTAAGGAAACCATAATTTCCTAAGTACTTTTAAAATTTTAATGAAATTTGGCTCCAAATTTCATAATTTTAAAATGTGGCTCCAAATTGATAATATAGAATTTAAATATTTCATTTTTGGTTGCATTTTGAAACCAACACACCCATGACAGAAATGGTTCTTACCAACAGTCCCAAACACGCATATAACTTCAAACCAAATTGTATCAAAGAAACATATAACTGCAGCTACACTAAAATCTCACCACATGGCGCATACAAATGTAGAAACAAAATCAAAAAATGGAATTAAAGCAACTAATTAAGCAACTATAACTAATAAGCAGTCCAGATAAACAAGTAAGCACAAAAATAATCAAATCCAACCAAGGACTGCGACACAACAAAACTCGAGACCTTACTTTAAGCCTATAAATAAGCTATTTATAAGCACTTAAATAAGCTCTAACATCCTCCAACAGTTAAAAAATCAAGAAATCATGTAAATGCAATTAACTTAAAGCAAAAACAACAACAACAACACCCTAAAAATTGACAACAACCTAAAAATGAACAACCTAAGCAAAGCACTTATGAACCGCATATCCATGGCTCAACATTGATAACGACACATGGGATGCACCACTGTGATTGGATCAACCTCAAACCTACAATAATACATTCTACCCGATATGAACTTAAACACCACAACCAATTCCTAAATGCAAAACAACATTAAAAAAGATGAAACTAACTAGCGAGAGCATCCCATTCCATTCCATTGGATAAACCATCAAAAGATCCATACATGTTTCATTGTTAATATATCTACAAACCATAATATTAAACCAAGACATTAGACATTATAAACAGATGACACTAGAGCAAAAGAAACCATCCCTTTACATAGCGAGCAACCCTTCAACCATTCATCGACTTAATTTGTTCTTCCTTTGTCTTGATATCCTCCTCGCTTGAGTAATGAGATCATTCAACCCCTGCAGCTTAGTCCTCGCAGCCTCCAGTTCATGCCTAAGATCCATCAATGTGTCAAAATATTCATCCCCATCTCCAATAGCTACCATCTCAACAATTAAAGCATTAAATCGCAAATCTCATTCTTTACAGTGGTGGCCTCTTCGCAAGATCCGGTTTATAAAGCCACGGAGACTGGAAATTTGGTGAGCCTTGAAGAAACTCATGTAACCATCAACAGATGTCTCCCCGCTAAACTCAATTAGGTTATCAATAACACGCTTAGCCAAATGGTTTTGTGGTGATGGTGCTGCCATTGATAATGAAATTGGGTAAAATATGATATTATTGAAAGATTGATAAGAAAGGTTGAAGAAGAGTTGTGGTGATAATGTGATAGAGAAGATACTTGTAACTCCTTATGAATTCAAACTATAAAGACCTAAACTTTAAAACCGCAAAACAAGTCCTCCTTTTAAACTATCACTATAAATTAGGGTTGTTTATCCGTTTGGTTATCGGGTTGTTTGGTTTTTAAATCGGTATTTTTATTCGGTTCAACACGAAAACCGAACCGAACCGAACTAGAATTAAACCGGCGAAAACCTAATATGAATTAACTTCGCTTCTTGGGTTGACCCGAAAAGTCTTAAAAACGGATAAAACAGAAAAAAACGGACTAACGCATCGAAAAACATGTAAGAACGTAAGAAAACGTATGGAACTTAAGAAAATGTACATTAATATGTAAAACATAAGAAACCGTATGAAAACGCATTTAAGACGTCTAAATAGATGAAAACGGGTAGAAACGGACCAAAACGGTCAAAAACTTATACAAACGGATTAAAACATGAAAACCCAAATGACAAAGTGTAAACACGGACGAAAACGTGTAAACAAAAACAAAAACAAAAACGTATAAAAACTTATTAAAAAGGACAAAGTCGTACGAAAACGGTGGAAAAAGTATGAAAACAGACGCAAACGTGTAAAAACGTATGAAAATATGTAAAAGTGTAAAACGCATAAAAACGGACGAAAACATATGAAAAGAGACGAAAACGTAAAACGCATAATCGAAGAAAACATGTACAAAACTAAGAAAACGTATGAACACGGACGAAAACGTATAGGACCGACTAAAACGCACGAAAACGTACAAGGGTTGTGTTACCGTGCCCAACGATCTAACGCAACCCTAAACACATTTTCACACGTGTTTTGAGTAAGACACGTGAGTTAATGATTTTATGTCATCCTGAAATGTCAAAATTAACGTGCCCACCTTTAATAACTTTAATACAGTTCATATAACCTTCACACTATAATATGAGTCAAAAGTATTGGGTTATAGTTGCTTAGAGTGTCATGTTACGACATGATTCAATCAATAGTATATATAAAATGTAAGCATATGAAAAACCCAACCAAATGGTCAATTTATCAAGCTACCCGAGAATGAAAATCCCAATTTGGTAAAAGAAAGTCAAAACACAATATTTTACAGAAATATGAGATATTCCTGTGTCGCTTTAAGTCCCAACGGAGTTCGAATGGAAATTCGCGTTCGGTTCGTGATCGGGTGATAAAGAATAATGAAAGATATTTGGATTTTGTGAATAAATTTATGAAACATAAACTAAAAACAAAAAAGACCAAGGTTAGATCAAGTGGTTAACACTCTTGCCTCTGGAGAAAGAGGTCAAGGGTTCGATCCTTACCCCTTGCAAGGTCGTAGGTCCTTTTCTACCTTTGGTAGAACCGAAGCACCTCTCAAGGGTTCGATCCTCACCCCTTGCAAGGCCGAAGGTCCTTTTCTACCTTTGGTAGAACCGAAGCGACCTCTCTACCTTAGGTAGGGGTAAGGCTATCTACGTCTCAACCTCCCACATACACCGTGGAAGACGGTATTGGGACCCATAACCCGTGGAAGACGGTATTTGGAGTTACTTTACTTTTTTTGTTAACTAAAACAACTAAATAAGCAAATAAATCAACTAACAAAAGTCAAATAACCTAAAATGCACTTAATCCTAAAAATACCAAATATTGTAAATTTAAGCATAAAATTTAAAATTATTTTTTAAAAGTCCTAAATACTTAACACATATATATATATATATATATATATATATATATATATATATATATATATATATATATATATATATATATATATATATATATATATATATATATATATATATATATATATATATATATATATATATATATATATATATATATATATATATATATATTTAAAATTGTATTTTTCTGAATTTTATTTTATTTATTATGAATAAATAACCTTTTTAAACTAATTAAATAAAAAAAAATCATTAAATCATAAGAGAAAAAACATTTTTAAACTAATATGAAAACTTTTCAAAAATTTAAGCAAATTTAAAATTCCCCCACAAATTAAATTTATTCCCCCCAAAGTTGCATCAAGGCCATTCCAAACTAATTGCAAAAATTAACTCTTCCTCCTCCTCCTCCCCTGCACCGCCACACCTCCCTCTCATCTCACCACAAATCCCGTCACCACCACAACTCTCCCGTCATAGACCCACCAATCCCGTCACCACTGGTAAGTATTGTTATCTTGCTTTTGTACACATCGCCTAACACATAAAATAACCCTGTTATGCCTATTAGCTAATTGAACATTTGTTTCGAGATATCCTCTTGTAAATTATGTCATTTTCTTGTTAAATTTAGATAGTTAATTGGTTAAAAAATTTAAGAAACCATGTTAAGCCTGTTACCACATGAACATGGAACCATAATTTAGCTAGTTAATTTCTTATTTTTCCTTGACCCAAACATCCCTTTAGGAACTGTTTCATTAGACTTTATTCAATTCTTAGCATAATTCAATACCACATTCAATCTTTGAGCTATCCTCATTACTTGGAATGTGTTTTTTAACTTTTAAGATCATCAATTGAAGTTTGATGTTGTCTTGTATAATCTTCAATAACTTGACTGCTTTTAACATGGCTGCAGGGACTACATTTATAAACATTGCTGCTCGGATAAGTGGGACACATTTATAAACATGGACAAGTCTTGGATAGGAACTAATAGGACCAAAAAATCTTATGTAGTAGCAGCGTTTATTGATTATGCAATACACAACTTGCGGAAGATGGGGAACATCGACCCACGAGTTAAGAAAAATGATCTTTTAATGCCATGTCCGTGTATGCATTGTTTAAACCACATAGAGCATAAAGTGGAGAAAGTGCAGTTCCATTTATTCAAAGAATGGGTTTGATCTAAGCTACCTAAACTGGACTAAACATGGAGAGAAGTATGAGTCATCAATAAGTACCAAACACTGTTAACGCTACAACAGAGTTTGTTGACGACACGGATTTTGCTTCATACATTCCAACAGATGCCCCAAAGAACAAGAGAAATGGTTAATGCTACAAAAGATAATTTTGATGAGGATGATCTTGTCAAGTTTCAACAATTATTATTAGACGCAGAGAAGCCTCTTTACGCAGGATGTCCTGACTTCACAAAGCTGTCCGCAATAGTTAAACTACTCAACTTGAAGGGTAAATACGGATGCTCGATAAGTTCTTTCTTGAATTACTAGGATTGTTAAAGAAGATGCCGGTAACGAAATGGTGGAAAAAACTTATCAAGCCAAAAAATTTTGAAATTGATGGGATCAGGATACAAAAAGATACATGTATGTATCAACAACGCTTCTTTTACTGGAAGGATGACAAGGATTTGACTGCGTGTCGAACTTGTGGGATATCAAGATGGAAGGTGGATAATAAGACACATAAAGTGTACGAAAACATTCCGGCAAAGGTAATGTGGTACTTTCCAATTATACCAAGACTGCAACGACTATTTAAGCTAGAAAGTATTTCAGAAGATTTAAGATGGCACGCGACACGGAGGATAACAGATGGTGTGTTACGTCACCCTGCAGATTCAAAGGCATGGCGTACCATAGATGAAAAATTCCCAAATTGTGAAGATCCAAGAAATCTACGCTAGGAATATCGGCTGATGGGGTTGACGCCAACTCGGAAATAGGCATCACGTGTATGGCCGTTTTAATGTCATATACAACCTTCCTCCATGGTTGTGTATGAAAAGAAAGTTTATCATGCTTTCGGTATTAATATCGGGATACCCGGGAAATGATATCGATGTTTTTCTAGAACCGTTTGTTGATGATCCGAAAACCTTATTCGATACAGGGGTTGATACATATGATGCATCCACAAAAGATAACTTTAATCTACGTGCCGTTGTGTTATGGACAATAAATGATTACCCTGCACTTGGTACATTATGTGGCTGCCTGTACAGTGGATTCAAAGGTTGTGTAGTATGTGGGAAAGATACAAACTGTGTTAGACTTTCTGCCTCATCCAAGCAAAGTTATGTTGGTCACAGACGATATGTACCATATGACCATCCGCTCGAAGGCAAAGGAAGGCATTTAATGGACAACAAGAATTTCTTCCGGCTCCAAATCCAATGACCGGGGAACAAATATACAACGAGGTACAACATATTGAAAATAAGTGGGGAAAAGGAAAATGAACAAACAATAATGCATCAGAAAACCAAGAAGATACGAGAGGCAGAGGTAGGAAGATTCAAAAGCGTAAAACAAACATACAGAAGTAGAGGGTAGTTCAAGCCAAGTGAACGGACAAAACGGTGCGTATTGGAAGAAATTCAACATTTGGTATCGAAAACTTAGGTATTGGAGGCATAATTCTGTTCCACATTGTATTGATTTTATGCATGTAGAAAAGAATGTTGCCGAGAGTCTCGCGAACTTTGCTACATGTTCCAGAAAGACGAAAGATGGACCTGAATGCTCGATTGGATCTAGCCGAGTTGGGGGTAAAACATGAGTTTTTTGCTATGCAAGAACAAGACAAAACAACACTACCTCCAGTACACATTAACGAATGCTGGAAAAGATATTTTTGTGAAACTTTACACAACATCAGGGTACCACAAGGCTATTGTTCAAATTTCTCTTGTTTGGTGAGCCTAAAGGATAGGAAGCTCATTGGCCTAAAATCGCATGACTATCACATGCTAATGCAAGAGTTTCTGCCCATTGCAATACGCTCAATCATGCACCCACCCACACGATATGCTATTATCAGGTTTTGCTTTTTCTTTAAATCAATATGTTGCAAAGAAATAATATTGCAAGAAGTAGATAATATGCAAGCGAACGGTAGTGACACTGTGCCTACTCGAGAAGTTCTTTCCTCCATCATTCTTTGATATTATGATACATTTGACTGTGCACCTAACTAGGGAGGTAAAATTATGCGGTCCCATATGCTTTCGATGGATGTATCCATTCGAAAGATGTATGAAGGTTATTAAAGGACATGTGCGGAAGAAATAGACCGAAGGATGCATTGTTGAGGAGACTATTGGAAGAAACAATAGAGTTTTTTAGCGAATATCATAAATCTATGAAAACTGTTGGTATCCCACCTGATAAACATGAAACAGATGAAAATGAGGAAGGAAAGCCATTGTCGGCCAGCAAATCAAGTGAAGTTTCTGGAACTCTTTCGAAAGCACATTTGTATGTAATAAATAATACAGATGAAATTGTACCGTATATCGAGTAAGTCTTACTAACACATGTCTATTTCGTTACTGAAAATGATGTATCAAATATAATAATCAAACACATTGTTTCAAGCGACACAAGCAAGTTTTGAAAGCAGAAAACCCGGGTAAACGAATAGCATTTCTGGAGAATGAGCACAGAAAATCTTTTGCCAAGTGGTTACGCAAAGAAGTAATTAATCTTATGTTACTCAACATACCCTCTCTAAACCTTATTTCTCACTCATTTTGATCCGAAAATTGGTGTACTTATTCTTTTGAGCTAATATATACTTGTAATGAAATTCAGGTTGAGAGAGAGTTAGAAATCGACAAAGAAAGTGTATCTGAAACTGTAAGGTGGATATCCTATGGACCACACGCCACCGTAGTGAAATACGATGCATATCACATCAATGGGTATACTTTTCGTACGAAAGATCATTAAGGCAAAGTTTACCGTAAGTGGGGTTAGTGTTGAGGCATTAGATATGCACATATCTAAAGAAGTTGCAACCACAAGAAAAGCATATTATTATGGGGTTTTACAGGAGATATGGGAACTAGATTACCGTTAGATGCAAGTTCCTCTTTTCAAATGTGACTGGGTTAATCACAAAGCCGGTGGTGTGAAACGCGATACTACTCTTGGGTATACATTGGTTGACCTGAATAGTTTAGGCCACAAGGTTGATCCGTTCATATTAGCCGCACAAGCACGACAAGTGTTTTATGTGAAAGACCAGGTAGATAAAAATTGTCTATTGTGTTTAAGACACCTCCCAAGAATTACAAAGATAAGTATGACGAAGCCGATGAGGAATTTAGTACCATCATTCACCAAAGACAATGATAACATATTGCCACGTGGATCGCGTGACTTGGGTAACGAATCACTAACCGACTACTATCGAACCGATTGTGGAGGTGTTGTTATACGAAAGTCCAAGTGAACCATGTTATGGTCAAGTTGTCACACTCTACCTTTATCATATTTCACTCTTTTAAAGCATATAGACATTAGATTTTTTGTACTTTTTAAGGATTTATGTTTATAATAAAAGACTTAATATTAGTTAAATCTGTTAGGTATATTTTTTTGTTTAAGGATATGTTGAAAAGCAAAAATTCTCACAGATTGGAGATGTATGGAAGCTGTGCTAGTTGATGTGCTATAGTACAGAGTTAATTCTAGTGATGTCATTATTAAGTCTGTTTGACCATTCTTTAGTCTGGTAGTGCAAAAAGTAAAAAATGATTTTACTGTTTAAATAGTACCGTTACCTAATTTTAGGTGGTCAGAAGTATTTATATGGATAATTTTTATTTTTAGAATTCATATTTATCCTTTAATTACTTTATCCTAATATTTAAAAGTTTAATTCTTTTATTTTGATTAAGTCTCCTCACCAAAGACTAAACCCTAATTGCCCTGCACTACAAGTACTTCAATTAACATAAAAGATGGCACAATTAAAGTTTGTAGACAAGCACAATCAAGTGGGATTTCTCAAAAGCCTGCTGAAAGCACAGGCTTCAAGCAGATAGTGGACTTTCTAAAGGGTAGTCATATCAGGTATGCCCTTACTCATAATCCAACTATATATGATTTCCTAGTCAAACAGTTCGGCATACGCTATGCTAGAACTATTGCTGATGGGACACTAGAGTTAAATGCAACTATTGATACGTTAGAGTATTCAATCACCGAGGAATCACGAAGCAAGCTTCAATTGGTGATGCCTCGGGGATTTCAATGTTGCTAAATGATGACCTCTTTCATGGATTGGAAAATATTGGATATCCAACTGATGGAACATTCACTTTTTGGAAGAGTCATTTTATGCCACAATGGCGTTTCCTTGTGCATCATATTTTACATTGTATGAGCTCTAAAAGTGGTGGATGGGATCAATTTTGAAGCAATATTGCTTCGATTGGTCCTGCTCTCCTGGCGACTCTTCAATTTTTCAAAAATGATTTTTGATGCCATGGTTGCTAATTCCAAGAATAAGAAAAAGTTTTTGATGTACCCAAGATTTTTGCAAATGATCTTAAATGTTGAAACAAAAAGCAAACATCCTTACATTGCTCTCCCTTTCACTAAAAAGATATTTGGTAATATGAAAAGGGGTTTTGAAGGGGCACACAAGCCACTTTTGTCTGCTATGTTGCCTTCTGCTACTACGACCTCAAGGTACATCTACATCTCTGCTCCATCTCCTACTGCTACATCGGCTCAGCTCAACCTACATCCGAACCAAAAAATAGAGTTTGAACAGAGGACACCAACACCCCCACCACCTTCACCTTCAGTCCATGAGGAAGAACCACCAGTGATTCCTCAACCACAACCTCCAACACCCACTACTATAGCAGAACCCAGTTCCTTATATATGGAAGATCTACTTCAACCTGGTTCCACAACCGATTTCAAGGGTTGATGAGTTGGAGAAAAAATTGAAGAAGACCAAGAAGTCACTGGGGACTACTCGCAAAGAGTTAAGAAATTGGAGGGAAATTCAAAACGAGGGATAGACATTACAGACTCAGAAGGTGAGGAATCCTCTGAGGAAACTCAAATTAGTTCTCAAGGATTGGAAGCAGCTAAAATCTTGGTTAAGAATTTCAGCCACAAGAAATCCTTTAAGAAGAGACTGGATAAAGAAGTCAAGTTCTAGTGGAGTGGATAAGTCCGGTGACTTTACTAAAGATAAGTCCGGTGGTGCCGAAATTAAATCGCTTTTGATGAAGATTTTAATACTGGCTTTGATGTGAAGTTAATACAAGTACGAACATATTAATCCTGGTAGTGATCCGGTAGTACGGTGAGGAGTTTGTGCATAGGGAAGGCAAAGGAATAGTGCAAGAATCTTTGAGCCGTGAAGACCAAAAAGCAACTCACATAAGAGGAAGCTAGCTTAGCTGAGATTGCTAGGGTTCAAGCAGAGGATGAGGTGAAGAAGCTAAAGCGTAACTAACAAGGGATGATGAGCTGATTGCCAAAAGTCTGCAGGAGGAACCACAATTAACTAAAGAACAAATGAAAAGGAAAGCGAATTGAGCAATCTGCCAAATTCTACACGATGAAGAATGGGATAGTATAAATGCCGATTATTAGTAAACAGAGATATCCTTCCTGATATTGGCGGAGAAGACTATGCAAGTAAAATGGTTGAGCTAGTTAATGAGAAGAAGAGGCTTCTCAGAGAGCAGAGACAAAGAGAAAGGATGAAAAGACCCTTGACCAAAGCTGAGCAAAGGGATTATATGATCCACTACGTCAAAATTCAAGGGAATCCTACCGGAAGTTGAGCCATAAGGAAATTGAAGAATGATGAACTAAAAGCAGAATTTGAAAAAGTAGTGTACCAAAATAAAAAAAAATTCCAATGGATTTAGATTTGGAAGCTTCAACGCTTAAAAGGAAGGGTTACAATCTTCAACCAAAGGATGCTAAGAACCAGAAGATTGCAGAGACTCGAAAAGGTTGTGAAGCTGAAAAACTTGGTGATAAGCCAAAAATCAGAAAGAAAGAGGAGGAAGCGAGGTTAAGCAACCAGGTTTGAATATGACAAGGAAGAAATCCACTGGAAAGAAAGGAGTGAAAAAGGATAAGACAAATGTTAAGAAGGAAGTGGAAGAGTACATGAAGGATAAGGTTGATGAACCGTCATCAGAAGAGTTTACCTTGGGCTCCATTCCTACTGAGGTTCAAGACTTCCTGCTAAGATTGCAAAGGTTCAGATCATCAAAAATGGGAAAAGGTAGTTTACCTGATAGTAAGGGAAAATCACCTGAGACGCATAACTATATATGTGAACTTTCCCTGGTTTATTGAGTGATTTGTCCGAGGGATGATTTGAAGACCATGTACCGGTGATGATGGAGAAGCATGGTGACAAGAGACCTAAGAGGAATATGAAAGAGTCCTCTAGGGTGACTTGAAGACCATGTTTGAGACACCGGATGTGATGATGAAATGTGGAAGCTGGCCATCAAGAACAAGTGATCGATGGAGATATTTCCACACTTGTCGTGCAATGTTTGGAATTAGAAACTGCAATTCTTTATATTCTTACAGAAGTGGAGTATCCACTTCCAAACAATATTTGTAGGGCTATGCTTGAGAAGAAGTTGTTAGGTGAAAGAAAGGATGATGCATGCTATTAGCTTTTGAGGTTAATTGAATCAAAAGCTCAACAAGAATAATACTGGCAAGATAACAGTTAAGTCTGGTAGTATTCGTAGTTAGTTCTGTTTATGAAAAACATAATAGTTTATTAGAGTTTAGGGAAGGCATATGTACGCGTAGAGATATCTTAGGAAGAGATATCTATATCCTTCTACACGCTTTGTATACTAGGTTTTCCTAAGTGTATAAAGGAACCCTAAAGTATAGTGAAATGAACTTGTACTTAAACGAATAGAAATATTAATAAAAGAAGTTTATTAGTGAAATAGTATTTGTGTTCTTCTTGCTCGTTGTTAAGATTCCGCAAGAACAATCAAGTACCCGTCGTTAAAGAGTTCTTCATATATATAATTAGTTTGGATTTATCCAAGTTTAGTAAATTGTGGTGTTGCACAAGTGTTAATGTGTGTGTTTGTGTGTGCATATCAATGTGACTATAAAAGCCATCACCTACAAAACCACATTTTCATTAAAGATAAATGCAACAAACTTGACCATATGGTGTTTAAAGTGAAGAAGCGTGTATTTTGTGTGACTATTGATCATCCAATGGCCACATCAAATTTATGTTTGTGTGGCCTTTTCTAACATTTAGTCACACAAAGAATGTTTGTTTTGGGTATTTAGTCACATACAATTAATCATAAAGTGGCTAAAAGTGTTAATAAGTGTGACCATATGGTGTTTAAAGTGAAGAAAGGTGTATTTTGTGTGACTATTGATCATCCAATGGCCACATGAATTTTATGTTTGTGTGGCCTTTTCTAACATTTAGTCACACAAAGAATGTTTGTTTTGGGTATTTAGTCACATACAATTAACCATAAAGTGGCTAAAAGTGTTAATAAGTGTGACCATATGGTGTTTAAAGTGAAGAAACGTGTATTTTGAGTGACTATTGATCATCCAATGGCCACATATTAAGTTACGTGACCATATGTACTGGATTTTGGCTACACTTAAATAATATGTGTGACAAAGCGTTTAGCGTGACCATATATGGCATTTGGTCACGGTGTTAGTAGCAAATGTGACTTTATAGATTAGCTTTTGGTAAGCTAACACAAACTAAACTTTAAACACACATATTTACTTACGTGAACATATGTATTGGATTTTGGCTACACTTAACGAATGTGTGACAAAACATTTAGTGTGACCATATATGGCTTTTGGTCACAGTGTTCAAGTGTGTGACATATATTTGTCACTGTTTATATGTATATCGTGACTAATGCTTCAACCTTACTTTTCATTTGTCACTTGTTCCAATTTCAGATGTGGCTAAAGAGTTGGCAAAACATATCAGTCACCTTTAAATAATGTGTGACAAAACTTGACTCTATGATTTAGACACACAAAAATTACTTCATGTGACTAACGCATCAAGGTTACTTGTATTTGTCACGCGTTCCAAATTCATATGTGGCTAAATGATCTGAAACAAAATCACCAGATACCTTTAGCCACACAATGTTCAATTGTGTGGCGATACAGTTGTAATGGTCACACAATCAAAATTTTCATGTGTGACTAATTAGTAAATCTTGTGAATTTTCGTACCTTCAGCCACACAAATATGCGAATGTGTGGCCGTTCCATTTCGACCATGCGTGACCAAATCCTGTTTTTGTACTAGTGACCGCGGGCTCAACTCGCCAGACAAAATTTAAAAACACCCACTTTATCAATCAAAAAACGACCAAACTACGATGATTCAAGCCTTCCAATTCAAAACTTAAACACACATACGATGATCCTAAAACACAAAAGTACACTAAAAAATTCAAACTTTAACACTAGAAATTGACCAAATGATTCAAACTCTCCTAAACACTTATAACCCCAAAATCCTTATGAAATCCACTCAAAACAAAGAGCATGAAAGATGAGTGATCAAACCATGGCTCTTGATACCAATTATAACTTATAGGATTTCACAAACACATCAAAGCATAACATATGGGGGCGTGATACAAATGTTTTTTAGAGAGAGAAAGTTTCTAGAGAGAGAAAGAGAGAGATTTGGGAACTATGTGAAACAAAGAAAAATGGTATTGAGCCCAACCCTACCTTGGGAGGTAGAGGGGTAATATAGTTTTCTTACAAGACTCGCCTCCTACGGGCTGTGGATCGTGCATACTGGGTAAAGACCCGTCCGTCCTCCATGGTGTTGCTTAACTAAATACTAACTAATATTGAATGACTACGACTACGATCTTTCTAACGATTACATATAATTAAGGTGACCGACACTTTAATGACTGGATTTTCTAAATCCTAACAATATTGTTGTATTTTTTAATTTTAGGCATACTTTCATATGATGGGTTTAGATTAGTTGATGGGTTTGATGTTTGGATGTTGATTGAAGGTTGATTGATTGTGTTTGGTTGTAGTAGAAGCCATTTGGGAGTGTTTGGTTGTGTAGTTTAGGGTGTACAAGCCACAAGACCCATGATGGGTCGTGGTGTTGTGGCGTTAAGACCCACATGGACCATGGGTCCGGATCGGGTTGTTGTGGTATCTTGTTGGTTGTTGTTGTTGGTGTTTGGATGACACCGTGGAGTCGAAAAGCTTCTAGAGCTTGTTTGGTTCACGTGGTCTTAACCGTGACCGTGTCACGACCATTAGGGTCATAACATTGGTTTCGGGAATATTTGGTAGTTTGATTGGATGGCGAGATTGATTTGGGTTGATTTGAGATTAAGTTGCGCTATTGTGATTAATTACTTGGACTTATAATATAAATTGTCAACTTTGAGCAAACGGTGTTACTTTGACTTTTAGTCATAGTTGACCTCGACAACGCCGTAACATGGACTTTAGTATATTTTGAACTATAGATTGATTAAAAGCTGAGAAGTCATGACCCGTGCTTGTGGACCTCAAACGAATAATGATATGAGACTTATATTGAATTTGACGTATTAAATATATATATATATATATATATATATATATATATATATATATATATATATAATTGAATAATAAATGTGAAACATAAATAATAAAACACTTTTATACCAAAACTATTCATAACAAGACTTGTCTTGTTATTTACTATTTAAATGGAATTAACAACTTAAATGGAAAGGTTTTCTAATAAATAAGTATTTAATGTTTCGAGTGCACGATATCTAAATATGCCATTTATGAGCATTTAATACTATTTTTGAGTATTTAATTCTATTTACGTTATGTGCATGGGTTACGGATGACCTAACATTAATAGCGTCGATCCACGTGAGTAGCGGACTTATTAGGTTGAAGAATCTAATAAGAGCCCAATAGGTACATAGGATAAAATTATTAATGGGTGAATTATCCTTATGACTCGTTAGGATGCGACCGGTTTATGGGATAATGTTTAACACCTAATAAATGATTGAGTTTATTGAGTTGACGAATTCGATAAGGTCTACTATTTATTCCAAAACTTATTGGACTATGGAGCTTATCACTTAGACGTCTCATTGTGTTGCATTGAGTCACGTTCTGGTTATTTAAGTGCATTCATGATATCATATTGATTCGATACACATACACGACGATACCAAACGCTGGGACTAAATCTGGTGAAACAAGATATTTTTGGAGATAAAGAAAATGAATACATTGGGGTAGATAACGTTGATATTGGGAAATATATATTAAAATTGGTTTACATTAGTAGGTTGTGCCGAATCGGTAGTTGTGGAGCCGTGTTAGCTATTATCTTCCTGCTAATGTTTGTTCGTGCGTTGCTTGCTTGAGGTGAGTTTCATAGCCCCACTTTTATCTATGTTTTTAGCTGATTTGGGGTGAGAATCATGCTACTCTTTTTGGACATTTTAAACTATTTTGATTTTCTTATGTGCTTGACTATTTAGATAAATATGTGATAGTTGTTGCCTTAGTCTAGGGTAGCACTCCTAATTGCTATAGCACTTGCCTAGCTAAGTATAGACTTCTAACTCGGCCTAGTCCAGGGTTAGCAAATGGTTCTAGACTTTGCTACGACTGCGCTGGCTAGTGTCGCTTAGGGCCCTACCTACCTACTATGATGTCGGATATGATATTGATGGTATTGTTGATTGTGATATTGGTATGTGATTGGTGTGATGATGTGTATCTATCTTAAGTCTCGCATAGCAAATAAACTCCTACAGGTCCACTATTTTAAACTTGAATTGAAACCTATGAACTCACCAAATAAGTAGTGACCTTTTAGCATGTTTTTCTCATGTATTTAAGTGATGTTTGGAATGCTTGTTCCGTGGAAGCTTGGCAAGGAGGTATGGTTAAAGGATCATATTTAAAACTGATAAATATGGGGACCTATTTTATAAACCATATCGGGCCTTACATTTAACTCTTTTGGGATGATTGTATTGGGTAATTAAATTTGGGATTGAATTTTGAGTTATAATATGACTATCTTGTTTGCTATACTTGTGTGCTGTACCAATCCAATGTAACTCCCCAAAAACTTGATTAAGTCTTCCTACTGTATCGAGATTTGGGGTGTTACAAGCTTGGTATCGAGCCAAGGTTATAGAGAACTAGGTATTTAATAAAACCTAAACTATTACCACTTTTTAGAAAAATTGATCCTCAACCGACACGCATGCCTGGCCGCGAAGCTTCCTAATTTGATTATGGTATGAACTGCAATTTGATTTATGAGATATTATGAATTGTGAATTGTTCATTTGAAATGTTATGCCTTGAGTTATGATTATTGATTTTGGGTAAATGTGATTTGATTGTCAAGATATTATGAACTTGATTGGTTTATTGATATGTTATGATTTTGGGATTTTGAGCGTGATTATATGATTGATTTGATTTTGGGATTTTGAGATGATTGTATGATTGATTTGATTTTGAGATTTTGAGCGTGATTATATGACTGATTTGATTTTGGGATTTTGAGCTTGGTTATATTATTGATTTGATTTGGGATTATATGATGCGTGGATTATGTGATAGAACATAACTTATGTGTTTTATTTTAAAGACATATTTTGAGTAATGCGGTACCTCTATTTTAAAGCTTTTATTATGTGATATATGTTTTGGTTGAGTTTATGCGCTTATTAGAACTAGTTTATGATGTGTCTGAGGATGTCCTTGCTGCTGCTAGTTCCCCATCATTGACTCTCATGACTGTTGCGCAGGGTGATCCCTATGTGATTGCCCATCACTCTAGTTCATCATCATCATATCGCCCTAGCTCATCTAGGCAGCTCACTTTGCATCAGGTCTTAGCACGAGCCTAGACCCTAGACTTACTTGTAGTACCTCCCGCATGTCCGTTGCGACCACCACCATCACCTATTCACCAAGCGTCCACCTCTTCTCATCACCACCAAGCATCACCATGCCTTAGAAGACCTAGATCCTCACTGCTTCACCTCGGATTCACCCACACGAGACTCCGACTCATGGACTCTCCCTCTGAAGATGAGGGCGAGGAGCATGAGATTGAGGAGTAGTATGTAGATGAGGATGAGGATCCTCAGGAGGAGGATGATGAGGATATCTCAGAAGGGGGTACTCTCCACAGAGTCCTGCGCATTCTACGCATTCTCCAGGACTAGGCTCTCCCTACCTTTGCTTGAGCCCGATTCTCCTGGGCGCCATTTGAATTTGGTTCACCTCCACATTCACTTGAGATAGGTAGCCATTAGGTTCGAGATACCATCATAGATTGTTTCAGCCCGAGGAGTATGGAGGTACGGGTCCTGATTGGGGAGAGGATTATATCCTAGAATATTAGCCTTAGTCGGGTATTCCGATCGACTAGACGGAGTGACACGGACTGGTGTAGAAAATTTGCGAGTGGACATGACTAAGATGGAGAAGAATTCGATGGCCTTGAGAGGGATGGCATGTCAAACTCTATGAGTGGTAAAGGAACCGGGAAGCAGAGTATTCGATAGCCCTGGAGGCAGACCAAGCACTTCGGCGCAAGGTCGACGAGTTGGAGGAGGAGGTCGTGAATCTTAAGAAAGATCGTGACTCTCACACTGGAGGTCCTGTCACTATGAAGAGTGATGGACGGTGTTTGGAGATCATTTAGGAGTGCTCATAGTCGTGGCTAGATTGTGTTAGATTCATGGCATTGTACCATCTTGAAACTGAGTAGTCTCTAGTTCGAGATGTAGATCTATCCTAGTTATCTTGATAGTATCGTTGTTAGGATCGTTTTTGATTTCTCCGTATCCTTTCATGTATTCCACTTTGGAACCTATGAGTTATGGTTATTAGAATGTGCATCCTTTAGTTATGATTTGGTCTCAGTTGTTTCATATGACATAGCGTTATCCTTGTTATCATTGATTATGTATTCGGCGTTATCTGATCCTTGGAACCAAACCTAGTATTTTAGATTGTGAATTGTGAACTTGTGAAACTGTTATTCTAACCTTCAGATTGAAGGAACCAAGACGAAACCCGCCTAGGACCAACCGAAAGCACCCTCGCTGCTGTGGTTGCTTTTGTCCGTCGAGGTGTCGTCCGACCTCAACCACCCAACTGTTGAGAACCGAATACCATAACCCAGCCATAGAAAACCCAAATGTCAATAACCAAGCTGAGAATGATCTTGTTCCACCCAACCCGCAAATTTTAAACATAGCCCTAATCGACCAGCTTGTGACGCAAAGACATGTAGTTGAACTGCTAGCTGAAGTCTAATCTCTAACACCTCTGGTGGAACCCCACCGCTTAATCGAACTCGAGGTTGTACCTACAAAGAGTTCCGATTTTGTGGTCCCATCGAGTTTGGAGGAACCGAGGGAGTGGTTTAACCAATGTGGATGAAAAACTGAGTCTGTGGTTTACCGTTAATAACTATGAAGAGGAGGTTAACTATGCAACATTTGCCTTGAAGGACGAAGCGTTGACCTGGTGGAACAACTATCGCAGATCCGTAGGAAGTGATGTAGCTTATAGCATGGCTTGGACCCAGTTTAAGGCTCTCCTGTTCAAGACTTACTGTCCTAGGAATGAAGTTAAGAAGTTAGAGATTGTAGGGAATTATATTTTGTAAAACGGATATAAGTTTGTTTATGTCTGTTTAGGATTAATTCTGGTAGTGTTAGTGGTTAAGTCTGATAAGCCAGAACTAAGTCTGTTAGAGGTTAAATCTGCCAGTACTAATGTAGTTAAGTCT
>OU343218.1:240330847-240357432 GCA_910596185.1 Chrysanthemum makinoi
ACGGACTAACGCAGACGAAAACGTGTAAGAACGTAAGAAAACGTATGGAACTTAAGAAAATGTACATTAATATGCAAAACATATGAAACCGTATGAAAACGTACGAAGACGTCTAAAATAGATGAAAACTGGTAGAAACGGACGAAAACGGTCAAAAACTTATACAAACGGACTAAAACATGAAAAACCCAGCGACAAAGTGTAAACACGGACGAAAACAAAAAAAAAATAAAAAAAAAAAAAAAAAAAAAAAAAAAAAGTGTAAAGAAAACAAAACGTATAAAAACTTATAAAAAAGGACAAAGTCGTACGCAAACGGTGGAAAACGTATGAAAACAGACGCAAACGTGTAAAAACGTATGAAAGTGTGTAAAAGTGTAAAAACGTACAAAAACGGACGAAAACATATGAAAAGAGATGAAAACGTGTAAAAACGTACAATCGGAAGAAAACATGTACAAAACTAAGAAAACGTATGAACACGGACGAAAACGTATAGGACCGACTAAAACGCATGAAAACGCACAAGGGTTGTGTTACCGTGCCCAACGTATCTAACGCAACCCTAAACACATTTTCACACAGTGTTTTGAGTAAGACACGTGAGTTAATGATTTTATGTCATCCTGAAATGTCAAAATTAACGTGCCCACCTTTAATAACTTTAATACAGTTCATATAACCTTCACACTATAATATGAGTCAAAAGTATTGGGTTATAGTTGCTTAGAGTGTCATGTTACGACATGATTCAATCAATAGTATATATAAAATGTAAGCATATGAAAAACCCGACCAAATGGTCAATTTACTGGCTACCCGAGAATGAAAATCCCAATTTGGTAAAAGAAAGTCAAAACACAATATTTTCTAGAAATATGAGATATTCCCAGGTCGTTTTAAGTCCCAACGGAGTTTGAATGGAAATTCGCGTTCGGTTCGTGATCGGGTGATAAAGAATAATGAAAGATATTTGGATTTTGTGAATAAATTTATGAAACATAAACTAAAAACAAAAAAAGACCAAGGTTAGATCAAGTGGTTAACACTCTTGCCTCTGGAGAAAGAGGTCAAGGGTTCGATCCTTACCCCTTGCAAGGCCGTAGGTCCTTTTCTACCTTTGGTAGAACCGGAAGCAGCCTCTCAAGGGTTCGATCCTCACCCCTTGCAAGGCCGGAGGTCCTTTTCAACCTTTGGTAGAACCGGAAGCAGCCTCTCTACCTTAGGTAGGGGTAAGGCTGTCTACGTCTCAACCTCCCACATACACCGTGGAAGACGGTATTGGGACCCATAACCCGTGGAAGACGGTACTGGGAGTTACTTTACTTTTTTTTTGTTAACTAAAAACAACTAAATAAGCAAATAAATCAACTAACAAAAGTCGAAATAACCTAAAATGCACTTAATCCTAAAAATACCAAATATTGTAAATTTAAGCATAAAATTTAAAATTATTTTTTAAAAGTCCTAAATACTTAAACATATATATATATATATATATATATATATATATATATATATATATATATATATATATATATATATATATAATATATATATAATATATATATATATATATTATATATTATATATCTATACATTATATATGCATGCCACATAAAATGCCACTTGGCATCCCATAATGCCAAGTCATATTTCCATGTCATCATTATATTTATGTGGCATTTTTTAAATTTTTTTTAAATGACATGTGGCATTTTAATTAATATATGTACAATTTTTTTAATAAATTGTAAATTTGTTTTTTTTTTTTTTTTTTTTTTTTTTTTTTTTTTTTGAATTTTAAAATTTTTTTATTAAAAAGAAGACATTGGTTGAGTTGAACTTGGGTCATTTATCCTCCTCTTTTTGTAAACAACTTACCACTAGACCCACCAACCCGTAGATTGTTTTTATTTATATCTTTGAAATCAATATAAATAAGGAGATTATAAAAAAATTATGAAATTTTTATTTTAGGTATGTATTTTTTGAAGATAACAATTAAAATAAATTATGATATATATTATTTAAAAGATAAATATACCATATATATTTTAACCTATTTTTTTTTTTATAAATACACCCTAATATCTTATTCCTAAACATAATTATCCCTAAAACTATAATCAACTTTTGAGTTTAATAGGTGAAGAATATCGACTTTTTTGTTTTCTTGTGAAGAATCCCTTTTTTTGTCGAGTTTGAGTTTAAATATATTTTTTATCAACCTAATCTTATTTACGTATTAAAATTCAATGTTCATAATATCATGTTTTCTTAAAACCCTAATATTATGTTTTCTTCTAATCGATCTACATAAAAACATTCATCAACCAATCATGGTGGCTAAGGTATATATGATCGTTCATTATGTGAACCCTAATATTATTCTTTTACTTCATGGTACTATAATCTAATATGGATGATGTATAAGGACATTACGAAGCCAATCGTTTGTTTCCGATAGAGTATATATAACAACAAAGAAAGATGCTAAAAAAATTTGTGAGGTAAGTATTCTTAATCTTATGTTTGATGTTAGTTTATTGTTGTGCGTTTTTCAGGTTGTGTGACTAGATGTGGACAAGAAAGAAAAAATGACTAGGTTTCACCTTCAAATATCATGTAAGATGTGCAAGTAATTTTAGTTTTAAATATTTAATATTCAGTTTCTATTTAGAGTCCTTGGCCATACATCTATGAATTGACTGCTTTTGTTTTAAGATAAGTGTTGAGTCAAATTTAGAAACACCGCTTAGATGCTATTGCGTGGAAACAATGACTTTGCTTGCGGTAAGCGGTTTTTTTGGTCTTCATATTTCCACAGCTTGCTATGCCCCAAGCAAGGGAACAAGACATGCTACAAAAGATAATCTTTGACAAGCACGGCTTCTTGGTCAAGTTTCCTTTTAATATTTTAATCTAATCAACTTATGAAGCCTTTTACGTAGGTATTCAAATATTATTGTGACTGCCTCAGCCCGCAATAGTTAAACTACCTCAAAACTTTGTTCAATTTGTGTCAAAGTACGGATTAGATATGTTCTTTACTGGGTACAAGGTGAAAGAAGATGTTTATTTTTCTGCCTGCTGGTACAATCACCTTCGTGAAGTTTCTAATTGCTCAAAAAGCTTAGTGTTTGATTCATTTTTTCAGGATACAAAATAGATATAATCATATATTATGTTAATGTATTCTATTCAGAGCACCATGATTATGATATCGGAAAAACTCAAATCCGAGCTCAAAAGGTGACTATCGGAATAAATTTGCACAAATGCGTGTCAAACTGTGGATAGACAATTCAGTTTGTAGTTATTATAAAATGACTTATCTCTGATTATTGTCTACCTAAAGTTGCAATAAAAACATCAAGGTCAAAAATTAAGCTTAAATAATAGTTATTAACTCCCCTTTTTTCATAATAATTTTCAACTTCTCCAAGACTGCAACACAATATTTAAGCTAGTGGTTTTGCTAATTTATTGGTGGCATCTGAGCTTGGTTGGTTAATTTTGTCTTCACAAACATAACATACATGATGTGCTTGCGATATAGAACTACATGTTGCTTGCATTCTGATGCCGGGTATATATCATATACAACCTCATGATGAGAAAATTCCCCGAAATTGCCAAGATCCAAGAAATCTAAGGCTAGGAATATCGGCTGATGGGGTTGACGTCAACTCAGGAAATAGGCATCACAAGTATGGCCAGGCTTTTAACTATCATATACAACCTTCCTCCATGGTTGTGTATGAAAAGAAAGTTTATCATGCTTTCGTATTATTATCGGGATACCCGGGAAATGATATCGATGTTTTTCTAGAACCGCTTGTTGATGATCCAAAACCTTATTCGATACAAGGGTTGATACATATGATGCATCCACAAAAGATAACTTTAATCTACGTGCCATTGTGTTATGGACAATAAATGATTACCCTGCACTTGGCACATTATGTGGTCGCCTGCATGTGGATTCAAAGGTTGTGTAGTATGTGGGAAAGATACAAACTGTGTTAGACTTTCTCTGCCATCCAAGCAAAGTTATGTTGGTCACAGACGATATCTACCATATGACCATCCGTTCGGAAGGCAAAGGAAGGCATTTAATGGACAACAAGAATTTCTCCCGCCCAAATCCAATGACCGAGGAACAAATATACAACGAGGTACAACATATTGAAAATAAGTGGGGAAAAGGAAACGAACAAACAATAATGCATCAGAAAACCAAGAAGATACGAGAGGCAGAGGTGGGAAGATTCAAAAGCAGTAAAACAAATATAATGTAAGTAGAGGGTAGTTCAAGCCAAGTGAACGGACAAAACGGTACGTATTGGAAGAAATTCAACATTTGGTATAGAAAACTTAGGTATTGGAGGTATAATTCTGTTCCACATTGTATTGATTTTATGCATGTAGAAAAGAATGTTGTGAGAGTCTCGTCGAACTTTGCTACATGTTCCAGAAAGACGAAAGATGGATCAATGCTCGATTGATCCGCTAAGTTGGGGTAAAACAAGAGTTGTTTGCTATGCAAGAACAAGACAAAACAACACTACCTCCAAAGAGGTTACACATTAACAAATGCTGAAAAAGATATTTTTGTGAAACTTTACACAACATCAGGGTACCACAAGGCTATTGTTCAAATTTATCTTGTTTGGTGAGCCTAAAGGATAGGAAGCTCATTGGCCTAAAATCGCATGACTATCACATGCTAATGCAAGAAATTCTGCCCATTGCAATACGTTCAATCATGCACCCACCCACACGATATGCTATTATCAGGTTTTGCTTTTTCTTTAAATCAATATGTTGCAAAGAAATAATATTGCAAGAACTAGATAATATGCAAGCGTAACCGTAGTGACACTGTGCTTACTCGAGAAGTTCTTTCCTCCATCATTCTTTGATATTATGATACATTTGACTGTGCACCTAACTCGGGAGGTAAAATTATGCGATCCCATATGCTTTCGGTGGATGTATCCATTCGAAAGATGTATGAAGGTTATTAAAGGACATGTGCGGAAATGTAAATAGACCGTAAGGATGCATTGCGAGGAGACTATTGCGGAAGAAACAATAGAGTTTTTAGCTTAATATCATAAATCCATGAAAACTGTTGGTATCCCACCAGATAAACATGAAACAGATGAAAATGAGGAAGGAAAGCCATTGTCGGCCGGCAAATCAAGTGAAGTTTCTCAAGGAACTCTTTCAGAAAACACATTTGTATGTAATAAATAATACAGATGAAATTGTACCGTATATCGAGTAAGTCTTACTAACACATGTCTATTTCATTACTGAAAATGATGTATCAAATATAATAATCAAACACATTGTTTCAAGCGACACAAGCAAGTTTTGAAAGCAGAAAACCCGGTAAACTAATAGCATTTCGAGAATGAGCACAAAAAAATCTTTTGCCAGGTGGTTACGCAAAGAAGTAATTAATCTTATGTTACTCAACATACCCTTTCTAAACCTTATTTCTCAGCTCATTTTGATCTGAAAATTGGTGTACTTATTCTTTTGAGCTAATAGATACTTGTAATGAAATTCAGGTTTAGAGAGAGTTAGAAATCAATAAAGAAAGTGTATCAGAAACTGTAAGGTGGATATCCTATGGACCACGCGCCACCGTAGTGAAATACGATGCATATCACATCAATGGGTATACTTTTCGTACGAAAGATCATGAAGGCAAAGTTTACCGTAACAATGGGGTTAGTGTTGAGGCATTAGATATGCACATATCTAAAGAAGTTGCAACCACAAGAAAAGCATATTATTATGGGGTTTTACAGGAGATATGGGAACTAGATTACCGTTACATGCAAATTCCTCTTTTCAAATGTGACTGGGTTAATCACAAAGTTGGTGGTGTGAAACGCGATACTACTCTTGGGTATACATTGGTTGACCTGAATAGTTTAGGCCACAAGGTTGATCCGCTCATATTAGCCGCACAAGCACGACAAGTGTTTTATGTGAAAGACCAGGTAGATAAAAATTGTCTATTGTGTTTAAGACACCTCCCAAGAATTACAAAGATAAGTATGACGAAGCCGATGAGGAATTTAGTACCGCATTCACCAAAGACAATGATAACATATTGCCACGTGTGGATCGACGCGACTTGGGTAACGAATCACGAACTGACTACTATCGAACCGACCGTGGAGGTGTTGTTATACGAAAGTCCAAGTGAACCATGTTATGGTCAAGTTGTCACACTCTACCTTTATCATATTTCACTCTTTTAAAGCATATAGACATTAGATTTTTTGTACTTTTTTAAGGATTTATGTTTATAATAAAAGACTTAATATTAGTTAAATCTGTTAGGTATATTTTTTTTGTTTAAGGATATGTTGAAAAGCAAAAATTCTCACAGATTGGAGATGTATGGAAGTTGTGCTAGTTGATGTGCTATAGTACAGAGTTAATTCTGGTGATGTCATTATTAAGTCTGTTTGACCATTCTTTAGTCTGGTAGTGCAAAAAGTAAAAAAATGATTTTTACTGTTTAAATAGTACCGTTACCTAATTTTAGGTCGTCAGAAGTATTTATATGGATAATTTTTATTTTTAAAATTCATATTTATCCTTTAATTACTTTATCCTAATATTTAAAAGTTTAATTCTTTTATTTCGATTAAGTCTCCTCACCAGCACTAAACCCTAATTGCCCTGCACTACCAATACTTCAATTAACATAAAAGATGGCACAATTAAAGTTTGTAGACAAGCACAATCAAGTGGGATTTCTTAAAAAGCCTGCTGAAAGCACAGGCTTCGAGCGTATAGTGGACTTTCTAAAGGGTAGTCATATCGTGTATGCCCTTACTCATAATCCAACTATATATGATTCCCTAGTCAAACAGCTTCCGCATACTGCTACGCTAGAACTATTGCTGCTGGGACACTAGAGTTAAATGCAACTATTGATACGTTAGAGTATTCAATCACTGAGGAATCAGTAAGAAGCAAGCTTCAATTGGTCTGATGCCTCGGGATTTCAATGTTGCTAAATGATGACCTCTTTCATGGATTGGAAAATATTGGATATCCAACTGATGGAACATTCACTTTTTGGAAGAGTCATTTTACGCCACAATGGCGCTTCCTTGTGCATCATATTTTACATTGTATGAGCTCTAAAAGTGGTGGATGGGAATTTGGAAGCAATATTGCTTCTGCATTGGTCTGTCTCTCCACTGGCAGACTCTTCAATTTTTCAAAAATGATTTTTGATGCCATGGTTGCTAATTCCAAGAATAAGAAAAAGTTTTTGATGTACCCAAGATTTTTGCAAATGATCTTAAATGTTGAAACAAAAAGCAAACATCCTTACATTGCTCTCCCTTTCACTAAAAAGATATTTGGTAATATGAAAAGGGGTTTTGAAGGGGCACACAAGCCACTTTTGTCTGCTATGTTACCTTCTGTTACTACTGACCGGCAAGGTACATCTACATCTGTTCCATCTCCTACAGCTACATCAGTAAGCTCAGCTCAACCTACATTTGAACCAAAAAAACGAGTTTGAACAGAGGAAACCAACATCCCCACCACCTTCACCTTCAGTCCATGAGGAAGAACCACCAGTGATTCCTCAACCACAACCTCCAACACCCACTACTATAAGACAGAACCCAGCCTTATCTATGGAAGTTCTACTTCAACTAGTTCCACAACTGATTTCAAGGGTTGATGAGTTGGAGAAAAATTGAAGAAGACCAAGAAGTCACTGGGGACTACTCGCAAAAAAGAGTTAAGAAATTGAGGGGAAATTCAAACAGACGGGGATAGACATTACAGCACTCAGAAGGTGAGGAATCCTTGAGGAAATCAAATTAGTTCTCAAGGATTGGAAGCAACTAAAATCTTGGTTAAGAATTTCAGTCACAAGAAATCCTTTAAGAAGAGACCTGGATAAAGAAGTCAGAAGTTCTAGTGGAGTGATAAGTCCGTGACTTTACTAAAGATATGTCTGGTGGTGCTGAAATTAAATCTGCTTTTGATGAAGATTTTAATACTGGCTTTGATGCTGAAGTTAATACAAGTACTGAACATATTAATCCTGGTAGTGATCCAGGTAGTACTGGTGAGGAGTTTGTGCATAGGGAAGGCAAAGGAATAGTGCAAGAATCTTCTGAGCCAGTGAAGACCAAAAAGCAACTCACAGAAGAGGAAGCTAGCTTAGCTGAGATTGCTAGGATTCAAGCAGAGGATGAGGCTGAAGAAGCTAAACGTGCAGAACTAACAAGGGATGATGAGCTGATTGCCAGAAGTCTGCAGGAGGAACCACAATTAACTGAAGAACAAATGAAAAGGAAAGCTGAAATTGAGCAATCTGCCAAATTCTACACTGATGAAGAATGGGATAGTATAAATGCCAGATTATTAGTAAACAGAGATATCCTTCCTGATATTGGCGGAGAAGACTATGCAAGTAAAATGGTTGAGCTAGTTAATGAGAAGAAGAGGCTTCTCAGAGAGCAGAGACAAAGAGAAAGGATGAAAAGACCCTTGACCAAAGCTGAGCAAAGGGATTATATGATCCACTACGTCAAAAGTCAAGGGAATCCTACCTGGAAGTTGAGCCAGTTAAGGAAATTGAAGAATGATGAACTAAAAGCAGAATTTGAAAAAGTAGTGTACCAAAATAAAAAAAAATTCCAATGGATTCAGATTTGGAAGCTTCAACGCTTAAAAGGAAGGGTTACAATCTTCAACCAAAGGATGCTAAGAAGCAGAAGATTGCAGAGACTGAAAAGGTTGCTGAAGCTGAAAAACTTGGTGATAAGCCAAAAACTGTAAAGAAAGAGGAGGAAGCTGATGTTAAGCAACCAGTTTTGAATATGACAAGGAAGAAATCCACTGGAAAGAAAGGAGTGAAAAAGGATAAGACAAATGTTAAGAAGGAAGTGGAAGAGTACATGAAGGATAAGGTTGATGAACCGTCATCAGAAGAGTTTACCGTGGGCTCCATTCCTACAGGTTCAGCACTTCCTGCTAAGATTGCAAAGGTTCAGATCATCAAAAATGGGAAAAAGGTAGTTTACCTGATAGTAAGGGAAAATCACACAGACACTATATGTGAACTTTCCTGGTTTATTGAGTGATTTGTCCAGGGATGATTTGAAGACCATGTACCAGCTGATGATGGAGAAGCATGGTGACAAGAGACCTAAGAGGAATATGAAAGAGTCCTCTGGGGTGACTTGAAGACCATGTTTGAGACACCAGATGCTGATGATGAAATGTGGAAGCTGGCCTGTCAAGAACAAGTGATCAGATGGAGATATTTCCACACTTGTCAGGTGCACAGTTTGGAATTAGAAACTGCAATTCTTTATATTCTTACAGAAGTGGAGTATCCACTTCCAAACAATATTTGTAGGGCTATGCTTGAGAAGAAGCTGTTAGGTGAAAGAAAGGATGATGCATGCTATCAGCTTTTGAGGTTAATTGAATCAAAAGCTCAACAGCAATAATACTGGTAGTATAACAGTTAAGTCTGGTAGTATTCGTAGTTAGTTCTGTTTATGAAAACAGAATAGTTTATTAGAGTTTAGGGAAGGCATATGTACGCGTAGAGATATCTTAGGAAGAGATATCTATATCCTTCTACACGTTTTGTATACTAGGTTTTCCTAAGTGTATAAAGGAACCCTAAAGTATAGTGAAATTAACTTGTACTTAAACGAATAGAAATATTAATAAAAGAAGTTTATTAGTGAAATAGTATTTGTGTTCTTCTTGCTTGTTGTTAAGATTCCGCAGTAACAATCAAGTACCCGTCGTTAAAGAGTTCTTCATATATATAATTAGTTTGGATTTATCCAAGTTTAGTAAATTGTGGTGTTGCACAAGTGTTAATGTGTGTGTTTGTGTGTGCGTATCAATGTGACTATAAAAGCCATCACCTACAAACCCACATTTTCATTAACAGCATAAATGCAACAAACTTGACCATATGGTGTTTAAAGTGAAGAAACGTGTATTTTGTGTGACTATTGATCATCCAATGGCCACATCAAATTTATGTTTGTGTGGCCTTTTCTAACGTTTAGTCACACAAAGAATGTTTGTTTTGGTATTTAGTCACATACAATTAATCATAAAGTGGCTAAAAGTGTTAATAAGTGTGACCATATGGTGTTTCAAGTGAAAAAAGGTGTATTTTGTGTGACTATTGATCATCCAATGGCCACATGAATTTTATGTTTGTGTGGCCTTTTCTAACATTTAGTCACACAAAGCATGTTTGTTTTGGGTATTTAGTCACATACAATTAACCATAAAGTGGCTAAAGTGTTAATAAGTGTGACCATATGGTGTTTAAAGTGAAGAAACGTGTATTTTGAGTGACTATTGATCATCCACTGGCCACATATTAAGTTACGTGACCATATGTACTGGATTTTGGCTACACTTAAATAATATGTGTGACAAAACGTTTAGCGTGACCATATATGGCATTTGGTCACGGTGTTAGTAGCAAATGTGACTTTATAGATTAGCTTTTGGTAAGCTAACACAAACTAAACTTTAAACACACATATTTACTTACGTGAACATATGTACTGGATTTTGGCTACACTTAACGAATGTGTGACAAAACATTTAGTGTGGCCATATATGGCTTTTGGTCACAGTGTTCAAGTGTGTGACATATATTTGTCACTGTTTATATGTATATCGTGACTAATGCTTCAACCTTACTTTTCATTTGTCACTTGTTCCAATTTCAGATGTGGCTAAAGAGTTGGCAAAACATATCAGTCACCTTTAAATAATGTGTGACAAAACTTGACTCTATGATTTAGACACACAAAAAATTACTTCATATGACTAACGCATCAAGGTTACTTGGATTTGTCACGCGTTCCAAATTCATATGTGGCTAAATGATCTGAAACAAAATCACCAGATACCTTTAGCCACACAATGTTCAATTGTGTGGCGATACAGTTGTAATGGTCACACAATCAAAATTTTCATGTGTGACTAATTAGTAAATGTTGTGAATTTTCGTACCTTCAGCCACACAAATATGCGAATGTGTGGCCGTTCCATTTCGACCATGCGTGACCAAATCCCGTTTTTGTACTAGTGACCGTGGCTCAACTCGCTTCGTACAAAATTTAAAAACACCCACTTTATCAATCAAAAACAGCCAAACTACGATGATTCAAGCCTTCCAATTCAAAACTTAAACACATACGATGATCCTAAACACAAAAGTACACTCAAAATTCAAACTTTAACACTAGAAATTGACCAATGATTCAACTCTCCTAAACACTTAAAACCCCAAAAACCTTATGAAATCCACTAAAACAAAGAGCATGAAAGATGAGTGATCAAACCATGGCTCTTGATACCAATTGTAACTTATAGGATTTCACAAACACATCAAAGCAATAACATATGGGGCGTATACAAATGTTTAGAGAGAGAAAGTTCTAGAGAGAGAAAGAGAGAGATTTGGGAACTATGTGAAACAAAGAAAAATGGTATTGAAGCTCCAACCCTCTACCTTGGGAGGTAGAGGGTATTTATAGTTTTCTTACAAGACTCGCCTCCTACGGGCTGTGGATCAGGCATACAGTGGGTAAAGACCCGTCCGTCCTCCATGGTGTTGCTTAACTAAATACTAACTAATATTGAATGACTACGACTACGATCTTTCTAACGATTACATATAATTAAGGTGACCGACACTTTAATGACTGGATTTTCTAAATCCTAACAATATTGTTGTATTTTTTAATTTTAGGCATACTTTCATATGATGGGTTTAGATTAGTTGATGGGTTTGATGTTTGGATGTTGATTGAAGGTTGATTGATTGTGTTTGGTTGTAGTAGAAGCCATTTGGGAGTGTTTGGTTGTGTAGTTTAGGGTGTACAAGCCACAAGACCCATGATGGGTCGTGGTGTTGTGGCGTACAAGACCCACATGGACCATGGGTCCGGATCGGGTTGTTGTGGTATCTTGTTGGTTGTTGTTGTTGGTGTTTGGATGACACGCGTGGAGCCGAAAAGCTTCTAGAGCTTGTTTGGTTCACGTGGTCTTAACCGTGACCGTGTCACGACCATTAGGGTCATAACATTGGTTTCGGGAATATTTGGTAGTTTGATTGGATGGCGAGATTGATTTGGGTTGATTTGAGATTAAGTTGCGCTATTGTGATTAATTACTTGGACTTATAATATAAATTGTCAACTTTGAGCAACGTCGGTGTTACTTTGACTTTTTAGTCATAGTTGACCTCGACAATGCCGTAACATGGACTTTAGTATATTTTGAACTATAGATTGATTAAAAGCCGAGAAGTCATGACTCGTGCTTGTGGACTCGAAACGAATAATGATATGAGACTTATATTGAATTTGGACGTATAATATATAATATTATATATATATATATATATATATATATATATATATATAAATTGAATAATAATAAATGGTGAAACATAAATAATAAAAGACTTTTATACCAAAACTATCGATAACAAGACTTGTCTTGTTATTTACTATTTAAATGGGAATTAACAACTTAAAATGGAAAAGTTTTCTAATAAATAAGTATTTAATGTTTCGAGTGCACGTATATCGAAATATGCCATTTATGAGCATTTAATACTATTTTTGAGTATTTAATTCTATTTACGTTATGTGCATGGGTTACGGATGACCTAACATTAATAGCGTCGATCCACGTGAGTAGCGGACTTATTAGGTTGAAGAATCTAATAAGAACCCAATAGGTACATAGGATAAAATTATTAATGGGTGAATTATCCTTATGACTCATTAGGATGCGACCGGTTTATGGGATAATAAGCGACACGAATAAATGATTGAGTTTATTGAGTTGACGAATTCGATAAGGTCTACTATTTATTCCAAAACTTATTGGACTATGGAGCTTATCACTTAGACGTCTCATTGTGTTGCATTGAGTCACGTTCTGGTTATTTAAGTGCATTCATGATATCATATTGATTCGATACACATACACGACGATACCAAACGCTGGGACTAAACGGTGAAACAAGATATTTTTGGAGATAAAGAAAATGAATACATTGGGGTAGATAACGTTGATATTGGGAAATATATATTAAAATTGGTTTACATTAGTAGGTTGTGCCGAATCGGTAGTTGTGGAGCCGTGTTAGCTATTATCTTCCTGCTAATGTTTGTTCGTGCGTTGCTTGCTTGAGGTGAGTTTCATAGCCCCACTTTTATCTATGTTTTTAGCTGATTTGGGGTGAGAATCATGCTACTCTTTTTGGACATTTTAAACTATTTTGATTTTCTTATTGCTGCTTACTATTTAGATAATATATGTATGATTAGTTTGTTCTTACTCTAGTTGGTAGTACTCTAGCTAACTAGACTAGCTGCCTAGCTAATTATAGACTTCTTAAGTTGCCTAGTCTAGCTTAAGCTTTGCCTAGACTTACGTAGTCATTTAGCAAATGGTTCTAGACTTTGCTACGACTGCGCTGGCTAGTGTCGCTTAGGGCCCTACCTACCTACTATGATGTCGGATATGATATTGATGGTATTGTTGATTGTGATATTGGTATGTGATTGGTGTGATGATGTGTATCTATCTTAAGTCTCGCATAGCAAATAAACTCCTACAGGTCCACTATTTTAAACTTGAATTTAAACCTATGAACTCACCAGCGTTAGCTGACCTTTTAGCATGTTTTTCTCATGTATTTAAGTGATGTTTGGAATGCTTGTTCCGTGGAAGCTTGGCAAGGAGGTATGGTTAAAGGATCATATTTAAAATCTGATAATATTATGGGGACCTATTTTATAAACCATATCGGGCCTTACATTTAACTCTTTTGGGATGATTGTATTGGGTAATTAAATTTGGGATTGAATTTTGAGTTATAATATGACTATCTTGTTTGCTATACTTGTGTGCTGTACCAATCCAATGTAACTCCCCAAAAACTTGATTAAGTCTTCCGCTGTACCGAGATTTGGGGGTGTTACAGCTTGGTATCAGAGCCAAGGTTATAGAGAACTAGGTATTTAATAAAACCTAAACTATTACCACTTTTTAGAAAAATTGATCCTCAACCGACGCATGCCCGCCTGCCAAGCCGAAGCTTCCTTATTTGATTATGGTATGAACTGCAATTTGATTTATGAGATATTATGAATTGTGAATTGTTCATTTGAAATGTTATGCCTTGAGTTATGATTATTGATTTTGGGTAAATGTGATTTGATTGTCAAGATATTATGAACTTGATTGGTTTATTGATATGTTATGATTTTGGGATTTTGAGCGTGATTATATGATTGATTTGATTTTGGGATTTTGAGATGATTGTATGATTGATTTGATTTTGAGATTTTGAGCGTGATTATATGACTGATTTGATTTTGGGATTTTGAGCTTGGTTATATTATTGATTTGATTTGGGATTATATGATGCGTGGATTATGTGATAGAACATAACTTATGTGTTTTATTTTAAAGACATATTTTGAGTAATGCGGTACCTCTATTTTAAAGCTTTTATTATGTGATATATGTTTTGGTTGAGTTGATGCGCTTATTAGAACTAGTTGTTTTCAAACACTTATACCTACCCTATGCCATTGTCACAGACTATGTCTTCACTAGTTTATGATGTGTCTGAGGATGTCCTTGCTGCTGCTAGTTCCCCAACATTGACTCTCATGACTGTTGCGCAGGGTGATCCCTATGTGATTGCCCATCACTCTAGTTCATCATCATCATCAGATCGCCCTAGCTCATCTAGGCAGCTCACTTTGCATCAGGTCTTAGCACGAGCCCAGACTCCTAGACTTACTTGTAGTACTGCCCGCATGTCCGTGCGACCACCACCATCACCTATTCACCAAGCAGTCCACTCTCTTCTGTCATCACCACCAGCATCACCATGCCTTAGAAGACCTAGATCCCCTGCTGTACCACCTCAGGATTCACCCACACAGAGACTCCGACTCATGGACTCTCCCTCTGAAGATGAGGGCGAGGAGCATGAGATTGAGGAGTAGTATGTAGATGAGGATGAGGATCCTCAGGAGGAGGATGATGAGGATATCCCAGAAGGGGGTACTCCTCCATTGCAGAGTCCTGCGCATTCTACGCATTCTCCAGGACTAGGCTCTCCCTTACCTTTGCTTGAGCCTGATTCTCCTGGGCAGCCATTTGAATTTGGTTCACCTCCACATTCACTTGAGATAGGTAGCCAATTAGGTTCAGAGATACCATCATAGATTGCTTCAGAGCCTGAGGAGTATGGAGGTACGGGTCTGATTTGGGAGAGGATTATATCCTAGAATATTAGCCTTAGTCAGTTGTCTGATCGACTAGACGGAGTGACACGGACTGGTGTAGAAAATTTGCGAGCGGACATGACTAAGATGGAGAAGAATTCGATGGCCTTGAGAGAGGGCATGTCGAAACTCTATGAGCTGGTAAGGAACCGGAAAGCAGAGTATTCGATAGCCCAGGAGGCAGACCAAGCACTTCAGTGCAAGGTCGGCGAGTTGGAGGAGGAGGTCGTGAATCTTAAGAAAGATCGTGACTCTCAGCGTCTGGAGGTCCTGTCACTATGAAGAGTGATGGACGGTGTTTGGAGATCATTTAGGAGTGCTCATAGTCGTGGCTAGATTGTGTTAGATTCATGGCATTGTACCATCTTGAAACTGAGTAGTCTCTAGTTCGAGATGTAGATCTATCCTAGTTATCTTGTTAGTATCGTTGTTAGGATCGTTTTTTATTTCTCCGTATCCTTTCATGTATTCCACTTTGGAACCTATGAGTTATGGTTATTAGAATGTGCATCCTTTAGTTATGATTTGGTCTCTAGTTGTTTCGTTATGACATAGCGTTATCCTTGTTATCATTGATTATGTATTCGCGCGTTATTCGGTGATCCTTGGAACCAAACCTAGTATTTTAGATTGTGAATTGTGAACTTGTGAAACTGTTATTCTAACCTTCAGATTGAAGGAACCAAGACGAAACCCGCCTAGGACCAACCGAGCAGCTCCTGCTGTTGTGGTTGCTCTTGTCCGTCGAGGTCGTCGTCCGACCTCGACCACTCCACCTGTTGAGAACCAGAATACCGATAACCCAGCCATAGAAAACCCAAATGTCAATAACCAAGCTGAGAATGATCTTGTTCCACCCAACCCGCAGCCTTTAAACATAGCCCTAATCGACCAGCTTGTGACGCAACATGTAGTTGAACTGCTAGCTGAGTCTAATCTCTCTAACACCTCTGGTGGAACCCCACCGCTTAATCGAACTCGAGGTTGTACCTACAAAGAGTTCCGATTTTGTGGTCCCATCGAGTTTGGAGGAACCGAGGGAGTGGTTTAACTAACAATGTGGATGGAGAAAACTGAGTCTGTGTTTACCGTTAATAACTATGAAGAGGATTGTAAGGTTAACTATGCAACATTTGCCTTGAAGGACGAAGCGTTGACCTGGTGGAACAACTATCGCAGATCCGTAGGAAGTGATGTAGCTTATAGCATGGCTTGGACCCAGTTTAAGGCTCTCCTGATTAAGACTTACTGTCCTAGGAATGAAGTTAAGAAGTTAGAGATTGAGTTCTGGAACCATAAGGTTAAGGGTACCGATATGACGACCTACAATCATCGTTTCCAAGAGTTGTCGCTACTTTTCCCAGAAATGGCTCACACTGAAGCCCTTAAAATTGAGAGGTATACTGATGGATTGCCTTTAGCTACTAGGAATGATGTCATCGATTCGAAGCTAACTAACTTACATGAGGCAATTACCATGGCTCAGCGTTTGATGGACTCTTATGTGTTAGAAGGAGGAGAAAAGGGTAATAGTGATAAGAGGAAGAAGAATGAGGTTGTTAAAGGGAATGGCAACAAACGGCAAGAGACAGCCAGGGTGTTCGCCATAGGAAATGGAGATAAAAAGGGTTATGAAGGTAGCAAGCCCTTGTGTGGTCGTTGCAATCGACACCACCATGGACCATGCTCAATAGTGTGTAGGAATTGCTCTAAGGTAGGACACATGGCCAAGGACTGTAGGTCCCGTCCCCTTGCTGCGGCTCAAACTGCACAAGGAGCGGACTGGAAGGGCACTGTCACCTGTTTTGGATGTGGAAAGAAGGGGCACTACAAGAATGAGTGCCGAGAGCCGTGGATGAAGGGAAACCCAGGTAATGGAGGAGGATTTGTTAACCGAGGTGTGGGAAGTAATGGCTTAAACCCTGTAAAGCGAGAGGTTGTAGGGAATCAAGGGAATCAAGGTGCTAGGAATCAGCAGAGAGACATGGGAACAGCGCGTGTGTATGCTATTGGGAAGGAAGCTGGTGAGGACCCTAACGTAGTTACGGGTACGTTCTTTCTCAATAATCGCTATACTTCTATACTGTTTGATACTGGTGCCGATATGAGTTTTATATCCATCACCTTTCTGCCATTACTAGGAATTTCCCCAACACCTTTAGCGCTAAGTTATGATGTAGAGTTAGCTAACAGAAATAGGGAAATGATTGACACTATAGTCCGAGGTTGTACCTTGAGTTTCCTAGACCACCCGTTTAGCATAGACCTATTGCCAGTTACCTTAGGAAGTTTTGACGTCATCTGCGATGAGAAGATAGTGTGTGTACCGTGTGGCGAAAAAGTTCTGAGCAGACAAGGAGATCGGAGTGACTGTGGAGGTCCCTCCCGGTTGAGCATCATCTCATGTATTAAGGCCCAGAAGTACATCGATAGAGGAGGTTTTCGTTTCTTGGCTCGAATTTCTGAAAAGAAAAGCGAGAAGAAGAGTGAAAGACACCTTAAGGATGTACCCGTCGTTAGAGAGTTTCCGGATGTGTTTCCCGACGATCTGCCAGGGATTCCACCTGTTCGACAAGTGGAATTCCAAATAGAGTTGATACCTGGTGCTGCACCTGTAGCCCGGGCACCCTATCGACTTGCTCCAAGAGAATTGGAGGAACTGTCCAAATAGTTGGCAGAGTTGTCAGAGAAGGGATTCATTCGACCAAGTTCGTCACCGTGGGGAGAACTGGTGTTGTTTGTGAAGAAGAAGGATGGATCGTTTCGGATGTGTATTGACTATAAGGAGTTGAATAAGTTGACGGTGAAGAATCAATACCCGCTACCTAGAATAGACGACCTATTTGACCAACTCCAATGTAACACCCCCAAATCTCGGTTCAGCGGAAGACTTAATCAAGTTTTCGGGGCGTTACATTGGATTGGTATCTCACACAAGTATAGCAAACAAGATAGTCATATTATCATTGAAAACCAATCCCAAATTTAATTATCCAAAACAATAATCCCAAAATGTAAGTAAAAGGCCCAAACATGATTTATAAAAATAGGTCCCCATAAATTATCAGAGTTTGATTATGATCCTTGAACCATGCCTCCTTGCCAAGCTTCCACAGAACACGCACTCCAAACATCACTTAAATACCTGAGAAAGACATGCTAAAAGGTCAGCTAACGCTGGTGAGTTCATAGGTTTAAATTCAAGTTTAAAATAGTGGACCTGTAGGAGTTTATTTGCTATGCGAGACCTAAGATAGATACACATCAATCACATACCAATATCACAATCACAATATCATATCCGACGTCATAGTGGGCCCCTAGTGACACTAGCCAGCACAGTCGTAGCAAAGTCTAGAACGATTGCTAACCCTGGACTAGGTCGAGGTAGAAGTCTATACTTAGCTAAGCATCGCGTTGTAGCATAGAGATTCTACCCTAGTCTAAGGCAACAGCTACCACATATCTATCTAAGCAGTCAAGCACATAAGCAAATCAAAATAGTTTAAAAGGTCCAAAAACAATAGCATGATTCTCACCCCAAATTAGTTAAAAACATAGATAAAAGTGGGGCTATGAAACTCACCTCAAGCAAGCAACGCACAAATAAACACTAGCAAGAAGATAACAGCAAATCACGGCTCAGCAACTATCGACTCGGCACAACCTATTAATGTAAACTAATTTTAATATGTATTTCCCAAAATCAACGTTATCTACCCCAATGTATTCCTTTTCTTTATCTCCAAAAATGTCTTGTTTCACCTTTTAGTCCTAGCGTTTGGTATCATCGTGTGGGTGTATCGACTCAATATGATATCATGAATGCACTTAAATAACCACAATGCGACTCAATGCAACACAATGAGATGTCTAAGCGATAAGCTCCATAGTTCAATAAGTTTCGGAATAAATAGTAGACCTTATCGAATTCGTCAACTCGATAACTCAATTATTTATTCGTGTCGCTTATTATCCCATAAAGCGGTCGCATCCTAACGAGTCATAAGGATACTTCACCCATTAATAACGTTATCATACCTACCTAGCGGGCTCTTATTAGATTCATCAACCTAATAAGTCCGCTACCCACGTGGATCGACGCTATTAATGTTAGGTCATCCGTAACCCATGCACACAACGTAAACAATTAAAATTCTTGAAGCTAGTATTAAATGCTCATAATTGGCACATTTCAATAAACGTGCACTCAAAACATTAAATACTTATTTATTAGAAAACTTTTCCATTTTTAGTCGTTAGTTTCTATTTAAAATAGTAAATAACAAGACAAGTCTTGTTATCGATAGTTTTGGTATAAAAGCCTTTTTATTATTTATGTTTCATAGTTTATTAACATTTTCATATATATATATATATATATATATATATATATATATATATATATATATATATATATATCGTCAATTTCAATATTAGTTTCATATCGTTATTCGTTTCGAGTCCACAAGCACGAGTCATGACTTCTCGGCTTTTAGTCAATCAATAGTCCAAAATATACTAAAGTCCATGTGACGGCGTTGTCGGGGTCAACAATGACTAAAAAGTCAAAGTAACACCGACGTTGCTCAAAGTTGACAATTTATATTATAAGTCCAAGAAATTAATGCAAAATAGCCAACTCAATCTCAAATCAACCCAAATCAATCTCGCCAACCAATCAATCTACCAAATATACCCGAAACCAATGTTATGACCCTAATGGTCATGACACGGTCACGGTTAAGACCACGTGAACCAAACAAGCTCTAGAAGCTTTTCGGCTCCACGCGTCTCATCCGAACACCAACAATATCAACCAACAAGCTACCACAACAACCCGACCCGGACCCTTGGTCCATATGGGTCTCGTGGCTCGTACGCCCCAACACTCACAACCAAACACTCTCAAATGACTTCTACTACAACCAAACACAATCAATCAACCTTCAATCATCATCCAAACATCAAACCTAACAACTAATCTAGACCTATTTCATGAAACTAAGCCTAAAATGCAAAAACCCAACAATATGATACACCACATGATACAAAATCACTAGCTACATGTTTTATTAGTTGTAAATTAGTTTTAATCCCGTGTTTAAACCAAAAGCCCTAAATGTCGAACCATAAACGAGCCATAAATGAGCCATTCGTGGCTTTCCATGACCAAAACAAGCTTGACCCATGTTCCATTTACCTTTTTACAACCCGATCTACAAGATTTAATGAAAACCCTAAAATCACTAATCGTATTTGTAAGATTTGGAGGTGTTAATGTAGGCTTCTATAAGATATATATATATATATATATATATATATATATATATATATATATATATATATATATATATATATATATATATATATATATATATATATATATATATGGATGGAAAGAGGAAAGAGAGATCTACAAAATGGTGGTGGAGGTGAGATGTCACTCGCCGGAAGTTGGCCGGAATTTGGCCGGAAAGGTGGCGACGGTGGTGGTGGTAAATTAGGGTTAGGGTTTTTAATTTGGAAGAGAGAGAGAGTAGAGAGAGAAAGTTATGTATGTGTGTGTGTGTTTTTAGTGAGAGAAAGTAGAAGCAAAAATGAGGTTAGGAGGGAGTATATATACTTGGGAAGAAGGGACTCAAAAATAAATAAAAGGGGAGGAGGGGTGGCTGGCCTTGGGTAAAAAGGAGGGGTCGGAGCCGTAATTTTTCATAAACTATCCCGTTTACCCATTCCCGAGCTCATATATTGTTCTACGAATGTCCCACGATGTTCATTCGACTTTCTATTATGTTTATTTATGTTTTTCCACGAGTTTTGACTATTTATTTACCAATTTTTGAGTTACGGTCTAAAAGTTACGTTATTTCTTGTTTTTGGCTTTTATTGTGCCGAATCGAATATTGCCTATCGAAAAGAGTTAAAACTCACACGATAACTCATACAATAATAAAATAAATCATAAAACCCATAAACGATATCAAATCAAGTCATGGTCGATAAAAATAGTCATAAAGGCAAAAGCTCGGTTTAGTTTAACGTAATGCGGTTACCTAAAATAGACTCCCTAATTTGCCAGTTGTCACATCCAAGGAGCTAGTGTCTTTTCCAAGATCAAATTACGGTCTGGTTATCATCAGCTTAGAGTTCGAGAGGAGGATATCCCTAATACAGCGTTTAGGACTCATTATGGGCACTATGAATTCCAAGTGATGTCGTTTGGTTTGACCAACGCGCCAGCGGTATTCATGGATCTCATGAACCGAGTATGTAAGCCATACATGGATAAGTTTGTGATAGTAATCATAGACGACATCTTGATATACTCCAAGAGTAGAGAGGAGCACAAAGAGCATTTGAGGCTCATTTTAGAGTTGTTGAGAGAAGAGAAGTTGTACGCCAAATTCTCTAAGTGTGAATTTTGGATTCCGACCGTGCAATTCTTAGGTCACGTGATAGATAGTCGAGGAGTTCATGTTATTGAGGCCATTAAGGAATGGTCAGCCCCTAGGAACCCATCAAAATCCCGCCAGTTTCTACGTTTAGCAGGCTATTACCGGAGGTTCATTGAAGGATTCTCCAAAATAGCTAAGTCGCTGACCAAACTGACGCAGAAGGACGTTAAGTATGAATGGGGATAAAAGGAAGAAGAAGCATTCCAAATTCTGAAGGAGAAGTTGTGTAGTACGCCCATCCTTGCTTTTCCTGAAGGAAGCGAAGATTTTGTCGTATACTGCGACGCTTCGCATTAAGGCTTAGGTGCTGTTTTGATGCAACGGGAGAAGGTGATAGCTTATGCCTCCCGACAACTTAATAAGCATGAGAAAAACTACACCACCCATGATCTAGAGTTAGGTGCTGTAGTGTTTACCCTTAGAATCTGGAGACATTATCTGTATGGAACCAAATGTGTAGTGTTTACAGACCATAAGAGCTTGAAGCATATCTTAGATCAGAAGGAGTTGAATATGAGACAGCGTCGTTGGTTAGAGTTGCTCAGTGATTATGACTGTGAGATTCGTTATCATCCCGGTAAAGCCAATGCAGTGGCAGATACCCTCAGCCGTAAGGAGAACATTCCACCTTTACTCGTTCAATCCCTAGGAATGACCATTAGTTCGCCTCTACTATCTCAAATCTTAGCTGCCCAAGCTGCGGCATTGACGAAAGAGAACCGTCCTTATGAGAATCTACATGGAATGGTAGAAAGTGAAGACGAATTCTTGAAGTGTTCCGACGGAACCTTATGCTTCAGAGACAGAAGCTGGATACCATTTCATTGAGGAATCCATGAGTTAATTATGCACGAGTCGCATAAGTCAAAATACTCTATTCATCCCGGAGCCGATAAGATGTATCAGGACTTGAAGAAACTCTACTGGTGGCCTGACATGAAAGCCGACATAGCTCAGTATGTTAGTTGGTGCTTGACTTGTTCTAAGGTAAAGGCCGAATACCAGAAACCCTCAGGACTCTTAGTTCAACCCGAACTCCCATAATGGAAATGGGAGCGAATCACCATGGATTTTATCACCAAATTACCAAGAACAGCTAGCGGCAATGACGCCATCTGGGTAATTGTAGATCGTTTGACTAAGTCTGCTCACTTCTTGGCCATTAGCGAGGTCGATAGTCTCGTAAAGCTCGCTCAGCTGTACATTAAGGAGATAGTATCGCGTCATGGAGTACCAGTATCTATCATTTCTGATCAAGATAGCCGTTTTACATCCCACTTTTGGAGATCGATAGTCTCAAAAAGATCGCTCGGCTGTACATTAAGGAGATAGTATCGCGTCATGGAGTACCGGTATCTATCATTTCCGATCAAGATAGCCGTTTTACATCCCACTTTTGGAGATCCTTACAGTCAGCTTTAGGAACAAACCTGGATATGAGCACTGCTTATCATCCTCAAACCGACGGTCAGAGCGAAAGAACCATTCAGACCTTAGAGATCATGGATCGTTGAGGAACCGATAGAGATGAGAAGTTGAATTTCGTTGAGGAACCGTATTCCGATTATCAAAGTTCGTTGGAACTCCCGACATGGACCGGAGTTCACTTGGGAACGTGAGGATGTATTCCTTAGGAAGTACCCTAAACTCTTCATGACACCAAGCAACTCGGAGTGAAACCTGGGACGGGTTTCTTCTGAGGCTGGGAGGCTGTGACAACTGGCAATTAGGGAGTCTATTTTAGGTAACCGCATTACGTTAAACTAAACCGAGCTTTTGCCTTTATAACTATTTTAATCGACCATGACTTGATTTGATATCGTTTATTGGTTTTTATGATTTATTTTATTATTGTATGAGTTATCGTGTGAGTTTTAACTCTTTTTTATAGGCAATATTCGATTCGGCACAATAAGCCTAAAACAAGAAATAACGTAACTTTTAAAACGTAACTCGAAACTTGACAAATAAATAGTCAAAACTCGTGGAAAAACATAAATAAACATAATAGAAAGTCGAAGGAACGTCGTGGGACACTCGTATAACAATATACGAGCTCGGGATTGGGTAAACGAAACAGTTTTACAAAAATCACAACTTTGGCCCCCCAAGAATCCCTTGGCCGGCGCCCCCCTCCCCCCAATCTAATTATTTTTTAGGTCCTTGAGTCCAAGTATAAAAGCCCCATCCCACCTCATAATCCTAGTTTACTTGTCTCTCTAAAACACACACATAACACCACTTTCTCTCTCTAATATTCAAACCCTAACCCTAAAATATAAACCCTAGCCGCCCCTTATAAAATCCGGCCACCTTCAGGCCATTTTATGGCCACTCTCCGGCGAGTGGTATCTCACCTCCACCACCAACTTGTAGATCTCTCTTTCCTCTTTCCATCCATATATATATCTCCTATAAAAGCCTTTATTAACACCTCCAAATCTTACAAAAACGATTCGTGATTCTAGGGTTTTCAAGTAATCTTGTAGATCGGGTTTGGAAAAGGTAAAAGGAACGTGGGTCAAGCTCGTTTGAGCCTTGAAGACTCGCGTATGAGCTTCTTTAGGCTCGTACATGGCTCGAATGTAGTGGGTTTTGGATGAAACTTGGGTTTAAAACTAATTTACAAATAATAAAACATGTAGCTAGTGATTTGGTATCGTGTATTGTATCATATTGTTGTGTTTTTGCATTTTAGGCATAGTTTCATATGATGGGTTTAGATTAGTTGATGGGTTTGATGTTTGGATGTTGATTGATTGTCTTTGGTTGTAGTAGAAGCCATTTGGGAGTGTTTGGTTGTGTAGTTTGGGGCGTACAAGCCACAAGACCCACGATGGCTCGTGGTGTTGTGGCGTACGAGACCCTCATGGACCATGGGTCCGGGTCGGGTTGTTGTGGTATCTCGTTGGTTGTTGTTGTTGGTGTTTGGATGAGACGCGTGGAGCCGAAAAGCTTCTAGAGCTTGTTTGGTTCACGTGGTCTTAATCGTGACCGTGTCACGACCATTAGGGTCATAACATTGGTTTTGGGTATATATTTGGTAGTTTGATTGGATGGCGAGATTGATTTGGGTTGATTTGAGATTGAGTTGCGCTATTATGATTAATTACTTGTACTTATAATATAAATTGTCAACTTTGAGCAACGTTGGTGTTACTTTGACTTTTTAGTCATAGTTGACCTCGACAACGTCGTAACATGGACTTTAGTATATTTTGAACTATAGATTGATTAAAAGCCGAGAAGTCATGACTCATGCTTGTGGACTCGAAACGAATAACGATATGAGACTTATATTGAATTTGACGTAATATATATATATATATATATATATATATATATATATAAACGTGAATAATAAATGGTGAAACATAAATAATAAAAGACTTTTATACCAAAACTATCGATAACAAGACTTGTCTTGTTATTTACTATTTAAATGGGAATTAACAACTTAAATTGGAAAGGCTTTCTAATAAATAAGTATTTAATGTTTCGAGTGCACGTATTACGAAATGTGTCGTTTATGAGCATTTCATACTATTTTCGAGTATTTAATTCTATTTACGTTTTGTGCATGGGTTACGGATGACCTAACATGAATAGCGTCGATCCACGTGGGTAGCGGACTTATTAGGTTGACGAATCTAATAAGAGCCCGCTAGGTACGTAGGATAACATTATTAATAGGTGAATTATCCTTATGACTCGTTAGGATGCGACCGGTTTATAGGATAATAAGCGACACGAATAAATGATTGAATTTATCGAGTTGACGAATTCGATAAGGTCTACTATTTATTCCGAAACTTATTGGACTATGGAGCTTATCGCTTAGACGTCTCATTGTGTTGCATTGAGTCATATTGTGGTTATTTAAGTGCATTCATGATATCATATTGAGTCGATACACAGACACGACGATACCAAACGCTTGGACTAAACGGTGAAACAAGACATTTTTGGAGATAAAGAAAAGGAATACATTGGGGTAGATAACGTTGATTTTGGGAAATATATATTAAAATTGGTTTACATTAATAGGTTGTGCCGAGTCGGTAGTTGCTGAGCCGTGTTAGCTGTTATCTTCTTGCTAATGTTTGTTTGTGCGTTTCTTGCTTGAGGTGAGTTTCATAGCCCCACTTTTATCTATGTTTTTAACTAATTTGGGGTGAGAATCATGCTACTCTTTTTGGACCTTTTAAACTATTTTGATTTGCTTATGTGCTTGACTGTTTAGATAGATATGTGGTAGATGTTGCCTTAGTCTAGGGTAGCAATCCTAATTGCTATAGCACTTGCCTAACTAAGTATAGACTTCTACCTCGGCCTAGTCCAGGGTTAGCAAATGGTTCTAGACTTTGCTACGACTGCGCTGGCTAGTGTCACTTAGGGCCCTACCTACCTACTATGACGTCGGATATGATATTGATGGTATTGTTGATTGTGATATTGGTATGTGATTGGTATGTGATTGGTGTGATGATGCGTATATATCTTAAGTCTCGCATAGCAAGTAAACTCCTACAGGTCCACTATTTAAAACTTGAATTTAAACCTATGAACTCACCAGCGTTAGCTGACCTTTTAGCATGTTTTTCTCATGTATTTAAGTGATGTTTGGAACGCTGGTTCTGTGGAAGCTTGGCAAGAAGGCATGGTTGAAGGATCATATTTAAACTCTGATAATATTATAGGGACCTATTTTATAAACCATATTGGGCCTTACATTTAACTCTTTTGG
>OU343218.1:240357532-240461254 GCA_910596185.1 Chrysanthemum makinoi
AAACTAACATCATATACCGCGTAATGACAAGGAAGAAGGGTCCCGATTTAATATATATGACTCATAGTTGGTTTGGTCAATTCAAGTTTAGAGTTCGCTTCTATTTAACTTCTTTAGTTGGTCGTAAATCTTGAAACCGTATTATATAGTATAATCGGGTATAATATATATATATATATATATGCTTGTTTTTTCTAGTTTTCTAATCGATTTTTTTTAAGCATGTTTGATAGGTTATTGAGCATTAAAATTAAAACAATAAACTAACGTGAATGTACTCATTAATGATTCGTGGTATTTATTAATTAAAAATCATTATGATAAGATAGGATCCAATTCGGTTTTGGATCACGGTCAGGTCACTATACAGTATTCATCTTTACTTTTGATTGAGAAGGCATGTGTTAAATTATTTGACAACTTTTAATTGGTGAAACATCATAGGCAATTAGCCTACCTCTAAAATTATGTATGTTTCCTGGTAACACGAGAAACTTGGATCTCAATGTTCTAGTATCATGGTATGTTAAAGAAAAAAGAATTAGAACTTCAAGTTCTAATATGATTCTTTCATAAGAATCAATATCATAACTTCATGTTATGTTAGAAAAAAGTAATAATAATAAAAAATTAGAACCTCATGTTCTAATATGGTTTGATCAATTGGATCAATAACATAACTTCATGTTATGTTAGAGAAAAAAAAAAGTTTATTAGAACCTCAAGTTCTAATATGATCGATCGTTTTATAAAGATCAATATCATAACCTCATGTTATGTTTAAAAAAAAAAAGTTTATTAGAACCTCAAGTTCTAATATGATCGTTTTATAAAGATCAATATCATCTCCAAAAGGTGAAGAAAATCAAAGTAACATAATCTTCATTATGTTAACGAAAAAAAATTATTAGAACCTCAAGTTCTAATTTGATTCAATTAATTGAATCATTAGCATAACTTCATGTTATGTTAGGAGAAAAAAAAAGTGATAAAACTTCGAGTTTTATTATGATTCTTTCAATAGAATCAATAACATAATCTCGTGTTATGTTTAAAATAAAAAGAAAAATAGAACTTCAAGTTCTATTATGATTCCCTCAAAAGAATAAAAATATATCATAACCTCATGTTATGAGTATTATAGAACCTCAAGTTCTATTATGATTATAAAATGAAAATACAATAACCTTGAGTTATTGTCAAAATGTTCAAATATGATTCTATCAAGTGAATCACGATAACATAACCTCAAGTTATGATTATTTTTGTTTTAAAGCCTAATGTGCTTTGATGATTCCCTAAAGTGAATCATAATACCATAACCTCACATTATGTTAAAGTATGAACCTCAAGTTCTACTACGATGAACATAATAAAAATGCAATAACCTCAAGTTATTCTTTTTAATGTTGAATCATGATTATCATGAAAGAGTCCAAAATACCATACCTGTGTTATGATATTCAATTAAAAAAAAAAAGGATAAGAACTCAGGTTCTATCATGATTCTATCAAATACATAACCTCAAGTTATGATTAGAATGTTCTATGATGATTCTCTCAAAAGAATCAAATAACATAATCTCATTATGTTAAAGAAAGAAGCTAGAACATTATTCAATCCAGTGAATCAAATAACATAATCTTATTATGTTAAAAAAATGTATATATAGAACCTCAAGTTCTATTGTTGTTAATTTTATTTTGTACCGTTTATTTTATTTTATGTTCTTTCTATTTACAAACCTAACACAATCTTTAACTTCATGTCTATACTCTTATATATTTTTTAGATGTGTTAATGTGGAGTGTGGACTTTTTATGTTTAGATTTAACTATAAATTTTTTTTATGAGAACCTTGTCTTCTTAGTGAGGACCTTAAAAGGGAATACTTAACGATGAAAGATTCGTTAAATTATGGTAAAATCTCAAGGATACATTACCACACAAAATCAAGTAATATTCCCAAAAATCTCGCTATGATTGTATGCCCTTCAAGCTGCATTAAAAAAAAAAAAAAAAAAAAAAAGCGAGTTCGGTATCACAATTTCAGTGTTATATCTGAATTAAAAAGAAAATATATAACGGTGAAAGATCCGTTAAATGCACGTCAAAATCTAAAAGAAAGATTTGACCATCATAAGCAAGAGATTCTTGCAAATGCGAGCACATTTTTCGTAATATTAAGTAGTACATCCAATGATGAAAAGAAAAATGTGATGAGATGATTAATGCCTCGAATATACTCAGATATCGAGAACGATGCTTTGATATAAAAGAAATGGGAACGTTTGAACAAACACGATAGCCCGTTACTAAATTTGCTCCATATTGTCGTGTTAAAGAAACTGGTTGGCAACCTCAAGTTGCAACATAAAGATCTCCATTCCCTCAAGTGAATGAGATAAAATGATCAATATGAGATCCGCATTCCCTCATGTGAATGTGATAATGTAACGATAAATGGTTAAAGATCGTTTATCATGGTAAATCCTATGGTCGAGGTAGTATGACAATGACAGACCACTAGTAGTGGCGAAAATACAATAAGAAAGAAAAAAAAAATGCTATTTATGCAAAATGCAATGTGATGTATATGAAATACAAGTGTGTCAAAGATATTACACACTATATTCATAGATTAAAAAATCTGTGATAGCGCATTTTGCTCCACGAAAGCATTATGAAATTGTCATGAGAAACGAAGTTAAGTATTATAAATACATTATATTCTTTTATATCTTCCTCGATATGCAAAGATTAGTAAAGCTAATCACCGCCATAAACTTAAGTTTATGAGCAATAATAATTATAGTATTTTTGGCATGACCGGTTATACCATCCCGAGTCGTTAATGATGCGAAAACTATAATAGAAAGATTCTTCAATCTTATGTGTTTTTCTCTCAAAGAAAGTTGATTATTCAACCATCAACTATATTGGGGACTCAATCTCTCAATATTCTGGAAAGAAAACTAATGGATGCATGTAGGCATACACATCTATTGGATGAACCATTTAGAGTTTAAAATCGATACATCATCTAAATGGTAATCAAAATCGCAACTTCAAGTTTGCATGATTAATAGCTCGACCAAATAAAATGCGAGCATAACATTCCAGAGTCAGTATTTCATTGTGAATATGAGATGAATTACTTTTAAATCATCCAATGATAATGTGAGAAAAACTATTTGTTATTGTATGGGGCCATACTAAAATTAGCATCATGCCAACATGTTATAAAGCCTCCATTTATAATTGGTTTTGGTTAGAAACCAAGTATCTCCCATTAAATTTCTTTCGTGCAATACATGCTCAAATTATTCCACCTAAATGCACATATGGGATATAGAAGAAGGATAATTCCTTCAGGAGGAGAGAAGAAGTAGCTAAAAAATCGGAATGAATTATCATATTCTATTGATCCTCAAAAAGAAATTTTATGAATTTAGATTCAATGAATAATCTAAAAGCCATACATATACATTGGCCAAAAATAAAATTTCAGCTACTCATGCTCCAAGTTATACTTTGTTCCTCAAGGACATTGTTTGTTATGACATGCCTCAAGCATGATAGACTAATCGATTCCAAATAAAATCCTCGATGAAAAATATGGAGCATGAAAATAAGATGGTTAATCGAGGTATAAAAGACCCCGTGATAGTCTCATAAAGAGAAACTAGACATGAAGGTTTCAAACGAACCTCAAATAGCTAATGAGATCTCAATAATTCTATGATGTCTAAAATCATATGGAATCGAAACAAAAACGACGTCGATAAATTTGTTTACATACAATATAGCGCTTGTTATTATGCATAATGAGGATCATAAATTAAATGTTATTAAATGAAACGTTCGGCCAACGTGAAAAGACGCAATCTCATGAAAATACGAGAAGTCTTGGGACATGAAGTCCGTACACATAAATGTGTAAAAACTATCGGATATACATCGGTCTTTGTGTGAAACCGAAATAAGAGTTCTAAAGTTATCTGCTTTAAGACATGAATTGTTGAATAAATATATTCACAAAATTGATTATTAAGAGGCAAATTGTCTCGATGTGGATGTAAATATCTTATTGATATTTTATGAGGCAAATAATCTATAAGTGTTTAATTCACTCTAAGTGAGTTTTAGATAAAGCTCCCATATTCTAAGAAGGATCTATAATGCTTTAAGCCCTCAAGCATGTCTAGCAACTTCAGCTTTTAGAAGCAATTAATAGCTCTCAAGAACTTTATTTGATAAAGTTGAATGAATATATAGATCAAATGATTTTGGACGATATTATGTAAATTGCTTCTAGAAATAATTAGTCCTCAAGTACCATACACAAGTACAATTGAGGTTTGAATGCCAATTTTGTAATTAATATGCGTCACGAGAGTGTATTTTTCTCTTTTAATATTTGTACATGTATTGTATACTTTCCAACCAATTGATTTGATATTGGGTTGGAAGCTACACATATATTTTGTCATTTTTGCAGGACTTATTCGTAACATCATCAATTTGATGGACTTCATTGTAAAGTTGTTGCCAACAAAAGTATACGAGCAACTCGTTTAGAAGATTAGCATGCGATGCTTGAAATATATACATTATTGAGAAGGAGGAACATTATACTCACTGCACTCTTTTCCTTCATCAAGTTTTTTTTTATCCCATTGGGTTTTTCTTGATAAGGTTTTTAATGAGGCAGTGTATGAAGTATAATGAACGATGAATATCCAAGGAGGAGTATTGTAAAATATTATGGGCTTATGGGCTTATGTATATTCATCATAATCTTGATTAACAAGTTAGGTTTTTCCTATAAATACCTCCTATTGTAACATTATGAATATATCTCAATAATAAGAATTCTCTTCCACTCTCATTCTTGTGTTCTTATTTATTACATTTATAACATATTCAACTTTTATAGGGGAATAAAACGTTGCTTAAACTAGCGATTTTAGTTGTCTATACATTTTTAGAAATTTTTTTTGTGAGAAAACATTTATCTATTCAAATATGGATGTTTCCATTTGTATGTCATGGGACTTTAATATAAATTCCTATTATGAAATAAACCTGCAGACTAAAATGACAGGTAACTGATTGATATATAATCTCACTTTAAGGTTGAAAATGTAGTATTGGGAAGTACGTAGGAACCGCTGCTACTTAGGTTGTACGTATGTATGTGAATGGTTTTATAACTAGTTTTATTTCGTCGCATGCAACTATAAGTATGCTTATTCATTCTCATACTTTGAAACTTATAATTATATTCGTCTGCCAGGTGGTCTCAGATAGCGCAACATTTGCCTGGACGGACGGATAATGAGATAAAGAACTACTGGAATTCCTACCTCAAGAAGAGGATAGAAAAACTGCAGCATCTTCAAATTAATCCTAGAACTGAATACATAAGCACAAACATGACAAATACGGAACCATCTTCATCGTGCCTAAATGCATCCAGCTTCATCAACAGTTCGTCTGCTGACATGAACCAATTGGTCCCACCAGCTTCCCAGATTACCACTTTACCGAAAATTCTAATTGCTGATTGGATTAGCCTAGATGAGTTACGAAAGGATATAGGAAAGTCGTGTGATCAGCCCTTTAGCCATGGGTCAAGTTACGACGTATCCCATATGCATGATTATTACGAAGTATCAACTCAAGAGAGCAAAGATTCCCAAAACTGTCTAATCAGTGGTTCGAATAATGGAGATATGTATCAAAGCCACAAGACAATTGATGAAATTTTCAGCTTCAATGATGGAGATTTAAACCTTGATGATTTTATATATATGTAGGGAATATTTAGTTACCAAAAGGACAATAAGATTAGTCTAAATAAATAAAGGGAATTATTTAGTTTACACGATTGAGCACATAAATGTACTTATGAATCCATATGCCTTGGGTCTTTTATGTGTTTTTGATTAACTACCAAGAAATGTTTCATGTTTTTAATTGTTTGGAAAAAAAAATTTTATCTACTTTTTACGTGATTGAGCTCCTCCTAGTTTCAAGAAATTTTCTCTTCAGTGAATTTTCTATCGTAGAGTCTAGAGTGTTTAACGCATGATATCGACACACATTTGTTGTCATAAATTTATGGACATTGTGACTGATAAATATAGATTAGGATTTGCAGGAATCTTAAGGATTATAAATTATGTTGGTAAGAAAACGAACTGCATTTATAGGATCATAGATATTCAAATATCCAGTGGATCATAGATCTCAAAATCAAAGATTTTCATATCGCTTGATCTCCTTCTTCATTAGTGAATTAGATGATGTTTCACTCTAGTAAATGTGTGGATTCTTGCAAGACTCATATTAGGTCTCTTTTTGACAGCAAGGTATATATTATGTTAGAAATAAGCTGCCTAGCAAGTTGATAGGAGAACAAACTAAAGTGAAAAAATGGTTAAGTACGTCGTCTATATTTAGGTACATCTTTTAAACTTTTTATATTCATTTATCCTAATTAATGACTAGTGTTCACTGGAAATATATAGTTTGAATCAGCTTTGACAAGTTGTTATCTTTGATAGTGTCAGGACTAGTCTTATCTTAGAGCATGGGGTATCATGAGATACCCACTTCTCTTCATTTGGGCCCCACGTGTGTCACATCACCTCCACATCACTCCAACACACTAACTAAAAAATACCCCATAATCACAACTTACTCACTTCTTTTTATTTGGGCCCCACCCACCATTATTTTTATTTTTTTTTAAACAAATGCATGAAGTGGTGAGAAGTGGTGAGGGCCTTGGTGTGGTGGCAAGGAGCAAAACAAAGTGGTGAATTGCTTTTGCATTTGTCGTATTCATATCGTGGAAGTGGCGAGAATTGAAGTGGCGAGCTACCTTGGTGTGGTGGCAAGGAGCAAAACAAAATGGTGAGATGCCACGTTGGAAACGAAATCAAACGGCGAATGCGATACCCCATATGTAAAACTGACTGACTGGTAACTAAACGTCATACCAAGTTTATTTATTTATTTATTTTTTTCTTCACCGTAGTCACAACTCGAGATCATAGATTAGTTACCACATACGACAAAACATGGCTTTTGGAAGTCTTGATTAAATAAATAGAAGAAAACCTTTCGACTGAGATTCACGCTATAATGACTGATAAAGATACATATAAACCAATTGATGTTTATTGATGTATACCCAATTGATCATGTTCCTAATTGGTTCTAATAAAAAATAATTAACGTATAGCGCGCTCTTTTCTTTAATTAACCAGGTGAGGCTACATTTGAGATAAATTAACTCCATCGACCAATGATGATCATTACCATACTCCCTTTTTGTTAACGTTACTCAACGCACCAAATGGGAACTATACACTTACAATATACGAAATAAATATGATTTCTGTAAAGGTCTTATACTATAGAGTAAACTACACCGTCCGTTCCCGTGGTTTAGGCCAAATCTCTATCCTCGTCCTTGATTTTTCTTTTTTCGTTTTTTGCATAGTTGATACTTATAATGAAATTATGTAATACCGTTCATTCTTATCAGTAATGGTCGTTATTTTTACCCATTAAACTCCCTCACGTGCCTAGCACATGAGGGTACTCGGTCTTTTTAGCACACGTATACATATGCTTCCTAGCTTCCTTAATAAATTACGGTGAGATACCTTTGTTTCAAATTAAAATTTATATATAACTTTATTAAATTAAATTACAAATTAACTTTGCTAAAAACAAAGTTTATAAAGAACAAATATAAAAATAAACATAAATATTCCTACAAAAATCATCTTTCTTTTTTCTTCATGAATCAACTTCGTCATCATCTCCATTAAAAAAAAACACTTCTACACATTCTCTCATCATATACGATCATCTTATTTGTTTTATAGGTAAAAACTATAAAATAGTATCGTACTTTTTAAATTTTGCCGACTTAAAACACTTACCTTTTTATTACCGGCCTTAATTACTTCATCAACGTACTTTCATATTTTATTCTGACTTCACCAATATGACCGGTATATATTAAGTAATAGCTTAACTGACTATATTACCCTTGTTTTGTTTTTTAAAATAATAACACACACTCTGAACCAGCAGCCAGTTATCTGTTTAACCACTGAATAACACAAATCTGAACCACCAAAACCACATCTAAACAGAAAAATAAAGAGCCAAAAATAGAAACTAAAAACACCAACAAACCCACCAAACGGAAACACAACCTCGAATACCAAACAAAAAACATTCATCGTTTCGTCTTCGTTATTCTCATGATAATCATTACGGCGATTGTTGTCATAAGGGCGGTGGTCATAGTCCCCGTCACGGTCATCGTTTCATCTCACTCGTGACTCATGGTCACGTTATCGTTCCAATGGTTTTCGTGCCGGTGGTGATTGGTTTTTGTTTTCATTTTCGGGTTCGGGTAACTTGTTATTGTCTTCGTCTTCGTTGTTGTTTTTGTTTTCGTTGGGTTATGGACTATTTTTGTTGTCAACGGTTTCTATGCGTATATTCATGGCTTCAGTTTTGGTTCCGATTTCAGTTTCAGCCAATGTTGGTTGGTAAATGAAATGAAACCCTAGAAGAACTGGATGCGGGGGTGATCAACTATAGTGGACAAGAGTTTATATGAGGATTTGTATGTACAAATGGTCTTTTAACTACTTACTTTCTTTTTTTAAGTACAATCAACTCTTCTTTTGTTTTTTAAAAGAAGCCAAGGGTAATATAGTCATTCTAATTATTATTTTAATATAAACCGGACATATGAGCTAAGTCAAAACAAAATTTGAAAATACATTTGTGAAGTAAAGTAATAAAAAAGTAAGTGTTTCAAGTCGAATTTTTTTGAAAAGTATGTTGCTATTTTATAGCTTTTACCCTTGTTTTAACCCTCATCATCTCCATCAACCTATCATTTACTTCAAACATACATACTACCCAAACAACACCACAATCCCAACCACCATCATACCACCGACTGTGACACTCACCATCACCACCACAACAACCGTCAGACCACACAACCACCACTCACTGTTTGTTTATTAAGTAGCTCTGAATCTAAATCTGACTCGCAAAACTGAATCTCAATCTAAGGCATAAATATCTGAATGTGAATGAAATAATATCATTTTTTTAAGATGTCTAGATGCTATAAATATAATGCAGTTTCTGTCTTATGATATATAAACATGTATAAATATTATATAGAACAACTAAGTCATAAAATTAAAACATCATAGCATCATGAAAATAAAATGTGTTAAAACAAAACATTTTAGAACATCGTATCGTGATTTGATCTCTTAAGTAGTCATATATTGTTGATATGTTATACTCCCATGTTGTTAAACCTCTTCACTATTTTGTAAATTATCACTATCAATTAATATACGATGATAGGACCGCGAAAAAAGTAAATAGTTTATAATATACTTAACATTGTCAATTAATACCTAAAAATATTTTCTACGAAGACAATTTAAGTTAATGCTTAAAATACGCATGCATTTGACTTCACAAACTAGTAATATATTGTTATTGTTTCAAAGACTCTTGTGCTTGATCATTTTTGTCATCATCATATTATAGTATTTAACATTTTTTATTTTGCAAAAGACAAAAGAATAACGACAATTCTCTTTAAACGTATTATCAATACTAAATGAAAAGTCGAGAAAATGCATAATTAGGAAATGAAAAAGAAGGACCAAAGAAAAAAAATAAAGTAACAAAGTAAAAGAGAAAAAAATAATTAGAGAGTTCAAAGTCACTAATAGATAGTAAGACATTCCCTGCGCATTTAGTTGGTTAAGAGATTTTAGCATCTGACCGTGTCTGAACTAGAAAAAAACAAACAAGCGTACTGAATCATCCAAATGTCTGATCGCGTCTGAATGAGTCAGATTAAAAGGTTGTTAAGAGACTTTTTTTAAGGAGCCAACACCACCTTGGACTTGGTCTGCTATCCACAATTTCCACCGGCAGATCTGGTCCACATACAACCACCATGATCATCTTTTAAGAGTTAAATTTGGAAACAATTTTATAGCACCACCCTTATCAGATATGAAAATAAATATATCTTTGATTTTTCTTTTATATTTGTTTTCTTTTTCAATACTAGGATTGATGTAATCTAACCGAAGTTAGGATTCAGAGTGGTGGACAGGGCTGGTGGGTCGTCTGCGAAGATTCCAAGGTGCGGTCAATGGTGGTTGCTGTCGTCAACTGCCGAATGTTTTAGAGGAAGAAAGTACAAATTGATTATATGTGTGAGAGAGATAGTTTACCATTATGAGTTTGAATTACTTAAAGTTCTTAGTATGTATTAAAGAATGTAAGAAGACCAATATACCCTCATGTGTGATGCACATGAGGTAACTTAATGGGTAAGGATAATGATCGTTAGTGATAAGGACGAACGGTGTTAAATAATTTCAATATAAAGATCAATCATACAAAAAAGGAAGATCAGAGACGATGGTAGGCCCCAACCACAAGGACAGACAGTGTAATTTACTCTATATTATATAAATAAATTAAGCTTGCAAGATACTAAAGAATTTAATGCTGCTAAAATCATGCGAGCCTAAACAATCACAACGATCCGAAAGTTCTTATCCAAAAGACCCTTACATCAACTCCCTTAGTAAAGATCCAACAATTTAAGGACCCTACACCATCCAATTTCAATGCACTACATAGCCACTTAAGGGCATGAGAGCCGATAGGAAGCATTAAAACAGGTGAAGAATGAACCCTTGAAACTGAGATGTAACTGTTAGCTTTGCTATTTTGTGAAGATATTGTCTTACACGTGAATTAAACTAGATACGTAATATAGTTGCACCCGCAAGGACTAATAGTGTACACGTGGAAAACTAGTGTTGTAAAAGTCCTATAAATACCTCTCATGACTCTCTATGAGGGGTGTGGGAAAATAGTGTAACATTTAATTCATTCTTATCTAATAAAGTACTTTTTCTTTCACCTTTCTCTCTCTAGAAATATGTATTATTTTTATCAACCTGGACCTTTCGAAGGTGTTTCTTGATGTTAACAATTGGCTCAGAGCAAACCCGGAGCACATCGTGGTGTTTTGTGGTGAAAAAAATATGATTTTTGGTGTTTTTTCTAGAAAATATGCGTATTTTATGAATTTTTCAGAGTTTGGAATGAAGATTTCTGAGTAAGGTATGAATTTTTCCAAGTAAGACTTATAGATTTCTGAATTAGGAAATTTATTTTCTGAGTAAGACTTGAAGATTTTCGAGTTAGGACATTTATTTTCCCAGTAAGACTTGAAGATTTATGAGTTATGACATTTGTTTCCGAGTAAGACTTGAAGATTTCTGAGTTAGGATATTTGCTTCCGAGTTTTTAGACTTAAAGTTCTTTGTACATTTTACGAGCTAGGAAATTAGAACTTCCCAAGTATAAACCTTCAGAGTAAGGAGACATATACCTTTCAAGTTTTAATCTTCCGAGTAAGGAATTATTTCACTCTCCGAGTTTTTTCTTCCGAGTAAGGAACTATTGGACTTTCCAAGTTAGCAACTTCCAAGAAAGGAATTATTGGACTTTCCAAGTTAGTAACTTCCTAGTAAGGAATTGGACAGTTCCTATTAAGAAAATATGAATATTCCGAGCAAGGAATTAGATTTTTCTATGTAAGGAATTTGGATTGGATTTTTTTGAGTAAGGAATGGAAAAGGAATTTTCGAGTTTGCACTAAAGTTTCCGAGTATCTAAGATTTTCCAATTTTCCTACTTTGTGACATTTCTTCCTAATATCTAACATACAAAACACACCAAAATCACATCGGATATTATTGGTCTATACTTATCAAACATGATTCGTCTTATCTTTTCATTATCTTAACACCAAATTATCTCATTTTCAAAACAAACCCCATATAGCTTAAATGATCCTGATCAAGAATCACAATCAAATGACAACGGCTACTATCGGATTTTGTGACTACAATGTTTTTGTACAATATTGCTTATTTGGGTTTTAAGTCCATTTCACGGGCACGTGTACTTATTTATTTAAAAGTTTAGAGGTTGGATGGATGCATGACTTTCAGAGATACTTGTTTGAGCATTCATTGGTAGTGATTAAGACTTGGACATCTAGCAAAATGTGTGATCTATAAACACATAACTCGGTTCTTAATGCTAACTGTAGAAAACTAGAAGGGGAGGTTGAATAGTTTACCAATTAAAAACTTTGTTTTGAAACTTATTGAAAGATCAATTGATATTGATCTTGGATATGTTGATGAAATATGCAAGCAATATGTAAAGAGTAAATAAAGAAATAAATGATCAAACCACAACAAGTTGTTTATAGTGGTTCGGTCTACAAGGACTCTTTTTCCTTGCCCTACTCCACTCCCCGAGTCTCACACTCGAGAGTTTAACTTCACTAGTCAACAAGCTCCTTTCACCGGCGGAGAAAACCTTTACACTTCGCTTACACTATTTCCGACACTAAGCTAGATGTCGAGTTCTTTCCAAGGGTACAACTACTCCCACACACAATGTATTTTGAGGACTAAAATAGTAACCACTCACACTCGCAAGATTATGATGGTTTGATACAACAATGAAGTATGAATCAACACTAGATCATACAACACTAAACAAACAAGACTTCCAACTTCTCGTTTGAAGCTTGAATGTGACTTGATCTTCTTTGCTACAAAAGAGATCACTAATATGATATGAAACTGAGTTAGAAAGGTTAGAGAGAAGATATGTAAGAGAGTATGATAGAAAGGGGTGAAAAACTACTTGGTTTGGCTTTGCTATTTATAGCCAAAACCATCAGCAGCATCCTCGGACCGCGGACCCCAAAAGGGTTCCGCGTTGTGGATTTTGTGCACGGGTCCGACTGCAAGATATCAAGATTTTGCCAAAGTCAACCATATCATGTAAGATTGGTAAGATATTAAAGAGTACAAATCCACACAAAATATCTAATGAAATCTTCCAATGATTTCCATGATGCATCACATGATGTCATATGTTGTATTTCTATTTTTAGAAATATGCAAGTACTTAAGTAGTGTTTGGTTTTAAGAACCTAAAATATTCTAAAACTACTATATACATATAATAATTAGAGTCATATAAAGATATGACTAATCACAAATGTAAATGCTTGAATGATGAAGATATTGTTTGAAAAAGCTTTTTTAATATCTATTAAACTTGACAAGCTTTAAGCTTTTATACAAACTAAATTTACTTTTGTCGTTAACAAAACTTAGGTAAAGATCAAAAATATAAATAACGTTTAATGACGATATTTGTATTAACAATCTCCCCCTTTTTGTTGAGGACAAAATATAAATTTTATTTTTATAAAAGATAAAGTTTGGCAAGAGTTATAAATATTAGTTTTAGAACTTGAAAAGGAAATGATAATGTAAGTGTATGATGTTTAACTTTTTCAAAGTCAAAGTATTCACTAGTTGATGCATGATGTTGACTTTTTCAGAAAGTTAAAGTATGCAGTTGACTTTTTCAGAAAAGTCAAATATAAACAAGTTCTATATATATGTCACACCCCCAAATTACCTGTTTTGCAGCGGAATGGAATTCCTGGGGATTGACGGTCATAGCATCACAATCACAGTTATATTGAACGACCTAAAGTGTCGTTTGAAAAGAACATCGTTTGATTTAATAAAACAATCAGAGTTTACAAAGTAGGTCCCAAATGAAAATCAACTTGTGCGGAAAAATAAGTTTGTTACAATTCAAACGATGTTTTAAAGTACGTAAAACCCAAGTGAGACGCGTCGTCACCACGACTCCATGATGTGTCCAAATGCATGCCATGAAGTGAATGCCTTAGATACCTGAGATAAAACATGCTAAAAAGTGTCAACACAAAGGTTGAGTGAGTTCATAGAGTTTGAGTTGAATTGTAAAGCCTTTAAAAATCGTTTATGCAGCAAAGGCATTGTAAATCGTTGAAATGTAAAGACTTTCAAAATCGTTTATGCAGCAAAGGCATTGTAAATCCACTCGCCCAAGTTCGCCCATACAAAACTTGCAACCTGTGTGTTCACAACCCACTGCCAAAATGTATATAGTTTATGTTCAAGCACACAATGTCAAATGAATTCACAAAATAGTGCATGGCTCAATGTATCAAATCGTTATAAAGAAAGGCATTAAATCCACTCAGCCCAAGTCCCGCCCATACAAAACTTGCAACCTGTGTGTTCACAACCCACTGCCAAAATGTGTATAGTTTATGTTCTAATGAATATGAGTGTGGTTCAAATCGCCCAAGACCGTTAGTCCATGAATATACCAAGACCATTAGACCAATGAATATAACAAGTCCATAGCTCAATGAATATACCAAGACCGTTAGCTCAATGAATATAACAAGACCGTTAGACCAATGAATATACCAAGTCCGTTAGACCAATGAATATAATATGGAATTTCTAAGTATGGCAAAACTTGCACTATGCATGACTAAGCATTCACGGCTAAACATATGATTGCAAATAGTCATGAATGTAATAAAAATAGTCGAGCATGTATCTCCCCAAAAAGTTATTGAAAACAAGTAAAAGGGCTATGAAACTCACTTGGTGGAATGATGACAAAAGTGAGTACACCGAGATGTAATGTGATACGTAAATCTTGACCTATGATGAACGATATGACATGTAATGAGTTGCAATGTAATGTTATGCATGCATTTCGGATGTTATTTATACCATTTGCGAGTTTTGAAAATATTACTTATCGTCGAAAAATACTCGTTTGACGTCTTGATCAATCCAAAATCACTTTTCAAGTTTTTACGTCAAAATGTCATCCTACAATGGTTTTATAATGATTTATGGTGAAATTTTCACTTTTCATCGTAAAACAATGTCTGCCTAATTTCATGAAATTAACAAAATGGCTTTTGAAAACTAGGAACGGTACGATCGTTAGAGAACGAACTCGACGGTTTTGGAAAGTTTGTATCGAAATCTAGAAGTTTTAGTTCAGGAGTTTTCGTCCAAAAGGTCTCGAACATAAAGATAATAAGGATTAAAGATAGTGATTTTGTTGAATTGTCGTGCAAAGAAAATGAGTTTCGCCAAGTTTGAACATCCGTAAATAATTTACTATAACTCCGCTTTACAAACAGCTTGTTGTTTTGAAAATATGGCCGGTGAACTTGATTTTACTAGAAGACATTTCGTTCCAAAAAGTTTCACAACCCTTAAAAACATTCTCAACATGGACGTTACAGCTACTAAAATACTTGTATCGTAAAAAATAATATAGATTTTCAGAAAATAATAGTTACGGCAAGTTTATGAAAAGTGCATATCTTTGTCGTTTCAAATCCGTTTTCTACGTTTTATACGTCCTTAGCTTCGTATCGAAGTAAACTAATATATTTTTGACAAGTCGAAATAATTTGTGAAGCTTAAAGCTCGTTTTTGACCCAACAAGCTAAAATATGTTGCTGAATTTTCTGAAAATAATATATTTCGTCGTCAAACTTTAAAAATTCACCACGGCTTCGTTATAAGTCCGTTTTATCCGTTCAAGCGGCCACGGATTCGTTTTAAAGTATATTTTCTAAATATCAAGGTCAAAGTTTCGTACCAACTGTCGGATTTTCCAGAAAAATGAAACAAGGACAGAACATAATTTATAACTTATCGAAAATAGTTTTTCTCGGACAAAACCTATTCTAATCCCTTCAAATCAACTCCAAAGCTAATCTAATCCTACCATGCACCTTCTTAGGGTGTCATGGGTTCCTAGACATCATCAAGACCAAAGAATACCAAGGGAATATTTATAGGATGACCATAGTATATAAATAACTCTAAAATCATGAAATAAAATGGTATAAATCACATATCATGCATACTTGCTCCAAATATGAATAGATGAATATGAAATGAAAAAGGAAACATGAAAATGAAAGAAACAAGCTTACAAATGAATATGATGAGGTGAAAGTAACAAGGATTATCCTAAATACTCTTGGTTTTTATTTCAAAACCATATAAAGAGTGATAACTAGATTGTTTAAACACTTGAACTTGAAAAATTTTTGATCCCTTTGTTCTCTTGATGTGATGACCGGTTATGGGGAACCCAAAAGAAGAGAGAAAACTTATGCTACTCTGGAGAAATAATGTGAAGTGAATGAGAAGAAAATAATTGAAGTAGACTTATAAGTAAGTAACATTTATTACAATCAAAGGAACCATACTCAATTAAATGAAACCCTCCCCTTGGTCTGCCAGGGGGAGGGATGTAGATATTTATGTTTTTTTTTTTTTTAATTGTATACTTGTGTATTATTTGTATAATTATTGACAAAAGTGTAAGTTATGTATAGTTAAATGTATAAATCAAGATAAATGGAAATTTTTAAGTGAAAGAGATGTTTAGTAGATCAAAGTAGGATGTAATGAGGTAATAAAATTGTAAAAATACATTCCTTGTAAAATTTGAGTGATAAAATAATTATCGTATAATTTTTAAGAGAACGTCGTAATAATTTAACTTTAACGATTTATGTACCAAATAAATTTAAAACACTAGGAAAACTAAAATATAGTTTTTATGAACTAAATGTAAGTTTAAAAAATATGTCGGGATCATTTTGAAAGTAACGGTTAAATATACAAAATAATAACTCACGCGATAACGTTTATTTAATATAAAATTTTCGCGTTAAATGTGAAATGAAATGTCATGCATGAACTAATGTGATGCAAATGACGCAAATGAAATGTAGACTAATCTTAGTCCATATGAGATGTACGTGATGTTATGATCATGAATTCGCCGCTAAACCATAAAGGTTACTCGAATTTGAAACACGTAAACCAAGTTTACGATAAATGTTGAAATGATGAGGCATAAATCGTTTCGAAATGACCAAAGTAAGGGTTGTCACATTCGCCCATCAAAAAGGAATTCACCTGATTCAATCGTTGTTAGGTCTAACGGGTTTAGGGTTTGATGAGGCAAGTCTTCCCATTCTCGAGCAAAACCCTCAAAGACTTTTTGGTAACCGATTTTTACTTAATCCCACAACTCATCAAACAAGAACCGCCATAACGATTAGGCTAAATCGGTTTAGGTAACAACTTGTTTCTAGCTCGATCTTTGCAACTCATCAAACAAGAACTGTCACGCGGATCAAACTGGAAACAAGTGGTTTGAAGAAAATCTTTTGAAAATTTGGCTCGATTACCGAATTGCTTACACATATAAGCCTACTACTCCCTTCATTGCATGATTCTTCCTGAATTAGACATAGGTGATCAGGCTATGTATAATTTAGGAAACTATGCAATGCTTGGACTAATCGACTCATATGTTGTTTGGTGTTGAGTCAACTGATGTTAAAATTGTGATGATCATCGAGGAGAGAAGACATGGAGAAGTGTCGTTAAAATGATAGTTAAAGTAAAAGAATTGAAATCCTCGTAAATGATAACAAATCGGAAAGAAAATAAAGTACGATAGATGAGAATATTTTACAACGAGTGGTTTATCAAACAGAAATACATCTTAGGTTATAAAGATTCGGATATGATGGAAAACATAAACTTAGTACGACATAGTACATAAGGAGAAATAAGACTGTTAGTTTCCGAACTTCTTCAGTCTTCCGCGTCGTTGATACCTTGATGAGCTCCTCCTCCTCCTTCCAACATATATACATTCCCATGAGCACCTTCAACTTGTTGACCTTGGTTTTGAGGACATTGACTTCGATAGTGTCCTTGCTCCCCACATCCGAAGCACGTAACTATGGTCTTGCCTCTACAATTCCCGGCATTGTGTCCTAGTTTTTGACACTTGTAGCACTTAACAAGACAAAGTCCCGTGTGATGATACTTACATCGATTACATAGTGGGTAGGTTCCAGCATAACCTCTGCCTTCTATTGGTGCTGCAACATAAACCATTGCGTCTCTTGCCCTCTATTCTGTTGTTGATGATGGTTAGTGTTACGGCTTTGGTTGTTGTTATTGTAACCTCCTTGGTCATTTTCCCATTTTCTTTTTGTTGTTGTTGATTTATCGTCGTTGTTGTTGTTTTGGTTATTTGTAGTTGGTGCGGTTGTTGTTGTTGTTGTTTTGGTTGGTGTTGGTGTACTTACCTCTCTTCACTACCTGGGCCATGAGCCTTTGAGTCACCCTAATAGCTTCCTCGATTGTTTGTGGATCAAACGAAGTCACATTTCCTTGAATAACTTCGGTAAGTCCCCCGATAAAAGCCTCTAGCAACTTCTATCCCACCATCGACGGGCATAACGCGGCCAATTCCTGAAATCTTCGAATGTATGTGTCAATATCGTACCCAATCATAGTTAGTCGAGAACTCCGTCTCCAACTTTTTCACTTCCGTACGAGGACAAACTTCTTAGTCACCAAACCCTTAAATTGCTCCCAAGTAAGCTTGAAAGCATTCTCCATTCCAATCGGTTGAGCATATGAATTCCACCACGACAACGCTCCATCGAGTAATGTACTTGTAGCAAATTTGACCTTACTATCATCCGGCAATTACAAAGCAAAAACACGGATTCCAACTTTTCAAACCATCGTACCATGGCCGTGGCTCCTTCATTCCCCTAAACTGTGGGCTCACCACTTTGAAATCCTTGTACGAACATCTTAACTCCGGATCCTCCCATTTCCAAGTAGCGCATAGCCTAGCGGCCAAGAAGAAAGCGCCCTCAGAGCTAAAGAAGCAGCCTAACGTTTCCTTTTCGACTCTTAAAGCATCAGCTATGCTATCATTCACTAACTTTTGAATAGTCGCTGGTCATTTCAACTGTAGCTTTCTTCGGTGCCATATCTTCTTCAAAACAAGAGGAAATGTGAGACGTAGCAAAAAATCCGATGTTAATAATAAACACCTAAAAGAGATGTGATAAGAAATGGTAAGTTTGAGGTTATTTTTCAAAATAATCGACGGGTTCCAAAAGATGGTTATGAGGTGTCGTAAGTGCTTCAAATGTATAATGGTTTAGTGACTTAGTGTGAATAAAGTGTAACTCGACATGTTAGTGGTGAAACAAAGGAGTGAGAGTGACTTCGCCCTATTTAAAGGTTTATCTGTGATTCGCTATCGATGATGAATCAGCTGATATAAAAATTGTGATAGGGAATGACAAGGAATTCTCCAAGTTAGAGTATGAAGAAAGAATAATGGAATGGGTATTTAAGGGCATCCATGTGACAATCGTTATGAAATGAAAGTAAATAACTCAAAAATGTACGTATAAATCGTATGCAAAGTGAACATGCACTTGTGATGAAATGATGAGATGCTATGATGATGTAGTTATAGTCTAGGGTCAATGATGCAACTTAGTTCTCTATAATCTAAGCTCGATACCATCTGTTCAATCTGTCACACCCCAAATTACCTATTTTGCAGCGGAATGGAATTCCTGTGGATTGACTGTCATAGCATCACAATCACAGTTATATTGAACGACCTAAAGTGTCGTTTGAAAAGAACATCGCTTGATTTAATAAAACAATCAGAGTTTACAAAGTAGGTCCCAAATGAAAATCAACTTGTGCGGAAAATAAGTTTGTTACAATTCAAACGATGTTTAAAGTAATAAAACCCTAGAGACGCTCGTCACCACGACTCCATGATGTGTCCAAATGCATGCCATGAAGTGAATGCCTTAGATACCCGAGATAAAACATGCTAAAAGTGTCAACACAAAGGTTGAGTGAGTTCATAGAGTTTGAGTTGAATTGTAAAGCCTTTAAAAATCGTTTATGCAGCAAAGGCATTGTAAATCGTTGAAATATAAAGACTTTCAAAATCATTATGCACAAAGGCATTGTAAATCCACTCAGCCAAGTTCGCCCATACAAAACTTGCAACCTGTGTGTTCACAACCCACTGCCAAAATGTATATAGTTTATGTTCAAGCACACAATGTCAAATGAATTCACAAAATAGTGCATGGCTCAATGTATCGAATCATGCAGCAAAAAGGCATTAAATCCACCAGCCCAAGTCCCGCCCATACAAAACTTGCAACCCTGTTCACAACCCACTGCCAAATGTGTATAGTTTATGTTCTAATGAATACGTGTGGTTCAAATCGTTCCAAGACCGTTAGTCCATGAATATACCAAGACCATTAGACCAATGAATATAACAAGTCCGTTAGCTCAATGAATATACCAAGACCATTAGCTCAATGAATATACCAAGACCGTTAGACCAATGAATATACCAAGTCCGTTAGACCAATGAATATAATATGGAAATTCTAAGTATGGCAAAACTGTTACCACGCATGACTAAGCATTCGGCCTGCTAAACATATGATTTGCAAATAGTCATGAATGTAATAAAAAATAGTCGAGCATGTATCTCCCCCAAAACAGTTATGAAAACAAGTAAAAGCAGGGCTATGAAACTCACTTGGTGGAATGATGCGAAGACAAAAGTGAGTACACAGAGATGTAATGTGATAATAAATCTTGACCTATGATGAACGATATGACATGTAATGAGTTGCAATGTAATGTTATGCATGCATTTCGTATGTTATTTATACCATTAGCATGTTTTGAAAATATTACTTATCGTCGAAAAATACTCGTTTGACGTCTTGACCAATCCAAAATCACTTTTCAAGTTTTTACGTCAAAATGTCATCCTACAATGGTTTTATAATGATTTATTGTGAAATTTCACTTTTCGTCAAAACAATGTCGTCGAATTTTCATGAAATTAACAAAATGGCTTTTGAAAACTACAGAACTAAAAATGCTCGATCGTTAGAGAACGAACTCGACGGTTTTGGAAAGTTTGTATCGAAATCTAGAAGTTTTAGTTCAAGAGTTTCCCAAAAGGTCTCGAACATAAAGATAATAAGGATTAAAGATAGTGATTTTGTTGAATTGTCGTAGCAAAGAAAAATGAGTTTCGGCCAAGTTTGAACATCCGTAATTAATTTACTACAACTCCGCTTTACAAACAGCTTGTTGTTTTGAAAAATATGGCCGGTGAACTTGATTTTACTAGAAGACATTTCGCTCCAAAAGTTTCACAACCTCGTTAAAAAAAATTCTCAACATGGACGCATAACTACTAAAATACTTGTATCGTAAAATAATATAGATTTTCGTAAAATAATAGTTACGGCAAGTTTATGAAAAAGTGCATATCTTTGTCGCTTCAAACCGCTTTTCTACGCTTTTATACGTCCTTAGCTTCGGATCGAAGTAAACTAATATATTTTTGACAAGTCGAAATAATTTGTGAAGCTTAAGGCTCGTTTTTGACCCGAACAAGCTAAAAATATGTTGCTGAAATTTCTGAAAATAATATATTTCGTCGTCAAACTTTAAAAATTCACCACGGCTTCGTTATAAGTCCGTTTTTATCCGTTCAAGCGGCCACGGATTCGTTTTAAAGTATATTTTCTAAATATCAAGGTCAAAGTTTCGTACCAACTGTCGGATTTTCCAGAAAAATGAAACAAGGACAGAACATAATTTATAACTTATCGAAAATAGTTTTTCTCGGACAAAACCTATTCTAATCCCTTCAAATCAACTCCAAAGCTAATCTAATCCTACCATACACCTTCTTAGGGTGTCATGGGTTCCTAGACATCATCAAGACCAAATAATACCAAGGGAATATTTATAGGATGACCATAGTATATAAATAACTCTAAAATCATGAAATAAAATGGTATAAATCACATATCATGCATACTTGCTCCAAAAATGAAAAGATGAATATGAAATGAAAAGGAAACATGAAAATGAAAGAAACAAGCTTACAAATGAATATGATGAGGTGAAAGTAACAAGGATTATCCTAAATACTCTTGGTTTTTATTTCAAAACCATATAAAGAGTGATAACTAGATTGTTTAAACACTTAAACTTGAAAAATTTTTGATCCCTTTGTTCTCTTGATGTGATGACCGGTTATGGGGAACCCAAAAGAAGAGAGAAAACTTATGCTATCACTTGGAGAAATAATGTGAAGTGAATGAGAAGAAAATAATTGAAGTAGACTTATAAGTAAGTAACATTTATTACAATCAAAGGAACCATACTCAATTAAATGACACCTCCCCTTATCATGGGGGAGGGATGTAGATATTTATTTTTTATTTTTTTAATTGTATACTTGTGTATTATTTGTATAATTCTTGACAAAAGTGTAAGTTATGTATAGTTAAATGTATAAATCAAGATAAATGGAAATTTTTAAGTGAAAGAGATGTTTAGTAGATCAAAGTAGGATGTAATGAGGTAATAAAATTGTAAAAATACATTCCTTGTAAAATTTGAGTGATAAAATAATTATCGATAATTTTAAGAGAACGCCGTAATAATTTAACTTTAACGATTTATGTACCAAATAAATTTAAAACACTAGGAAAACTAAAATATAGTTTTTATAAACTAAATGTAAGTTTAAAAATATGTCGGGATCATTTTTGAAAGTAACGGGTTAAATATTCAAAATAATAACTCCACGCGATAACGCTTATTTAATATAAAATTTTCGCAAAATGTGAAATGAAATGTCATGCATGAACTAATGTGATGCAAAATGACGAAATGAAATGTAGACTAATCTTAGTCCATATGAGATGTACGTGATGTTATGATCATGAATTCGCCGCTAAACCATAAAGGTTACCGACTTGAAACACAGTAAACCAAGTTTACGATAAATGTTGAAATAGTGAAGCATAAATCGTTTCGAGAAATGACCTGAAAGTACGGGTTGTCACAATATATTCTCCCCCCTTTTTGTCTCAACAAAAAGAAGAGGCGATGCGGAATCTAATGAGCCCGAGCCATTATCTCCCCCTTGATCAAAGCTCCTCCTAAATTGGGTGCTTAATGAGGAGATACATGGATTGTGAAAATAAAGCTACAAAAAAAATGTTAGTAATAATGATCATTCATAAGCATTTCCAAACACTATGTAAAAGCACTAACAATATAGAAAACACCATTCATTAGTTAAAATTTTTCATGAATAAAATCATGAAAAGAGAACACAATGATGTGTTTTAGTACAAGAAAAAAGAAAAAAAAAATAATCCTAAGAAAAGAAAAACTTAAAGATGTTAATGTATGACCATTCTAATGAGATGGTGGATGAGAAAGAGCGTTGAGACGTTCAAGGATGTGATTGAGGATGAACCTCATTTCTTCTTGAAAGTCAAGGACCATAACCCGGGTCCTATCAACGGTTTGGGCCGTTTGCTCACAAGTTGAGCAACCATGCCTAGGGGGTAGTATGTGTGGGGAGGTTGTGGTGGTGGAATGGTAGATGTGTTGGTGTTGGTGAAAATGTTTGGGTTGGTCATGATGGAGGCAAGCAAAGCATTTTGCATTTGCATAGTCTCACTTAAGTGAGAATCCACCATGCCTTTGAATTGGTGGAGGTTGTGGAGTTCCGTTTGAATCTCTCTCTAGTGGGATTGGCATCCCACATGCACTCCTCAATGTCCTCAAGAAGAGGGGACATTGATGTGGGGAGTGGATGGTCCCCATACAAAGGACCATGAATGTCTTTGTGAATGGGGTGGAAGAGAAGAGGTTTAGGCCCTAATGGGGTGTTTGGGTCAAAAGATGACCGAGGTGACTCATGAGCAATCCGCTCAATTGTGCCAAAGGATGGCAATGGTGGTGGATGATTTGGCCTAGGAGGCAAGTCCTCCAAGAAAGGATTTGGTGAAGTTGGTGGAGTGGAAAATAAATCCATAGGAATGAGAGTTGGAGACCTTGGTGGTGAAGGTGGTGAGGGTGTTTTGGAGGTTTGGATGGGTGCCGAGGTGAAGTTGGGTTTTGTAGTGGTGGAGTGGTGATCACAATGTGTGATTGAGTAGGTGTGGCTAAGGTAAGGTTTGTATCATCTCGGATGGGAGATGAGATTGTGAGTGGAGAAGACTCGGATGAGGAGCTAAGGTTAACGAAGCAACAAGGCCTCACACTAATTCTAGCGGTTTTCTTGCAAGGTTTAGGAGAGGATTTTGTCATTTTTGACTTGGGTTTTTCTTTGCTAGATAATGGTAAGAATGAAGAAGGTGTGAGGATGATCATGGTAAAACCTCTCAATTTATAGAAGTGAAAAATTATGGAGAAATGTGTTTGATTTGATGTTAAACCATTGAAGAGATGAGGTTCCTAATGATTTGGAAGTGGGTTGAATGCTAGTCATATCACCCAAGTCAAGCCATTCAAGAGAGATGGAGTGAAGAAGAAAAGATTTGCAATAAATGTGTTCTAATGAGTGGAATTTCCTAACAATCAGATTACCCACGGATTTGAAGGTACCAAAAATTTGGTTTCTTCCTTTATGCCAAAGGGCTCATTGGGTGGATTTTTCAAATTTTTGAATTTTGGTGGGAAATGGATTTCTTATATACCTAAGTGGATTATACTAGTTCTAATAAGTGTATAAACTAGTTAAGATTGATTTATAAGCAATGGATGGTAATTTGGAATCACGAAAGAGTCAAAATTCAGAAAGTTACCTGGAGGATCCACGGCACCAAAATTTTACACAGACGGACCCCTAAAAGGGTGCCGCCCGGTCCGCCAAGACTGTGTATGGCGGTACCATTTCACATAACGACGGTACCAAATCGTTGGTGCCGCCTCGATCCGCGGTGTCCGTGCAGAAAAACTTGGCAGAGTATGTTTTTAGGACTCGGGGACTTTTCCGAAACCTGAAATTTTTCTCAAAACTTGTGACACTAAACATTTCTAGTTAGGAAGAGTAAATAATACATGTATAAACATAGTGGAGCATAGATTTCGAGCAAGGCTTTTTGACTTTCACATTATAGTGAAAATGGGTAAAATTTGATAGCATACTTGTGCTATCCCCCTGCATAAGATTGTTAGCATACAACATTGTTTCAAGTTGTATTATCATCCTACATAATAAAAACAACTAAATTGTATCAAACATTAACGATAATGTATTGTTCCAAACACTCCTTAAAGTACCCTCATTTGTCCAACTTCTTGTAAATCTTGCTCATCATCCTACCAAGGCATTTGAACATTCCTTTAGTTTGCTTGAACTCACGATTCATTCTCGATCTCGGAAGAGACGATAATACTCATGAGGTGGAAGATGAGAGCTTGGAAGACCATCCTCTGAGCTATTTGATGATGATGATGATGGAGTTGGAGGTTTTGCTCTCTTGCCTTTGTCTTAGCAACTCGTGCATCACTTAAAGGTACAAAGATGTGAGGGATGGGCTCATAGTGAAGGCGCATACCTTTTGGACTTGGTCGAATTGGTGCAAAGTTTCTATAGACACGGGTGAGAAGCATCCTGTATGGAAGAGCAACCGATCCTTGAGTTGGAATATCAATCATTCTCCTAGTGATGTAGTAAGCTAAATTGAATGGTTGACGGGTGGACAAGTTGTAGAGCATGTGACAAAGGCAAGCGTTGATGTGATCCCTATTTCCTATGGTGCTAATGACGTTGGCTCTAAGTAGCTCCTCCCATTTCTTAAATTTGGGCTTAAGTTCATTTAGCTCCATTCCATATGGATCTCGGTTTACTTCTTTTTCCTTTCGGGTAACTCGGGTTGTATCACCCCCTTTGGGTTAAATAGGTGTTCACGGATAACATCCTTATCGGCCAAACGGGTTTGGTAGGGAGGAGTGCGGTCATTGATTGCATCAAGAGCGGTGAGTGACCACTTATCCGAGTAGACACAAGTCCCTCGGTTGGGAATTCCTAGCACTTGAGCAAAGTTGGCTAAGGTGATGGTGTAGTCGCTTTGATTGATTCTAAACCTAAGACAAAATTCATCATCGCCTTCATCACTAAAGCCGGTCACACTAGCATAGAATTCTAACACAAACCTAGGACAAATTGGTTCATCGATGTCAAGAAGACAATCGAATTGAATGGCTGCTAGTTCTTCACGGAGATTGGTATTTTCAAGGAAGGATGAGTGAATGGTTCTACCCTCATGGAAATACCTTGATTCTAGACCCCTAAATATTTCTACTTGTTCCTTGGAAAGTCCTTTGGTTTTGTGATGTTTGGGAATATAGGCAAGGGTGTCTTTGTGATCATAGAATCTTGCGGCTACCATGGTTATTCCTAAGGACAAGAATTAATATGTTAAAATGAGAATAAAGTTTAACGTTTTTGGTTCTAGTGTGTGCCTATATGAAAACAATTTTGAGTTGCGGTTATCTCGACTCATTTTATGCACAAAAATGGTTTTAGTGGGGTGTTTGGCAAATACCATGAGATAACCCAAATGCTCCTAATTCAATGTGGCTTCATTTGAATATACCGGGAATGCATATTAGTTATGCAATACCTTTAGTATTCAAGAGCATGCAAGTGATGAAAAGTCTAACGTTTCTATTTGTATTAACAATGAAAAAATTGTTTTCCTACAAGTGAGAAGCTTTTCAAAATTTTGACATGGGGTGTTTGGTTATTTGAATAAGGCCTTATATTCATTATCTATCAATTAGTGGGAAGCATGATTTGTTTATGCAATATGATAATGTAGTACCTAATTTCAATGACTAGTTATGCATTTGCCAATTGAATTCATATTTGGTATATAAGCATACATAAAACCCCATGTAATGATTTGTGATAGTTTTGTGCATAAATAAGAATCCTAGACTCCGAATTAAGAGATAAAATGTAGTTAGGATACTTACAATGATGTTATCTTCAGTGATTAGTGAGTGGGAAGGTGACAATAATGAGCTTGGTTTAATGTTTACACGTTTTGGTAAAGTGGGTTTTGAGGAAGAAGATGTTTTATAGGTAGCTTTTGCTTCAGACACTCGACCGACGGTACCAAAATTTGGTTCCGTCCTTTGTTATCGCTTGGTGTCGTGGTACAGATGAGCGTACAAGACAAAATTGTTTTGTTTTGACTATTCTAATGTTTTGGGCTATGTTTATCCTACATGTTTGGTTCCATTAACCCTAAACCAAGTCTAAGAAGATTAAAAGGTTCTCGTCTAAGAGGCTTAGTTAAGATGTCGGCAATGTTGTCTTCGGAGGATACTTTCTCGATTGAGATGTTTCCTTTTTGAACATTGTCGCAAAGAAAGTGATGACGGATTTCAATATGCTTTGTACGAGCGTGTTGAACGGGATTCTTTGCGAGATCGATGGCTCCTTTGTTGTCGCAAAGTATCACAATGTCGTTGAGATGAATTACGTAATCCACGAGAGCTTGCTTCATCCAAAGAGCTTGTTGACATGCTTTTCCCGCTAAGACGCATTCTCGGCTTCAGTAGTTGAGATGGCTAAAGCCGTTTGCTTCTTTGCAAACCATGAGGTGAGACAATGTCCAACAAAAGTGCAAATACCACTTGTACTTTTTCTATCGACATAATCACCGGCATGATCCGAGTCGGCATACACTATGGTTTCTACAACCGTTCCTTTGGGATACCATAATCCTAAACACGTTGTTCCCTTAATGTATCTAAAAATCCTTTTAAGGCTTCTAAGTGTGATGCCTTTGGGTTTTCTTGAAAGCGAGCACATAGACAAACACTAAACATAATGTCGGGTCTACTAGCCGTAAGATAGAATAGGCTACCAATCATTCCTCTATATTTAGTGTTATCTACGGATTCACCTTCTTCGTCCTTGGTGAGTTTAGTGTCCGAGGACATGGGTGTTTTAGTTGGTTTGGAATCTTCAAGACCAAATTTCTTAAGTATGTCTTTTATATATTTAGATTGGTTAAAAAATATGCCATCTTCTAGTTGTTTAATTTGAAGTCCTAGAAAGAAATTTAACTCACCCATCATACTCATTTCAAACTCGTCCTGCATGATTTTAGAGAAATCATCACATAGTTCTTGACAAGTTGATCCGAATATAATGTCATCAACGTATATTTGAACAATGATAATATGTGATTCTTTTTCTTGGTAAAAAGAGTATTATCTACTAATCCCATAGTGTATTTGTTATCAATAAGAAAAGTCTTAAGTCGATCGTACCAAGCTTTTGGTGCTTGCTTAAGACCATATAATGCTTTCTTGAGTTTGAAGACATGATGTGGTTTCTCAAAGTCGGTAAAACCGGAGGTTGAGCAACATACACTTCTTCGTTAATAAACCCATTAAGAAAAACACTTTTAACATCCATTTGAAATAATTTAAAATCATAGGCACATGCATAAGCAAGTAATATTCTAATAGACTCAAGTCTAGCTACCGGTGCATAAGTTTCATCATAATCAATCCCTCTTGTTGATTATAACCTTGCGCTACAAGCCTAGCTTTGTTTCTAGATACTATACCATTTTCATCCATTTTATTTCCAAAAACCCATTTCGTTCCAATTATAGTTTGATCTTTAGGTTTTGGAACTAATTTCCAAACATCATTTCTAATGAATTGGTTTAACTCTTCTTGCATGGCAATTACCCATGATTCATCTTTTATTGCTTCATTTACTTTGCGGTTCAATGGTGGATACAAAACAAAAATAATTACTTTGATTTTGGGCTTGTGACCTTAAGGTTCTTTGATTTAGTTGTCCTATGACCTTGTCTAAAGGATGACTTTTAGATTCTTTGATGTTTACAATTTCTTTATTTAATGGTTCATCTTCCTTGTTATTATTAATTATTTCTTGACTTTCTATTATTTGACTTTCAACTAAGTCATCATCTACCAAAGGTGATGTCGTAGAGGGAGGTGGACTTTTCAATGTTATGTTCAACGATTCCTGACTATCATTGTTTCTTTGTTTAGGACAATGTAAGCTTTACTAGTTTGAGAATAACCAAGAAATACACCTTCATAAGACTTTGGGTCAAACTTGGTGAGGTAATCTTAGTATTAAGAATAAAGCATTTACAACCAAAGACTCTAAAATATCCTAAAGTTGGCTTTTTACCTTTATAAAGCTCATATGGTGTTTTGTTTAAGAAAGGACGTATTAAGACTCTATTTAAAATATATGTAGAAGTGTCAACGGCGCTACACCAAAACTTTTGAGGAATGTTTTGTTCATTAAGCATTGTTCTACTCATTTCTTGAATTGTTCTATTTTTACGTTCTACTACTCCATTAGATTGAGGTGTTCGTGGAGCCGAAAAGTTATGTGTTATACCATTTGTATCACAAAAGTTTCCAAATTGAGTTTCGTTGTCAAATTCACGACCATGATCCGCTCGGATCGACACAATTTTAACACCTAGTTGATTTTGAATTTTCTTGCTAAGAATTTCAAATTTATCAAAAGCTTCATTTTTTGTTTTCAAAAATAACGGCCAAGTAAACCTTGAGTAATCATCTACTATGACCAAAGTGTATAAGTTGCCTCCGTAGCTTCTTATAGCGGATGGTCCAAACAAGTCCATATGTAATAATTCTAGACACTTAGATGTGGACACCATATTTTTAGATTTGTGACTACTATGGGTTTGTTTACCAATTTTTCAAGCGTCGCAAAAGTGTTGGTCATATTTTAGTTTTGGTAAATTCCTAACTAGCTCTTTTGAAGATAGGTTTTGTATAAGTCTCATATTAGCGTGACCTAAGCGCCTATGCCAAAGAGATGAGCTATCGTCTAACGTTGTTAGGCAAAGTTTGTCATTAGATGTTTTATCTATTTTCATGACGTATATGTTATTTTTCCTAACTCCTTTAGCTATGGTGATACCATCTTTAGTATTTTACTACCATTTTCATCAAATAGTACTTTATACTTTTTATCACATAATTGGCTAATACTAAGTAGATTAAATCCTAACCTATTTACATGAGCAACATTTTCAATGGTTAGGGAGTTATGAGCAATCGAACATTTGCCAATGATTTTGCTTTTGAGATTGCTTCCAAAAGTGACATTACCTCCGTCATACTCTTGGTATGATGAGAAGAGACTTTTGTTGCCCGTCATGTGTCGTGAGCATCCACTATCTTTTATCCATTCATCAGGTTCCAATCCAACTTTCAAGCATACCTAAGAAGCAAATAACTCAAGCATTTGGTCCCCAATATCTCATGGGTCCGTTTGGATTAAACATACCATTTATTTGATTCATGTATGGAAACGATGGGTAAGAGTTCCATGACATGTAATCTTGAGTTTGATATGGTCTAGGAAAGTTTTGATTCCAACCGTTGTGTTGGTAGTTGGGTTGTATGTTGTGGTTGCTCTTAGGAAAGGGGCGTTTGGCAAAAGGTGTTTTATATCGTTGTTGAGTAGCTTTTGATCTAAATTCATTTTTGGCAAGTCCTACTCCCCGATGTAACGGGTTTTAGTTTAACACTATCATTGGTTTTCTTTGTTACTTTGACAAATTCAAGACGGTCCGTATTTGCGAACATTCTCGTCTGAAGTACCCACGCCACCATTTTGTTCAACGGATGGAACCCTTATTTTGGTTCCGTCTGTCCGTCGACCGGCTTGCATCGCAGCAGCTTTTGAATCGTTCGTTTTTCGGCCGCTTTGTTTTGACTCTTTGGAATTAATACCTCATTAAATCCTAGCCCATTCATGTCCCTCGGTGTTTTATGGATTTTAACTATTTCATCGCAAGCAAGATGTTTTTGTTAAACCTTTTAAACTTAGAATTATTTTCGATTAGAACTTCTTGTGTGAGCTTTAGTTTTTCTATTTCAAGATTAAGCTCTTGACATGATTTACAATCATCGTCATTTGCTTTTCCTTTTTCAAGTCGTTTTGCTTTTTTCTTTTAACTCATAAACTTCATTTTCCAAAAATTCCTTTTTGGTTTTTAAAATTTATTTTTAGTTATGATTTTTAGACTTAGCTCACACAATTGATTATATTGTTTTTGCAAAGTGTCATCATCAATAGAAGAATAAGAAGAGTCAGAAAGTACCTCATTTGACTCATGTGCCATTAGAGCGATCTCTTCCTTGCTTGATTCTTCATCATCTTCACTATCACTCCAAGCACCACTTACAAAAGCTCGTTGTGTTTTGCTTTTAGGTGGCTTGGGACATTCTCCTATGAGATGACTTGCATCACCACATCTAAAACACTTTCTTTCACCTTTAACCTTTTTGTCATCCCGATCTTTTCGGAATGGCTTCTTTTCTTCTCGAGGTTGTTTTACAAACTTTCCTCTTCTTCTAAAGAACTACTTAAAGTCTCTAACGGCCATGGCATACTCCTCATCTTCACTACCGGAGCAAGATTCGTCATCATCACTTGATTCCGCCTTTGCTTTAAGAGCAACGGATTTGATCTTCTCCCTTCTTCCTTTGATGATCTCCGAATCTTTCTCCATCACCATTTCATATACTTTGAGGTTACCGATTAGCTCATCTAGTGACATTTTGGAGAGATTTGATTCTTCAATAGCGGTCACTTTAGCTCTCCATTTGGGATGGAGTGCTCTAAGAAATTACGTGACAAAGTTCTTACTACTAAAAGATTCATCAAGTGCTTTAAGTGATGTAATAATAGTATTAAAGCGAGCAAAGCCACAATCAATGGTTTCATCTTCATGGATAACAAATTGTTCATATTGTTGAACAAGAAGATCAATTTTGTTATCCTTGACTTGTGAATTACCTTGATGTTTAATAATCAAAGATTCCCAATATTTTGGCGGTTTCACACATAAAAATTCTTTCATATTCTTTTCTAGGTAAAGCATTATAAAGCATCATTTTAGCTTCATTATTTTTAGCAACTAATTTCTTTTGTTCATCAATAGAAATATCCTTTGTTGTAGAACTAAAATCGCCTTTAACAATAACAAACCAAAGATCTATATCTTTTGATTTTACATATGTTTCAAAACGATTTTTCCAATAGATAAATCCATTGGTTTCAAAGAGTGGTGGTCTTTGCATAGATTGCCATTCTTTAAAGTTTTCAGAATCCATGGATCGTTTCAAGTTTATAAAATACAAATTATTTTAGAAATTCTTGAGCAACGAGGCTCTGGTACCAATTGTAGAAAACTAGAAGGGAGGGTTGAATAGTTTACCAATTAAAAACTTTGTTTTGAAACTTATTGAAAGATCAATTGATATTGATCTTGGATATGTTGATGAAATATGCAAGCAATATGTAAAGAGTAAATAAGGAAAGAAATGATCAAACCACAACAAGTTGTTTATATTGGTTCGGTCTACAAGGACTCTTTTTCCTTGCCCTACTCCACTCCCCGAGTCTCACACTCGAGAGTTTAACTTGTCAACAAGCTCCTTTCACCGGCGGAGAAAACCTTTACACTTCGCTTACACTATTTCCGACACTAAGCTAGATGTCGAGTTCTTTCCAAGGGTACAACTACTCCCACACACAATGTATTTTGAGGACTAAAATACTAACCACTCACACTCGCAAGATTATGATGGTTTGATACAACAATGAAGTATGAATCAACACTAGATCATACAACACTAAACAAACAAGACTTCCAACTTCTTGTTTGAAGCTTGAATGTGACTTGATCTTCTTTGCTACAAAAGAGATCATTAATATGATATGAAACTGAGTTAGAAAGGTTAGAGAGAAGATATGTAGAGAGTATGATAGAAAGGGATGAAAAACTACTTGATTTGGCTTTGCTATTTATAGCCAAAACCATCGAAGCATCCACGGACCCGGACCCCAAAAAGGGTTCCGCCACCATTGTGGATTTTTGTGTCCATTGCCCCGGAGCAAGATATCAAGATCTTTGCCAAAGTCAACCATATCTATGTAAGATTGTGTAAGATATGAAGAGTACAAATCCACACAAAATATCTAATGAAATCTTCCAATGATTTCCATGATGCATCACATGATGTCATATGTTGTATTTCTATTTTTAGAAATATGCAAGTACTTAAGTAGTGTTTGGTTTTAAGAACCTAAAACATTCTAAAACTACTATCATACATAATGATTAGAGTCATATAAAGATATGACTAATCACAAATGTAAATGCTTGAATGATGAAGATATTGTTTGAAAAAACTTGTTTTAATATCTATTAAACTTGACAAGCTTTAAGCTTTTATACAAACTAAATTTACTTTTGTCGTTAACAAAACTTAGGTAAAAATCAAAAATATAAATAACGTTTAATGACGATATTTGTATTAACACTAACATTAGCTATCACTTTAAGGAGTTACATTATAGTACTCAGTGTCACACGGGGCACACGGAGTTGTAGATAGTCCAAGAGGTGGATATTTCATATATTGTTTGATTGGTTTGGGTATATATATGGCACTACCTATGTTGTTGTAGGAATTACGTTGTAGTGCTCAAGATAGGTTCAGAGTCACACTTTTCTACAATATTAAGTCACATGTCTAAGGGGTGTTTAATTCATTCTCGATCAGCTTATATTGGGTTGTCTCCATTCAGTGGTCATTTACTAGATGGTTGGATTTTGAAGAGATCACTTATAGGTTGAAGAGAAGAGATGAGATTGTAGATAAAGATAGTCATATTTTTTGGATATATTCTCACGAAAAATGTGCTTGAGATGAGATTGTGGTCTATCTGCGGCTCATTTAAAGGCTATTGTCATCCATGAAATTAGACTTGGATAGGTTGCTTTTTCTTTGTTTAGCATAAAGGTTGATGTATCTTTTTTTTGGGTAAAGGGGAGTAATCCTGCACTCGGTAAATATATTAACCAAAGAAACGCTTAAGTACAATGGATATGAGTGAAATCCCATATCTCACTCTCGCTACATAGGCATAAAGCTTACATAACAAGATACTTCCTATTTTCTAAACAAGAAAACAAACCATCGCTCAAATGATAACATAGGACATAACGAAGAAAATTACTTCCTAGGACCTTGAAGCTTGGTGCCATACATGGCATTAAAGGCATCCAAATTCCCCGGAAGATCATAAACCTGATTCGCATAGTCATCGTAGTCATAGTCATCATCCTCATCTTCAAACTTTGGCCACCACTCAATAGATTAGCGTGACTCATCAAATAGGTTAGCAACCACCTCATCATCGTCAGTAATCGAAACCACGATCTCTCCCATTTTTAGAAAAGGGTTAACTCTCTTAGTAGAAGAGGCGGGCGATTACAAGAATCACTAGTATTAGAGCCACACCGACTCCATCTCTTTCAAATCACTCACAAGGTTGATGTATCTTAGTTTCTGCTTATTTTTGTTTTGCTTTTTTAGTTGTGTGTAGCTAGTTGATCATTTATGGCTTGTCGTTATTGATTTAGTAGTTGTTCAAGCGATTACTTGAGGTTGATGTGGTATTTCAGCCACATTTCATTATACTTAACCTTTTTTTTTTTTTTGAGTAATATATTTTACCGGGTGGGAAGCCCTTTCCCCTAAAAAGAATCTAAATCTGATGTGCACATCTGAATATGAATATATGGTTGAAATGTCTTAATGTGATTCCATCTTAATATGAATAAGAGGTCGAGAAATCTGAATCTAACTCATATAAAGTGCTTATTTTTGTAAAAGTTGTCAAAATTTGTTAGATTATCAATAAAAATTTCACCCATCACAAAACACATCTTGACATCGACACAACAATAAACAAATTATAATTTTAGTTACATGGGTGGTCGACATGGGTAACTCGCTAATGATGTTTGGGTTGACATTCCCAACCCATCAAAATGTGTTTGAAATATGTTATAACGCTTTGAGTATGAATCGCACCCATAACTTTTATCAACTTGTACATTTTTTATTTAACAAAAAAATGCAGTGATTTTCTTTAAAGGTACTTTCTATATAAATGAAAAACTCGAAACAAGAACAAAAAATACATAATGAAGAAAAAAGAAAAAAAAAAAATTGTGAAACATTAAAAGGTGTTAAAATACCCTTCAACATCTAGTTTCAATAAGAGTTTTTGGCCTCACAAACACTCTAAATCTTAACCCGCCTCTTAATGACAGAGAAAAACAAACACTTTTTGGTCCAAACCTCTTACTGTGTTTGACTAAGTTAGATTAAGAGGCTATTAAGAGATTTAAAAAAAAAAAAAAAAAAAAACCCTTTCTTTGGGCTAATGTGGATGATTAAGTTAATAATGACTCGTGGCCTTATGTATTCAAGTTTGAAGGATAAATTTCATTGGATGGGATCTTTATGTCCACCACCGATAAATTCCAAGGTTTTTTGCAAATTTATATGTATGACACGACAATGAGGTCTCTAATGACTTCTTTATTTTGGTGGAGATGAATCATGGGTTTTGAAACCTCGAATTGTCAAGACTTCAATTGTGTCCTTGACGAATTTAATGAATTGGTCAAGCTACTTAGAACAACCAAAGACATGTGTGTTGATAAAGAGCCTCGTGAGTTTGAAATCGTATATAACAAATGGAACATAATGCGCTATAATATCGTGGAAGCATTTTTCCGTCAGATGATCTTGACAGTTCTCTCGTTGCCATTCTTCGATGTCCCGAGCTTTGTAGTATGCAGTCATACATGAAAGAACCCGTTAGAAGGGGTCCCGAACCGAAGCCCCGGGACCACCTCCGACGGTCAAGTCAACCTCATATGTAGAGGATTTAGTATATATGTACACGCATGTGTATGTGTAAAAATGAGATCATGTAAATGAAAGAGATAGAGTAGTATATATAGAGAGAGAAAGAGGTAGGTGTCAAGTGGGCCACCTCAATACATCAATCTATGCGCTAGTGTCGTCATCACGTGGAGACACAATCGTAATATCCGGGTTATGTGGCATAGTCCGTCCCTTCCTAATGACCTTCGGCGTGATGGAGACTCTTCGGTCCGGCACGTGTCGTCCGGACATATACGCCAACATGTCCCCCAAGATTGTAGTATCGGCTAAAGACCGATGGTGCAATACCGAGAGTGTCTTACCTTCCCGCACCTATCGCTCGGGTCCATCCGGACACATACGCCAACATGTCCCCAAGATTGTAGTATCGGTTGAAGACCGATGGTGCAATACTTAGAGAATGTCTTAATGTCTTTTCGCACATGTCCTCAGATGCCCTATCGGCTTGTGCCCTTCAATACAAGTATATCGTCTTTCTCAAACGCTGTCCTTCGGACACATACATCAACATGTCCCCCAAGATTGCATTATTAGTAAAATCGATGATGTAATACTTAAAGAGTATCTTATGACCTTTCGGTCCTTATCCTTCGGACATGCCTTCCGCCCAAATGACCATCTTAGAGTGATTTATAAGCCGCTGCTTCATAAAGCGAAGTTTGGTCTATTAGACCAAATATACCGCCATGTCCCCCAAGATAGTATTGTTGACCTAAATGATGCTATACTTAAACATCGTTAGATCCGAAAGCGAGATATGTCTTTTCCATCATCTCTTTGTTTCCTGCACAAATAAAACATAGCTTTTCTACCATAATCATTATTTTGTGATGTGCCGTTATATATCATTTGTTTATTAATCACAAACCTATACCGCATAATTTGTGTTTTATTACAATTGTTACTCATATAGCTCCGGAGGTATAAGCTTGTATGTTTGATTTAAGTTTGGATCATAAATGTACACCAAACACTTGTTTTTTTATTACCGTTGCTACTTACATAGCTCTAGAGGTACAAGTTTACATGTTTGAGACGCTTACACCAAGGTCTTCCGGAGTAGACATCGACACACCGGCCGCTTTTAGTTTATCTACGTAGTTCCCAAGATCATTTTGTACAAGGGCTTCGAGATCGTTTTGTACCGCATCCGAAATGGTTTTACATTCGGCATCCAAAAGATGTTGCACTCGGGCATATTGCCGTTCGTGAATAGCACCTGGCCTTCCCGAGATCATTTTGTACTTGGGCTTCCGAGATCATTTTGTACTCGGGCATCCGAAATGGTTTTACACTCGCATCCTAAAGATGTTGCACTCGGGCATCCGAAAGATGTTATACTCTGGCATCCCGGCGGTGGCCGCCAATCGGGTATCACACAAATATTATGTTCGTGGATTGTACTTATTACTTAACGGGAATTCACAAAGGTACTATATCTCATTAGTTTTATTAAACTTAAATAGAACATGGTATTAGATAACTTGGTCAACTGATAATGACAATATTATCCATGGATGTTAAGTATCAAACCTGGTGTTTATTGCTTTCTTCGATCACGCTTTGATACCCACAAAGTCATTATCTCCTTGCTAATTCTCGCCAAATAAAATATGAAAGCTTTTGCTTTCTCCCGTTAATTATGACAAATACAATATTTCACATGTGTTAATACAAAATAGGTCGCAACAAAACCGTGAACGAACCGACGGAAGGTGCCATACCACTATACTCCCCCCAGTTCAGCGGTGCTATAACTCACTAGTACCGTTGAACTCAAGTAAAACATTATTGACAAATAACAACAATGCTTACCCATGGATGTGAATTATCAAACATGCAGGTGTTTCTCCTGATTTGGCTATTATGTCACAATATTTGAAGACATTGATCAAACATTGTTGTCTTAATATTTCAAGGTTGTACCATAATATTACTTAAATATCCGCACAAGATTTTTAATTTCCTTTCATTTTTCAAGACACTCGTGATTTGTGGTGACCGCATCTAAAAAACTCTCGATGAAAAGCAATGTTTTAGCAAAACTTTTAGGTGTATATGTCTGTTTATCATGTGGTAAAAGCATTGATATAATCCTTTCAGCCATAAGACCGAGCCGCACTAAAAACATATTTGATCTAGATTATAAGATTATGTCGAGCGACTTGTTTTCCCAAGAAAAGCGGTTAAGAATGTTAACACTTGAAGCCTAATATGTAAGGGCAATAAAAGTTGTCATTTGTGCCAACAATAGATGGAGGTTTATTAGCCGGACAATTAGTGGTCCGAATGTCATAGGCGTAAAATAATCGGCATTTAATGCTATTTTCAAAGGTGCTTGGAGATTGACAAATCCAAAGGATCAAACCTTGTCATCAACGATCTCTATCCTCATGTCCAAATATTATACAAGCAACTTAATATTTTGTGTTTGAGCCTGTACATTTATCTTCTATAAAGTGCTCCTACAATATTCTGATAGTGATGTAAAATGATGTGTGAAAAAATCATTCAAGTATGTAAGAGGCACAAGCGGTCAAATAACCTTTCTTTTATCAACACTTTGGGGTTTAGGTTGTGCTAGTTCTCCATGAACAAATATATTTTTCTTTGAAGTTTGAATTTTTGTGATAGCTTGTGAGAGTGATCGTGATGTCGAGTAGGCTTCTTACGCTTTTGTGTCGATGAAAATTGCAAATGCTTTTAAAATAGTCAATATTTCTACATATGAGTTGGCATAAAAGAGGCTCATCACTTACCTTAGTCTACTTTCGGTGACATCCCACTAGACTAGCATACAAGCACAATATTTGACTAAGAAATATTATAAGCCCAATTAAAACTCACGTGATATATATAAAGCACAAAATGAACAAATGGCTTGCCCAAAAGTAGTAGACCAATGAGGATTGTCATTTTTACCTGTTCCTGATATTCTATTGTGTCATGGTGCATAGTGAGTGTATTGCAAGATATCTAACTGAATTGTATATATCACAATAAATTCTTATAATATTTGAAACTATTATGTTTAAGTCATTAATAGTTTGTCTCACATGTGCACGCGTTTCTGTTTGTTTAAAGACTCACGAGTTTTTCTTTTAAGTTTCGTAAAAAACCAAAAGCATGCTTGAGAAGAAACATTATACCTTAAAAGTTTTAAAAAGTACTCAGCCTGTGACACAATCCACTAAATATTTTGTTGAAATGGTTTTTCACCTTCCTAAAGGATTTTCAATGTATAGCCACAAGTTTAGCATATTCAATATGTCAACTCCAAAAGTGGTTGTCCACTTTTTAGGCACATGGTAAATCATTGGGTATTTTTGCTAAAATTTCTTGCGCATGAGTTTCATAATTACCCAAAAAGAGATGTTTTACATGTGTTTATTAGTAAATCATTGTTTTGTTTAAGCTCTGAATCTTAAAAGGCCTTTAAACAACGTAAATGAACGCAATATGCCGTTAAGACGATAAAACTATTTCGTTATAAATAATAATTATCATAAAGCAAAATGTAGAAATCGTATCGTGGTGTCATGCAGATTGTGTAACAATCTTGTTTCTCTTTTTGACCGGTCACTCACATACATAAAGCAATTTTTGTTTTTATATATTTTTTCCTTTGTACAAAATTTATTAGACCAAACGCTTGTCCGATGAATCACATGCAAGATTTTTATGGTCTTTACCCATATTAAATAATGTCAAATTTTCTCGCATAAGATTATCACGCTGGGGTGATTCTATCTACCAAATTACGCGACTTCATAAAAAGTACTCTCTGTCATGCTTTTGTATTAAACTCATTTTAAAAAGGTAATATTTGGCTAAAGTCTTTTATCGCTTTTTCCAATAGTGACGTGACCTTTCACCACCAACAGTTGTATGCCCACAATTTGTAACTCTTTTTCACATAGGTTAACTATTCACCCATTCCATTTTAAAAAATGCAATAAAAATGAGCTCTTTAAATTTATTTTATATTGAAACAATACTTTAAAAAGGCTTGTATATATATGCATATTCTTTTTTATGATACAAGTTATGTCAAATATGTGATCGATGATGAAAACGTACCATATAAAGGTACGGACGCTTGACATAGACAAAACTAGGTCGCCGACATGTAAACGATAACATAATTTAAGGCCATAATCTGTTTTTTTTAGAAAAGGTTGACATATAGACAACCATATTGTCCTCAAATACGCTTATTATTACACTCAATATTGAAGTTATGTGAATCACATATTTTAACATGGCATTAGTTATGTGCATTTTAAAACTACTATTGATAAAAAATGTGGCCAAATTCATACTTTGCTAGTGAAGATATACCTTAATGTGCCTTAATATCGTTTAGCATGAAACAAACATAACTGACCATATTCACGGATGCACGCATGATACCACATAAAAATGTATGGCAAATAAAATATCAGATAAATACGCGGTATATCACGCATGACAAGTTGCAAGTTGATTTCCTTATTTTTAATAGTAAGGACAATTGCTTGTACATCATTACCGACAAACACAAGACCTAGGTAGTAGGTACTCATATAATATTTGACCTTATTTTGAGGGTGAGGTGATCCCAAATAATTCAATGACCAATTATCCATCCACTTCTTTTACTAATATAACTAATAGTTAGGTTGCTCTATCAAGAGGATGAAGTCAAGCACCGTTATACTAACAAATCGATGGCTACTTTATACAATCATACCTAACATAGCAAGTGAGAAGACATGAAGATGAAATTGGAGCACTTACAGAGTTGTGGACGTGAAATGCCATAGAAACAAACGAATACGCACTCGGAGGTCATACCAGATGTCCTCGCTTTGTTCGGGATCACACGGTTGAAACCCGTCACAAGCATATCCGAACGAGACAAGCCTCCGGTGACATCGGCGTCCACATGTGATGAACGAAAAGTGTATTCGAACGGCTTGACCGAATGAAATGATGCCGGACGGTTCATGCCGCCTGTCCATATTTGACGTCCATGCCGGATGTCAACACCGAACGGCATCACCGAAAGTCCGTACCGGACCGAAAATGTGAACCAACATTCTTAACCCTTCGTAGAGTGAATAACGAGTCACCTCCGGATGGAGTCATACCGGCGAAGGATGGTGGGCGAACCACCTCCGGATGGTGGACGAACCACCTTCAAGCGAGAAGTTCAAACGAGACGTATCATCCTTAGCTCCGGTAGAGTGAATGACGGGTCCCACGGAAGGCGCCAAATGTTGAAGCATTTTTCCGTCGATGATCTTGATACTCTCTCGTGCCATTCTTCGATGTCCCGAGCTTTGTAGTATGCAGTCATACATGAAAGAACCTCGTTAGAAGGGTCCCGGGTCAAGCCCGGACCACCCTCCGACGGTCAAGTCAGACCTCATATGTAGAGGATTTAGTATATATGTACACGTATGTGTATGTGTAAAAAATGAGATCATATAAATGAAAGAGATAGAGTAGTATATATAGAGAGAAAGAGTAGGTGTAGTGCGGCCACCTCAATACCTATCAACTCTATGCGCTAGTGTCGTCACGTGGAGACACAATCCCGTAATATCCGGGTTATGTGGCATAGTCCATCCTTCCGCAATGACCTTCGGCGTGATGGAGACTCTTCGTCGGTACGTGTCGTCCGGACACATACGTCAACAAATACTCTTGTCTCAGGATAGCTTGGTGCAATTTTTTATGACAATGGGACAAGAAATAAAAATGATTTTGACATAATAGTTAATTCGCATGAAGGATGGGTTGCCTCAAAGAATAACTAAGTTGCATCTTTCATGTATAGCATTGCAATTTCCATTGTTATTCCTTTTTGGTGAGCACGAGTGGTCGCCTTAGCTTAAGTTAGTGAACAATGGATCTAGAGGTGATAATCAACTTACAACTAAATTGTTATATAACTTTCAACTTCATGATCGTTTTTATATGGGTTTTTGTACTCAGTATTGACAGACTTGCTTTGTTGCTCACCAATTTCTTAAATATCAAGGTTTGTGCTTATTTCAAATTTTCTAATATGTTACTTATACATTATAAATGTTTTTGGTACTCAAGCATTTAACTTTGCATTATATTTCGGCACAGGAATTTCTACTTTTCCTGACAATGAAACCACATGCTGAACCACCTCTTAGATGTAAATTTTTTCACGTATAAACTTGGCTTCAATATACTTTGATGAAGTAATAAATAATGACTGGCAGCTATAGAAATATTGAAGATTTGAGCACATACTCTACTTTCAGTTTTGCAAGTCACACTAACTGCTTATAAAAAGTTAGAAATTTTTAACAAAAATTTTCTCAACCAATGTGAACACTAACCTATACAAAAATGCTTAATTTGACACAAGACCATTTCACCTACAAGATTATAAGAATTTTCGATTTTTACAACTTTAATTATTTAGGACCTTTATTTTTAATTTAATGGATTCGTCGTTATGGGGATTTAAGATTTGCTCGTGGTTAAGAAACTTTCGATCTGAGAAAATTAGGAAAATCTCACTTTAAGGGTTTTTTAGGATTGCATGCTAAAATTGTTTGTCTACCCATTTCTTTAATACTAAGTTTCTTAAAAGAAGCAATTTGAGTATGCTTACTTAAATAAGCTTATTACAATCAATTACTAATAAATTCATGTTTAATAAACTTATTTTCTTACACTAATTATCCCCTGGGCTTCCATTTCCAATAAGTCTCGGATAAACTAGAAGACTAAGGCCTTGTTTACTAAACTAAGTGGTGTGAGTCATTTTCATATGAGCCACTTATTATAGAGACAACATTTTTTGTAACTCCCCCCAATTAAGAGGGAATATGGGTTGGACCCACTCATTAAGTGGCTCATATAGAAAAAATAAACACCCCCTAACTCCTTCCCCTCCTAGGGCTTCAACAAGGATCCTTTATATGTTCATATTGTCATGGAGATTTGCAATGGAGGCGAATTGCCGGTCATAATCATCCAAAAGGGACATTTATAATGTTGTTTTAGTATAAACTTTTAAGCAATCATAATTTTCATTTTCGACACTCAACTAAATTTTGTGATTATTTAGGGTCAAAATAATTAGATAGGTAAAGATTAGCCGTAAGAAACTGATTATTGAGACAGATGTAACATTGTTTAACCATCTATTGCTTTAAGCAACTTGATTATGATGAGACTTCTCAAGTTGTGATAATCACTCTGAAAACGACATCCCTATGCATTTTAATCACAATGATTGGTGTATAATTTAAAGATATGATTTACTTAATGTTGGCATATCATGTTCAAGATCTTTTAGAATAATTTTTATTATTCTTTCGTTGAGAGTAATCACATTGTTACAACAAGGATTTATAGAGAAACTATTCGATCCCTGTATTAAATTCACTACTAAGAGATGGAAAGATATCATGGGTTTATGGCAATTTAATATAACAAAGAGCTTGAATCTTTGTGATGGCACTTTAGATATGGATTGGAAGTTCGATAGTTGTAGGATGTTGACATTGACACCATGGAGGTAGGTATGTTCACCAATGAATAGTCAAAAGAAAATTGTTTTACGACCTCTAAAGTCGAGAGGTTTGAGTGTAAGAAGATGTATATAAAGGAAGATGTTATTAAAGAGAGATTCAAAGAAGTTAAAGGTATGTGAAAATGGTGTGTGACTAGGTGTAAGAAGTTGTAAGTTATATCTCAGTTTTTTGCTTGTTTCTGCGGGTTCGAAAATTGGTTTACGTAAAAGAGGCCCATTGGGTTTTGGCCCATGACCTTATTGGACTATACAGTCTATACTAAACCATGACAAGATCTATTCGGTTCGATCAAGCTCACGACTAATTTCATTGTTGGTTAGTACTAAAAACTAACTTAGATAACCATACGTATGTGGTTAATAAATTCTTTTTTTATGCTATTAAGATCATGTCCAATACTTTTTTTTTATTATTTATGATAAGTAAACATCTGAAATAAAAAGATAAAAAAATTACAAGAACAATTTACTGCATATAAAGCAAGTATAGTTTTTTTAAGAATGGAACCAAAGATTCCTTATGGGTTAATGTTCTAAAGGCTATTCATGACCATCAACCCAACAGTCTACACCCCCGTGTTAAAGCAAACTATGGTGGAGTTTGGGCTACTATAAATCTAAGTATTGATAGAACCAGATTATTCCTTCTTCGTGTATGTCTCTCAAGCTCGGTAATGGTCAAAACACTAAATTCTAGACTGATATTTGGCTTGACAGCATTACTCTTCAATCCAAGTTTCCTCGTTTGTTTGCTCTTGAAACTTTCAAAAACTGACGGTTGCAATGAGATTTTTAGCAATGGCGTCGTAATCCTAGAAATGGTGTTGAATCTTCTCAACTCTCGGCTTTAATGGATGCATTGACGAACGTCTCATTCAATGATAGCAGACAAATGGATATGGAAACTAGATAACTCTCATGTATTCTTGGTTTCTAATGCTCGGAAGTTGATTGACGATGTCAATCTTCCGTCTGTAATCGCCCTACTAAATGGAGCAAATTCGTTCCCATAAAGATTAACATCTTTGCTTGGCGCTTGCTTTTGAATCAGCTTCCAACGAAAACAAATCTCAACGACCGTGACATAGATGTTCCCAATATTCTCTGTTCTATATGCAACCAGGTTCAAGAGGATGCTTCTCACATCTTCATGCATTGTGAGGTGGCATCTCAAGTTTTAGTCAAAATTGCTCAGTGATAAACCTTTTTTACTCAATGGCTTATCATTGAAGATTTTTGGTCCTGGATTGCAGACTCTCAACTAATATGGGAAACATAGAATCATTATCGAAGTGATTACCCTGTCTACATTGTGGTCCATTTGGAGATATCGAAAACGCTGGTGATATTTCAAGACTCCAAGTTTAGAAAATGTCATATTATTGATAGCATTGTTGTTAACTCCTTTGATTTGCTTTCTAGTAGATTTAAAAACATCTAGACTAGATTGGACATTGTGGTTGCAAAACCTTATGTCTTCCTTGTAATATGTTTCTAACGCCTTGCTAGTTTTATAATATTTTAGCCGCTCAAAAAAGAATAAAAAAGATGATGTGAGCCGATACCAAAAACGTTAGGCTGGTGCGCAGTGGGGGCGGTTGGCATCGGTTGCCACCGTCGGTTGTCGTCGGTCGGCCCTCTGTGGAGGTGTCGGTCGTGGTCGGTTGGGGAGAAAAGAACCACAAACTCGGTTGGCCTAACAACCGAGTATAACCCACACTTTACCTTTTTTTTTTTTTCAAAACTTTACCACTTTTACAACATTATAAATACCAACCTCAAACACATTTTTAAACACACAATTTCATACACAATTCAAACAACTTCTCTTCAATAATCATCATGTCACAAAGAAAAACTCCTAACTCAAAAACCTCGACGATCCCGACTTCCCCAAAATTCCCCGAACTTGAATTTCTCACCGGATCCACCGCTTCAATTAACCGGTTTAACACCACCACAAAATCGGGATGTTCGCTTTCAAGCACCCGGTTTTAATTATCAAACACGACTACCACAACCCAACCCTAATCAAAACCCATTTTACGTAAATCGTCCATATTTCCCACCGGGTCATCCGAGTATCAATCAAAACCAAGCACCAAGCGGTTCGTCATATCATCCTAACATGGATTTCTCACAATCTTCCTAACCTAATCAATCGTTTTCACCGCTTCATGCTGTTAATCTTGATATATGGATTATGAGCATTTTATGGAATTCCCTCCTCGCCAATGCTTCACGCCTCAACAATACCCGACTCAAGATGCTTCGATGGGACAAGGTTCAGGGCACGGTTCATACCACGGTTCTATTCGTGTTGAAGACGATGTCGAAGAGACGTCACCCGTCAAATCAAAGAAGGTTACAAAACGGGCTACAAAGGGGAAGGGCAAGAATGTTGCAACCGCACCCGTCAAACCATGGACAACACGGAAGAGGTCGCGCTTTGTAGAGCTTGGGTACATGTGTCGAAAATTCGAAAGAGGGAACTCTATCAACCAGAGTGGGTTTTGGGATGAGGTGATAGCGTACTTTGAAAATGAAACTGGTTCAACAAGAACCTACGACTCCATAACGACCAAATGGAAGGGTAGGATTCGCTCTAGGGTTGGTTTCTTTTGTGCAATTATGGATAATATCAAGGATAATCAATGAAAGCGGTGAGAATGACGAAGACGACTATGAAAAGGCTTGTAACGAATATCGTGTGCTTCACAAGCATGAGTTTGCATTGAAGGAGTGTTGGAAAGTTTTGAGAGGGCATTCTGCTTGGAAAACTGTTGAGATGCCTACTTTCACCAAGACTAGTCGGAAGAAATCCAGGACTTCGGAAACCACCTCGGGGTCAACAAAAGGTCCTTTTCATCCCCAAGACGTGGATGATTCTGAAGAAGAAGAGACTCGAGAATCACGACCAAAAGGTCGCGACGCAGCCAAGAAGAAATCACACGAGCCACCCGCTTCATTTGTTACTAATATGGCCAAGAACTTTTTCAAGATCAAAAGTTCAAATAAGGAAAAAACCAAGAATATGGAAGAGGAATACATAAAGTTGAAGCAGAAAGAGATGGAGCTTACAGAGGCAAGGGCAAGGCGAGCCGAGGAGTTAAAAAGGGAGAAACTTGAGATCCAACGCCGCCAGCTTGCAATGGCAAAGACAATCAACCCGGACGCAAGATTTAATTTTCTACAACACACCTCTCGACACAAATATGCCCCCACGACAACTTCAAGAACTTGAACAACTTAAGGCCGCAATCAAAGAACGTTACAACTTAGATTATTAAGTTGCGCTTTTAATAAGTATTATAACGCCTCACGCTTTATTAGTTTAAGTTTTAATTATTGTTGTAATGTTAAGTATTTTTATTAATGAAGTTTAATTTTGTTTTTAAAAATATTTGAATTAAAAAAAAATCTCAGGTCACCATTGTGGCAACTAGGTCGTCAGTCGTCGGAGAGAGAAAGGCTGATGTAAGACCAATTTAACTAGGTCGCTAGCCTTATGTGATTTATAAATCCTTTTACTGTAGATTGAGTTATGCATGTAAAGAGACTAAAAAGTCAGTGAAAAAACAACCACCACAATGTTTCTGTAACCGATGAATTGTTGTAGAATAAAGAGTAAAACATGTTTTATGTTCTAACTTAATGCAATTAGAAATGTACAATAGTATCTTGTCTGAAAAGGTTAAGTTTGGTATAACAAGATACAATTCCGGCTCATTTTAGTCTACATTATTTACGGTAAGTTTACAGCTGAAGTAAGAAGATAAAAACGTTAAATGAACAATTTATTACATATAAAGCTTGTATAGTTTTTTGAGAATGGAACCAAAGATGATGTAAGCCGATATCAAAAAAGTTATGTGATTTATAAATCCTTTTAGTGTAGCTATGCAAGTAAAAAGACTAAAAAGTCAATGAAAAACCAATTTAATGCAATTTAAAACGTTTCGGTTTATTGACAATAATTGATGAATTGTTGTAGAATAAAGACTAAAACATGTTTTATGTTCTAACTTAATGCAATTTGAAATGTACAATAGTATTTTGCGTGAAAAGGTTAATTTTGGTTTTACAACATACAATTCCGGCTCATTTTAGTCTTCATTGTAATAATAATAATAATAATAATAATAATAATAATAATAATAATCACATATAAATAAAAATTCATACTTATAAACAAATGAATAGGTAAAATATTGTTCATACTACACGCATGTTTGCAACATAGGTGTTTGATTATTTGATTAACACACTTTAACTTTTTATTTGCACACTTTAATATACAATCTGCAAAAACATTATATAAAAAATGTACAGTTATTTAAAGTATAGTTTGAAATGTGCAAATTAAAAACTAACTATAAATCACCTATCTTTCGTCACATATAGTTATGTTGGTTTTTTGCAATGATTAGTTGTATAATAATCATTTAACATGTATCAACGTTTGAGTGTATAATTGGACAAGTAGTGTTTTCCTGCCGACAAAAAATAAAATAGATATGGTCAGAAGTTTCTTTCAGAGTTCATAATTGGAAGTTATCATTTCAAGTAAGTCAAACATACTAGCCAATGACATGCAAGATACGAGAATTCGATATATAACGCCAATGCTAATGAAAATTATAAATATTGTTGTCACACCTTGTTATATTAGTAACACATCAGCTTTTTCTTTCTAAAACAACACTCAACCACAATTAGCTAATAAGGTTACCGCAACCACAACAAAAACATATCACAAAATTAATAAAAACAATACACACACAAAAGAGAATGAATTTCATTGTCGCCAACCATAACTTTGAAAAGGTTACGCGATCACCACCAATTAAGCCAATAGGGAAAATCCCTGTCATCTATTCGGTTGGTTGGAGGGCAACCATACCATTAGCATTGGCCTAAGAATGTCAAATTAGTTATCATTGGACGTACAAGAGAGTTAAAACATTTTTATTTTGAGTTTTGATATATCCTCATACATTATATTCTTGCATATTCTTTTACACACACAATAATATAATATGTTTTTTTTCACTCATTATTTTTCTGCATCTAAACCATTTCCCACTTGTTAAGATTCTATGACTAGAAATATAAATAGAAGCATGTAATAAGAGGAACTATCATTTCTCTTTTATTTAACTATGATTCAAACAGGAAAGCAAGATATGTAAGAGCAACTGCAATGCATGACTTTACAAAAGACTTTTCACTATTTGATAAGCTTTTTGAATTACTTGATGGATTGCAACAAAAGCTTTACCAAAGACTTGTTGTAAAATGACTTGGTGTATACCAAGGGTTTGACATAAAATTAACCAAGTCTTTCACACTAATTGAAGCATTAAATGACCCAAGTGAGTTACACAAAAAAGCTATTGAAAGACTTTTTAGCATTGGAGATGATTTTTGAAGAAAGCTTTTTACATAGAAAAATAAATGCACAGTTAATGATTCAATGCATCAAGTCTGAAAGACTTGATGATTAGATGCTCTAAGATTTCAACTGTACTAAGCATTTATTTTTTCAAGCTATTTTAACGTATTTGACCATAAGAGCATACCCGACCCTAACGCACCAACGACGTTAGAGAGCAAAATAACGCCCGTTAGTGGCGTTAAAGGTTGGACTTGTGGCGCATTCGACCGCTGGTCCCGGCGTTGCTCCACTAACGCCCGTTAGTGGGTTTAAAAAAAAAATCAAAAAAATTTCAAATCTAGTCCCTCAAGAACGGCTAGTATCCATTAGATTTCAAAAAAAATTCAAAAAAAATTTAAAAATTAGTCCCTAACGGCTAGTTTTTACAAAAAAAAAAAAACAAAACCCTAAAACCATTTTTTTTACCACTATAAATACCCAACTAAAACTCCATTTTTTTCACACTTTCATAATTCAAATTCACAATTTATATTCTTCCTGTCACACTTTGATAATTCAAGAATCAAGTTCGTTCACAATGGATCCAAATGAATTTAGTGATATTCCTCTGTCGGTCACGTTGTTAAAGACCAAGACTTCCAATTTATGGCGTCCGCCGCATTTAGTATCACCTTCGCTTGGAACAAGAAGAAGGTATTGAATCTCAACATCCTAGTCGCTCGCACCATATATATCGTGAACGTGAGCTTGCAAAGGAATGTCACAAGCAACGATTATTTCGTACATAAGGTTGTAAGTATTCAAACCGAATTTTCGTAGGAGATTTCAGATGAGCCTCAAAACTATTCCCGCAAATAGTTGAAGGTATTGAATCTTATACTTCGATAATATTCCGCATCATTTTACTTTCTTTAGGCAAACACTCGATGCTTGTGGTCGAATGAGTATAAGTGCTCTAATGAAGTGTACGTCCGCCATACGGTAATGGCGTGACGCACTCACCCGATGCATTTGATGAATACTTGCAAATGGGTGCGAGTACTTCAAAAGTATGTCTTGATAATTTTAACAAATGCATTATTGATTTGTTTATGCCGTAGTATTTAACAAAACCAACATGGGCCGACATTCAAAAAATTTATCAACAACATGAAGAAAAACATGGTTTTCCTGAATGCTTGGTAGCATCGTGATCGTATGCACCGGAATGGAAAAATTGTCGAGTATTGGCAAGGCCATTTTGCTAGGGGTGATAAAAAATACCTAACAATTATGCTTGAAGTCGTGCTTCTCAAGATTTATGGATCCGCATGCATTTTTGGGATGGCGGGGCAAATAACGATATTAATGTTTTAGATAACTCTCCGTTATTCGACGACCTTCTGGTCGATAATGCCCCAAGAGCACCTTATATGGTCAACTAACTAGGTATGAACAGGGTATTACTTGGCCGATGGAATTTATCCACCGTGGGCAACTTTCGTCAATCCTTCATGGCAACAACTCGATGAAAAAACATACGACTTTAAAAGGAGACAAGAAAGTGCCCAAAGGATATTGAACGTGCTTTTGGTGTTCTTCAAGGCGTTGGGGTATACTACAACAACCGCACGCCAATGGAAAATTGCCACGATATGTAGAATCATGTATTGTTGCATTATTTTGCATAACATGATTATAAAAGATCAAAAATTTGCATTACGTGACTATAACGAACTGTGGGTGGATCCGTCAAGAAATTTGAGGCAACGAAGATGGGTCGAAAGATGTGATACTCACATTCGTAAGGCAAAAGAAATACACGACCGACAAACGATACCCAACTCCAACAGACCTTATGGAGCATGTTTGGTCAAGAATCTTGAACGACATGGACAACAACAAGAGAGCGACGATGATGAATAAGTATTTGCTATGTTTTTTTTTTGTCATTTCCTTTATGTTGTAACGTTTAATTTATGTGTGTTTTTTAATTTCGATGTATTTTTTTTATTTGTTGTAATTTTTTTTTTCCGATGTATTTTTTAAATTTCGCATTGTAATATGTTTTCAAATTTAATGTTATGTTTAGTTTAATAAATGAAGTGTATGTTTTAGTTTAGGGGTTGAAATTGAAAATATGAAATGTCATTGATGTTATTGGGATGTTATGGTTGTGGGTGTTTTTTGGGGATGTTAATGTTAAATGTTAAAGCCGATGCTACCGACGGGACGGTGTTATTGGTGTTATGGTGTTAGAGCATATACAATCGTGTATTTCTTTTGCCTTACGACTGTGAGTATCACATCTTTCGACCCATTTTCGCTGCCTCAAATTTGTGACGGATCCACCCACACTTCGCCATAGTCAACGTAATGCAAATTTTTGATCTTTTATAATCATGTTTTGCAAAACAATGCAACAATACATGATTCTACGATCGTGGTAATTTCCCATTGACGCGTTGTTGTAGTATACCCCAACGGCCTTGAAAACACCAAAAGCACTTTCAATATCCTTTCGGCACTTTCTTGTTTCCTTTAAAGTACGATGTTTTTCATCGCTTGTTGTCGTGAAGGATTTGACGAAAGTTGCCCACTGTGGGTAAATTCCGTCAGCCAAGTAATACCCCTGCTCATACCTAGTTCCATTGACCATATAAGGTGCTTTTGGGGCATTGTCGCAAGAAGTCGCGTCGAATAACGAGAGTTATCTAAAACATTAATATCGTTATTTGCCCCCGCCATCCCAAAAAATGCATGCCAGATCCATAAATCTTGAGAAGCAACAGCTTCAAGCATAATTGGCGTATGGCAGACGTACACTTCATTAGAGCACTTATACTCATTCAATCTGCATAATTGGGTGTTTGCCTAAAAAGGTAAAATGATCTGGAATATTATCGGAAGTATAAGATTCAATACCTTCAACTATTTGCGTGAATAGTTTCCGCTCATACTAAATCTTCTACGAAAATTCGGTTTGAATACTTACAACCTTCTACGAAATAATCGTATGCAGACGTTCTTTGCAAGCTCACGTTCACGATATACATGGCTACGAGAACGACTAGGATGTTGAGATTCAATACTTTCTTGTTGTTCCAACTAAGGTGATACTGACGCCGCCATAAATTGGAAGTCCTCTTGGTCATCAACGCCCCACCAAGACAGGAATATCACCATTGATTGGATCCATTGTGAACGAATTTGATTTTTGAATTATGAAAGTGTGAAAAAATAGAGTTTTAGTTGGGTATTTATAGTGGTAAAAAAATGTTTTTGATTTTTTTTTTTTAAAAACTAGCCGTTAGGGGGTTTTTTGTAAATTTTTTTGAATTTGTAACGGCTACTAGCCGTTGAGGGACTAGTTGTGTAACTTTTTCAAAATGTTTCTTTTTTTTTTTTTTTTTTTCTTGCCCTTAACGGGTGTTATATGCCCAACGCACACCCTATAACAGCGTTACCCATCTTCGTTTCCAACAGTTTAACGCCTCCAACGGCGTTAAAACCGCCCCTAACGGCGTTAGGGCGTTACCTTTGTATGTGCTCTTATGGTTGGGTATGCTCTAATGATAAGTTATTAAAACAATTAAATAAGACATGTCGTTTAAACTACCTAGTTATTTAACTTTATACCTTATTATTAATATTAATGTTAGACCACATGATAGAGAAATGTTATTTCTTTACCAACCCCCGATCTCTGAATACATATAAAATAAAGTCCGATTGCCGTTTAGGTTGTTTTCTGCTCTCTAGTTAATTGCTCGCTAGTACATGCAATTAAATTTATCGTTAATTAATAAGTATAATTAATACAACTTGCGTAAACAATGTATACGTCATGTATGTAGATAGAAAATTAGAAAAGATAGTTTATGTCATGTATGCGGGCCGTGAAATCCAATGGAAGGGGGCAACAAGCGATGAGAATGATTCGATAACCGGTTGATTTTTTTTAGTAGAAGTCAAAAGAGTCGGGTCGGGTTGGTTTAAGTGAAACACAAAAAGCTCTTCTTTTAGGAAATTAACGCTATCAAACGAGCGACATATATCAACTAATAATGCATTTTGGATCATCAAATTCATTTTAAACAATATCGACTAGACTTCTAATATTATCGCTTATAAAATATAAAAACGCAACCGAAAAATAAAAATAAGACAAGCTAAAAGTGACTAAACTTGCATCAAAGTAATGCGACTTTCAAAAGTAGTTTATATATGCTTAAATATTTAAGATGGACTATTCAACAATGTTAACATAAATCTTTTTTGAAGAATAGAACCTAGACTTAAAACTTGAAACTTAATTTTAAACTAACACAACAACACATCTAATTACCAGTGGGGCTACTAGATTATAAGACCACAACATGGATAAAAAAATCAAAAGGTCACACATCTGTAGATAGAATATGTTTTGGTAGATATATATTTAATGTTACCAAAACTAAAACTTAAAAGTAAAGTTTGCAGTTAAATGATTTAACTTAAATCAAAACTAAAAATAACAAACTTAAATAAACTATGTTTTGGTAAATATATATTTAATGTCGCCACTTTTCTATGTTCTAACTTTGTCTTCATCCTCCCTTTCATCTTCTACCTTCTTTTTACTTGTCCCTATCAATCAACGATTTCTGCTAACACTTAGAAGTTTGAATTGATGCTTTTTTTTAGGAGGGCACTCTAGTTTCTATGTTGAGGGCACCACTAATTTATGCAACAAATTTAATCATTTTTCCTACTAATAAATCATTCCGGTGAACCTTTATCGGGGGCCTTTCCCCCCACAAGTTACAAGGTGGCTCCGCCCCTGGTCATGTATGTATACAGGCATCTATAATTGTACAAGTAAACAATGATAATAGTATAACACAATCATCATGGCAAAGTTCAAAGCAATGTAAAACGTCTTCCATTGAAGCATGTATATATTTATATTATTGAATCATGTTGATAATATGGTCTAACTTATTAAATTTAATTTTCTGGCATGATATATGTGAGTGGATGACTATCTAACAATTACATGCAAATCATGCAACACTCATTCATCAACAATATATATGCACATTCACATCTTGATATTATGTCAAGTTCTGTAAGTGGCAGTTAGTGTCGTACTGTCGCTGGATATTACACTAGTTTGAATTACATTAATGATATTAATTGTCCAAATTAGCATATTTTTGGGTTTGAATAATCATTATGAGTAGCTCATGCGCAAGTTGAATTAGTGTATACAAATATACATTCAGTATATCCTTAAGATTCCTATTAAAATTTTATTAACATCTCGATCAAATCCATAGTTAAGCTCTACTATAGTGAGAAAATGGTGGCTCAACCTTCGCGAAGGCAAACGAAGCTGTTAAACGGAGCCTTGTATCAAAGTTTATGTTGAAAATTGTATATGTGAAATCTACTTTTCTTGCTTTTTTATGCGAAATCTTCGAGTAATTTTCTAAAATCAATATGATATAATATTTCATGCAAAATGGGCCTTTTATATACTTATGTATTTGGCTTAAATTTTCACTACTTGTTGACATTAAAATAAATAAATAAATAAATAAGTTCACAAATCTTTGATTACTTTACTTGCTTTACCCTTGAGCCACCCCGGATTGCAACAATAATAACTTGAAGTGAATGTACAGTAACAGAAAAACAAAAAAGTTTACCTGGTTTAATTGATCCATGAGATCAAAATGATTAACGCACGTTCACGGACATAAATGGTCTATCTTTTGTTATCAGGGCTACACATATGAAACGATGAGCATATATATAACCATACATGACACCCTAGCTAACTTGTATACTTATTGGAATGTTTAGTATATAGTTGTCAGGATCCCGATCATGATCTTAGGATCTTACGATTTTACGATCTCAAAGCAAAAACGATCCGGATCTTACATAGGATCTTTGCAGGCTTAAGATCTTATAGGATCCCGATCTTTACCATACGATCTTACGATCTAATCCGATCTGATCTTACTTTTCTCGGATTACAAACTAAAAAACTACAAATTTATGGGTTTTTTGTTTGTAGAATTCAAAAAACAACATCTTAATCTTTTTAAACATTTTATAATCATAATTTAGGACAACATTTATATGAAAAATTCATAGTATTTTATGGTTATAATGTATTAGAATTTGTAGATTTGTATAAAATTACATAAACTATTAAGAAATAACATGAGAGTAGAATTTTAAGATCCCGATCCGATCTTACGATCACGATCTTGCAAAGACGAAAACGATCCTGGGTAAGATCCCGATCTTGACAACCTTCTGTTAAGTTGAAAGCATATTATTCAGTCAAAATCATCCATCTTGTGATGATATTCCAATTTCAGAGTAGGTTTCATAAAATCCCATATAGTTTACAAATTACTATATATGGAGTAGAAAACATTTTTGGTTTTAGTAAACTCCCAAGCCAAAATGATTGTACATTTTTTTTACTTACTGAGTCGTTGTCATTATATTAACCCTAATGCTACTTCTTTAATTGGCATTACCAATTATAGATATGTTACGATGTTTCTAAGATTCCTTCTCCATTATTTAAATGAATCTTCATGTGAAAGATACTACCTAATTATCTTTCGTCATTCCTTTGTTTTCTTTGAGTTCTAACAAACTTGTTATAACATATACTTGCTTTTTGCAAGTGTCATAGTAAACAGTCACCACAGCAGATTTACGTCATCAGTTAATCGCATGTAATTTAGCTAGAAAAATTGTGTAGGATTCCTACTCAACTGGGCAAGATTCTCACACGAAAGCCACACTAATATATGCTTATACACACATTTTGCGAATGTTAGGTTGTATGAAAAGCACCTTCAATCATGTGGTTTGGTCTAGAGATATGCTCGAAAATTCGAATATATTACTTCGTTCAATTACATTTCAATATTTTTTTGATGTAGTTTGGTCCCATCTTTTTTGTGAACGGCAATATCACCAACTAGCAAGTATTAGCGGGCAAAACAAGATGAAACACGTGAGTTACAACAGATTACTACAAGCCGCAATTGGGTCGGTAATCCAAACTAGCCAAATAAGAGATTTTCCCATGGTGTATCCATGAGTGAGATAGAAGTTTAAATTTTTCTCCACGAGTGTCTTTACGTGGTGGTTTAGAGTCAAAACAAACACGATTTCGATATCTCCATATAATTCATTTGGTAAGATCACAACAGTGCGACACAATTTTGCTGATTCATCAGGATCAACCATCTTTTATGCCCAAAATCCATTATGCAAATTCAAATTAAATATGTGTTCGTATTATTCTGGATTTGCAGATATTCTTGGTTTTATTTCTAATAATTTAAGCATAATTAATAGAAATTTTCGACAGCATAATAATCTGCCAAAACTAGAATCTTACTGTATGAAAGACTTTATTTTGCAACTTCGTTAATCTATATCTATACTATTTATAATAGAAGAATGAATCTCTATCCTCATGGTCTTAAAATTAAGACTTACAATATACAAAACCTATTGTACAATACACAATGCACTATTAATGATCTCTCTCATCAATCTTAAATTTAAGACTTACAAGTCTTAAAGCTTAATGTACAAAATACAAAACAATATTAATGTGGTCAAGATATTTAACATATTCAATTAATTAACTGATCAATAAATACAATTAATGCAGTTATTAAAACACCCCCTTACACAATAAATACAAATTATCAAGCATATTGTACAACCAACTTAAACACAATTCCTGCATTAAATGCCACTAATACAAATAATAAAACACATTATACAAATATTCAAGCCCGAACGGGCAACGGGCCAAATAAGTCGGCCCGAACGGGTACGGTCCAAACGGGGTCGAGCCCAAACGGGCACGGGCCAAACGTGCTCGAGCCCGAACGGGCACGGGTTAAACAAAATTTTTGATATCCGTAAATTTATCGTCCAAAAAAACATAATCAATACTACTTATAATAGAGAAATGAATCTCTCTCATCATGGTCTTAAACTTAAGACTTACAAAATACAAAGCTTATTGTACAATACACAATGCACTATTCATGATCTTTCTCATCAATATTAATTTTAAGACTTGCAAGTCTTAAAGCTTAATGTACAAAATACAAAACACTATTTATGTGGTCAAGATATTTAATGTAGTCAATTAATTAACTGGTCAATAAATGCAATTAATGCAGTTATTAAAACACCCCTTACACAAAAAATACAAATTATCAAGCATATTGTACAACCAAATTAAACACAATTTATGCATTAAATGTCACTAATACTAATAATAAAGCATATTATGCAAATATTCAAGCCCGAACGCAACGGCCAAATGGGCCCGAACGGGTGCATAGGCCGAGCCCGAACGGCACGGGCTAAACGGGTCGAAGCTCGAACGAAAACGTACAAACAAAGCTCGAGCCTGAACGGGCATGGGCTAAACAAAATTCTTGATCCCCGTAAATTTATTGTCAAAAATAACATAATAAACCAAAATACATGATTCACCGGAAAATTTTATTTCAGGGTACCCGCCGCCGCAACGCGCGGGTACCCTGCTAGTATTTTCTAATATTTCTTTTTTATATTCGACATTAAGTTTAAGATTGTTTCACTCTAATAAGTAATTTAATTGGTCCTGCTTCAAAAGAGTTTTCTAGTCTACTAAATAAATACATGTTCGAAAGAATTTGCAGACCCATCAGTTTTCTGGCTTTATTAACAGATTGTCTATGTATGTCTCGTATTAATTTGAAGCTCAAATTTAATTCCACAAAACCATAAATACATGCTACAGCATATAGATCATATAGTTCCCATCTTACACTATAAAAAAAAAGGGCTATAGTGACGAGAATTTAATGACGACATATATTTTTTGTCACTAAAAACACAATTTAGTTACGATATAGAATTGTCGTCACTATATCTCGTCACTTGCACTATATTTAGTGACGAAGTAATAAGTTGTCATTAACATACATATTAGTGACGAAGTATCGGTCACTAAGTCAAGTACTTATCGTCACCGTATAACTCATTTCTGGATACGGTGCTTAGTCACGAAGTTTTCGTCACTACTTTTTGGATTGGTAGTCACGAAACTATTCGTCACTAACAAATAAAAAGCACAAGGACTTAAGTATCTAACACTTAAAAAGCACAAGGACTTAAATTGACAAAATGCCTAAATATTTAAAAACCATTAAATAAACAAGGATATTATCATTCTTCTTCATTTCTCCTTCTCCCCCATTTTCATAGCAAACACTGAAACACACAATGAAAATTGCACCATAAAAATCATTCAATTCTTCACATTTTCACACACTAAAAACACACACTGGCACTATTCTACCATGGCTGACATCTTCCGAATCTCATTTTCACTATTTTGCCCTAATTTTTTCGGAGGTTATATCTAATCCCTAATTATTAAGAGCTAATTTCATTTAATTAGGAATATATTATGTTAGTTGCCTGAAATTCATTGATTTGATTCGTTTGTATTTGTGTTAAATAAATTTACTTGTTTGATAGTTGATTTGATTTCAGACTGAAGTCAATAAACTTTAGGTTTAAAGGATCACGGATCGACTCTATTTAAACCGACATCGTTGATTTGAGTTCAAAAGTTTAGGTTTAGCTTAATTATTTTTGACTTAAATTTGATGAGGTTTATCGATCATTGGCTACTAAATCATCGCATACCAAGTGTTTGATGAAATGTTTAGCAAAATTAATAGGAATGGCATTTTGTTGAAGATAATTTGGTAGCTTGTTACAATAGGACTAGCATTTTGTTGTAGATAATTCGGTAGCTTGCCTAGTTTCTTTAGCTTAATGGTCGATTCGGTAGCTCTTTGATGAAGGATATCATGCTCAGATGCTAATCATAAAAATGATTGGAGGCTATAAGGTACCCGGAGTTTGTTTTTCTTGTCCGCGGAGCAGTATACAAAGTTAAGATTTTTATCACTTTGTAGGGCTCAAGTTGATTAGGACTAGTAATGCTAAGAATTCAGATAATAATGTGAATGATAGCCTAACAAGTGATAAAATGGCTAATGTTGTTGATATAAATGCTATGCAACAGACTGTTAGTAATGGCGTGAATGAAAATAGAGGTATAGGAGTTAGATCTTTTGCCAGTACTGTTAGTTCTGTTCTGCATGAAATTGATAACAAACTTAGTCTAATTTCAACTGAGATTGAAGATGGTAGAGAGGTGGCAATATTTGAGGATGAACTAGTTATTGAGGGAAGTAAGAAACGGTTGATGACCCTCTGTAGTTACTTTGTGGGATTTAAATGTCTTATCAAGAAATTAAGTATCACCTTGGGAGAATGTGGGGGAAATATGGCCTGAAGGATATTCTTGTGCAGAATGGTGTGTATTTGTTTAAATTTAAGGAGGAAGAGGGTATGAAATTTGTATTTGAAAGTGGGATACTAGATTAGAACACACCCATAGGTGACCTTTTTTGTCTTGCATATGTATAGTAGATAATTATGATCTGCATATGCCAAACAAGATAGTTGCACTGAACAAATGTTGGTATAGTAGCTTATATGGATATTTAAGATATCTGATAATGAAAAGAAATTGTATGAAGAAACCTTATACAAGCTGTGCGCATCTAAACACTTGTGTGGTATATATTTGGTTATGAAGATTGAATGAAGTATCAGTGGTTACATTGTGAGCATAAACTAATATTGTGACAATAAATTATTTGACTATAAAAGTGTTGACTGAGTTGTGGAAAATTGATTTCATCTTATGACTCTATAAGTATAACATTAGGTAAATTATTAGGTTGACTCCAATGTGAAGTGTGGACTCTGAGATTTCTAACTTTAAGTTGATTTGATGTTATAACGTAAGCGCCGTCTTTTTAACTTCTCCATGATTATATTTGAGCCGTAAACGCTATTATATGTTCTCGCTAGAGGTTAAATGTTTTGACTTCAATCAACATGTATATAAATTTCTAACGTTGTATTTTTAAATCAATAATAAAGATTGAGAGAATATATTTTCCTTCCTCTTCATCTTTGAGTTTATAGATTTTGTAAAAGTTGTGTTATAAATCAATAATAAAGATTGAGTGAATATATTTTCCTTCCTCTTCATCTTTGAGTTTATAGATTTTGTCAAAGTTGCGTTATAAATCAATAATAAAGATTGAGTGATATTTTTTCCTTCCTCTTCATCATTGAGTTTATATAATTTGGCAAAGTTGTGGTGTTTAATATGTTTATTTTATTTTATTTTATTTCATTTCTGTTTAGTGAGGAGGATCGCAAATGGTTCATGGAAGCTATGCAAGCTCAAACTATTGATGTGGTCAAGCGCTTGAAAGAGATAACTCTTGTTATGCAAACTCCTGACATGCTACAAGAGTAAGGGTAATATTACTAAAAGCTCAAAGTTTGTTAATGTAGTGTATGAATGGAAACCACCAAAGTGTACTAAGTGCACTTTGTTTGGACACATGTTGTCTAATTGTCCTAAGAATCAGAATAATGGGGTAAAGGTGGGTGTCATGGATTAGAAAAGGAAGGAGAGTGTTGACAGTGAAGGGTTTGTGGAGAATAGAAAGCCTTCTAGTGGAAATAAGGATGCTATAAAAAATGGACTCGAAAAGAAGCAATATGGTAGAGTTAAGCCTAATGAAAATAGTGGAAATAGGGGACAGACTAAGAAATAGGAGTTCAGACCTGTCATTAGAAAAGAAGTGGTGCAGAATAATGATAAGGAGAAAGAATTTGAGGAACAAGAGAACTTTGTAAACAATATGGTAATCCTAATACAGAAACAAGGCAGTTCTAAGAGAACTTTGATGATTATAATCAACCTGTAAGATCAATCACTATCCTTATTTGCTCAAACTCATTTTGTTTTTACAATTTTGTCATTTTGTGCGTTTAGTCACTTGTACTAATAAATATTCCCATTAATGAATGAAGTTGCATTTAGTTTAGTTTGAATTATGTGAAATTAGGATGTATAAACATGTAATTTCTGGTATAGTTATGTTTTGATCGTATGATTTTATGTATACGTGTCAATTTTGACTGTAATTTACTTTTTGGAAATTTTTAGGGTTTGAATGTGTGTGTCATACTTGAAATGTAGCTTTAGTTGGTGTTGCTGGATAATTTTATGTTATGGGGGTGTTTGGATGTGCGTTCTGGAGATTATTATGTTATTTTTTAATACACGCAACTAAGCCGATTATCTTAGGGTAGAATAAATGTGAAGTAATCGGCTACTAGTATCCTTCCACATGGATTTTAGTTGAAACCGAAGGATACGAAGTGTGATCCATTGTTTTCTGTTTTTGGGGATCTTACAGTAAAGTTGCTTAAACGTAAGAAAATATGAATTTTCCACCAAACGCCGTCAAAAGTGATTTACTACTGCAACTTCCAGCCACAAAAACTAGTAAACAAAGCTATTAACATAAGGGTATATTAATCTTAACATTCCTCTGCAAGTTAGCGCATATAACAAAAGTCCCTAAGAATTGGTTTTTTACTAGTTAGTCAAAATCAAGTAATCTTAGGTAAGTCAATTACTCACACTGCATATATTGTAACAGTTTTACATGCCGTAACACCCTACCTTAAGCTTGAACATGCTCAACTTGTGACAAAAGTAACTAAGTCGAATCCGATTTGAAGCCATTGTGAACTAATCAGCTACTTAATCTCTTGTCTTGATCAGGGGACAACATTTTCCATGACAGAACGAGATCGTCTTGAAGTACGTGGACTTTTGCCTCCAAATATCATGACTGAGCAACAACAAATTGATCGCTTTAGTAAGTTAAAGCTTCGTTTATCTTTCTTATTACCAAACAAATATGATAAGGATTCCATAACAAGGTGTTTTATTGAATGCATTTAAGATATAATATAATCAGTCACCTATTTATAACTTGTTAACTATGAAGTATACCGTGTTCATTTTGCATCATTATTGCATGGATTATCAATAGCGAAAATCAAGTCATACATTTGTTTATTATGTGAAGTGTACCTTGAAAATAGTCTATATCAAAATTACAAGGCACCTCAAGAAGCTTGAGACAAATGTTAGCAATGGCCATTCAGATACACTCGCTTTGGCCAAGTGGCGAATACTTAATAGGCTACACTGCTACACGATAGAAATGAAACAATGTACTATAAGGTGAATTACCTAACTTAAATTTCTTCTATACTATATATATCATTTAATGAAATATATAAATGTTAACATAAACATTATATCAATGTTATGGCAGATTCTAATTGGGGAAATAGAGGAGTATGCCCCTATAGTATACACTCCAACAAGAGGGACTTGTTTGCCAAAAATACAAAGGGATTGTTTAGAAGACCGAGAGGGATGTATTTCAGTGCTGCTGATCGTGGCGAAATGATGTCAATGGTTTATAATTGGCCTGTTGATCAGGTCTGTTACTTATGGACGACGTGATTACTTTTTAAGATTATAACTTTTTTGCACAGGTTGATATGATTGTTGTTACTGATGGAAGCAGAATACTAGGTCTTGGTGATTTAGGAGTTCAAGGGATCAGGATTTCAATAGGTAAGTTAGATTTATATGTTGCTGCAGCTCGAATAAATCCTCAACGGGTAATTGTTGGACATTATCTGTTTCAATACTTGTTTAACTTATATTTCTTTCTAAGCTTGGTACTAATCCACTATTTTGTGTGTAACAGGTGCTTCCTATCATGATTGACGTAGGAACCAACAACGAGGCCCTTCTTGAAGACCCCTTGTGTAAGGTTCTTTTCCTCGCTTATAAATGCGGTTGCATTGATAGTTACTGTTTACTAACTAATTTTTATATTTTTCTAATAAAGAATTTGCCCTAGATAATGACATTAGTATATATCTTTATTTCAAGATCTAGGATTGCAACAACACCATCTTGAAGGTGAGGAGTACCTTTCCATCATCAATGAATTTATGGAGGCTGTATTCATTCGTTGGCCGGTATTCTACTTCTCTTGTTTTCAACAATTTTTGCATTCACTATTTCATTAATAACTATTTCAAGAAGAGGCTTATAAAGTATGTTTTAATTTAGTTTGAAAACTTTCAAACCAAGTGGGCATCAACGTTACTGCAAAGATATAGAAATGCCTACAGAATGTTCAACGATGATGTACAGGTAAACGTCATCACTTAAGTTGATGCTACTGTATGTATTCATATCTCATACGCTTCAAGCAAAGATAAATATAACTGCTTTTGTATATAATGGGAATATATAGGGTCGATCACATAAGAGCGCAAAAATATTGATCATGATGTCAAACCATTTGCCGTGAAGACTATTAATATTAAACGTAGAGGGTTGAGGGAAGGAGCAAGTCTTTTGGAAGTGGTGCGCTTAATAGCTATAGCGTTTTATGTTGTTTTAGATAGAGTTTAGCGATAAAGTATCAGTTATCATATTGTAATCAGGTGCAAGAGGTCAAACCTGATGTACTCCTTGGGTTGTCTGCCTGTTTTCTAAGGAGGTACAATTATAAATTTAACAAGTACTAATACACTTTATGTGCTACAGTCATAAATTCATTTTGTTATTTATGCATAGGTATTGGAGGCGTTTAGAGGTTCAACATCGACCAGACCAGCTCTACCTGTATTTCTCCTCTTAAAAGAGTGTATTTGGTCACAGGAGGAAGGCCTAAGGCTTTTATTGCAGTTGCAGTGTAAAGTGACGAATGATCACTCGTTCAAGGAAACGTAAGTTCATATCTTATTTCTGAAGTAGTTATATTTACTAAGAATTATTTACATGACTTGGTAGCATGACAGGAACATTGTTTAACATGAACTCTGTTAGTTATCAGAACATCATTACCTGTTTCACTATTACCCAAATAAATGAACTCGGGGAGATTATATATTTAGTTTTAGTTGTGTGACATGTAATGATTAATGGTGTGGTTAGCATGTATATCTCTTGGATAAGCATTGCTCTTGCATACTCAATTTCATTAGAATGCTCTGTAGCATCTTTAGCAATCGTAACACCTGTTATTAATTACTTTAAGTGTTCCAGATTCAGAAAGAACAACATTACAGGCCTGTTGATGAGTGTCTAAATACTCATCATTTTTGTACTGTTTAAACTGCAAAAACATCTGAAAACACTCAGAAATGCATCAAAATGATAAAAATATCACAAATAAGTGTTTTATGTGTTTTAGAAGCAAAAATATCAAAATCGGTGAAAAACGATAAAGTTTGCATAATTGGCGCTTTAGTCCCCAAGTTTCAAAAGTTGTCAAAAAGTCCCGGTAAAACAAAATAAAGAAAATGTTATTCAAGGTCCCTGAAATATTCTAAGTTGTCAAAAATGGTCCTTGAATAAATCTTTTGTTAAATGGCAGAAAAGGTCCCTCAACTTTCAAAAATGTCAAGTTTGGTCCTTTGAAAATTTGAAAATGTCAAAAATAGTCCTTGCACTATTGGAACTTGTCAAAAGTGACCCTTGTGAGAACTTTGGAAAAGTGGCAGAATTGGTCCCTCAAATATCAAGAATTTCAGTTTTGGTCCTTGTATTTAAAACCTAGCCTTGTCAAATTACATTTGACCCTGCCATATATGCCATTTGGACCCTTGACCCTTTCTTTTTGGACCCCTGGTCAAACCACCCCAGTCAAACGATATCCCTTTCCCACCTTATCCTGTTCTTCTTCCCCATGTTGCCTGCAACAACACAGGCCCTCTCCCATCACCTTTTCTCCTTTCCCACCACCCCCTCATCATCACAACCCACTACAATAAATGCCACCCCCCCCCCTAGTTGCAATCTAAAAGCCCCAGAGGTCAAAATACCTTTTCCCGCCAAAACCAAGTGAATGGCCAAAATCCACAAAACTCATCCATTGGCTCACAAAAGTGGTGGGATGTGCTCAGAAGGACACGTGGAAGCCTTTTGCATATAAAAAGAAGAAAGAGGAGAAGAGAGAAGGCAGTAGATAGTTTTAAAGTTTTTTGTATGTCGTTTTTTATGTGTATGTTTTAATTAAACTCTAAGATGTAATCTCTTTGTTTCTATGCATCAAACTAAAGTTGCTTTATAGTTGTAATCCAGTTTTAAATATCTATTCAAGGTTTTAATATCATTTCATGTTTCCAAGTCCACTGTTGCAAAATTAAGTTTCAAATTCCTATGTTTAAGATTCAAACATTTATTTTAAGCTCAAACAGTTTATTCAAGCTTATCATAGCTTTTGATAAGCTTGTAACTCAGTTTCAAGTAACTCTCATGGTTGGTCAACAAAAGTCAAACTTGGTGCAATTTTGGTTCAAGCATCTTTGAAATGGATAATGGTTGATGCAGTGCTTGATTTGGATTGGGTTTGATATGGAATAGTGTAGTTTTGGGTTCTGTATAAGATGCATTTTGGCTGGACAAGTTGTGAGTCTCAAATCTCTTAGCATTTTATATTTTTTCTTGAATCTGCATAATTAGTGTGCTGTCTAAATCATAGTGATAGTTTATGTACTTGCATAAGTTATGTGTTTTAATGATATTAGGATCTAAATATGTGGAAATCATTGTTTAAATCTGAAGTTGGTAGTTAAAATTTGCAAAACAATGAAAAATGGTGTTGGGTCAAGGAGCATCATGAGGTTTTAGCTTTGGTTTATGTTTAAGATCTGTCTATCCAATCTCAATAAGTTCCACTTGAGTCATTTTGGTCATTCAAGTGCACCCTAGATAAGTGAAAGTCAAAATCCTCTCAATCTGTCTTCATTTTCATGTCTGTTAGAATTTTCATGCATCAAAAGTTTGATTTGTATTCAAAAATCATTAGAGTAGCTTAATTCAGTCCCATTTCATCATATTATATCAACATCAGTCCATAAATTAATCTCAAAGTTGGAAAAAGTCAAAACTCCAAAACTGCTAAAAAGTCAAAAACTTGAAAACTCAGTTTTTGGCTCAACTAGGGAGATTTTTCTTGGATTCATTTCTGAGCCTAATCATGTGAAACTTTGGATTTAAGAACTTCTACTGGTCTATTTTATTATTATCATTTTTGTCAAATTTTGTGAATTTTTTATAAGCTCTAAATGGCTTGTCAATTGAGTTATTTGCCTCAGGTAACCACTCGCTTACACCGAAGTCTCAGAAGGTGTGTGCAAGGCCTGCACAGGGCTCATCTTGGCTCACCAAGGTCTGGTCTTTGGTTTAGACATACTTGGCCAGGTCTTCTTTAGGACCCTTCTTCTGTTTTCTAATTTCCAGCTTGTTTAAGTGCTTATTTTAAGCCGCAAGAGGCCTCAAACTCCGTGTTTGGCACTTAAACTCAAATTCATCAAACTGTTTAAATTTTGCAATTCAAGAGTTTAAGATAGTTGTAATCTGTTGCATTTGGGTACTCTTATCATATTTTAGCTTCGTGTTGCCGTGGTGGTCTTGGGTTTTCATTTTGTTTACTTTAAGTGCTTAATAATAAGCACTTATCCTTGACCTCTTATTCCTTCACACAGCCCACTGTTTTTATATTTTTCCTAGATCCAGTATAATATTTTAAGTTTATCTTGAAATTTTCAGATTTTTCCAAGTCAGTTTAGTATTTTTCTTGATTTAAATTAGTTTTTAAGCATTTTAAATAGCATTTAATACAAAAAATTAAGAAAAGTTTCAAAAAATAATTTTCATTTTTCCTAGGTTAAGATAAATATAAAAAGTCAAAAAAATATTTTTTCAGATTTTTCTTAGTTAAATTTGTATTTTTAAGTAATTTAAGTAGTTTTAAATAGTTTAAAATTCATAGAAAATACAAAAATAATCAGAAAAATACAAAAATAGTTTTGAAAATTCTCTTTTGATATTTTAGATTTTTCTAAGTCATAATTTTATTTTTCTAGCTTTATTTCATATTTTCTTGTATTTTAGGCTATAATTAAATAGTTAAAAATAGTTTTTAATTAATAATAATTAGATAAATAGTTTTAAAAATAATTTTCTTTTTCTATAAATTTTCTTTTATCATTAGGATTGTAAAAATGTCATTTTCATATTTTTAGGATTTATACTGCTTCAGTTTCACATTTTCGTTTTCAGACGTCACGTAGTTTTTAAAGTTAAATTTGTAATAGAAAAAATCAAAAACATCAGTTTAAAATTAGTGATAGCGTTTATTTAATATTTTTTATCTTTTTAATTTCCTTTAATTTGCAATTAAGCCCTTTGGTTTATGTACTTTTTCTGTAGTTATAATCATATCCAACCTCTTTTCTGTTCAAATCTCTCGATCACTACACGTTTGACTATTCTCGCACAGCTCGTTGGGACTTAACGACCTGGGGAAACACTATACTCTCCTGATCTTCATTGCATTTGCTTCTAAGCTGTTTTAAGTTTGTTACGGTCGGCCATTCACAAGTGGCCGGTTTGAGTGATTAAACTTAACGGTTTGGAGCGGATCAAATTTTATTGCCGGAGCAGCTAATAATAGTCTTACGTTTAGCAGATTAGTGATTTGAATATTCACTCCTTGTTTATACCATCTATATGTTTATATTTTCTTATAAAAATCCAAAAATCCAAAAACATCTTAAAAATCAAAAACCCAAAAAGATTTTCATTCTTTGTTTTTACATCATGTTTTTCAAAAATACCAAAAATATCCATCTTTACCCTTTCACATCTTTTGATTCTACAATTCTTACCCTCTAAAACCATTTGATTCTTTCTATGTCTCATCCTCACCTTCTTGGTTGTCAATGGTGTGGTGGTCCTTATAATGGTGGCATTGCCCCTGCTTGTAGCATGGTGGAATCGTGAAACCGGGTCCGTCTATAACCGTGATCCCTATTCCTACCATAACACAACCGATTTATTCCATCGCCTACCACACCGTGAGACTCGCTAGCTTTATCAAGTGAGTACTGTGGTGGTTCACACTACAATTCTGATTGTCAATCGGGAAACACGCTTGTCTATGAGCAGTTCCTCGATAACAATTATGACTACACACATATTAACTCACAGCCACATCAGTTTATCATATGAGTATTGTGGAGGTCCACATCAGTAGCTCGATTGTCAAACAAGGAATCCAATTCCTTGTAACAATTACGTCTCTTCGTATCATAACCAACCTCCACAAGATCAAATGAATCGTGCACCACCTCACTGAGCCACTTCCTCAAAATCTTCTCCTTGATCTTTTGGATTTAGTGAAAGATTTGAAGGAATGTAAACATTCCCAAGATAATCCAAATGAGAAATTCATGGAAGTTTTGTTAGTCAAGAGCTGGCCGCTAAATTAGATTCCCAGATTGCCTTTGAAAAATCTATTAGGGAATCAATTGCAAAGGAAAAAGCAGCCAAATCTAGCTCTCGATTCCGTTTCATTCCTGATGACGATGATGATGAAGTTACCCTTGATATTAGTCAATTTTGTACAGTTTCATCAAGTTCATCAGTTGAAATTCCTTCCATGAAAAATCGAGAGAAAAGACTATGATGGAATTACTAGCATAAGAACAAATGGAAAGTATAAAACATATGTATGCTAGTCCTTCTAAACTCCCCACCTGTTGTTATCACACCGATATTCCCACTCACTCTTTCAACATGGGGATGAGCATCTTGACACCTGTTCTCGAAAAGGAATCTGATGAATTCATAAAGTCTAGTGTTGAGAACCTTGTCCCAATCCCTGAGAGTCACAGGAACTTCGAGCATATGTGTGATATCCCTTTCCCTCTTGAGTGTTCAAAAGATCATTTTGAAACTTTCTCCGATTTTAGCGATGATTGTAAATCTTATGGAGACATTGAGTATGTTGAGGCATCACTCCCACAGTCTGATCCTCTTCTTGAGGAATTCACCGATGAACTCACTCACATTAGTCCACTTTCATCGAAAGTGACGATGATCTCTTTGATTTCCGATCTTGGAGAAACTAAAAATCTCCTATATAATGATCATCCACTCATTTCTTGTCCCATTTCCGACTCTTCCATTCCTTCTCTCACTCCAGTTGAGGAAGATGACAACTTTTGGAAGGAGGTCGATGCTTTTCTTAATGATGAGTCAATTCCTGTGGATTGACAATACTTACTTTGATTCTGAGGGAGACATCCTTTTCTTGAAAATCGTTGATTGAAGAACCGTTTCAGCTCCCTCCCGAAAATTTTGTTGCCAATCACCATACAAGCTTCAAGTCTAAGCTTAAAAATCTAACAAATGGTGATTTACTCCTCACTAATGAAGAATGGGATTGCATTGTGATGCACATCTTTATTCCATTTTTCACAGATGGTGTGGTTTCTCGTTCCCTTTTTTCCTTTGGGAATGAGGACACTATTTTTGATCCCAGCATTTTCATTTATCATTTTTGAGCCGGTTCTATGTATATCTCATCGGTGTGGAACTTTCACGTACTTCAATGTTTATCCAAACATCTTGAATGAAAGTCCGATGGAGAGTGTCTCTTCCACTTACTTCCCCAAGAACAAATTATTCTGGGTCGAGTCAAGCTAGCTAATTCGGTAATCAAAACAAGAGTTAAACATGGGTTTTCACCCGTGTGTACCACCCTAGTGTGGGGGAGTTGCTCCACATGTTGTGTATATATATAAAAAAAAAAAAAAAACCTTTCAAAATAATGGCGTAGTATTTCCTTTTACGTTCTTTGTTTCGCATAACCGCTTGCACTTTGAATATTGAGGGCAATATTCATTTCTAGTGTGGGGGGGAATTCTCACGAATTTTATCATGTAATTATACCACCTATTTCCCCCATTTTTGGCCAAAATTTTTTTTGGGAGTAAGTGTTTTGCACTTACTCAATTGGTTATCAGTCCACCATGTCTAACCCACATAAGGATTGGCTAATCCAGGAGAAAACGGCTCTTGGTAAAGATATCTCAACTCCGTTGACGGCTTGCAATTTGCCCAAAATTGTATGGTGTTCACCATCATATCCTTAAAAGTGAAGAGTTGGCTAGCCCGCAAGTTTATGGCTTGTGGTAAAGGCAGTGGAAAAACCATAATTGGTAATCAGCCCACCAAAGATAATATTGATAATTTATCTAAGAGTTGGCTAGTCCAGAAGCAAACGGCTTCTGGTAAAGACAAATCAAACCGTTGAAAGTCGGTGATTTGCTCAAAATCACTTGGTTATCTGTACCAAGGTTCTTACTTGAACTGAAACATTTGGCTACTCCAGAAGTAATGGCTTTTGGTAAAGAGATTCAAATCCATTAAGTTTTTTCAAAACATTGCTAGGGACTAGCAATATCTTAGTGTGGGGGATTGATGAGTGTCTAAATTCTCATCATTTTTGTATGCTTAAACCGCAAAAAACATCCGAAAACACTCTAAATGCATCAAAATGATAAAAATATCACAAATAAGTGTTTTATGTGTTTTAAATTTAAAAATATCAAAATCGGTGAAAACGATAAAGTTTGCATAATTGGCGCTTTAGTCCCCAAGTTTCAAAAGTTGTCAAAAACACCCCGGTAAACAAAATAAAGAAAAATGTTATTCAAGGTCCCTGAAATATTCTAAGTTGTCAAAAATGGTCCTTGAATAAATCTTTTGTTAAATGGCAGAAAAGGTCCCTCAACTTTCAAAATGTCAAGTTTGGTCCTTTGAAAATTTGAAAATGTCAAAAATAGTCCTTGCACTATTGGAACTTGTCAAAAGTGACCCTTGTGAGAACTTTGGAAAAGTATGCACTGGTCCCTCAAATATCAAGAATTTCAGTTTTGGTCCTTGTATTTAAAACCTAGCCTTGTCAAATTACATTTCGACCTCGCCATATATGCCATTTGGACCCTTGACCTTTTTTTGGACCCCGTCAAACCACCCTACCAAACGATATCCCTTTCCCACCTTATCCCGTTTCTTCTTCCCCATGTTGCTCGAACAACACACGCCCTCTCCATCACCTTTTCTCCTTTTCCCACCACCCCTCATCATCACAATCCACTACAAACAATGCCACCCCCTAGTTGCAATCTAAAAGCCCCAGAGGTCAAAAATACCTTTTCCGCCAAAACCAAGTGAATGGCCAAAATCCACAAAACTCATCCATTGGCTCACAAAAGTGGTGGGATGTGCTCAGAAGGACACGTGGAAGCCTTTTGCATATAAAAAGAAGAAAGAGGAGAAGAGAGAAGGCAGTAGATAGTTTTAAAGTTTTTTGTATGTCGTTTTTTATGTGTATGTTTTAATTAAACTCTAAGATGTAATCTCTTTGTTTCTATGCATCAAACTAAAGTTGCTTTATAGTTGTAATCCAGTTTTAAATATCAATTCAAGGTTTTAATATCATTTCATGTTTCCAAGTCCACCATGCTGCAAAATTAAGTTTCAAATTCCTATGTTTAAGATTCAAAATGCTTTTATTTTTAAGCTCAAACAAGTTTATTCAAGCTTATCATAGCTTTTGATGTTCTTGTAACTGCCAAGTAACTCTCATGGTTGGTCAACAAAAGTCAAACTTGGTGCAATTTTGGTTCAAGCATCTTTGAAATGGATAATGGTTGATGCAAAGGTTTTGATTTGGATTGGGTTTGATATGGAATAGTGTAGTTTTGGTTCTCAGATAAGATGCATTTTGGTCGACAAGTGTAGTCTCAAATCTCTTAGCATTTTATATTTTTCTTGAATCGCGATAATTAGTGTGTCGCCTAAATCATAGTGATAGTTTATGTACTTGCATAAGTTATGTGTTTTAATGATATTAGGATCTAAATATGTGGAAATCATTGTTTAAATTTGAAGTTGGTAGTTAAAATTTGCAAAACAAATAAAAATGGTGTTTGGGTCAATGAGCATCATGAGGTTTTAGCTTTGGTTTATGTTTAAGATCTGTCTATCCAATCTCAATAAGTTCCACTTGAGTCATTTTGGTCATTCAAGTGCACCCTAGATAAGTGAAAGTCAAAATCCTCTCAACTGCCTTCATTTTCATGTCTGTTAGAATTTTCATGCATCAAAAGTTTGATTTGTATTCAAAAATCATTAGAGTAGCTTAATTTAGTCCCATTTCATCATATTATATCAACATCAGTCCATAAATTAATCTCAAAGTTGGAAAAAGTCAAAACTCCAAAATCGCTAAAAGTCAAAAACTTGAAAACTCGCAGCTCAACTAGGAGATTTTTCTTGGATTCATTTCTGAGCCTAATCATGTGAAACTTTGGATTTAAGAACTTCTACTGGTCTATTTTATTATTATCATTTTTGTCAAATTTTGTGAATTTTTTATAAGCTCTAAATGGCTTGTCAATTGGAGCTTATTTGCCTGCGAACTGACTCGCTTAACACCGAAGTTCTGACAAGGTGTGCAAGGCTTGCACATGGCTCATCTTGGCTCACCAAGGTCTGGTCTTTGGTTTAGACATACTTGGCCAGGTCTTCTTTAGGACCCTTCCTCTGTTTTCTAATTTCCAGCTTATTTAAGTGCTTATTTTAAGCCTGCAAGTAGGCCTCAAACCTCGGTTTGGCACTTAAACTCAAATTCATCAAATCTGTTTAAATTTTGCAATTCAGTAGTTTAAGATAGTTGTAATCTGTTGCATTTGGGTACTCTTATCATATTTTAGCTCAGGTTGCGTCGTGGTGGTCTTGGGTTTTCATTTTGCTTACTTTAAGTGCTTAATAATAAGCACTTATCCTTGCAGCCTCTTATTCCTTCACACAGCCCACTGTTTTTATATTTTTCCTAGATCCAGTATAATATTTTAAGCTTATCTTGAAATTTTCAGATTTTTCCAAGTCAGTTTAGTATTTTTCTTGATTTAATTCAGTTTTTAAGCATTTTTAAATAGCATTTAATACAAAAAATTAAGAAAAGTTTCAAAAAAATAATTTTTCATTTTTCCTAGGTTAAGATAAATATAAAAAGTCAAAAAAATATTTTTCCAGATTTTTCTTAGTTAAATTTGTATTTTTAAGTAATTTAAGTAGTTTTAAATAGTTTAAAATTCATATAAAATACAAAAATAATCAGAAAAATACAAAAATAGTTTTGAAAATTCTCTTTTGATATTTTAGATTTTTCTAAGTCATAATTTTATTTTTCTAGCTTTATTTCATATTTTCTTGTATTTTAGGCTATAATTAAATAGTTAAAAATAGTTTTTAATTAATAATAATTAGATACATAGTTTTAAAAATAATTTTATTTTTCTATAAATTTTATTTTATCATTAGGATTGTAAAAATATCATTTTCATATTTTTAGGATTTATATTGTTTTAGTTTCACATTTTCAGACGTCACGTAGTTTTTAAAGTTAAATTTGTAATAGAAAAAATCAAAAACATCAGTTTAAAATTAGTGATAGCGTTTATTTAATATTTTTTATCTTTTTAATTTCCTTTAATTTGCATTTAAGCCCTTTGGTTTATGTACTTTTTCTGTAGTTATAATCATATCCAACCTCTTTTCCGTTCAAATCTCTCGATCACTACACGTTTGACTATTCTCAAGACGCCTCGTTGGGACTTAACGACTGGGAAACACTATACTCTCCTGATCTTCATTGCATTTGCTTCTAAGCTGTTTTAAGTTTGTTACGGTCGGCCATTCACAAGTGGCCGGCTTGAGTGATTAAACTTGACGGTTTTGAGCGGATCACCTGTAAAACATAATCTTTAGGACTTTGATATGAAAGAAATACTACAAAGTAGCTTGGTTAAAGTTTGCTTTTGAGCGTGATTCTTGTTATTGCATTGCCATTTTTTAAGTTGCAGATAATCAGTTTTTAGTGTTTGATTATAGTGAAACGAATCTCACGTGATTTGAAATTATTATTGTTATGCGGGGATCGAGGATTATGATCGACCGAAGATTATGTTAAGGCTCGAGATGATGTTTAGTTGAAGGATAATATCCATACGTGTAGTAGTTTAAATGCGTGATATAATTGTAGAAATAGTTTACCACTTGAGGATTCTTCATGAACAAATATCTCTTTATACCTTTCTTGTTGGAAAGGTATGCTACAAATCAATAGTTGTTGGACATAACTGTGATGTTTTGGCATTAGTATGGATCAAGTAATTTCTTATTATTGACTAAACAAATGTCTTTTGCATTTTACTATAAATACCTATATTTACAATTGTAGGTACCACATTATCTGGATAGAATTTTGGAAAGTGATCGAAGTATTTCGCCACTATTGGACGCTAAGTTCACCCAAAAATGACGCTTTCTTTCGTCACTAATTCCGGCAAATAGTGACGACTTTAGCCACTTTGATGAAAATTAGTGACTAAATGTGTTGTCACACACCCATAAGTGACGACTTCAGCTTGTCACTAAATTTAGTGTCAAATTCCAGCCATTACTATTAACTTAGTGACTGAGCTATAGTCACTACTAAAAAGGGCTTTTAGACCCGGTTGTAAATGTCTTTTAGGACGGTTACAACCTGGTCTAAAAGGGGAGGTCTAAAAATAGAAGCCATATAGACCGTTGAAGACCGTCTAAAAAGAGATTTTATCGGTTGGTAAAGTTATATAATCGCTGGTGGACCGGTCTAAAAAGTACTATTGGGACCGGTTTTTAGCATTATAACCGGTCTAAATGTGAATTTTATTAAAAAAAAATCCAATCCCAAACAGCCTATTAATATGCAGAGTCAATAAGCAATCTTATTCAGCCCAGTACAAGCATTTTTCTAACTGAAAATGCTTATAGAAAAGGGTTGTTTGAATTGCTTATTAATACCACATATAAAAGGTTGTTCGGGATTGCTTATTGAATATATCTATATTTACGCTCGGGAATAGGCAAATGCAAAGAAACATACAGAACTGTTTAAGAATTATTAACCAAACAAATAAATTTTTTTTTTACGAATTACATACCAATACAAAGAAACATGGACATTGCAACGACATACTGCAACATCCCTTTCAATCGACATACCAAACAATAACTATGTATCAGCAGTTCCAAACACCAACTCCAAACAGCACCCATCACTTTCACTTGCTAAGCTAAGTTTTCTAAGTATATCATGTATTATCTGTCAAGTTTAAAGCAGATATATCATCATCTTTTCCTCTTAAGTTTTCTGAGCGCATCATGGAACTCTTTATTGTTGTCTTAGCCTGCACATTAGTTAGACACGATTTTCTTATTACTATTTACAATGCTGATATGCCATGTAAAGTTCAAGTAATTATAACAAAATCTAAACTAGTGAGCATTGAGCCAAATGATACTAAGCGTGTGTGTTTAGAATGTTTGTACCTGTTAATGCCAAGGTCCCCCATGTGATGGGAGGTTCCGATAACAAAGGCAAGAGACGCTGCAGTAGTGATCATATGCAAACTGTTCGCTAATCATTCTGTTCCTATATGTATAATAAACATTAACACCACTGTATCGAATTTTATCCAAAACTGGAAAAAGCTAATAAGATAAATCACAAAGACAACCTATGGAAAACAATTTAAATCAAGCTCACAAAACAAAAACAATTGTGAACAAAGTTGAAGGAATTGCATAGGACACACATTCACTTAAAGTATATATACATTCATCCTGAAATGCTACAAGTATAGGAGTAACAGAGGCCAGCAAATATAAGTATCTTTTGCAATGCCCAAAAGTCAGAAATGATAGCAATGAGACAAACAATTTACCGCTTGATTGGCTATAACACGTGCACATGATGTCTTCCCAGTACCTGATGTTCAAGCAAGAAACAAAAAATATGAAGAACATTAGTTTCAGGCTATCAGCTATAATAACTTTAATAATGATAAACTAGAGTCCATTTAAGACGATTAAGCTAGAACTTGCTTCCTATATTCCAGAATACCAGTGAACTCTTCCCAACAAAATATCATTAGGTGAAGTTATTTTGCATTTCTATTCTCAAATATTGAAATGCAAGTGAACCAGTTGTATCGAGACCACTATTATGTCGGTGGTTACTTCATGATAATTCAGGAGAATGAGATCAGATCAGTAACACTCTATGTTGATTACGACATTACCTAAACTGTAACAAAGACATCATTACGAGCTTATACTACAGACTTGTCCATCTAAATGAAAGAGTACAAAGTATAACCACGTACCTTATCACCAAGTGGCTCTAATCGCAAGGTCTCTTCACTTGGTTTTTTGTTGGCTTCATCTTTTGTAGGATCATCCAATATCTGCAAAAACAGTAATTACCAGAATTTGCAAAAATTAAAGCTCTATAACTAGTCTGAACACAATTTCCTAAGTCTCATTATCCTAACAAGTGCAGACAAAAAATACTCTATATAGTTCAGACTGACTTCTTCACCTCATATCTATAACTAGTCTGAACGCTTCTGCCCCCAACTTCACAAGAACCTGTGTTGTGACAAACGAGTATGAAATGTCAACTTTTTGCGGTAACAGAAATAAAAAATGAGTTACTGAAAAGGATGACACGTAACCTCATTTGCATCCTTGCAGATGGACTCGTCTTTCTTTGGCCTTGTTACACGTCAACATCTGAGGAAAGAATTCCAAGGAACCCAAAAAAATAAGTTATTGAGTTCTATAAGTCTATAAATTTTCTTTATAGGACATCTGTTGGAAAGAAACAAAATACTACCAAGTGTGCCCCAATCAATAACGTTATCGGGGTTTTTTAAAGGTTTCGTCATGGGCAGTTGGGTAATGGGTATGGGGTTAAAATGGTTCATTGAACTGTTGTGCAACCCTTTCATAAGTAAATGAGTTATACTTTCTCACTTTATTAAAGACTAAATTGCATACAGCTTGTTAAGTGCTGTGATATTCGTTCATTATCTCATTTACTCTTCTGGTCAATATTATCTATTTATATAGCTATTAGTGAATCTTTCAGTGTACAAGTTCATAAGTAGTAACAACTAAAAGTGTATTCAGTGAAACATTAGTCAGGTTCATATCACATTTTATAGCTACATCAAGTAAAAAAATATGTCAAATAAACCATAAATAAATACATAATTCAATATCAAAACACAATAAGTAAAGAGCAAAGATTTATACAGTTAACAAAAGAGTCACTTTTTCTAGAACATTATTGAGAGCATACCCTATTTAATTGTTGCCTTTCCTTCAAGAGAAAATCTTCTTCTTCTTTTTAAGCTTAGCAAATGACTGCAAGAAAACAACCAACTCACTCAGGAAATCACAACTTAACAAATTTTTATCTAAAAAATAAGGTTTTTTTATTATTTGAATCTGTTTTTACTTCTAACAGTTAGTTTTACAGATAGCAGCAATATACTGTACTTAATTAATTCAAACATTTAAGTAAGCAGAACCCAATTGAAAATTGACCAAAGAGGATAAAAATAACAAACCTTTCGTTTCCTTGATTTCTTGTAGCCGAGGCGTGGTTTGCCTTCATTTGCCAAAGCACCCTATACAATTTACCCTAACCACATAGAAGAAAGTATGAGTCGATCTAAAATACTAAAAATTGAAGAAATTAGGTACATAAACTGACCTTCAAGCACGGGCGAGCTTGTCTATTTAAAGATGATGACGGTCATTGTGGCGACGAAGTGGAGCGGCGTAGTGGTGTTAGGAGAGAACGAGCAGTTGAGCCCGCGCGTTGCTGCGGGGGCGTTGCGATTTTCTACAGAAGTATTGTGTTTAATTTTATTTAGTTGATATGGTGGTTGTTTCAAATTTTTAGTAATTTAGTGAGGATTGTCAAATTGTTACATATGACAGCATTACATTGACATCTTTAGAAACATCAATTGCAAGACAAAGTATATCAAATATTTCAGAATTTCAATAATTCAAAATCATATAAAATTATTAATAAACCAAAGGATCTGAACTACAACATGATACCCAAGTAGATGCATAACCATTCTCTTGGTTTGATAACTCATGTATTCTTATAGTGTTCTAAAAACCATTCTTGTTTTAACTCTCCTAATGTATATTCAGTTTGAAGGTTAGGGAGACCAATCATTATCTTTCGGACTTACTTGTAGAACATGGTCAATCTTTCCCACTCGTGCTGTCTAGGGATCAAGATATGCATAGTCACTATGATCAATCCTTCTCACTTGTGACATCTTGGGATCAAGATATGCATAGTCACTAATCTCACTATATGTAGATATCAGCATCTGAAAAAACACATTTGTTGTTCTTGTACCAGTTCTTGAATAAAACTTGTCAATTCCCTTTATGCATTATAACTCATTATATGCACAAACTCAAAAACAAACATGCGTTTGATATCAATGTTAGTACCAGTATTATTTGTCGAATAATGATTTTGTAAAACATCGCAAACAACATGGCACACCAGTGCATCTTGTCGAACCCGTTGCCGCCTCAAGTTGCAAGAAGAAGAAATCTCTATAAGCAATAAATCTAAAAAAAACAAAAATTAACCAATACTCAGATAATGAACAAAAACATATTTTAAAAACATTGTTATAACGCACAGCGTGATTCCTGCTCACCTTTAACCTGAATGTTAAACAATCATGCATCTCCAATTTCAGTAGCACCTGCAAAAAGACCGTGCTTGTTTCAGACTTACTAAAAAAAGGAACGGAAAAAGGAAATAAATAAGTAAAAAGAATTAAAAGACGACAGGTACATGTTCTTATGCACGTTATAATCAAACTCACTGTCACCATCACCATTATTTAAGCTGCAAAAATTTAATTGTAACCTTCCGTCAGGATCCTAAATTTGACCACATCAACTAAACCATATCCACAGCAACATAACCCCAACCCAAACTTCAAAAGTACTAATTCATAAGAACTCAAATTAAAGAAAGTAAAAGCCTTAGTTATTCACCAATACTATAATACTGATATCTAAGTAAAAAAGAATTATATTTTGTGGTTTTACTATTTATCTAATATAAACAAACTCTTAACTTCTAAGCACTTATTTTTGTTCATAAAATAAGCTTCCAAGAAGTTTTAACAGTCTTTGGGATTGCTTATGCATTTTAAAAGGACACTAAGCAACTAAATGACCAATTCCAGCTACCCTCTATATCAAAGATGAACCAACGATCGAATTTTTCTACCTATGAGCTTATAGCATATTTAAACTCATTAGCTCAAGTTGATAAAACGATATTCGTGTTTAGTATGTGGAACATATTCGACTGTTTCGGGAGTTAGAGGCCCCTGCAAGCACAAAGATATGCTCATATGTTGAGTATCACGTAAAGGACATAATGCGCGTGCAAATTATATGTTTTGAGCTTATTATGTGTAGGAAGCCGATAAAGCTAAACCATCTTTAGTATTCAAATACAAATTTAAAAATATGGACGGAGAAAGGTTAGGAAGGCTTACATGGTGGTGAAAATGAGATGTCAGACTGGTGGTTGCATCAATGATTTGGGACCGCAGTGTATGTGCACGTGCCTGAGCTTGTATCAATGCATGTAAACGCCGCATCATCTCAGCAGTTTGTTTCTTTTGAATATGACCTCTTACCACAACCTATGACCAATGCTTTCAATGCCGTTGATGCTCTCCGTGCTTTCGAATTTTCAAAAATGCATGTACCTGATGTAAAGAAAGAGGCAGAGGAAGCATCTGGTACATCATAAAAAAGGGTGGATGAAGCGAGAAAGCATCTGATGCATCATAAAAAAAACCGTAGCTACATGAAGGTTAAAAATGACACAAAAGTGGGTACCAATAGTTCGATCTTCCCTCTTTGTGCTGCACCACCAATGATCAGCCTAAGAGTCTACGACTATTGCATGAGTCTGCACAATTCAAAATACATGACCTCGTCAAAATTGAAAACCACGGCATGTGATTGTAGCAACCTTAGTACATTAAACTTTAGCCTAAAAAACACATGCTTGACTAAAACCATGGAGATGGAAACATACTTGGGTTTCTATAAGTTTTCCGCTAACAATTCTAGAACTCCTATTAGCCACGGTGATCTCGTTTACTGCAACCTCAGCTGCATCTTCCGACATCCGTGTTAGCTAACAAATACAAATAATTCTTAAACCATGATCAAAACCTGTGAAAGTAGGCAGTTTCAAATTCAGGACTCATTTGATCTTGCATATTTAAACCGAAACTAACACAATGCTTATTATCTATAAATATATATGATTACTTACGAATTTAAAGTTTTTGTTTTTAATCCAAAAGGGTTATGAGGTAGCTTAGTTAAGCTTATGGCTTATTCATAAGACATAAGTGTTGCATGACCTCGTCTCCATCTTTCCGCTTCAACTCGGTTTTTAATTTCTTCCATTGCCTCATCATTTTCCACTAATTCATAAGTTTTCACCACCTCATACTGCCAACAAAAATAAAAATAAATAAATAAATAAAAATAAATAAATCATAACAATTTACCACAACAAAAACCCTAAATTTCAAAACCCCCAAAGATAAACACAACTAAACCCAATCCCATCAATATCCAACTTAATTAGACCCCATTTTGAATACTCAGATTTCAACATAACCAAAATCTAAGGGGAAAAAAACAACTAAATATTCGAAAATTAAAAATTCGAAACCAAAATGAGTTGCACATCTTACATGTCGTTTCAAGATCAAATGCTGGTATGTTATTCTTCTTCTCCATCTCCATCGTGTCACACCACTTGAAATATACGAAAGCCATTTTCTTTTATCAGCCAACCTGAAAAAAGCAAAAGATGTTGAGATCTAATGCCAAAAATACCACAAACCAATTATTTTGAATTAAATAAAAATTAAACTTAATCAAAAGAGCTTGACTTGCATATATTCATTAATATCAAATTTTGCTGGAAGAAGTTTAGTTTTTGGTGTGTGTGTGTGTGAATCTGGAAGACGAATCTGGAATAGGTTTGGTTATATAATTATGTAAAGGGCCGGTGGTATTTTGGGGGAAGATTCTTGAAGAAGAATAGAAACAGGAGTAGTGGGAAGATGGTACATACTAAGTGTACACTTGGGTTTCTTTTGATGTCACATGTGTACAAATGAGAAAGTTCTAGCCATTAACCAAGTTCTGTTTGTTTTCTACGGCACACGTATATACATTTGGCATACATTTTGTACATCTGATGAACAGTAAATCTCCAAACACACCATGGCCAATGGCAGCTCGCCATATATTTGTTTTTGGTGGTATAATTTCGTTAATCATGTAGCAAGCCAATGCCCAGTTGACAGCAACGCATGTATACGCAAAGTTTTTATACGACGCAAAAACAGCTGTTAGTATATTATATAATATAATAAGAGGCGGTGGTGGTGTTAGGTTTTAGTGAAAATGAAAAGGAAAAAAGATGGATAAAGGGAAAATCCAAATATTTTAGCTAACTTAGACCGGGTGTTTTGACTTTTGATATACCACCGGTATATTTTTTAATCTTTTAGATAGATGAATATGAGATACACCTGTCTAAAATTTTTTTAACATATTTAGACCCCTTATTTTCATTTGCACCTGTCTTAATGAGTAAAATTTCTTTTAAGACCTGTGATTTTTAGAAAGGGTCTAAAAGAGGAGGTCTAAAAGCCCTTATTTGTAGTAGTGAGTGACGACAAGTGACGACCTTGATTTTTGTGACTAAGCTGGTTTAGTGACGAATTTTCTACTATTAGTGACGGATTTCCATTCGTAACTAAAGCCCTTTTTTTCTTGTAGTGTACATACATTCATTTTCGAACTTAGTGTTATATTTACATAAACACGATACACGTGATATTGTTTGCCCGCATCCTTAACCTTACCCGAGTCATACGCCTACTTACTTAATACCATCCTGACACCCCCAAACATGCATGACGTTATAAATTTCATATACCCTATGATCCCTTGATTTAGACATTATTACACAATATTTTATATATCCCATTTGACATAAAAACCTCAAACTCTAACATGAAAATCCTATTCATAAATCAAGCTTTGAACATATCCAACGTATTCGAAAATCATTTAAGCAACATATTCAGTTAGGTTGTTATTCGAATTATATGCACTTAACAAGGGTCTCGCCTGATGTATCTAAAGAAAATACAAGGATGATCTTAGGGTACCTCTTGAGTCGATTAGACGAATGAAACAAGGACACAAAGACCAAAACTACTACTCTTTCGAACCAAACGCTACGACCAGCCACCAATCGCCACGACCACATCAGCCCCCATCTTTAAACCTAGGACACCACGACCAGTAGGAAGTATTAAACCCACGACTTGCCCAAGGAATACCCACGACAAGCAGCTTCAACCCCATGACCAGCTTGTCATTGAACCCATACGATTACAACACCTTAGCACCAACCACGACCAGTAGCCATTCGAAACAGCAGCCCATGACCTAAATTCACGTCCACAACAGCCTGGTGTACCCTTGTTATTTGTTCTAGTCGAATGGAAGGAGGGATTAAATTTTCTTGCTGTCACTTTTGTTTATTCTAGGATTTATGTGTGTCTTTGAATTTGGATGGTAAGTGATAAGTGAGGAGAGTTTAATGGAAATTAATGAGTGATTAGGGGAAATTTGTTTGTGGCGTTTCTTACTAGGCCGAATTAAATGGGGGATCATTGACCAAATAATTTTTCTTAATTACCATAATGATGCTCATTCTTTAGTTTTAATTACATATCTCTTAATTTGTATTTATGATTAGGTCCAAGTGACATATATAATGTGTTATATTCATCTAGTAATTTAAGTTGGTTACTCTTATCTCATATAATTCTTTTAAGTGTCAATATAAAATAAGCGAGTTTGACGCATATTACGTATTTCACAATTATTAAGCTTGAGGGGCAAAATGGTCATTTCAAACGTTTACGATTTTTAGGGTTTTACATATACACTGTGAGCACTACAATGTAACTCCTTACATCAGTTATAAGAATAGCTTTACTTTCACCCTAATCCCTCATAACCTAAAATACCCTGAGAAATAAAGCGCCTACCAACTCTTTCACATCAAATAGATCTGAAGAAGAAAGAATAACGCTCCTCTAACTCAATCTCAATCAAATCAAATCTCATATCCCTCGACTAATCAAATCCGAATCACAAACGCAAGCATAACGACACCAATATCATTTCCAGTTCCAGCTTTATACTCTTCCAAGAATGAAGATTAGTTAACTCTTTTCTGCATCAAGATCTCACAAAGAGATCTCGGGTAGGTTTAAATGTTTTTCATTTTGTTTGAGTCTTGTGCGAAACTAAGAAAGAAACTAACACACTTGTTAGGTTTCTTCTTATTTTATTCGAATATTAATGAAGTTAAAGCTTCTAAGGGTCAATGAGGATAATGGTTCAATTAAAACAATCTTGAAAAGATTGCAAAAAATATTAAATAGGACCTGAGATCTATCATGTTAATTTCGTTTTGAGTCTTGATTGATTGAGAGTAGAGGAGTGGATGAGAGGGTTATGGGTTGAGTCGGGTCTAGGATAGATGTTGGATGTTTTTGGAGTTGGATTTTTGTTTGGATAAGTTATTCTGCTTCAATTCTTCGTTTTCTTTAGTACTGTAGATAAGGACTGATGATGTTATACACTGAGGTTGAGTCTTGGTAAATGGTATAGTGGTCGAGTCTTTTTTTTTCCTTCCAGTTTTACGCATAAGGTCTAATTTTCTTGCTCGTAAAAAATCTTACGCGTAACTTCTTTTCGTGACATGATCTTATGCGTAAAAGTTCTTAGCCGTAAACATTTTATGCGTAAGCTAAGTCCTTTACTCGTAACTTTTTCTTACGAGTAACCTTACGAATAACTTTCCAAGTTATGCGTAAAAAGAGGGTTTTGACCCAGTTGACTTTTTTCCGGCGACTATTTCCGACCATTTACCGTTCATCTTCATAGAAACCCAGAAAAGTGCATAAGACTTCATGTTTGGCCCTTTTTGACTACAGAAACTGATGACCAGATGACCAATAAACTTCACGGTTTGGTACCCAAAACGTCATTTAAAGATGATAAACAAGAATTTGTTTGGACAAAGATGACACAAGACAGATATTGTAAACATAGTATACAAACACATGACTTTTTTGTACCAAAAAGGATACACGTACATGTTTAAAAACTGTTAACCACAATAATAGGAAAAAAAATTTTCCGACCAAAAAATGGTTAAAAACAGCCTAAACATCAACACGAAACCAACATAAATCGATAAAGATAAACAACCTAGCTCCGATACCAATTGTAAGACCGTAAAAACATGTGATTTATGTGGTTTTGGGAGGTTTAGGTTGGTGGAAGAAGATGAAGAGATTCATCTTACTAGAGAAAGAAAGTAAAGAGAGGGAGGAGAAACAAATGAAACTTTATTGATAAACCAAACAATACAAATGACCTAATGCTTACCCACACCCCTCATGGAGAGTCACGAGGGGTATTTATAGGCTCATCTAACTATTACTTTGCCCCGTTTACATAAGTAGTCCCTACGGGTGCAACTTAATAAGCATCTAGTACAGTTCACGTAAGTGACGTTATCTTTATAAAAGAGCGAGGCTAACATTAACGAAGGGTGAAGTTCATCTGGAACAATTTATGTGTGTATGCATTCATGAGGTTCAGTTGCTGCTATTTTTTGATTTCGTTAAGTGTTTGTATTAGTACATCTTGCTCACTATTGTCCTACAAGTTTTATATGCACAGCAAATGCATTTTATATTCTAAACCAGTGAGTGTCAATTTTATGTTGACGTTTTTTACTATACATTTTCAGGTGATAACGATAATCATGCTTAGGGGGGATAAAGCTCCTGCCTTGCCTACACTAGTACAAAAACGGGATTTGGTCACGCATGGTCGAAATGGAACGGCCACACATTCGCATATTTGTGTGGCTGAAGGTACGAAAATTGACAACATTTACTAATTAGTCACACATGAAAATTTTGATTGTGTGACCATTAGAACTATATCGCCACACAATTGAACATTGTGTGGCTAAAGGTATCTGGTGATTTTGTTTGAGATCATTTAGCCACATATGAATTTGGAACGCGTGACAAATACAAGTAACCTTGATTCGTTAGTCACATGATGTAATTTTGTGTGTGTCTAAATCATAGAGTCAAGTTTTGTCACACATTATTTAAGGGTGGCTGATATGTTTTGCCAACTCTTTAGCCACATCTGAAATTGGAACAAGTGACAAATGAAAAGTAAGATTGAAGCATTAGTCACGATATACATATAAACAGTGACAAATGTATGTCACACACTTGAACACTGTGACCAAAAGCTATATATGGTCACACTAAATGTTTTGTCACACATTCGTTAAGTGTAGCCAAAATCCAGTACATATGTTCACGTAAGTTAATATGTGTGTTTAAAGTTTAGTTTGTGTTAGCTTGCCAAAAGCTAATCTATAAAGTCACGTTTGCTACTAACACCGTGACCAAATGCCATATATGGTCACGCTAAACGTTTTGTCACACATATTATTTAAGTGTAGCCAAAATCCAGTACATATGGTCATGTAACTTAATATGTGGCCATTGGATGATCAATAGTCACTCAAAATACACGTTTCTTCACTTTAAACACCATATGGTCACACTTATTAACTCTTTTAGCCACTTTATGGTTAATTGTATGTGACTAAATACCCAAAACAAACATGCTTTGTGTGACTAAATGTTAGAAAAGGCCACACAAACATAAAATTCATGTGGCCATTGGATGATCAATAGTCACACAAAATACACGTTTCTTCACTTGAAACACCATATGGTCACACTTATTAACACTTTTAGCCACTTTAAGATTAATTGTATGTGACTAAATACCCAAAACAAACATTCTTTGTGTGACTAAATGTTAGAAAAGGCCACACAAACATAAATTTAATGTTGCCATTGGATGATCAATAGTCACACAAAACACACATTTCTTCACTTGAAACACCATATGGTCACACTTATTAACACTTTTGGCCACTTTATGATTAATTGTATGTGACTAAATACCCAAAACAAACATTCTTTGTGTGACTAAATGTTAGAAAAGGCCACACAAACATAAATTTGATGTGGCCATTGGATGATCAATAGTCACACAAAATATACGTTTCTTCACTTTAAACACCATATAGTCAAGTTTGTTGCATTTATTGTGCTGTTAATGAAAATGTGGGTTTGTAGGTGATGGCTTTTATAGTCACATTGATATGCACACACAAACACACACATTAACACTTGTGCAACACCACAATCTACTAAACTTGGATAAATCTAAACTAATTATATATATGAAGAACTCTTTAACGACGAGTACTTGATTGTTAATGCGGAATCTTAACAACAAGCAAGAAGAACATAAATACTATTTCACTAATAAACTTATTTTATTAATATTTCTATTCGTCTAAGTACAAGTTCATTTCACTATACTTTAGGGTTCCTTTATACACTTAGGAAAACCTAGTATACAAAACGTGTAGAAGGATATAGATATCTCTTCCTAAGATATCTCTACGCGTACATATGCCTTCCCTAAACTCTAATAAACTATTCTGTTTTCATAAACAGAACTAACTACTGAATACTACGGACTTAACGTTATCTTGCCGGTATATTGCTATTGAGCTTTTGATTCAATTAACCTCAAAAGCTGATAGCATGCATCATCATTTCTTTCACCTAACAGCTTCTTCTCAAGCATAGCCACCGCAAATCTTGTTTGGAAGTGGATACTCCACTTCTGTAAGCATATAAATAATTGCAGTTTCTAATTCCAAACAAGATTGCACGACAAGTGTGGAAATATCTCCATCGATCACTTGTTCTTGACAGGCCGACTTCACATTTCATCATCGCATCGGTGTCTCAAACATGGTCTTCAAGTCACCCCAGAGGACTCTTTCATATTCCTCTTCCGTCTCGTCACCATGCTTCTCCATCATCAGGTGGTATGGTCTTCAAATCATCCCTGGACAAATCACTTAATAAACCAGGAAAGTTCACATATATAATGTCTGTGTGATTTTCCCTTACTATCAGGTAAACTACCTTTTCCCATTTTTGATGATCTGAACCTTTGCAATCTTAGCAGGAAGTGCTGAACCTGTAGGAATGAAGCCCATGGTAAACTTTTCTGATGACGGTTCATCAACCTTATCCTTCATGTACTCTTCTAATTCCTTCTTAACATTTGTCTTATCCTTTTTCACTCCTTTCTTTCCAGTGGATTTCTTCCTTGTCATATTCAAAACTAGTTGCTTAACCTCAGCTTCTTCCTCTTTCTTTCAGTTTTGGCTTATCACCAAGTTTTTCAAACCCCAGCAACCTTTTAGTCTCTGCAATCTTACCTTCTTAGCATCCTTTGGTTGAAGATTGTAACCCTTCCTTTTAAGCGTTGAAGCTTCCAACTCTGAATCCATTGGAATAAATTTTTTATTTTGGTACACTACTTTTTCAAATTCTGCTTTTAGAATATCATTCTTCAATTTCTTGCTGGCTCAACTTCCGGTAGGATTCCTTTGACTTTTGCGTAGTGGATCATATAATCCCTTTGCTCATTGGTCAAGGGTGCTGTTCATCCTTTCTCTTTGTCTGCTCTCTCGAGAAGCCTCTTCTTTTCATTAATTATCTCAACCATTTTACTTGCATAGTCTTCTCCGCCAATATCGGGAAGGATATCTCTGTTTACTAATAATCTGGCCTTTATAGTATCCCATTCTTCATCGGTGTAGAATTTGTGATTCCTCAATTTCAGCTTTCCTTTTCATTTGTTCTTCGTTAATTGTGGTTCCTATGCAGACTTTTGGCAATCACTCATCATCCCTTGTTTGTTCTGCGCGTTTAGCTTCTTGACCTCATCCTCTGCTTGAATCCTAGCAATCTCATTTTAAGCTAGCTTCCTCTATGTGAGTTGCTTTTTGGTCTTCACCGCTGAAGATTCTTGCACTATTCCTTTGCCTTCCCTATGCACAAACTCCTCACGGTACTACGGATCACTACCGGATTAATATGTTCATTACTAGTATTAACTTGACATCAAACCGAGTATTAAAATCTTCATCAAAAGCATATTTAATTTCAGCACCACCAGAATTATCTTTAGTAAAGTCACGGACTTATCTACTCCACTAGAACTTGCGCTTCTTTATCAGGTCTCTTCTTAAAGGATTTCTTGTGACTGAAATTCTTAACCAAGATTTCAGCTACTTCCAATCCTTGAGGACTAATTTGAGTTTCCTCAGAGGATTCCTCACCTTTTGAGTCTGTAATGTCTATCCCCGTCTGTTTGAATTTCCCCTCCAATTTCTTAACACTTTTGCAAGTAGTCCCCGGTGACTTCTTGGTCTTCTTCAATTTTTCTCCAACTCATCAACCCTTGAAATCAGTTGTGGAACCAGTTGAAGTAGATCTTCCATAGATAAGGAACTGGGTTCTGTTGTAGTAGTGGGTGTTGGAGGTTGTGGTTGAGGAATCACTGGTGGTTCTTCCTCATGGACTGAAGGTGAAGGTGGAGGTGGTGGGGGTGGTGGTGTCCTCTGTTCAAACTCTGTTTTTCGGTCTAGATGTAGGTTAAGCGAGCTTGATGTAGCAGTAGGAGATGGAACAGATGTACATGTACCTTCGAGGGTCAGTAGCAACAGAAGGCAACATAGCGAGACAAAAGTGGCTTGTGTGCCCCTTCAAAACCCCTTTTCATATTACCAAATATCTTTTTAGTAAAAGGGAGAGCAATGTAAGGATGTTTGCTTGTTGTTTCAACATTTAAGATCATTTGCAAAAATCTTGGGTACATCAAAAACTTTTTCTTATTCTTGGAATTAGCAACCATGGCATCAAAAATCATTTTTAAAAAATTGAAGAGTCGCCAGTGGAGAGCAGGACCAATAAGCAATATTGCTTCCAAATTGATCCCATCCACCACTTTTAGAGCTCATACAATGTAAAATATGATGCACAAGGAAATGCCATTGTGGCGTAAAATGACTCTTCCAAAAAGTGAATGTTCCATCATTATATATCCAATATTTTCCAATCCACGAAAGAGGTCATTATTTGCCAACATTGAAATCCCAGAGGCATAGCCAATTGAAGCTTGCTTGGTGATTCCTCGTTGATTGAATCTTGATAACATCAAATAGTCCTGATTATTAAGTGTCAATTTCTCCCGTTAATGCTCGTTATTTATATCATTTATATGGATTTACGCTTGTTTTCCATTGTTTTACACTTTCAAGTAAATTATGAGCATTGGAGCTAAAGAGACGCGGAAATGGAAACGTTACTAAAGATTTATCACAGTATGCTTATTTTGAAGGAGTTACGGCGTAACTCATCTCTCACATTACGCCGTAACTATTGCGTGACCCGGAAGTCCAACTTATCAAGAGGTTGCGGCGTAACTCCTCCCAAAGGTTCTGACGTAACTCCATTAGGTCAAAAGAGGTTTCCGCCGTGATACTTACGCGTAACTCTGCATCACTTACGATGTAATGAGTTTATTGAAGACTACTGGTAACCATTTGTAAGGTTACAGTAACTAGCGAGATCTAGTGCATTTCTTGAGAAATAGAAGGTTACGGTAACTCATCTTTTTGTTAGTAACAGAACACAGCCTATAAATACCCACGAATTCCGGCATTTCAAAGTATCGCATTCCACACACAACACTCTGAGAACGTGGGAAAAAGCTCAAGGGAGGTCTAGGGAAGCATACAGAGCTGTTTCCAAGGTAGAAGTCACACCATTACGATAAGCTTTAGCGTTTATTATTTATTTTACTTTCAATTAATGTATTTCGTACCTTTGAATATTGAATTGATGTTCATGATTAATATGAGCGGCTAAGCACCCTTTGGTGCTATCCTAGTTATGATTCCTTAATTATTTTGTTTGCGTCTACCTTTACTTCCGTACAATTATTTCTAAGTATATGCATGCATAATTCTTTGGTAGTCACCCCTGGTTAGGTAGTTTTGAATGGCGATAGAGGCCAATTGCCTAGGAGATATGACCAACTGACCCTAGGTGAGCGGACTGAGACGGGAAGGGTAATATATGACCAACTGACGACCCTTTCTACTTGTGCGATTTGACCAACTGATCACCTATCGTTTGGATGAAATTAAGAATTGGGGGTGTAGTGTCTAAGTTCCTAACGGCCGGGCACTCACTATTTAGAATCTAGCATGTAGCGGTACTTAATGACTCGGCTTAGGGGACCGGGAACAACAGGACTTATGACGGTGCACCACTTGATTTCTCTTGTGGTGGCATCTTTTTGCTGATAGGTTAGGAGAATTGACCAAATGTTGTCCTCTCGAATTTGACCCCACCTGAAGTAATTGGAAGTAGGTAGGCGTAGACATAACTAGTTAGGAGGATTAACTAGGTTAGCACCACTATTCCTCTATTGATTTTCCTTCTACCATTTATTTGCTTTTATATTCTACATTAGTAGTTTAATTAATTAAACCCTATCAAACCATTAATATTCTGTGACAATTAGACTTAGTAATTTTCCGACACACATAGCTCTTGGGACGACCTCGGCTTTACCATTTACTACACTACACACGACCGGGTACACTGCCCGTTAGTGCATTAGGGTAGACCAAAGGTATAGCGAGACACTATAAATATTAAGACCTGGTCAGTAAAACCTGCATCAAGTTTTTTGGCCTCTGGGAGCTATATTAGGATTAATATTAAGTCTTTCATTTCATTTTAAACATTTCTCACGATCATATTTCAAGTTTTCAGGTACCATGGAAGCCATTAACATCGATAACCTCACTCTTGAGGAATATTTGGCATTGACAAGAGAAGAACAAGGGCCAGGGATTGTAAGGCCAGCCATTGCGAGAAGATGCTCAATTCGAAATCAAACCTCAATTCATGAGGGAATTACGTGCAAATCCCTTCTCTAGAAGCATCGCCGATGACGCCCATGAACATGTAGACAACGTCGAGTACATTGTCAGCCTATTCAAAATCCTCAGAGTCTCACACGATGCTATAATGCTACGAGTATTCCCTATTTCTCTTACGGGAGCTGTAAAAAGATGGGTCGATCGATTACCTGCAGGGACTGTCAACACTTGGCCTATCTTAAAAAAATATTTCATTCAGAGATATTGTCTGTTAGGTCACCATATATGTAACACAAGCATCAATATGCAGAAATATAGAAGGAGAATGATCGGATGAACAATAAACACACACACACACTCGTATGACTAAACCGGTTATGCGTAGGAGATGTGAAAGTGAATAAATTGAACAACCAACCCTCAAGTGAGGGTTATTACATAGTATTTATAGGAGAGGGAGCTAGGGCAACACTCCTAGTCCCTTCCTTTCCTTATTGGACTTGGGCCTAGGCTTATGGGCCTTCTACATAAGCCTAAGCTAATAACAAACATAAAGGCCATAATTAAGCTAACTATTACATATGAATCACTAACACTTGAATTAGGTTTAGGAGTGATTCCAACAATCTCCCCCTAAGTGGTGGTGATGAATGAATGACGGTGAAGGTCTGATGTAATAGAAGCTTTGACGCGTCTTTGACATTCTTCTTTCTTGTGAGAAGAAGTGTCTTGATTCGAACAATCTCCCTAGTGTAGAGAAATTGTTTCCTTTGAAGTATTCTGCTTTGACATCATCATTTTCTTTGTTCTTTTGTTCTTTGTTCTTTGAAAGTGATAGTATGTTGTTGTTGTCTGCATCAGGTCAGCTTCATTGCTCTAGTGTCTCCACGTCTTTCTTCAACATGCTCACACACTCTTTGACGTTGGATTTCAAGATCTTGATGAAGTTCTCTTTGTCTTTAAACTTTGTAGATTCTTTGACTTTGACGAAGAATCATTCTGACTTTGTGTTGCCTCTTGAGTGAACTTCCATTAGTGATGTTGTTGGCATGAGCATGTGAAGAATCTGCACGATCAGTCCGCTCCAGAGCTTCCATAAGAAGAAAACATAAGAAAGGTTAGTAATAAGCGGATTCCGGCACTTACAAGTTTGAACTTCGAGTGTTAACAGCATAGTGTGAAAACACAACTCTAATTCTCACAAAGGCCGTTCCTGACCTGGAGTCCCACAAGTGAGATAACGCGATGTACCGAAGTACACCTATAGTTCAGATGAGTCGCTGAGGTATACCGAAGCATCACTCTCCGACGTAGACCGTTTGAGACACACTAAGCGTAATCCACGGGGAGTTACCGAAGTGACTGTGTCTGTTAGATGATGACCACGGTAGGAGTTTCCATTCAATCACTGAGGATCACGGTTGTGAACCTCTCATAAATGTTCTCGACAATTGCTAGGATCTGTAGGACTCGATACGCATACCACTTTTTGTTCTTATTGTTGAACAACAAGTGATGAAATGTCAAGTGTACCTATGAGATCTTTTGATGAATCTCGTGGCTCTAGACTCAATATTGCGTTTTGGTTTTCTGGCCGGAGACTAGGGAGAGGGTCTCCTTCTTCAATACAAGCAATCTCTAAGAGAAAGCCGATAGTTTACGTAGGGTTCCCTGTGAGAATGAAACAGGCTTCTGTTGAGAGAATCTTGAGTGGCTAAGAAGGTCTTTGGGTCCATGGCGACTTTTATCTTCAATACCGGTGTCATCTAGTGACAACCAGTAGCATATGAATTGAACCGGTTATGCCCTAAGTTGAATAATCTGGAGGGCTATTTCTTTTCACCCTTTTCTTTGCATTTCTTTTTAATTCTTCAACTCCTTCTTTCTCCAATTCTCATTTTCTCCTTTTTCCAATCATACCTAAGGACTTCTAATTCTAACTATTGATAGTGTCCTTGGGTAGTTCCCTCTGGCTCTGGCGGATCATAGAACGGTTATTCCTAACCTTAATCACCTTATAACTCCATTGCCATAAAACCATTTTCATGAAAATCTCTCGAAGTGTTTGTGAATGAAAAACATGTTTGAACACTTCAAGAGTTTTAGATTTTCATAAATACTCCCCCTCAACGTGTGCTTAAGAGTTTTGGAGAAATCGCACGGTGAGGAAAGCAGCGCACTTTTGAATTGATCGACTCAAGATAGACAATCCCTTGCGAGACACGATTACGTTGCATAGTTAAAGAGATACATTGTCCGCTTTTAGGTGACAACTAGCTCTAATAACTACCTTGAAGATGTGGACAACCTCGAAGGTTGTCAAACCCGTCAAAGTTCATGTCTATCAAGAGCTTCTCGAATGGGTACAATTTACTTGGATAAGTCTTGGAAGACAAATCTTTTCAATGTATGACTGTTCAGTTCCCGTCAATTCATGGGTTGAAGTCTTTTCACACGAGGATTCAATAGCAAAACACAACATATTTCTTATCACATAATTTTTCTCCTCCTAAAAATGGCATATAAATGTTATTTTTGAAGAAATGTTGAGAATAAATATGACCATTTTGAGTTTTGTGGGAAGATTACACAAAGAACATTTTGTGAACAAAGTTTTTAAGTCAAATACTCCCCCTCAACAAGTGATATAAGCGGTTGAGGTTTTGAAAAATCATAAGGGGAAGTACTTGTTCTTTTGAGTAAAACCTTTGAAAAATGAAAGGTTTGATAAGTTTTACTCAAAAGTAAGAAGCTTTCGCTCCTTGTATAAGGATTGTAGCAGGCGTACCACGGGGTCCTTTATTTACAAGTACGGGTTGTACACTGAAATGTGTGCACAAGCCATTTTCATTAATAATCACACATCCAAATTAGTATGAAATTAAAAGCAGTTAAGGGTACCGGAAATTTCGGTAGGTCGGCAAGAACTCGGGGAATGCGAACCCGATCGTTGATAGCCTGTGAGATTAATGCGTTGGCGACCACCTACGAAGCCTTCCAATGTTCGGCGGTCCCTTCGAAACAACCTTTCATCAATCATCTTGATGATTCTCTTTACATTCGTCTTTCACGAGAATTCCATCTCGTTGGTGAACCAATGCCTTGTTGAATCGCCTTTAACCTATATGCTAGCCCATCCCTGACATGCTTCAATGTTGAATCTCCAAACTTATGAAGTTTATTACACGCCATCAAGCGATTCACGTGGAGTGTATTTGCTGCGATAGACTACTCCAAAGGGTTTCTGATGAGAGTGAATTGAGGGAGATGGTTAATGTCAGGAAGTTCTAGCTTAGGTCTGGTGAAGTTGACACGTTAATGTCCGATACGACTCAACAAAGAAGTTGCAAGTCTTCTACACATTCACGGATCACGATGCTTCGATGAAGATGAGCAAGGACTCGATGTATTCGCGTTGAATTTACGTCGAGAATTGTCTCATGCGTCCCTGTACCTTTGCATGATACAGATCTTCAATGTCGTTGAGAGACAAATTAGGAAGTCCGCTTCACAGAAAGCATAGTCCTTTTCGTCTTGTCTTTTGACCACGATGTTCTTTAGGAAGGTGTAGTCCCATTTAGGCGAAAAGAGCAACATGCTTAATAGCAACGATCCCTTGTTCCTATCACTTCATGTTGAGATTTACGAACACAGCTTACGTAGTAGATTCGTCGGCGTTCCGGCCAATGGTGAATCCCATACATTGCATCGATGTCATACTCTTCCACTTTGTTGTTGAACATATGGTTAGCCTTTTCCTCGATGGCTACGCAGTTGGAGTATATGGTGCAGGGGCGGAAGTGTCGGTGATGTAGCATATTTCATTGTCACATCGCTACCATGTAGAAGAAATTCAGTGTCGTTGTTGAAGAAGTATCGAAATGGAATCTTAGGTTGATCTGGTTGACCAATGGTAGGTAGAGGTTTGGTCCAATCTGTGTAGTATGGAGTGTTGTCTTTTCAGGTGTTGTTGATGTTTGCTTCAGGGTTGAGCCAATGAACGTTGTTAGACATGGCTCGTGCTATGTTTTCAAGGTGATATTCAACCTCAATAGCACTTTTCGAGCTGTCTTTGAGTATTTGGAATGCTTCATTCTTGATTCGTTTCAACTCTGATTTCGTCATCTTCTTCACTCGGAACTTTTCTTGCAGTAGTTTGGCATGCTCCAACGTACTACCTCCTACCATATCTTGGTCATCAGTTAAGGCGGGTGTGGTAGCAACAAGTGTGGAAAACCATTCGTATTCGGTGTCATCGTCGTCTAGCCATGAAACGACATCAGCCTTAGTCGTCTTCTTCTTCTTCTTCTTAGGCCTAGAAGAGGATGTTGGTTCCTTTGTTGTGCTGGGAGAGATGGGTTGATGTTGGGGCTCAGGGATTTCCTCATCGTCACCACCCGTATACTCAAAGTGATCACCAGTGGTGGTAACTCAGAATCATGAGGTTTTTCAGTAGAAGAGCGAAGAGGAGGTCGTGGTTGAGCTGGAGTCCTTTGGGGTGGAGGTTGCATTGAGGAAGATTCACCAGATTTCTTTGGACGTTTAGGTGCAGAATCCTTGTCCTTATCATCGTCATCTCTTGGTCGTTTTGGTTGACTTGCTGATTCTTTGCATGAAGACCTGAGTTGATAGTCTAATAGAGTCTCAAAAAACTTAGCTTAATCCGAAGTGAAGGTTCGAGCTCTTTTGACATTTGCATCACCAATTTAGCGATTAACTTCGCCAGTTTGAAATGTCAAATTCTTTGGCCATTATATTTTTAACCAATGCGGCGATGTTTGGAGTAAGTTATGCGGAGAATACTTCTCTAGTCACACCGGGGCGATGTCGAGAAGAAACTTGTGTGTATATTCTCTTGCCGTCTTCTCCAATTCCTTTTAGAAACCTCCTTTGATAAACTACTGGATTTGTTCCCTTTCATCAACAACTTCGTTTATCCCGTCTTGAAGAAAGTTGATTTTGTCGTGAGTTGATTCACTTTTGTTGGTAACATCCTGCTTCCGTACTTGCTTGACAGCTTTAACAATCCTTGTTTTAGCTCGGGATAACCAAGAGTCTGTTGGTTTCTTCACAGATTTGGATATGGATCTAGTTGTTCTTTTGGATGGTGGTGGTGAAGAGTGAGATGATGAATCTGATGATGAAGAGTCATGAGGAGGTTCAGGGTCCTTAGGAGGTTCAAAAGTTTTCTCCTTGGAACGAGTTGGACTATAGAGAAGAAAATCATCATAGTTCACTTCGTCATCTTGATCGGTTTTAGTCTTTTCTTCAGCCTGAATCCTAGCTTCCTCATCAGCTTTTTCTTTCTCTGACTTCTCTTTTTCTGGTTCCTCCAGGCGTTTTTGTTGTTGCTCAAGAGTGGTGGCACCAATTCCCTTATCGGGTTGATTAACCGCATCAGGAATTGGTGTAGATTGAATTCCACCACTTGACCCTCCGGGGCCACCCATTTGATCCTTTGCAAATGCTTGGGCAAGATGTTTATGTCTGAGTTCCTTCAACTTCCTTTGATATTCCTTTTCTTCGTCAACTAGTTCTTCTTACGAACTCTCCTTATCATGTTCAATCACATGAGTTTTCCCTTTACCTTTGTCAGTGGTGGTGGGAGGTTTAGTTCTTGATGGAGTTATATCGGTTGCAGTTTGAGTAGAAGACCTCATCGTCGATTCGGTTTCCTCGAGCTTTTCGTCCACTAGCTTTCTTGGCGGTTCAAGCTTGGATGCGGGAATAGGAACAACTTCCTTAGAAGGAACTTTCCTATTGAGTGGAGGTTTGCTCTTAGGGAACTTCCTTTGAATTTATGTGCTTGCAACACTCCACCTTGCCTCTTACGGTTTTCTGGTAGGTGTAAGAAGACTTATCATCGAGAGAACCAACTTTACCTTCATCAACTGCTACCAGATACCTTTTGTATGAGTAAAGCTGTTTAATTGCATCAGAGAGAAGGTGATCCGGCAGCACATCACCTTGTTTCTTTGTTGTTGATTCCTTAAATCTGACTGTTAGAGTAGGTTCAGACAACATGTCGTGATTGTTGGGGTCATTGATTCTTTTGGGGATATCAGGGTTAAACCCAAGTGCTCTTTGGATCAACAGTTTTGTATATCTGATATAAGGGATCTTTGAGCCAAGCTTCTTGAGGAATGTCATCATGTCGTCCCATATCCGAGCTTCGACTTCAATGTGCTTCATGTTGACCAAAGCCCAAAAGATTTGCAGTTCCATGAGCATAGGATGCTCATAGCCATCACGACCGAGAAACAAATTTGGTGATGATGATGTAGAGAGTTCTCCAAGGTTGAGGAATATTCTTAAGATCCACATGTGAATGCTTAGTGATTACTCCTGTAGCTTCGTCATACCCAATATTGATCAGGCGTAGAACGGTCTCTTCAGTTGGTGTGGCATTGAGTTCGGTTGGCTCGATGATCGGAATGAGAAGAACAGCCCGTAAGTCTGCAGGTATGATGGTGACTTGTTTGTCATTGAGAGTCACCGTCACAGCGTTTTATCCTTTGATCCTTTGCATTGTATTCAGCGCTAAATGTAGATCTCTAGTATGCTGTAGCAGAATTGGTGAGCATGTTCGATAAGGATGATTCTTTAGAATATCCACGACAATTAAACAAGAGGACTACGGCGGTGAGAGTTTCAAAGTCAACTCGAAGGTTTTTCTTTCCAATCTTCATCGGATAACCATTTGGGAAGATATCAGCGACGGTGAGAACATTTGGTGCATCCACATTCAATTGAGCGTCCATGTCGTGATCTGAAAGATATTTAGCCAAAAGAACCAACATTTCGAAAGACATTATGTTAGTCAACAGATGGTTTTATTGTCTACTTATTGAATGTGCTATGTCGATGATTGTTACGAGTCCAAAGCCACTTGTTTGTCCAATGGTCCAATGATGTCGTGATAAGTTTCGTGAGTTAGTTAACTTTAAGTTTTAAAGTTTATGTTATCACTTATTTTTCACAACATATCAAACGTTTAATCTTATTAGTGACATTATTGGTTTCTTGACGTTATGATTTATTTATTTACAAGTTTACACGCGTAACAATTCATGATTAAGGTTAAACAAGGCTTAGGCGTAGAAATGGAAAGCTTATGCGTAAAGAAGAGGTATCGGCGAAAGCGCAAGCTTATGCGTAGGATCGACTTACTGCGAAGAAATATTAGCGTAGAAAAAGGGGACCTTATGCGTGGAGCTTACGGCGTGGCGCATATAAAACCTTACGCGTAAGGCTTACGCGTAGAGTAGACCTTATGCGTAGAGGTCCTTGTTTACGCATATCCTTCACGGGATACGGCGTAGTCTCTTATGTAGAACCTTACGCGTAGCGATTGCGTAAGATTACTCTACGCATAACCTTCTACGCGTAAGGTGATCCTTATCGTAGATTGCTAATAACCATGATTCGAATTTCATGTGTAATAAACACGAAATAAGTTGATCATAGCACCAATTATTAACACATACATTTAATATTCATGGATCAATCATGAAGAACTCATCAAGCGATTCTGGCGTAAAAATCCTTATGCGTAAACCTAAACCCTAAGGTTTAATTTCAACGAGTAAGAGATTTAGCCATAGGAATTGCATCAAAATGATTCTGGTAAGTCTAAGAAGCCTATTAAGTTGTCTTATCCAAGTTTTAACATCAACTAGGTCATGAATCAAAAATACCCAAACCGTATGAACATAAACCCTAGTTTCCAATTTATGAATCATTAGTGTTTCTGGGTAATTTCTGGGCCTAAATATGATCAATTCAACTTGAAAACAACCTCATACAACAATCTTTATTACCAAAAACGTTCATATATGAAAACCCCCAAACTAACGCATGAACCCTAATTCACAATATCAAGCAATTCGTATTTCTGGGCGAATATTGATGATAAAAATGGAATCATAGTGATTAAATGAATGTTTTGACATAACCATTTTAACCAAAAACACTCAAACACAATTATGTGTTCATACGCTTATGCGTAGAACACTTAAATCACAAAATCTCAAGTTTTAACCGTTGGATTTGTGAAAAATTCAAAACTATTGTTTAAAAACTTGTTATAAACACATAATCACTTACAAATTGATGATCAAGTAACCGGATTTGAAGAATGATTTATATGCATAGGATGAGTTTGGTGAGTATAATAAATGTGAAGAGTAAATGATGTTAGGTGAAGTGTTTTTGTAAAAAAATTACTTTGACCTTTTGACACTTTCAGTCCCTCCACCTTTACCATTTACATCTAAAGCCTTTAACTTCCATTTTGGTTACCAAACGAAGAATATTTAGAAATAACTTTGACGACACTCCCCCTCGACTTAAGAAATAATGAAAGTTTATAAATTTTAGTCCGAGAAGTGTCAGAAAACCAGAAATGTGACCACAATTTAAAGAAACAACCGAGATAAGATAACATGCAAGTACAAGGTTTTATGAAACTGAAAAATATTTGCTTTCTCCCCCTCAACACTTGATCGGAAAAAATACTGATTTTTGAAAGATTTGAGTGTTGACGGAAGATTTGTACTTGCAATGTTGAAAGAAATATAGATAGAAGAATATTTTTGTTGTTTTATCTGATTTTATATTTTTGTATTTTGTTTTGAAAAATATTTACAAAAGAGATTTTGGTGTTTGGTTGGTTTTTAAGAATGTTTTAAGAGTGCATCGGTTCGTCTTGAGTCAAACACGCATACCAATCCGGTGGACCAACTCATTAAACCTAGCAGGAGCTAAGGTTTTGGTGAGAAGATCGCCAATTGGTATACGTACCCACAAAATATAATTCAACGGTACCACATTCCACGTGGTCCTTGATGAAATGATATCGAAGATCGATGTGCTTTGATTTGAATGTTGACTGAATTGCGAGATCGCAATAGCACTCCGATTGTCGCGGTACATCGGGATTACATCAAATACATAACCATAGTCTTTGAGTTGTGTTCTCATCCAAATGACTTGAGCACAACACGCTTACATGGCTACATATTACCTTACTGTTGAGGACGGCGTACAATCCTGCTTCTTCGATTGCCATGACACCAGTTTATCACCAAGAAATTGTATAGCACCTGAAGTACTTTTCACGTGAATCTAAGCATCTGCGTGATCGGCGTCGAAAAGCGATTAGTTCAAAACCAGAATCCTTCGGATACCAGATTCCCAAATTAATGGTTCCCTTGATGTGTCGGAAGATTATTTTAGCCTCAGAGAGGTGGGTTTCAGTTGGTCTCGACCGATACTTGGGAGCAAAGATAGGCGGAAAAACAATATCAGGTACGCTGGTTGTGAGATACATGAGAGACCCAATGATACTACGGTATTTGGTAGGGTCCACCAATTTCCCATGTAAATCGGCGTCTAGCTTCTTGGTATGAGCCATTGGTGTGGCATAGGTGTCCCAGTTTTGCATTCCAAATTTGTGTAACAATTCAAGGGCATATTTGGGTGACTCGAAAATACGCGGGGTGATTGATGAACTTGCATTCCTAGGAAGAATGTGAGTTCACCCATCTATGACATTTCAAAATGTTTTGTCATAAGTTTTGCAAAAGCATTTGAATATTTTAAATGTGTTGACCCAAAAATGATGTCATCCACATAGATTTGAATGATTAAGATGTGAGTCCCGTGATATTGTATAAAAGAGTGTAGGGTCGACCGAACCTTTGGTAAACTTATTGGCAATAAGGAATGATGATAACTTATCATACCAGGCCGAGGGGCTTGTTTGAGATCGTAGAGAGCTTTCTTCAGTTTGTAAACATGATTAGGGAACTCTGGATCAGCGAATCCTTTGGCTTACATAGACCGTTTCTTTCGGTTTTCAATTGAAAAGCAGTTTTACATCCATTTGAAAGACCGTGATGTTCATGTGAGCGCAAATGCCGAGAAAAATCCAAAGCGACCTCAAGGCGAGCAACGGGAGCAAATGATTCTTCAAAGTCAATACCCTCTTCCTGTCTATAACCCTTAGCCACCGGACGTGACTTGTTTCTAATTACGGTTCCTTGAGCATCAATTTGTTTTCCAAATCCATTTGAGACCAATGACGAAGACCCCTGTTGGTCTTTCAACCAGTTCCCATACTTCAAGGCGTTTGAATTGGTTGAGTTCTTCGTGCATGGATTCAATCGGTTGTCCTTTGTCATTGCGTCTGTAATGTTTTAAGGCTCAGATTGTCAGACAGTGAGTGCATAAACGCAATGTTCACCATCTGTGTGAAGACGTTGTCTTGTTACGAATGGTTGATTCGGGTTACCAATAATATTCTCAAGATGATGGTCTTTCGTCCAACGATGTGTGGAAGGTTGATGTTGATATACATTATGCAGATTCCGAGGATTCAAATGGCTTGTAGATGATTCCGCAACATCAGGTGCAGCAGGCTCATTAGCAAACGGGTTAAAGAATGCATTAGGATCAAAATCTGCGAGTGGGGGTACATCATTAGAACATCATCGGTGGTCTTTGCATCGTTGGATGCGGTTTGTTCAACTGTTGTTGTAGAGTCAACTGGTGGTGCTTCTTCAAACGTAGTTGTTGTAGCGGTGTATCGGTATAAGTGTATTATCGGTTGAGCGGCGAAACATCGGATACACTTGGAGCACGATCATCAATATCGTCACTTTGAGCAGAGGAGCAAATAGTCTTTCCATTTGTTGACGAGTAAGTGAGGCTTGAGTCGGTGATGATGGGGTTTGGGGGAAGTTTAAGTGGTTGTGACCGGGTTCCAAGCTGTTATGCTCAGAAGCCATTTCAGTAAGTTCATCAAAATTAGCATGAATCGTTTCCATAACTTGTTTTGTACGACGATTCCAGATCCAGTAACCTTCAGAATTCTCACAATATCCAATAAATACTCCAATGTCAGCTTTGGCTTTGAGCTTTCCAAAGTCATTACGATCATTATTCGGATAACAAAGGGATCCAAATACATGAAAGTGTTTAAGATTCGGTTTTGGTTGTGGAAGCTCAAATGGTGTTTTGTTGTGGCGTTTTGTAATCATTGAGCGATTCTGAGGGTAGCATGCAGTTGAGGCGCTTCACCCACAAGTAATCGGAAGTTTAGCATTAATTAGCATCGTTCTGGCAGCTTCCACTAACGTACGGTTTCGTCTTTCAACAACTCTATTTTGTTCTGGTGTGCGGGAAATAGATGTTTGATGCTCAATTCCCACTTTCTCATAATATTCTCGAAGAGTTTGATTTACAAATTAGTTCCTTTGTCATTGAATTTGTGCGGTGTTTCGGGCTGACTTTGAATTTTCGTGAGAAAGGTGATGATCATCTGTGGAGCTTGGTCTTTACTCCGAAGAAAATAAACCCAAGTCCATCTTGAGTAGTCATCAACAATTACCAAGATGTAGCGTTTGCCATTAATCGTCTGCACGCGCATCGGGCCACACAAATCCATGTGAAGAAGATGAAGCACATGCTTTGAGCTGTGTTCCACCTTTGAAGGAAAATGAGCACGAGTGCTTTTCCCTTGTTCACAAGATGAGCATAGGTGATCTTTAGAATACCGGAATCGCGAGAGACCTTCAACAAGTTTGTGTCGAGCAAGATTGGTTATGGTTTGAAAGTTTAGATGTGAGAGACGACGGTGCCAAAGCCAAGATTTTGTAGATGTAGCCTTTGAGAGTAGACATATGGGAGATGAAGCAATCATGTCTTGCATGGAGATAGTGTAGAGACTGGATGAGCGTTGGCCAGACATAAGATCATTTCCTTGTAGATCACGAATGAAACAAGTTTTCTCCCTGAAAGCGACTTCCAAGTCTCCATCACAAAATTGACCAACAGAAAAGAGATTGTGTTGAGGCCTTCCACATAATAAACCCTGCTAATTTCGATGTTTCCATTGATATAGTCTACGTAGCCCATGATAGCTGCGAAGTGATCATTCCGAATCGGCGGTGCCAATGAACTTTGCAACAAAGTTTGATAACAGTTTAAGGTTGCTTGTCATGTGTCGGGAACATCCGCTATCAAAAATCCAAGGATGATCTGTATCACTGCATTACACACAGGCGACACGGATGGAATAGAAGTAGACATGGAACCCAGATGAGTTAGAGGGTTCCTCGTGATTATAGTAGAAATACACACATCAATGATTTTAGGCATCCATTTAAATCCTAGTGTATTATGGATCCATTTCGCCATCTCCAACTAGTCTTAGCTTTAGTCTTAGTGAATGCACTAGGTGGTACAATATTCCTTGGAGGTGATCTGGAGCTCTGAGGGACATCATTTCGTTTCTTAGAATCTAATGAGGGCGGTGTACCTAGCACAGATTTAGAAGCAGTAGTGGGCCTAAAGGTATTCCGAGTCTTAGGATTCCGTAAACGAGACAAGATAGCCTTAGCAACACATTTATCATGACAATCAGAAAGCATAATTTTACGACAAATAACACAAGAAGCATCATACTTAATATCAAAAGTACTTAAAGGTTCAGCATCAGTTACAACACTTTTTCCATTATATTTGCCAGACACAATATCTAAAGTGGGTGCAACTGGAGTTTTATTCAAAGTCCTAGGGTGTTCTTCTACTTCAGCATTCTTTATTTGTCTTTTCTTAGGTCGCAACTTCCTATTATTCCTTGTATTGCTCTAGGCGTGAAGTCGGCGTTTGGAAAAGAGGCAACTATTCTGTTTCAGTAGAGGAAGCACATTAGTAACTTGTGTTTTGTCAGTAGGCATTCTAGGTTCACGTTTACTAAGTGTTACAGGTGGAATTCTCTTAATGATGCTAGAGGAACTTGTTCATACTTTCCTAACATCTCCCTTAACTTATTAATAGTGTGCACCAAATCTTGATTTTCGAAGCGAAGATTTCCATCAAAATTCATGACTTCTTTAGTGTGTGCAAGATAATGATCAAGTTCATTTGATGCTTCATCACGAGTCTGTTTGAGTAAATCAAATATGACACCATATTCATGTTTAACTTTTGCAAGTTCTTGTTCATATTTTGAGATTTGAAACTTAAAAGACACGTTTTGATCATCCAGTTGCTCAAGTTTTGGATTAAGAGTTTTTGCACGCAACTGAGTGATTTTGTTTTGAAAAGCAAGTTGTTGATCGTGAATATCTTTTTGACACCAATTAAGACGACGTGTTGCATTTGAAAGCTCGTTTGACAATTGTTCATTTTCAACTTTTAAAGACTCTAACTGAAGCACATTATCCGTATTTTTAACAATTTCAACAGAATCAACAGTATCAGCAGAT